>CM024675.1:17871941-19071941 GCA_014182725.1 Eucalyptus brandiana
ATCGATTTCCGGCCACCTAACACCATCATCAACTAATATTTCTCAAGTAATCCGGTACATAATCATGCACATATCACCAAAAGGGAAATAGGAAGCTAACGTGATGGGACTTTGTCCTGAAGCTATTGCTGGAAAAGGAAAGATGCTTTCGGTTCAAAGATTTGTCTCCGGCCGTCGAAAAACCTCAGGAAATATGCCATGGCACCAAGCAAAAACGCAGCGTCAAGATTCAATTCAGCAATCAATAAAGTAGTTGCCAAGCCATCCTAGGTCTAAGCCTTGTCAAATGACCGATTATGCAAAATCAAATCGCACACTTCCCATAAGCAAATCATCGAACTAGCGGTGCGTATCTTGAATGCAAGCCTCGGATACGAATTTAATGCAACTTTTCTGGTCTGGACCTGTCATATCAACTTCAAAATCGGCGCAAATCGTCAAAGAGAAAGAAACTTGCCCAATTAGCGTGCGAAGAGTGAGGCCTCAAGTCTTGATTATACCAACTGCGGAAGCTTCAACGACCGCTGATCAACGGGATGCTTCGATGTTAGATTTTTAACCAGATGTGAATCTTCGGGGTTTGAAGTGCTTCGTTACAAAGCAATGCAAAAACAGGGCACGGCCGGTGTTCTTTGAAGCTGAGGTCGGCGGCTGCGGAACGGCAACTAATGGACGATATATTGGAGGAGACAAGCGACGTCAATCGACCGTAGCTCTGAGGCTCGTTTCGTGTTCCTGTCACTCCCCATTCCCAGACATGTGAGCATGCAAGGGAGAAGAAAAGAACATGTGGGCTGGGCTTTTCATTTTCTTCATTCTTGGGCTAAAGGAAGGATAGGAAACTGGGTCTAAAAAGAAGTAAAAAGATGGGCTGAGGGAGCTAGAGAATGTGGAGGATGAGGCCGAGAACTTGGACTAGTGCCCCATGACATATTTATACCATATCGATTTTTGTTTCATAAAAAATTCTAAATCGGTATTCCATGACATATTTATGCTAAATTAATTTTCATTGCACGGGAAATTCCAGACCGGCACCCTAACCCAAATTTACCAGTGGTCTGAAGTTTGGGATCTAATGTGGAGGATGGGGTCATGAATACTGGTTTGGAGCTATAGTGAGACAGAACTTAATTTTTTTGTCACTGTGTCATGAACATCCTGATTTACAACTCTTAATGGTATTAATCCTAATAAATAAGCTCACTTGGTATTTTATTTACAAGGAGTTGTGGTCTTTTCATCCCCATTACAACTGCATTGAGCTAAATAGAACACTAATCCTGTGAGTTAATGCCCGGGAACCAGATTTATGTCACAATTGAAAAAAATTAATGCAAGTCAAAGATTGAAAGCCAATAATTATATTCCTTCATATAAATGAACTTATACATGCTGGCACGAGTCCTGCACTTGTTGCAAATGAAATGAATGGCCGATTTACATGAATTTCGCTCCGGGAGAGATCACCATGAACCCACTATTAAAAGATTCTCATCATGAGCCTGTCTAAGCTATGTGCAATGACGATGCATGCATGGAAATGGCACAAGCAAAAGCAAATATTTGGGGTCTCTCCTCGTTTTTGCCAACCTTACTATGCATTCAGGCTTTGTCTGGTGTTGCTCGAAGGCATGAAATGTGAGGAGCCAGGGAGAGAGAAGGAGAAAGAAGATAAAATATGGAAAAAGAGCTAGGGCACTCACACTGATTAATGAATTCGATACATATTAAAAAAATGTAATAGACTATTATTAGGAGTATGATATGATCGACTAATGATGTAACGATGCATTATTATGGCCAACTTGTTTAGAAGTCTAATTACGTTCAATCATATGACCTAGTATATTGATTTTTCATGATATTGAGCGTTAACATAACAACTGAAATTATAACTAAAAGTAGGGGTGTGCAATTAAATTGGTTCTACTCAAGAGTTGGATCGAATTGCCTAAAAAATAAGTTCGAGAATTATTTCCCATTGGAACTAGTCTTGGAACGGGTTCCAAATTTTTGGAATTGGTTATAATCGGTACATGAACAGGTTCTAAGTGAATACTCGCCCAAAAATGGGATCGGACTGCCCTGTTTTAAAATCGATTTTACAAGCTAAAAAGCCAAAATCCTAATTTCTTTTTCCCCAAAATTCTAACATCAACACTCCTTCGTCATTTTTCCTTCATTGGAACTCCTCGCTAGTCTTTCCTCTTCTACTAAATTTTAATAGATGAATTGTGAATGGAGTTTTATAATTTATATTTAAAGTTATGTGTTTGAAATTTTTTATTGTTTATAATTTTACGTGACTACATATTTAGATTGTTGTTGTTGTTGTTTTTTTTTTCTTTTCTAGATTAGGATTTCTATTGTTCATCTTTTACTTTGAATTATTTCGTCTAGCTTCATATGATTTTGCTGTAAAATAAAATAAAAAAGGAAAGAAAAAATAAAATAGGTTCTAGAGTATATTCTAGAATCTGACTGGAAAAACAATGTAGGTTCCAAAATTGATTTCAAGCAAACAAGATAGGTTTCGAGGTCCAAAAATTGAGCATTGATTATAATACGATAGATTCTAGATTCTAAGTTTCAGCTCTGGAGCCTACTCACCCTAAAACTAATCACACGCAACTGAAACATACAATAGCCTTTAGTAGGTTATGGTGGTTGACCTTGTCCCATGCATGTGCTCAAGTTTTCCAAGTCATCTCTCTCTTATCTCTGATCTGTCCAAAGAAGAATAGAGAAAATCCAAAGAAACAAAGAAAATGGCAGATTTGGTGCCATATTGTCCAAGTGGGATATGTGGGAATGATGATCACATCGAAGCTGGCCATGAACATTGGGATCAAACCCTTTTGTGCTCGTCACCTATTGCCAAATCTTTAACGCCCTTGTCACCATCCCTTTTACTCTTCTCCTGGAGAGGTATCTCTAAGGCACTATTTGGCAAACTCTCAAGAACAACTGATTTTATTCTTTTATACTTCAAAACAAAAAAAGAACAGTAATCCGTTTGATAAATTTTTTATTTTCGATAACAAAAATCCTTTTTTTTTTGCTTTATAGGAATAGATTTTGAATAGAATCAAGAAGTAAAGAAAATTTGCTTCTTGCTCCTAGGAACAATTCTTAGAATTAAGTTTAATTTTCTTTTTCTCTTCTCTTTTTCATTTTCTTCTTCTTCCTTTTGGTTGGTTGCCGACCTTGGCCATGGTCAGCAACCTCACCGAAGTATTGGCCCCCCGGCAACACCAAGCTATGGCAAGGCTTGTTGGCTCGGCCTTGCCTTGGTTGGGCGAGGTTGACCTCACCCAAATCTAGCGAGGACAAGCTTGTCCAGCCAAGGCGAGGCTGACTTGGCAATGGCTCGGTGAGGTTGAACCTCATCGGTGGTTAGGCAAGCTTAGCCTCGGTAGATCTAAGTGAGGTCGATCTTGCCCATCCAAGGTGAGGCCAAGCCTCGCCCATCCACGGCAAGGCTCGACCTCACTAGTTGATGCGAAGTTAGGCCTTGCCAGGCCACAACGAGGCCAACCTCATGCTGCCTGAGCGAGGATGAGTCTTGTTGTGGCCAGGCGAGACTCAGCCTCACCCAAATCTATGAGCCCAAGACTTGTGGTGGTCAGGCGATCGTCTGGTGAGCTTGCTAGACCTCACCCTAGCCTAGCAAGGCTCTAGCAAGCTTGTCAGACCTCGTGAACTAGCCACAAAGAAGGAGGAAGAAAAAGAGAAAAGGAAAAAGAAAAAGAGAAAAAATATAATAAAAGTATTAAAAATGAAAAGAAATTAAAAAAAATAAGAGTCTTACCAAATACATTTTTATTTCTGAAATAAAGATTTTGGACAGTTACTAAACGCTTTTAAAAACTCAAAAATTGTTCTTGGGAATAGAATAAAAAAATCATTTATGAGCAAAAATTATTTTCGAAAACAGAATAGTTACCCAATACATCTTAAACACCTCCATCAAGAAAACTCTACTTTTGATCTTCAAAGCATATGGTTTCTTTTACGATGAAAAGATAAATAAAATTCTTGGCTTGCAAGGAAAATGATTTTCTTCTTAAGGTCCATTCGTTTCGCGGAAAATATCATGTTTACGGAAAACATTTTTCCTAAGTCATTTTTCAAGAAAATGACTCTATTTTCCGGTGTTCGGCCAAAACCTAAAATTTGAGTGGAAAATATTTTCCACCGATCGTTAGCTCATTTAATTGTTTGGAAAAATTATCTTAAATTGAATTTTAATATTTTTAATTGACCAAAAATTAATTTCATTTTTTATATTTTTAAAAAATGAATTTTTAATTATTTATATTTTTAAAAAATCGAAATTTCTATTATTTTTATTTTTCTCTTTTTCTGTTTCTTTTTCTTTCCCTTCCTCCTTCTTCCTTCCTCTGCCACCGCCTCCTTCCTCATCCTTCTTCCTCCTCTTTCCGTCGCCGCCGCCTCCTTCTTGCCCGATGATGGCCGGTTGCCCGATGGTTGACTAAGACCCGGTGGCCAGATCCGGCGAGCTCGAGACTCGGCCGATCTCACCCGAGCTCGCCGCGAGCTTCACCGGGCTTTGGCGAGCCGCAAGCTCCGCCCAAGCCGGCGAGAGCTCCGCCTCGCCCGATCTGGCGAGGCTCGATCTCGGCTTTGCCAGATCGGGCTCGGTAGAGCCTTACTGGCTTGGGGTGAGGCCGGCGAGGTCGCCGGTGCTTGCGGCCGGTCGCCGGTGCTTGCGGCCGGTCGCCGGACGCCGCCGTGGCCGGTTGCCGGCCACCGCCAAAGAAGAAGATGAAAAGGAAAGAAAGAAAAGAAAAGAAATTAAAAACTCGATTAAAAAAAGAAAAAATAAAACATAAAACATAAAAATAAAACGAAAATGTATTAATAAAAAGAAGTAAGAGGGACGAAGTCATGGAAAACGTTTTCCGCTTTTGAAAATGGAAAACGTTTTCCTCACTTTAAAGGTTGTTTTTTCCAATGATGGAAAACATTTTCCTTGACTAGTTCATTTTCCGTGAAATGAACACTGAAAAATTCGGAAAACATTTTCCCGGAAGTTATTTTCCGCGAAACGAACGGACCCTTAATCGTTTTTTACATGCAGTGTTAGCTAGGATGATTCACTCAACTTCAACGATAATTTCTTGAGTGCTCATCTAGGTCATGCATGTGATACATTCCGGGTCGCCAGGACTAACGAAAGCGTCGCACATTTTCTAGGGAGAGCGCTTCGAGCTTCTACTCAAATTGATCAGGGCATGGAGTTGATTGAGCCTTGACATAAAAAAAAAAAAAAGTGTTTGTTCTTTAAACTGATGATGGCATGGTTGTTTGTAAAAAATAATATCAAATGACCGATAAATAAAAAAAATGGTAGGATGGTGAAGGAATTAGGGGTGAGCAATGGTCTAGGGTCGACCACTGGACCGATCTGGACCGGCCCAACCCCGCTTGGTCCCGGTCCGGTTCCCAAGGGGACCGGGTCGGTCCTTGGTCACGAAATTCCGGGACCAACACTTGTGCGGGTTGGTCCCGGTCCCGAGTTTTGGGTCGGTCCAACCCCTGGACCAACCCCGTATATTATTATATTATATTATTTATAATTCTTTTATATATTCAAACATAAGTAAAATTTATGTTATATTATATTATATTATATTATATTATAATTCTTTTATATATTCAAACCTAAGTAAAATGTCTATTCAAAGAAAAAAAAAACCCAAGTAAAATGATGTTAAAGCCGTTGACTCGGGCTCACAATCACGGACAGATGGCATCCAATTCCAAAAGGTATGAAATTTACGCCGTAAAGGTCTTCACAGCCTCTTCCTCCACAGTCCAGTCGTTCTTCACTTTGTGAGGACCAAGGACTCCTCACAGTCACGGACTCGTGACATCCAAAATGGTGCGAAGTTTACGCCGTAAATCTCCTCACGGCTTCCTTCCCCAAAGTACGTTATCTTCCATTCTGTCTTCTTTGTTCTTCAATTTGCCAAAATCAAAAGTAGCAACATCCCGCTCACCGCATTGTGGACCCTATCTTGTCCCATATCTCGATGAGCGTTAGCAGGTACGAAATTTTTATTATTGTGTCATCTTAAATTTGCTGAATATGTATTGGTATTTATAGTTTAGTTGCACAATACTGCATTATGGATGTATGTGTAATTTGAATTTGTAGGTTTGCTTTTTTAGGGAGTATAAAAAACAAGACAAAAAAATTATCGATTGGTCCCGGGTTGACCCTGGAACCATTGGGTCGGTCTGGTCCTTGGTCCCAGGCTCAATAGGGTCGGTCCTCGGTCCTAAAAATTGAGGACCGACACTGTACGGGTTGGTCCTAGGGTTAGGAGGTGGCCCGGACCAATCCGGACCATGCTCACCCCTAGAAGGAATAGAGAGAAAATTTAGGTTAATTTAAATGGATCTGCAAATATTTAAATACTCTCCTCTTTTTTTCCTCTTACTGGATTGGTGTCAGCTGCGGGGCTGGAGGGGACGATGCCCAAAGCAAGCTAAGTTAATTAGAGCCTTAATTACTGGATCTGTTGAAACGGCTCGATTAAATGGGCCTGCATAGTTGCCACGTCACTCCCAGTTATCGAGGAAATTTTTTTGTCTAGACTTGCATTAATGCTGTACAGGGCAAAATCAATATGTATGCTGCTGTAGACAAAACTTCTCTCGCATATAATAACTATAGATTTCCAACAATTGGAAAACAATATGCCGGTGGAGATTTTGAAAAGCAATAAGTCAATCAAAACCATTCACGTTCGTGAGAATATTGTTACCTTTGTTAAAATGAGTTTTCTTGAAAATCGAGAAAACGAGGGTGAGTCTCCAAAATTTCCATTTGATTTCGGTCTCTACCATCATTCAAAAGGACAAAGATTAATCGTGGCTTGGCAAATTCACCGAATGTTTTGAGGGGTATTCGCATTCATAATGGTGCATTGCAGGCAGACAAGACCCAAAATCAAGGTCCCGATTCTGCTCCAGATCTTTCTATGTTCTCTCACTGGGTGAATAAGCCGTCTCTTGAACCTTGAATTTGCATTGATACTCATTTGGAGTTACTCACTAACTGGGGTTCCACAAAACATGTGCAGGGCGTTCATGAGCTAAGTGTTCTATTTCGTTTGCCTGAACAACTCCACGCCCACCATCTCGTGCGCACTGGGGAATATCCTCCCGGCCATGACATTCCTATTTGCACTGATCTTCAGGTGCCTCTGATAATGCTACTTCGTCCCATTCTTCTTGTTTGTTTACTTCAACAGCAAGATCACAGTTGAGCATTATCCATACAAGAAGAGCATCCAACTTTTTGCTTGTTTTTGGTCAAAGGAGACAATGAAATTTGATTTCCCCGTTTGTGTATCAACAAAGTTTTGCAGCTGTTTCGATAGTGCTCAGGCATCTGATCATGTTTATGCATCTTCTGCTTCTTTTAGGTTCCGAGTCTCTGTCAAGCTCCGCTGTTATGCAAACCCAAGGAGCTTTATCTGTGTATCTTGCATTAAGAAATAGCGCACTAAAAGATTTATGGAAAAATCAACTCTAGTTTCTGCAATGCGCTTTTCATTTCTAAAAGCCCTCAAAGCTCTTCCATTTCCGAGAACTCGCGTGATCCATGACTATCACTCCCTACCAAGTCTCACAGATCACGATCCAAAGTCCTTTCGCAAGTAAATGCCAATCAAAATTGCATCAGACTAAACAGCAGACATTCACAAAGCAGCAGAATCAAAACACCTTTCCAAATGCAGAACCAAACTTTTCTTTAGTTTTCAGCAATAGATAAGATGATACAATTCATCCCCAGGTGCCGAATTAGGACTAGTTGAATAGGAAAAGGTTCCATACGACTTGCAAAGCCCATCATATGGAAACATATGGATAACAAACGAAAAGAATAAGAAACTGAAATATCTCAAATAAAAGAGCAAAATGCTTCTGAATACTTTCTTCAGCCAAAAGAAGAAAACAACACTGAATACTTTCCCCCCTTTCGTGTGGTTTTTCCTAGACTATCAAATCTGTTGATAATATAAAGGTAAAACCTGGGAAACCTCTGATGCTAACCTTCCATCAATGAAGGAATTATTTTGCTTTGAAAGAATAGAATGTCGATATTTGACTACTGTCTGAGAACTCTGTTTGAGCTGAAGAAGCAACTTTCTTCACCAGCAATGGTAGAGTGCAGCCTTCCACCAGCCCAACCATTATTCAACGGCCGTGCAGCAACGAAAGCCGGATCACCAGTGACCCGGCTTCCATCAATTTGCTGTTCATACTCAGGGAGACCTTTTGTCCTCCTCTCTTTCCTTCTCTGCCGTTCCTCATCTCTTTCTCTCCTCAGCCAACTCTCAACCGTCCTCTGCAAAGATAGTTGTCATGATAGATCAAACATCCATGCTGACCAAGTTTAAAAAAAAAAAAAAAAAAAAAAAACGAAATTGCTTTGAAAGGAAAAGTTACCATCAGAGACAGTTTGCTACTCTCCTTAACCTTATCAATCGGCATTGCTAATTGCAACTTTCCATGAGCCACATACACCTGAGGCAAAGTAGGGATAAATTTGCTTTGACACAGAATATGCCATACGACCTTTTATAGTTTATCCCAGCATTGGTGTAGAGAAGAAGAAATTATGAACTTAAGTGGAGAAGTAGATAAGTACATACAATATGTGTGGGCCAATCATCTAGGCCATCAAAAATATGGGTGGCATAGATAATTGTTGACCCTCTCTGTTCACATTCCTTTCTGAGAAACTTCAAAAGATCAGCCCTTGCTAACACATCGAGGTCCACTGTTATCTCATCAAGAAGAAGCACCTAAGGAAGGATGTGATTCATAAGTACCCAAAAGGCCAAAAATTGCAAAAGTAAACAACAAGAACATCCAAAATGCAAAACTGTAATAACAGCACATCATCTTTAAACATAAAGAACAATTTGGGCTCTGTGCTTGCATGAATTAAAAGGTGCAGGCACCTTGAATGGCTTGAGGAGTCCCATACAGATTTGCACTCGCCTTCTCTGTCCATCAGAAACCCTATGCATTCTCCAGGATAAATCAATGTCTAGCACCTAAAAAATTAAATGACCAAGTTATCTACTTTCTCTTAAATAATAAAAACCATAGCATATGTACTGTTTGCATAAGCTTTATCAATGTCCAACATATACATTTGGTATATACTTTAAAATTCAGCATTTTTCTTTTAGGAAAAAGATCTGTTTTTAAATCATATTCTGTCCTGAAAGTTAATGTTTCACCTTGATTAGCTCAGCTCTTCTTTGTGGATCTATACCTGCCACCCCAAATATCATTTTCTCAGCAGAGACATCCATCTGTATAGGAACTTCAAAGCCCGCAAAAGCAACTTCTCGTCTCCACTGCAGAATGGAAAAGGAAACAAGAAACGATTATATCAGGAATTGAACTCTACTGGGTAAGAAAAATAATCATGTCAGACTCAATCTCTCCCTCTAATCAACAATGGCAGAATGCAAAGCTGTAGCATACAACTCATCATAAAAAGCAGAAGAGAACATATATTACAATTGGAAGCAACAATTTTTCAGAGTTGCCATCAGGGCAAACGCAATATCACAAAGAAGTGTGCAGTCCAACAACAAGATCAGGAAAGAAGAGAACCCACCTCTCCCCCAAGGTAACAGAGATCCCCAGAAGATGTCAATGCCGTGTCATGGAATGCTGATCTCCCAAGCACGCGGACCATGTGAGGATCCACCATATGCTTCCCTCCTAATATCTTCAACATAGTAGTCTTACCTGTCACAAGCATCACCCGACGGCAAGCAAAGCAGAAAGGAATTCACATTAATGGCCAAAAGCATATCCCCCGATTCACGGTCACAAGCACTGCTTCGAATGAGAATGTCATATGGTTCTTTGGATTCTTTACATTACTATTCTCGAACGAGAAACCGCACATGCCCATCATTGAATTTTGCCAAATTATACACTCTCTCCCAGTTACCATTTCAAAACCCTTTCCCCAATCTTCCAATGTCCCAACGGATATCGACAACATTTTGCATAAGAATTCGTTCATTCCACCCTCTTGAAAAGTAAACCCAATTTTCATCTTCAATCAAATCACTATATCCAGCTACCGAAATCCGAAATACTTCAACCACCCAGCTCAAATTCTATATGACAAAACAGCTTCACCAACAACCCAATTCAACAGGGTAACCGAGATCCACGTCTTCTTAACATGACGAGGTCGCCATATATTTGTCCACTACTAGACACGGGGACACCCCAGAACAAAAATTTCGGCAGAACAAGACATGCTCTGAGCTGAAACGAACCTGCGCCGTTGGACCCGACGAGGAGACAGCGGTCGCCGGAATCGACGGTGAGCGAGAAGTCGTCGATGAGGGGCTTGGACCCGGGCGGAGGATGGCCGTCGATCCCCGGGTACGTGAATCTGAGGCCGTTGATTTCCACGGTCGGCGCCATTCTCTCTACAACCACCTCCACCAGCGTAGGCGAGGACTGTTTTAAATGGGGCTTGTTGCTGGAGTTAGGTGTCCGGAGAGAGGTGACGTGGCACAGGGTCGGTCGCTAATTAGAAAAATGAATAAAAAATTTTGGCGGCTTACGTGGCACAGGACCGCTCACTAATAAAACGTCAGAGCTAGAGAAACCGAAGTTATAGGTCGATTTTGATTCACAAATTCCAAAGATTGAATTATAGTACCGCTTGAAAAAAATTAAAAAAACATTATTGAAACTCTCAGAAATTGAATCCATTAAATGATTAGAAAAATTTTAAAACATTGCAGCTTACTTCGCAAATGGTCGGTCACTAATCAAAATATTATAGCTAAAAAGACCAAGGTTATAGATCAATTTTGATTTGCGAATTCTATTGATAAGAGTTATAGTAAACTTTGGCTTGATAAGGTTTTTTTTTTGAAACAATTTGGCTTGATAAGGTTAGAGAATAAAAAGTTCCAATGTGATAAAAGAGGTTTATCGCCAAGCAAGAATTGATTGAGAGGTAAATAATTAATAATCCAGTGACAAAAGCATCCTTAGAACCCTTAGAAATTGAATCATTGATGCTTAGAAAATAAAATAAAATAAAAAAATTGGCTGCTTACGTGTCACATTGGTTACTAATTTAAAATTATAGCCAAAGGGATGGGGATTATTGATTGATATTGATTTACAAATTCTAATGAATGAGTTATAGTATGTGATTGCACATTTAGAAATTTAATTTTGTTGATCGACTCATTATCTAATAGTTTTATTGGTTTTTTAGATACATGCAACATGGAATAGTCGGGCCCCATCTCCTATAGACATTTTGATTTGCATAGGAGTTCCAATGATCTATTGAAATTGAAATAATATTTTACATTTCAACATCAATGTGAAAGACTTTCAACCGAAAGAAAAACATCATTATAAAAAAGTTGATTGGCGTAAAAGAGACAAAATTGAATTGACTATTTTAAAGAAAATTATGCTTTTTTATTTCCCGACAATATATAAAAACATGTATTTTAAAACATTATGGATAAATTACATATGAATTTTACGTGTCAAAATTAGTAAGCTGAGAAAAACTAGATGTTTCGAATGAAAGGGGTTGAGGATAATGGGACGCACCTACTTTATCACAAAAGTCAAAAAGCAAAAGTCGTGAAACGCACCTACTTTAGAAAATTCAGAATGAGAACATTTATTACAAATTATTATTAATATTTTCTTTTGTGAAGAAAATGGATGGAAATAAATTATTAATATTATTATTCATACTATTAGTAAAAAGGGTGAAAGTCACAAAAAAACCTTAAACTATACCTATTGTAATAGATTTACCCCAAACATTTTTCTACAACATCAAAAACTCAAAACTTCTACCTAAATGATATATTTATTCTAAATTTATACAGTGTGACCCATATTTTTTCTTGAGATTCTGAAATACCCTAAACTTATATCCGTATGATAAATTTACCCACACAAAAAAGAAAAAGAAAAAACAATTTGGAGTAAATGTGTCGCATATGTATATGTAAGGGTTTTTGACATCATCATCATTATTATTATTATTATTATTATTATTATTATTATTATTATTATTATTATTATTATTATTATTATTATTTGAGGTTCAAGTTTGGGGTTTTTCCAATCACAAAAAATAGTTTGAAGCAAACGTATAATAGTATGCAAACTTTAGAGTTTTTTTTTTTTTTTTTTTGGTGGCTTTTCCCTATTAGAAATGGCTTAGATGACATTTTGGGTGATTTAGGATATTAAAAATTCACAGATCGTATGGGCTTTGGCTTTATAAAGACAGATGTTCATGGGATGGCATAGAGAATAATTCCTCAATGAGAAAGCGCCTCTTTTTTAAAAATTGACTGAAAATCACAAAAAAAAAAAAAAAAAAAAAGAAGGCCTAATTTCATAATTAAAGAAAAGGCACAAACTTTTGATCTAATTTTGAATCTGGCCCAAATTTTATTTATCTAAAACAGTCATCAAATTTCATTTGTATCCCAAATCTTGCCCCCATTGACCCTTGATCCACAATCATCATTAGATGTCTGATGTGGCATTTCATGCCAGCAATATATCCACTCTAGTAGGCTGATGTGGATTTAAAGGCAAAACTGCACCAGGGTCTTCCCTTCGTCATCGTCTCAGACACGATTTATGCAATAGGGGAAGAGTTGCCTCCATATGCGCGAGGATTTTCAATTCATCTGTACATATCACGCTCGCTCACTCGTCCTCTAACGTAAGTTTACTCACCCTCGCAGATGCCTGGTCACTCAAAGGCGTCATTTCCATATGAAATTATGGGCTCTACCGATCAATGCTTGCACGGACAAAGTATTGGAGCCATTGAATCAAAGGTATTCTTCTTCTTCTTGTTCCTATACTAATGGACACTCTGAATAGAAGTGATTTAAATCACTTGCAGACAAACCATCCATCAAGCATATGGTGACCATAATTTGATATGTCCAATTCACAAATGTGATTAATAACAAATGTTGAAGACAAACATTTATCCCACATTTCAAGTCATCAACATAAATTCAAAATTGGAAGTTATAAATGAATTTGACATACTGACATCAAGGTTCTCTAAATCGTCTAGCATGGATAAATGTATACAGAAATAAATATAGATTTTTGCTCGACACATGACTATATTGCCAAAGTAAATGGCCTTCAAATTTGTCATCTTGCTACATCACTAAATGAAGCCACCTTATTCCTCCTTAAATTGATTGGTCCACCGTGCCTCTGCATGCATTTGTCAAAAGAAAAAAAGAAACGGTACAAATATGACCACGTCCTCATTGCTGCCCTCGAGCAAGCTTGCTCCGGAGATTTATGGATAGCTGGAAAACCCATGTCCAAATCTTAAACAAACTTACCCAAAGCAGTAACGCTTACTCACTGCAAATCCAAGGAAAACGATCTCGGCTTTCATCAGATCCATCCTAATGGCATGTGGGAATTTTATTTGAAGCCCAATTTTTGGGGAAACACCCTATTCTTTTCCAGCTTCCAATGGCCTAATCAATTTCACTATTAAGATGTATTTGTTGAGGATAGAGATGTAGATCATTGCCATGGTTTGTGTCAGTGACATATTAAGCATATTGGGCCATGTCTTAACGATTTAAGCTGTGACCTATGGGACTCCTAAAATTTCATGGGAAATTTGTGCCTGTACTAGTTTGTAACAATCTAATATTTGGCTATGAATGAGATACTATAAGCTCCTCCTATGGGTGAAATTAGATTTGTAGGTGGATATCTTTCACTATGTCGATGTGTGAAGATATCCTTCACTTGTTAACACTTAGCAAGCATACTTGCACGATTGATCACCTGACCAAACTCGGCGAGGAGATGGGAATCAGATCTGAGTAAGGAGATCACAGGAGCAACATTGTGGACTGATTTTTATATAAAGCATGTAAGAGCTATAGTAACTTTAGGAATATACAATGTAGAAAAGAACTAGGTTTCTTGAAAATTTCTCTTTTCGACAAAACTGATTTTTATCTTTTTGGTAACTAAATCCTACATAACATTAAAAAAAAAAAAAAAAAAAAAAGTTTGGGGCCATCACTTAAACTGCAATTGAATAATTAAGGGCGATATTATCTTTATAGTAAATTGGGTGGATTTAGACATATAAGAGGTGGAAATAGCACCATCCCATATTACCAAACGAAGCCACCTTATTCCTACTTAAATTATTTAGTCGACCATGCCTGTGTTTTCATTTTCCAACAAAAAAAACAGAACAAAACAACCAAGGTTACAAATATGAACTTGTCTATTAGACTTTTTGTGGTATTCATGAGCATTGGTGCCCTCTTACAAGCTTGCTCCGGAAATATATTTTACGTAGTTAAAAAAATGCACGTCCAAATCTTCAATAGTTACTTGGAGGAGTAACTCTCACCTTTCATTGCAAATCCAAAGATAATGATCTTGGTGTTCAACAGATTCCTTCCAATGGCATGTGCTTCCAATTGGAGGCCACCTCTCAAACATTAGATTGGTACAAACTGATACAAGCTTACAATATCTTATTCAATGGAAGTGAGAAAGTTGAAGACAAATGAAACTTGGAGGCCAATGGTTTGAGCGAAAGAAGATTAGGGTTTGAGGTTGAAGACGAAGAAAGAAGTAAGATTAAAATCAAATCTTGGCCAAATTTATACTTTCCATAAATGAGTCATGGTTCAGAGGGTGACAATCTATAATGATACGATTCATAATGATAGAGATTCAAGAATTGTGTCAATTGAAGTGACATGTTAGCATGCTACAAGTTAGGCATTAAAGCATAATGTATGAGGAGTTAGGGGCACAATATGTACCCTTGTACTGCCCACGGAATAGAGACCCATACATTTTCAAGCATTCAAAAGAATTAAATTTTCTTTTAAATTTTTTTAAAAAGTGGGCATAATTTTGCACCAAAAATTAACTAGGTCACCGTTATAGATAGGCATACAACTAGATTACAAATTATTATTAAACTCGTGAGGCATTGTTGAAGACCATAATAAATGTTGTTGACATTGACATACATCAACCCCAACGCCAATGGGGCGGCAGCGATGGCTGGCAAGGTCGTCGGCGCCATGGCAAGGGTTGGCAACCCTCGTCAACCAAAGGCAAGGGCCTCCATCCCTATCATGTGTGTTCCTTTTTTTCTTTTTTCTTTTTTTTAATAAATATTTTAGTTTTTTTTGAAAAAAAAATTAAAAGACGAAATTGCTCTTCATCGAAAGTAAGCTCAAGCTCTTCTTTGCGATTGATATAGCCACTTTAGGCCCTTATTAGATAATGTTCACTTCAGGCTCCTATTTAATAAAATAAGAACAATTCGGGCCCTAATTTAAACAATGTCTACTTTAGGCCTTATTTAGAATTTTCCCTTTTATTTTTTTTATAAAAATCTTATAAAAAATTATATTAATTATTGTTTCGCCAAGAATCTTCTTGGACAAAATATCTTTCACCGAAAGTTGAATCTTCGAATTTTTTTTTTCTTTTTTTTTGTATATCAGGTTATGTGTTGAAAAGGAAATGATTAATTCTACTCTAATGGCGATAACAATGAATAAAGATAACTCCAATGGGGCTTGTAGATAATTGCAAGATAAATGATGATTAAAGTAAATGTGAAAAGCAGCAAATAACAGGTGTATTGCATTCTCTGCCAAATTTTTCGATCCATTTACAATCACTTCTCTTCGGCTATTTATAGCCAGATAAAAGAAAATAGCTGTATTGACATTTCAAATAATCTCTAGAATTCTCGGTGCACTTTCAATAAATGTACTATGGCTACGCTTGGTACTTGCTTTGGGAAGGGACTTTGGGTGTCTAAGGATCTTTGGGCCAATGTTTGGGTGTTTGTAAAAAAATTTAACCCCACCTTGAAACAAAATTTGCTTGAAAGGCTGAAAGCCCAAGGCAAATCCTAGGCTACCTTGGACTTTCAACCTTCTCGAAAGGCAGGGGAAGTAAAAAAAATTTCTTCCAATTTTATCCTCATTGATTTTTTGATTTTCCAACTTTGCCCTCGTTCGTGACTATTCATCTTCTTCTCCCTAGGGCTGGCTGACGTGTTTGCTCTGACTCCAAGGGTCCGACCATGGGCTAAAGAGAGGCCGGCGATGTCACCAGCAACCCAAGAGACCGTTGTTAACGATTGCACAACCGTCACTAGGGGGTTGCACAACCTAGGCTAGTGTTGTTTGGGTTGCGCGACCCTTACGAGGCCAACTGAGGTTGCCCGATCTAGACAGCAGACGGCCCTCGACGATCACGTGACACTGGCAAGGGGCTGCCTGGTGTCGAGTGACCCAACTGGCCCTCATCGAGGTCAAGCAACCTTTGCGAGGGTCACGTCGGCAGGGGCCTGGGTTTGCACTACCAAGCTAGCTCTCGCTAGGGTTGAGTGACCCGGTCGAGGGGTTGTGCGGCGGCCCTAGCAAGGGGTTGTGCTGGTCGCACAACCTAGCTGTCCTTCGTTGGAGTTGAGCGGCCTCCGTGAGGCTTGCGTTGGTAAGGGCTGCCTAGGTTTGCTTGACCCAAGTGGCCCTCACCGGGGGTTGCCCGACCCTAGTCGACCATCACCAGTGGTCCCCGAGGGTAGACGATGGCCGCCGATGATCCACTTAAGGAAACACGAGATTCTTCCCCAAAATTCTACGAATCGTTAAAACATATGGACTATTTATATTGTATGATACTCTATTATATTATTCAAATCAACTTATTTCAAATATAACTTTCTTGAATGCACTCTAAAAAATCATTATTATTCTATTATGTTTTATGCGCTTAGGATACATAATATTACAAGGTCTTTTCCGTCCCCTGATAAACCCTAATATGATATTCCTCTAGAAAATTATATGTATCACTATTAATCAAGTCTCATCTCTTTTCACATATCAATTACTGGATCGTTAGTGTTCCTTACGATTAAAATAAATGCAAATGGACAAGCTCCCACAAACCACTAATTGAGTAGCTAGTTTGAATAGAAAATAGAGGAGTTTAGTGAGCGATCTCATATCAAATCTAATAACTCTTTAGAAAAGAAAAGGAAAAATGTCAAAAATATATGTGAGTTTTTTTTTCTAAGATACCATTTACTTGTTATAGAGACAGGAGAGGCGAGCAAGGTCTTCTTCTTTGTCACTTGCAACTCATTATAATTGACCCAGAAAATAATTACCAAAAAAGTCCTAAACCTTTTCCAATTATACCAATTCAATCCTAAACTTATTTTTTTGATCAATTAAGTCTTAAACCTTTTCTAATCGTACATTGATCTTGAGGCCGAGGTTGGGGTCATCGCAATCCTTGATGAGGATGCACAGGCACTGCTTGCTCTTCTACAGCACCACCTTCTGCAGTCGATGGTGGGGCTCTTGGTGTCCCCACCCACGTACAACAAGCAGCTCGCTAGTCTAACCAGCTGGTCCGCGTACTCTGCCCAGACCAGCCCACACTCTCCAAATCAAGTGACGGCAGGGCGAGCTCACCCGGTTGCCTCAATTCGGCAACCGACAAGGGCTGGCTAGTCACCGAAGCCAAAGGAAGAAGAAGAAAAAAGGAGGAGGGAGGGGGGAAAAAGAGAGAAAAAATGTAAAAATGATTAAAAGTTTAATTAAATAATTTGAAAAATAAAATATTATTAAAAAATTTGTCGCCGGCGCGCCAAATTAGCCGAATTTTAGTAGGAAGGACCGAACTCGACAATTATAAAAAGGTTTATAACTCAATTAGTAAAAAAAATAAGTTTATGACTGAATTAGCACAATTGCAAAAAGTTTAGGATTTTTTTGGTAACTCTCCCCATATCAAATCTAATAATTCTTTAGAAAAGAAAAGGAAAAATGTCGAAAATATATGTGAGTTTTTATGTAAGAGATACCATTTACTTGTTATAGGGTCAAGAGAGGGGAGTAAGGTCTTCTCCTTTGCCACTTGCAACTCATTATAATTGACCCAGAAAATAATTACTTAATTTTTTATTTTTGGTTGGAAAATGTACACTTGGTCCCCCAAGTCGAATGGGGCTCGGTAAGCTCACGCTCCTTTGAATCTTATATAATGTCTACGTCATTCTGTCGCTTTTCATTGACTTCTTTTAATTACTAATATAAAAGCTTATTAAAAAAATTTCTTAATAAATTTATTAGATTAATGATTAGATAAGAACCATTTCATACTTAGTATATTCATTATTAAGATGACCCCTTGGTAAAGTTAATTTCATATGTTAAGTAAATTATTAGTATGATATTTAATTTTTAGTGTCTTAAGATAAACGAACTCAACATGCTCCCCTATCTAAACTTATTTTTACTTATTTATACTGTTTTGCTACGAGGCGTTTGTCATGAGCGGTCTATCAATATCTAATTTGTCCAAACCCACCGATCGAATTGTCACATATTACAACCTTTAGCTTGAACCACCCAATTAAAATTTTGTTGGGAATTTTTTTCATTTTCTAGGTTCTGGTACAAGTTTTGAAATTAGAAATGATCAGGTTTATCAGCAAAAGAAAAAAAATCAAATCAATCAAAAGTCACTTGAGAAAAAAAAAACAATTAAAATTTCATACTATTGTGAAACAAAAAGAGTCCAGCCTCATGATTCAAGTACATGTAAGTCTCTAGAGGGTATACTTAACTCTCAAAACATTCAAATATATTTCAATTATGTGTTTTGACCTATCTAATCACAAACTATTCGCTCCAATCTAATAGGCAATTTGATTGCAAGAAATTCAACCATTAAAGTCAGAAGAAATTGATTCAAATTGATACCACTGGTTTGCCTTTGTGGATAGAGTAGATCATATAAGCCTTTCGTGGACGCTACAATCGCTCGAAACATATATCGTTCGTTCGATATTACATAGTATTTGAGTTTCACGGAATTTTTAAAAGAACTAATCATCATGGACAACCAATAGAATTGTGCCACGTCAGCATTGAACATCATCGACAAACATAGGGTAAGCGTAAATACGTGGATGGTGTCTCTTCTTGTCCCACCACATCGCTTCTTCGTTCTTCGTTCTTCCCTTTCCTTACGCGACGTCCTCATCCAACCCGATCCCAGAACCTCGCTCCAACCAGAACTCGGAGGCTACAGCCATGGGCGTCACCGACGCCACGCAACAAGCCTTCAACCGAGCCCAAGAGCTCAAGCAGTTCGAAGAATCCAAGCTCGGCGTCAAAGGTCTCGTTGACTCCGGCCTCACCTCCCTCCCTCCCCTCTTCGTCCACCCGCCCGAGACTCTCTCCACCCTCAAGCCCGCCCGCCCCAGGCCCGACTCCATCCCCACCATCGACCTCTCCTGCTGCGATTCCTTCCAGCGGCCCTCCGTCGTTGCAGAAGTGGGGCGTGCAGCTCGCGAGCTTGGCTTCTTCCGGGTGATCAACCACGGCGTGCCGACGGAGGTCCTGGACCGCACGATCGCAGTGGTGAAGGCCTTCCATGAGCAGCCGATGGAGGCAAAGGCAAGGATCTACCGGAGGGAGATGAAGACCGGCGTGTCATTCTTCTCCAACGTCGACTTGTTCCACTCCAAAGCGGCTAGCTGGAGGTCAGCCCCGAACCACTTCAATTGACTTCGTACTATTTCATGATTTTGATGATAATTAGTTGTATAAAAGCTCAATTACCAATACGATCGTGTCAAGTGTTTGGCAAATGAGACGAACTGATATATCATATATGACTGAAAGTAAGACGATGACAAACAAAAGAAAAGAATCACTTCAACCAATGCACGGAATTATAATTAGGGATGAGTAGGGTTCTAGGATAAAACCTAGAATTTGAGAACCGGTGAGAATCTATCCGATTTTAGGTTTCAAAATATGTAGGATAGATTCTAGGTTCCAAAAATTGGCAACCTATTTGAACGAGTAAGGTCCAAATTCCAAGTAGATAAAATTTGAAATAATTTTGTGTTTCTTTCGATATATGTCTTTGTGTGATGGTGCGGTCCAGTCTAAACTTCCATTTTATGGTTGGATTTTATATTTTGTTAATGCTCCATCTGATAGGGCTAGTATGTTCACCTAGAGGGGGGAATAGGTGTATAAAATAAACCTCGGAATAAAATAAACATCGAGTAAAATAAAGGAGTTAGAGAAGAGAATAAGAACACAAGATTTATAGTGGTTCGAACTGTCCAGCTCGTCCACTCTCCCACGATAACGACGCTTCTTGGCTAGATTCCACTATCGCAATCAACAAAAGATTACAACTTCGAGTCTGCAAACACTTAGTAGTAGATCACACTATCTCACTAAGTCACTCTTTTGGTATTTCTCTCATGATCACAAACGTTTAAGCTCTCAAGAGACAAGTATATGATCGAAAGTCGCTTAGACTTTGGAATTATAAATTCTACGCTCTGTCTCTTACTTGCTCATTAGTCCATGATCTCCTTAAATACTCCTCCACTTCCAAACTACCCGTTGGACAAGATCCCTAGAATCGTCTTCCAATATACCCATTGGACAAACTTTGTATCTAGAAGATTTGGTAGCGGGCTGAAATGACAAAGGGTAGAATCCCAAATTGATTCCGATCGCCCATACAAACGAAATCTTGGTTTCCATAAGTAAAGCTTCTTCGTATAGAAAGTTCTTGTCTTCAAGATCCAATCGTCAATCAAATAGATTGAATCAATCAAATCAATCTTGATGTGGAATCCAAACCAGGATCACTAGCCGTTATATGATTGGGCTTGATTTACGTTACGTCGAATCTGGATGTAAAGTCGAGAGTAATAGACTTTACAATCTGAGTCCCGAGTGCGATAAACTTTGCAATCCGAGTGCAACATATTCAACGCTTCGAACGATTTAGGCTTTAAGGTGCATGCCCGGTTCGAACTTCAAAGATGTAGAGTCTTCTTCGATTCTTCATTCACGTTCGGTTTGGAATTTGTCGAATGAGCGGACTTTTGATGTAGAACAGACTTTGACACTAAAGTCGACGGTCTTGAGCTTTGAGTGCTTGAGTCGCGTCTTGGACTTTGAGTCTTGAGTCGCGTGCCCCAGATTTTCGTGCTTGAGTCAGCGTGCTTCCCAAGATTCTTTTGACACGAAATGCTGAAATCTTCAAAATATACTCTGGACATATGTTACGTTCAGACTTCTGGCCGTCTTCTAACTTTGATAATATCCTCTACATGTTCTAACATCTGCATGGTCTATTACTCAACCATCAAACATGTTAGTAGCCTTTGATTTATTTTGTCATCTTCAAAACATCATAAGGGATTTCCCTAACACCATCTTCATTTGTTTAAATATAAATTGCAGCCAATTGATTGCAGAAAAAAAATGGTGATCATTAAAAGTGATGATTCATTATAAATGTTCAATTAATAATACAGATGGAACCAAGGGTTGATCCTAGAACTGATTTTGGAACTTGTGACAAGATAAATTTTAGGATATGTAATGTAAGTCCCAACTTTTAAAAAATGAGGAGGTTCTAGGTTCCAACTTGTATAGAGCCTAAAAGTGCTCGCCCATAATAATAATAATACAGGGACACGCTCCAGATAATGCTGGGGCCAAAATTAGCGGACGTGGAAGAGATCCCCGAGGTGTGCAGAAATGAGGTGTTGGAGTGGAATCAGCAGGTTCAACGGTTGGGGAGCCTCCTCCTGGGGTTGTTGAGCGAGGGCCTGGGATTGAGTGCTGACAAGCTACAGGAATTGACGTGCTTGGAGAAGAGGGTCATGGTGGGGCATTACTATCCATATTGTCCCCAGCCTGATTTGACAGTTGGCTTGACGTCCCACACAGACCCAGGAGTGATCACATTGCTGCTGCAGGACCAGATCGGTGGGTTGCAGGTGAAGCACGGCGACGAGTGGGTGGATGTGGCGCCCGTCCCAGGGGCTCTTGTTGTGAACATCGGTGACATCCTTCAGGTGAACTCCCGTCAAAGACTAGGACTTTCTCCAAAGCTCCTGAGTAAGTTAGGTTAACATTCTACCATGAAATGAAGATCTTATTATGTAAATTTCGAATTTTTCAGATAATGTCCAACAACGAGTACAAAAGCGTGGACCACCGAGTGTTGGCCAACCCCAGCCGAGAGCCACGCGTGTCGATAGCAGTTTTCTGCAACCCGAGCAATCACGAGAATAAGTTCGGACCGTTCCCAGAGCTTGTGTCCTCGGATAAGCCTGCTGCTTTTCGGCAGTTCACCTTCAGCGAATACATGAGGAGATTCTTTACTAAGGAGTTGGACGGGAAAAGTCTGATAAACTACTTCAGGGCGTGATTGAGAGGTCCATAGGCCAGAAATGGTGATAAAAGAATAAGAGGCATCCTTATAATAATGAAGGAAATACTGGATTCTTCCCTTAAATTCTACTTAACCTTGTGTTACTATTGTTCTTGCAGTGGTTAATTTGCACTTATTGTTTATATATTCCTTGTGTGACCGTAACTTGTGCGATGGACGAAGTTTGTCTACTTAACTCGTTGCCAGAGACTGAACCAATTCACAGACATAAGAACTCGACAGCGAGAATGCACGAGATGGACAGTTTACACAGATGAGTCTGAATTTCATATTTCCGTATGTGAAAAGAAGTATAGAAAAGGAAGGCAGTATCCTAGAAAACAAATGGGGCAAAGAAACAGATGAATTTGAATAGTCAAATGCAAGTCGCAACTAGGTGGAGATCTGTGCATGAAGAGAACGGGTTCGCCGAGAAACCAAAGTTGACATACTCAATGAACGATGTTTCTGGTATTCTAGATTTTCCAATTGCAGGAGGCGTGAGCGATTTGTCTCGTGACACGGAAAAGGGGGCAAGGTCGAAGTTGAAGATGCTGGAAAGAAGCAGAATGACCACAGAGGAAAAGACAAATCCAGATGAGCCGCGCTCATCCAGAATTATAGGAAGTCAGAATCACCAGACTATGAGGACGATGAAGAAATGGCCGAATGGTTTGGCAGTGGAAAGATGTGAGTAGAGATCCCTGTACATGTATACCTTCTCGGAGGCCAAATAGAATTTGTCTTCAACGGCTCCATGACCTCGACGATGACTTTCGACATCGTGCTCCTGTTGAGGAGCCATTTGAATTTGATGCTTTAGGCCTTTTATAATCGCACTTCAAGCACCCATATTCCTTCTAAAGTCGATGAAGTTGCTGCTACCAATCACAGATCCATAACGCAGAACAGCTTATGAACAGTAACTGATCGATATAGGAGGTCACTAGAAGAAGATAAGCAAGAACTCACGATTCACACTCCCACTCCCCGGGATCAAGTTGCCTTTGCAGGGGTTTTTCTATGCGCTGCAAACATCCGGTATTCTTTGCAAAATTTATGAAAATTGCATCTGCAAAATGCGACGGTTTCTCTAAGACAGGAGCTCTTCTGACCCTCACCACAAATCAGTGAACAACTAAGAAAAGACATGAGAAGCCATCACACGTCACATATCTCAGTCTCCTTTCTTTAGCGGAACATGATCTCGGTCTTCCTGTAGTTGACTCAGTCCTTCTCGAGAAAAAGTTATCCCATCGCAAGCTCGGGTTCTTCCAGGTACTCAACCACTGTGTGCCAACGGAGGTCTTGGACCGCATGATCACGGCCGTGAAGGCCTTCAACGAGCAACCGATGGAGGCGAAGGCAAGGATATACCGGAGGGAGATGGAGACCGGCGTCGCGTTCTTTTCCAACGTTGACTTGTTCCATTCCAGAGCGGCTAGCTGGAGATAATCAACCAAGCTTAATTATTGGATCACATCAAATCGAGTTTAGAATATTTAGCAAATGATCGAAAAATTGTCTAAAAAATTCTAAACCTATCGTACAACAATCAATTCAATTTTAAACATTTTAACGTATCAATTTAATCATATACATTTCAATTATGTCAATTTAGTCCCAAACCTTTTAATACTTTATCAATTTAATCTAAACCTTCTATTGGTGCATCAATTTAGTCATTTCAACTAATTTTTACCAAAAATAATTGACATAACAATTTAGTCAATGTTGGCCATAATATGTCAAACGGAGATATTGATGTTGACAATTTTTGTAATTTTTTCATTCATTATGATTTTTTTTCTTTTCCTTTTTCCCTCCATTGGCCATCATCAGGCTTCATCGATGGCCGATGGAGGTTGCGGCCACAAATGAGGGCTGCCCTTGTCGGCCCTTGGCGTGGGCCACCTTCGCCTAAGGCCAGTAGAGTTCATTGATCATTGATGATGCTTGGTAGAGGGAAAAAATGAAAAAGAAAAAAGAAAAAAAGTTATTCATAAAATTAAAAAAAATTTAAAAATTGCATGAATTGTTAACATCAGCACTAGGGGTGAGCACAGTTCCCAGTTTTGGGAAGACAAGTTCCGGTTCTCGGTTCCATTTTTTTCGGAATCAAGACCCTTTGTAATAAGCATAGAAACCCTAATTTTTTCTTTCATCTTTAGCCTTCTTCACTTTCCCGTTTCTTTACATTTCCTCTCTGCAACTCTTCATGCCCCTAACAACCCCACGTTGCTCGCCGCCCTTCATGTCCTCCCTACTCACCGCCCTCGAAGCTACCCTCACAACCCACAACGTCACCGTCGACACTACCGCTACTTTGTTTGATGACGCTGAAGACTCTTGCCGTCGCGTGTGGCACCTCCCAACAACGATCTGCTACCGGGCTATCACTGCGACGGTTTTTCCATTGATGACGCGGCTGCTATGCAGACTTCAACGATGAACGGCCTACATGTTAACGAGCTGCTGCATCTTAGCCTCTCGAGTCAAGCTCTCTCAACTCAGCCACTGATTTGAACCAAGTTCAGTTCATCCGAATCACTCTCTCTCTCTCTCTCTCTCTCTCTCTCTCTCTCTCGCCGTCTCCGATTTTGCAAAAAGTCGCCACCGGAGAAGCGAATCGGAGGATGGTCTCTCTCAAGGAGCAGAAGGCGTCATTTGTCCTAAACCTAGGTTCGTTTGCTCTGTCATCTTCAATCCTCTCTGTGCTCGTATCTCTTCAATTGATTGAGGCTGGTGGTGGCGGTGATGTTGGTGATGGTTCAGAGAGAGTGAAGAAGTGGAGAGACGCACTTCGCCAAGCGGCTAATTTGTCCAGATGGCATCTAGGCAACGGGTAATTGGCTAATCACTCTCAGCTAAGTGACTGGATTCTCTTGATTGCTGTTTGTTTTGTAGAGAATTTCTATTAGATTAAAATCATATTATAACTCGCTAGAAATGGTAAAGATGAAACTTTATTGCCTAACTTTAGCAGATTGTTTGAGAAATGGGATTTCAATTGAGTCTCCTTAGAAGAAGGAAGCAAAACTACGGGTTTGGAATTGGAATTCCAACTTTCAGAGTCTGATTCTTCCGATATATAAAGCGGATGAATTGAGGGACATCATTTCGCCTTATGCTCCTGAAATTGCTAAGTCCCTTCGCATGACAACAAATCAAACTTGTGGAGGAACAATGAGAACCCAAGAAGGAGCAGGAATAGAAACCTTAAGGATATGGAGAACACACCTTGAAGAAAACCGGGCATAAGTAGCATTCCATAAAGCCAAGGGCAAGTAACTTTGTAATCCACCGATGGCCTAGCCTGGACAACATAGATGAAGACAAGCGCTTTATGAGAAAAAGCATACAATGATAAAATATAAAAAAACAAAGCCATTTCCTACTAGGTGGAGTTGGTGCTTAATGCTAAATTGCAATATCAAAGCATAATGAATCTTCAAATACTAGAGAAGAAGGGGAAATGAGCTTTTTTTGGCTCCCATGATATTTGGTGCAAAGTAACTTTGTACCATCATCATTCCATGTATATATATATATAGTTGACTCTGTAGACTTTTAAGATCAGTGTAAGTTAGCCATTGATTTCTTCCATCAAAACAACTTTATGATTAAGAACCTGTGTAGGGTTGGCTTCTTTTTTTCTTTTTTGAGTCTTTAGTACTTTTGCATCGTCTTGTTCCTTATTTGGCTTTTGTTAATAGAGATGCTACAATTATCTCGAATTCTCTGGTATTGGTCTTTCGAATTAGACCACATAACTAGGAACGAGAATTTGCTAAGACTTGCATGTTGCGCTTGAAGAGGACATTTGATTTTGTGATATGTTTGATAGCCAGAATGGATTATCTTAGTTTCTCTGTGTTGTAATGATTTATGGTTGGTCTCACGCTGATGTTCCCATCTCCAAGTTATAGGGTTGAACCTTGCTTGCATCAGTAGTCTTATGACTTTGTTTGGTGAATGCTGAACATTTTATCATGGGTATGGGACCCTTATGGTCACCCTTATGAGGGTAGTCACTGCTGGTCATGCCACTGTCGCTTTCTCTCTCCACGTCATGACTTTGTTTGTTGCATAGTTTATTCTGAAAATGAAACAAAAAAAAAAAAGAACTTATTGGAACCTGGAACCGACCTCGGAACCTGTGACAGGGTAGGTTCCAAGTTCTTGGTTTTGACGGGTAGGTTCCAGGTTCCAAAAAATGAGGAACCTGTATCTGATAGTAGGTTCTAGGTTCCAGACGAAACCGAACCGGAATCGGGAACCACTCACCCCTAGTCAGCACTAGTTGCCCTAAGTGCCAATCGTGTCATGTAAAACAATCGATGCTTACTAAACTGCCATGTCAGCAATTTTGGCCAAAAATGACCGAAAGATCTAAATTGATAAATCATTAGAGAGTTTGGACTAAACATAATTCATCAAATGGTTTAGGACTAAATTAGTATAATTGAAATGTTTTGGACTAAATTGATAATTATAATTAAATTTAGGATTAAATTGGCATAATTAAAAAGCTTTGGATTGAATCGAATGCAGTATAATACGTTTTTGACTTTGCAAATAATTTTTTTAACAAATGGTATGGAATGATACGTTGTATATGACTAATGGAAGAGGGTGACGCATCTCAATGTGATGAGTGTGACATTGATAAATTATACATCTGGATTGCATGAAGTTGGAGAATTAATTAATATTTTAAGGGACAAACAAAAAGAAAAGTCATTCGTGTAAGAGTTTTTCTAATTGTGGACTACATTAATTGATATTGTAATTTACCGTTTAACGTTTATCGTTTTACAGGGTTTGGTTTAAGGTGAGATAGAAGGTTTCTTAATTAGTCTAATATGGGGTGCTTGTAGTGTGGGCCGAGTTGAGCTGGCCCGTAATGAGAGGACCGGGAAACTCTATAAATAGTCTTCAAGTCTCTCCTCTAACCCTAATTCTCACATGTATCCTCACGTAAGAAGCGTTTACCTAACGCTACACATGAGAGGGCCGCCTCATTGAGCCAGTGATACGGAGGGTAATAGAGGAGAAGGACTTGCGCGTGGAACATTGTGTTTCCGCTTCCGCTTCAAGAACAATGGATCCCAAAACAGGTGCGTCAATTCTTTCTACTCAACCATGCGTGTGCTTGTTCTAGTTATGGAGATCTTGGGTTACGCAATTTGCGTCTAACATGTGGTATCAGAACCTCCATAACCCTAGAACACGGATACAATTGATTTTGCCCTAATTTGTTCGGATTAGCCCTAATTAGTGCGGATCTTGCCCTAATTTGTGATTTTCGAGACTTTTCGTTCAATAAAAATTAAATTAAATTATATATTCGGATTGGACTCGACGAGACGAAGAAAACTGTGGGTGGCATGTCGCCGGAGGAGGCCGCACGCACCCCCACGCGTGGCCACGCACCTCCTGCGCGTCGAACACGCGCTGCGCGTGGGTTCCACGCGCCGCGCACTCAGGCGGCGCGTGGGGGCGCGTGGAGGCTCCGATTTGCGCGTGGCCGGCGGCAATGGACTCGTATGATCATGTCCTACGTCATGGTGTATTTATTTTGCATGTTTGATGATTTTATGGATGTGAAAATACATGCAAAATCCTAAATATGTGCTTTTTAGTGTATTTTCTGCATATTTTTCTTGTATTTTTCCTGTGATTTTGAAAATACAGGTGCCGGGATACAGGTATGTTATCACATGAACTTTATAAGTGTTATTCATTAATAATATACGATAAAATTTATTTTTATTAATGAATAAAGCAATGTAATTAGCATGATATGTGATTTTAGTGATTCTTTTTGCCCTATCACTAAAGTTAAAATCGCATATGTATAGTTTATGTGAGATGAAAATTTTATATCCCTGGTATCAGAGAGTTTCAAGGATTCAATTAAGTTGTGACCGCCAAAGTGGCACACTTGATTGAATTTGAGAAATTTCGATCTCGTATATTTAATTGGGATGTCTCTGGTCTAATGCATAGTTATACTCCCAAATGAGGTAATTGTGTATTAGTTCATGGAGGGATACATGATAGTGTGGTGGAGGAGTGACCGATCCTAATGGTTCATATGCCCAAAGGTGATGAATTCACGAAGATTGGAATATATTCTCATAACCCTTATCATGTGGGGAGTGTACAATTGCTTGTCATGTATTACGCCCAAAGGTGATTATGTGATTTTGCATGTAACTCTCTAGATGTGTACTTGTGTGTCAAGTTACACAATGCTCACATGATGCTAATTATATATACTGCTTGTTTTTTCAGTCACATTTTCTGTAAATGGTAACTCCGTCACCATTGAGGTTTTTGCTGGTTCGAATTTTAAGAGATGGAGAGAGGATTTTCTGTTTGCTATGGAGATGGCAGATGTTCATATGGCTCTTACTACTGATCGGCCGGTAGATTTGACTACCGAGAGTACAGAGGCTCAAAAGGCAAATTTTGCTGCATGGGAAAAGAGCAATAGAATTTGCTTGCTGTCCATGAAGCGTTCCATTCAGGAACACTTGAAAAGTGGTTTGCCTGTAGACTGCAATGCTAGGCAAATGATGGAAGCTTTGATAGCTAGAAACCGTGTGTCGCCTAATGCTGAGATAGGGACACATATGCAAACACTTTTTACTATGAAATATGATGGTTCTGGTGGAGTTAGAGATTGTGTTCTGAGGATGGTTGATTTGCATACAAAGCTTCAGGTTCTCAATGTTGAAATTCCTACTGCTTGCATTGTCCATCAAGCTCTAAATACTCTTCCTCCTGATTTTGGGATTATTAAGATTAATTATAGTTCCCAAGATGAAACCTGGTATGTTAATGACCTGATTGCAAGGTTGGTGGCAGAGGAAGAGAAATTGAAGAAAGATAAAGGACATATTGCTCTTTATGCTTCTAGTTCTGCTAGTGACAAGGGTAAGAAGTTGAAGAACTATACCCATAAAGGCAATTCAGAAGCTACTGGTCCTTCCAACAACAAAGGAAATTCTGAAGGTGCAGGTCCTTCTAACACACTAGGTCCTAAGAAAGCGTTCACCAAGAAGGATGGTGTTCTTTGCTACTTTTGTAGGGAGAGAGGACACGTGAAGAGACGTTGCAGCAAGTTTAAGGCTTGGTTGTCTAAGAGAAATAAGAGTGAGCCTAAAGGTAATGATTCTTTAGCATTTGTTTATGAATCACATCTATCTGAAGTTCCGACCAATTCTTGGTGGCTAAATAGTGGTGCAACTAATCATGTTGCATTTACCATTCAGGGGTTCATAAACCAAAGGACGCCAAATCAGGATGAATCAAAGCTCACTGTTGGAAACAGCGTTGGAGTTGACGTAGAGTTCGTGGGAGATGTTATTTTAATTTTAGACTCTGGTTTTCGGATGGTGTTAAGAAACACTTTTTACATACCTTCTTTTAGGCGGAATTTAGTTTCTATGTCTTGTTTGGACATGTGTGGATACTCTTTTGAAATAAAGAGTAATATTATTTCTATGTTTTATGATTCAAATAAGATTGGGTGTTGCAATTTATCCGATGGATTATATCGATTGAGTTTATCTCCCAACGACATATACGTTGCTTATTCCGCTAAAAAGGTTGTTTCCAAAAGGCCTCTGTCTAAAGAACAGTCTTATGCATTGTGGCATAAACGTCTTGGTCACATCTCTAAAGAAAAAGTAGAGAGGCTTATAAAGGCCGATATCTTGCCTACTCTTAAAGGTGATCAAGAGACTTGCGTAGACTGCTGCAGAGGTAAGATGACTAAGATAAAGAAGAAATCCGCTGTACGAAGTTCAGATTTGTTGGAGGTTATTCACACTGATATTAGTGGACCCTACACGCTTACCTTGTGCAGAAATTTTTATTTCATCACATTTATTGACGACTATTCCCGATATGGATACTTATATTTGATTAAAGAAAAGTCTGAGTCTCTTGATAAATTCAAGATTTTTCGGATTGAAGTGGAGAAACAGTTGGGAAAAGTTATTAAGATTGTCAGATCTGATCGTGGTGGTGAGTATTTTGGTAGGCACGGAGATGCTGGACAATTTAAAGGGCCGTTTGCCAAATACTTAGAGGATTCTAGGATAATAGGTCAGTTTACTATGCTCGGAAGTCTTGAACAAAATGGTGTAGCTGAAAGGCGGAATCGTACTCTTATGGACATGATGAGAAGTATGATTAGTAGGACACATTTACCTAATTTTCTGTAGGGAGAAGCTTTGAAAACAGCTCTTTATATTCTAAATCGTGGCCCTACTAAAGCGGTTCCATTGACTCCTTTTGAGTTGTGGACTGGACGTAAACCTAGCTTGAATCATCTTAGGGTTTGGGGATGTCCAGCAGAAGTGAAGTTATATAATTTAACATTGAGTAAGCTGGATTCCAAAACTACTCGGTGTTACTTCATGTCTTACCCAGATCATTCAAAGGGGTATCAGTTTTATAACCCTACTGGAGGTACAAGAATTGTGGAATCTCATACTGCAAAATTTCTGGAATTTGATGTAGCTGAAAAGGGTAGCTACTCACACGCTATCGAAGATGATGGTATGGTGGGGATTACTTGATCCTTATCTCATCCTGTGCAAACAATTATGGATCCTCTTGCGCCACAAACTGAGCCTGTTGTGGTCCATGATCCTGTTGTTGAGACTGTTCCTGAAGAAGTTCCACAAGTTCCTCAGATTCAAAATGAGGATGAAGTAGCTCCACTCAGAAAATCAACTAGAGAAAAACGTTCAGCTATACCACCAGACTATCTAGTCTACCTGGGAGAGCATGATTATGACATAGGCTGTGTTGTTGATCCCGTGACTTATACTGAAGCCATCTCATGTCCTAAATCAGATTTGTGGTTAGATGCGATGAAAGATGAGATGTAATCTATGAAACACAATGGTGTTTAGGAGCTTGTTGAATTGCATGAAGGTTGTAAACCTACTGGCTGCAAATGGGTATTCAAGACTAAAAGGGATTCCAAAGAAAAGATTGAAAAATTTAAAGCCAGACTGGTAGCTAAGGGTTTTACTCAAAGAGAAGGAATAGATTATGAAGCAACATTTTCTCCAGTTTCTTCTAAAGATTCCTTTAGAGTGATCTTAGCATTAGTAGCTTATTACGATATTGAGTTACATCAGATGGATGTTAAGACTGCTTTTCTAAATGGAAACCTTGATGAGGAGGTTTATATAGTGCAGCCTGAAGGTTTTGTAGCCGATGACTCAGGTCAGTTTGTTTGTAGATTGAAAAAATCTATTTATGGCCTTAAGCAAGCTTCTAGACAGTGGTATTTCAAGTTTCATAGTGTTGTTACTTCATTTGGATTTATTGAGAACAAAGTAGATCAGTGCATATACACCAAGGTCAGTGGGAGGAAATATATTTTTCTTATACTTTATGTAGATGATATCTTGCTTGCTAGTAGTGACATTGGTTTACTGCATGAGATAAAGCGGATGTTATCGAAAATTTTTGACATGAAAGACCTTGGTGAGGCGTCTTTTGTTCTTGGCATTGAGATCCATAGGGATCGCTCACGCCGTTCATTGGGTTTATCTCAGAGGGCGTATATTGATCGCATTTTAGAAAGATTCAATATGCAAGATTGCAAACCAGGAATTGCTCCTGTTGTTAAGGGTGATAAATTGAGTCTTTCACAATGCCCTAATTCAGATTTTGAGAAAGCTCAAATGAAGGATGTACCTTATGTTAGTGTGCTTGGAAGCATCATATATGCTCAAGTTTGCACTAGGCCAGATATTGCTTTTGCAACAGGGCTTCTATGCAGATATCAGTCAAATCCAGGACACGATCACTGGGTTTCTGCCAAAAAGGTTTTAAGGTACTTAAAGAGAACAAAAAATTATATGCTGATGTATAGACATGTTCCAGACTTGCAACTAGCAGGCTATTCAGATGCAGATTTTGCTGGTTGTCAAGATGATAAGAAATCAATGACAGGATACATATTTATGTTGGCGGGAGGTGCGGTATCATGGAAGAGCGAAAACAAAATCCATATCTTCTTCTACCATGCAAGCGGAGTTTGTAGCATGTTTTTCAACCGCTACTCAAGCTATTTGGCTCCGAAACCTCATTAGGGAGTTATCGGTTTTTGATTTTGTGGATAGACCCATACAGTTATATTGTGACAATAACTCTGCAATGTTGTTTATTAATAACAATAGAAGTCTCAAGGGGTCTAAACACATGGAGGTCAAGTTTTTGACTATAAAGGAATCAGTGCAGAATGGTGACGTTGTAGTAGATTATATTCATACAGATGATATGGTTGCAGACCCACTAACTAAAGGCCTACGCCCATGTGTTTTTGATCGACATGTCATTAGTATGGGCCTAGGAGCGTCTTGGGATGCTGTTATTTAGTGGGAGTTGTGTTTTTATTCTTCTTTGAATAAATTTTACATCTGTTTTGTTACAATTTAGTAACAGTTTGATACATATATGTCAACTTTTGCATTCAATAAAATATTTTTGAATGGATTGTTATTATGTTGATATATATTGTTAAAAGTCTCGAGGGTATTGTTTAAACCTTGAGTGAAGGCTAGGGGCATCCGGGCATCCGGTTATTAGCCTTGTGCATATGTCTTGTGATACATAAAGAAAGGTTAACCATAAGGACAAGACATATGTGGGTTCATTGGAACCATAAAATATTCTCTAGTGGCACAAGTTTTTGTGACGCCTAAAGTTAAGAGAATGGTGACTGACAAATGAGATCTCTCTATGAGAGATGTTATCCATTTGCCACACTACCATATTGAATCCATATCAATAAAGTTAAGAGCATTCGTGACCATGGAAGGCTCTGTGTGTATACATGCAGTTACCGCCATGATTCGGTGTTTAAGACTTTATGGGATAGGATTGACTATTAAGAATTATCTCTGGACCAATGTGTGCACATACAGTATGATTTCAATTAATATAGTCCAAGTGGGAGAATGTAAGAGTTTTTCTAATTGTGGACTACATTAATTGATATTGTAATTTACCATGTAACGTTTACCGTTTTACGGGGTTTGGTCTAAGGTGAGATAGAAGGTTTCTTAATTAATCTAATATGGGCTGGCTAGTGTGGGCCGAGTTGAGCTTGGCCCGTAATGAGAGGGACTGGCTGGAAACTCTATAAATAGTGCTCAAGTCTCTCCTCTAACCCTAATTCTCACCTGTATCCTCACCTAAGGGGCGTTTACCTAACGCTACACGTGAGGGGGCCGCCTCATTGAGCCAGTGATACGGAGGGCAATAGAGGAGAAGGACTTGCGCGTGGAACATTGTGTTTCCGCTTCCGCTTCAAGAACAATGGATCCCAAAACAGGTGCGTCAATTCTTTCTACTCAACCATGCGTAGAAAGAAATAGTGCTCAAGTCTCTCCTCTAACCCTAATTCTCACCTGTATCCTCACCTAAGGGGCGTTTACCTAACGCTACACGTGAGGGGGCCACCTCATTGAGCCAGTGATACGGAGGGCAATAGAGGAGAAGGACTTGCGGGTGGAACATTGTGTTTCCGCTTTCACTTCAAGAACAATGGATCCCAAAACAAGCGCGTCAATTCTTTCTACTCAACCATGCGTGTGCTTGTTCTAGTTATGGAGATCTTGGGTTACGCAATTTGCGTCTAACAATTCGAACATTAAAAAAAAATTGGGCAAGCAAAAAGAATTTGTTTAAATCAATGTAAGGAATTATGTTGCAGGGACACGCTCCAAAGAAGGTTGGAGCCGAAAGCGAACGCGGTAGAGATCCCCAAGGTGTGCAAAAAAGAGGTGATGGAATGGGATCAGCAAATCCAATCCAGCACCTCAGTTTGGAATCTCTTCAGGTATTTGCCAAGCTTGAATTGTCGAAAAGCAGCAGGTTTCTCTACCGACACAAGCTTGGGGACTGGTCCGATCTGATTTTCGCATTTGAGCGGATAGTAGAAAATCGCTACCGACAGGCGTGGTTCAGGGCCTGGATTGGCCAACATTTGGCGCTCCACGCTTTTGTACTTGTCATTGGACATGATCTGGGTGAATCCAAATTTATGTAAATAGAGATCTCTATGTCCTTTTATAGAAGGGAGGTGATCGTTAGGCCAATCAGTTTGCAAGATGCAACGTTTAAATTAAACCGGTGCTTTGAAACTTGCATGAATGGAATATTACTTGGAGAAGGTCGCCGATGTTCGCAATGAGAACACCCGGAGAGGGCGTCACATCCAGCCACGCCTCGCCGTGCTTCACTTGCAACCCACCGACCTGGTCCTGCAAGAGCACCGTGATCACCCCCTTGTCGGTGTGAGGCTTCAGCTGACAATCAGATCAGGCTGGGGACAGTAGGGATAGTAATGCCCCAACTTGTTTCGCTTCTCCACACACATCATGTCCTGGAGCTTGCTCGGACTCAATCCTAACCCCTCACTCAATAGACCCATTAGGAGGGCTCCGAGGCGTTGGGTCTGTTGATTCCACTCCATCACCTCATTTCTGCATACCTTTGGTATTTCTTCCTTGTTTGGGAGTACGGGACCCGACCTTATCCGGAGTGAATCCCTGTAATATTTACTTCGTGCATTGAACTAATTTCTTCTTATTCTTCACCTTAATTAAGAAAAAAATGGAAACACTCTTTCTATTTGCTTTTTGCACATTGTTTGTGCTTCTTGTAAATCACCGAGCAACATTTCTTCTCGCTTGTTCAAATTTAATTTATTATATAAATTTTTTAAAAAATATGAACGTTATGTGAACTCAAGTGTCCTAATTTATAAAGTGTAAATGTTTGAGATGTTTATGGTTAAGAAAAAGTCCAAATGAATTCGTGCACATCAGTACTCTGTGCCCCGTCATTGTATCGTCACTGATAAATTTGGGCACATCAATACTCTGTCCCAGTCATTGTATTAGTCATTGTATTGTCACTGATAAATTCGTATAATTTGCAAATATGCACTCGCGCGTGTGCAACTTCTTTTGGGACAATGAAAATTTTGATTTATACAAATGGACAATTTAATATTCACGTCTATTCAAGATTATAATTACCCAAAAAGTTATATATATATATATTGTACAAATATCAATTCAATTCTAAATATTTTAACGGGTAAATGTTACCAAAAACCCCAAACTTTACCAAATATGATAAATTTATCCCAAATTTTTTTATGATACAAAAAACCCCAAACTTAATCAATTATAACACATTTACCCCAACTCTATGGCTAAAGGGCATTTTCATTTTTCATTTTTTAATTTTTTTTCCTTTTTTTTTTGTTTCTCTCTTCCCTCCATTGTGGCTGGTGGAGGGAAGCTGAGCTCAAGTGAGGGCTACTCTCACCGGCATTGGGTGAGGGCCACCCTCGCCTAGCCAGATCTAGTGAGTGCCTCTTTGGCATTGGCTCGGGTGGTCCCTGCTTGGGTGGGGTGAGAGTTGCCCTTGCCGAATCTAGTGAGGGCTGTCCTCGCCCTACCTAAGGGTTCTCACTTGAGTCTAGCTTCCCTTTGCCATGCCAGCGCAGGGAAGAAAGGAGAAGAAAACATTAAAAATAAAGAGAAAAACATTTTAAAAAATAAAAAACGAAAATGCTCTATAATTTGGGGTAAATGTATTACACATATATAAATTTGATGTTCTTTGTGTCAAAAAAAGTTTGAGGTAAATTTATCATACTAAGTAAAGTTTGAGGTTTTTTATTTCATAGAAAAAGTTTGAAGTAAATTTGTCACACTTAATAAAATTTGAGATTTTTGGTAGCTTTTTCACTATTTCAATTTGATCAATTTAATCTGAAATCTTTTAACAATTTGACAATATAGACTTAGAACCAGGGAATACGGAGTCAGTTTCCTGCAGTATGCCTTCCTACAGTGGGCGAACAACTCCCGTTCAAGGCCTTCAGGGATAGCCTTTTAGCAGAAAACCACTCTACTCTTTAGTTCAGAGCCTAGAGACACTTAGAGATGCCAAGATGGTAACGTTTCTAACTATCCGAGCTGCATTTCTCAATGGATCCTACCAGGCTGGAGAAGAGGAGAGGTTTAGAAAGCCATAAAGAGTTTCCACAAAACACTCATTTTACTTCAAGGAACTCTGCCTAACACATTATATCCTTCTTGCCTTTTAGAGACAGTGGGAGGTCACACATAAACAAAGACCAAGCTCACAGGTCCAAAACATATAGAGGCTTCGAAAATTTCCGGTAGGGAATTATTCGCACGGTATGAACAGTGACAATGAACAGTGGTTTCTCTAGCCTACTGCTACAGTAATGCTACAGTGACTTGTACGATCAATAGTCTTGTCCATCGCGAGCATTGTAGTCATAGTATGAGTCATCAGAACTATGCATTGCTAAAAGAAGTTCTTCATATTTTTGCTCAAGTCCTGCAAGTGAATTTGGTGAGAGAATTTGGTTTGACGAGAATGCTTCCTCTTGATTCTGGGAGGAGCCTGTAGTGTCGGCAGGAATATTTGGCTAAGGCCAATTGGATGGCTGAGCATAATAGGATGTGTCCATGCCTGGAGATAAGGACAAAGGTCATTGATCATAGGGGTCTTGGGAAAGAGGATTTCCCCATCTAGCATAGGGGTTTTAAGAGGACTATGCAGGGTCATCTATCATTTCTTGCTCCTGTGATGATGCAGCTTATGTGAATTTCTTGAGTGCTTCTTTGGCTTCTGGTGCTAGGCTATAATAATTCCATGCAGTTGGTACATTATAGTTTCATGCATCTTCAGGAATGGTTTTATTTTCTTGGTACAAAATCCTTTGGAGTTCTCGATACTAGTGTTCACAGCAACCAACGGGTACTAGAAATGATTTGTAAATCCGAGCTTCTGTATTGTGCGGTTGGGGTTTATAGGATGTAGTTCCTATAAAGTGTGGGGTATTGGTAATGCTGCCTTTATTTGTGATAAAAGCTCATGGACGTTGGAAAAACAAAATAGTATGGACCTTAGGGTTTGATTGGGTGGTTCTTAGTTCTTGTTGTAAGAGATGTCTCTAGTGAGTAAGAGGATAAAACCAATTGAGGAAGGCCAAGAGATTTTTGTCACTTTCCTTTTCAATTTTTCCTTTATTAAGTCCAAATATCCTGGTGAGGTTGGCAATGAATTTTCTAGTTGGAATTTCAATAGCTATTAAATATTTATTAGTTAAGTACCATAATAACCAGCGGAGTTGATCAAGGAAGTCATCTTCCTTCTAGATTAGAGGATGTATGAACAGATAGTCCGAATTTAATATAAAAGAATAAAGAATCGAACCTCCATTGAGTCTGAACAGGTCTGTGTGACATTGCCACATGAGGTTTTCCAGATTTTCGGTGAAGCTATCATTCTGGATTTGTTCAACAATCTCTTGGGGGTATCGTTAGTTTGGCCAATATCGTATTCTTTCAATCTTATACTTTTCATTGTGATAAAGAGTATGGAAAGCATGCCTCATGATGTATATGTTGATTTCTACTAGTGCTTTTGGTCTTGACAAGAAGTCAGCAAGCACATTCTTCTTCTCGGCAATGTATTTGGTTTCAAAAGAGTATTTTGAAAACCATTCAGCCCATTGAAGCAGTTGAGAATTTGGAATTTGCTTCTGTTTAAACTTAGTCATCTAAGGGAAAGATACTATGTCTAATTCTACTAGGAAGTGATGGTCGATGAAATGGAATTCGAACTTTTTTATTCCATTTTTCACTGTCAAAATTTCTTTGAAAGTGGAATGATAATACATTTCAACTTGAAAAAACTTTCCACTTTTATAGGCACACAAATGTCTCTTACCATCAATTTCTTCAAATAAGATGGCTGCCCAGTATTCATCATTGGCATCGGTCTGGAGAATTCTTTTTCCTGTTGAAGGGATTTGCAATGGGGGAAGAGTCTGCATAATCTCCTTAAGTTCAGCTACCGCTTTAATCTGAGATTTTCCCCCAAGGTGGGAGATTTTTCTTTAGCATTGATTGTAGTGAAATCAGCAATTTAGCAATGTTTAGAATAAAATCTCTAAGATAATTAATTATCCCAAGAAATTGCTAATCTTGCTTTGTTGTAAAATTTTCTTCAGGAAACTTTAATAGTTCCTAAGCAATATGTGGCCCTGGATAATATGTACCTTTGTTAAGGTGCATACTAAGAAATTCAATTTATCTCTGGATGATGTTCATCTTTCTTTGAGAAAGCATGATCCCATACTTTTTCACAATTTTTGCAAACTGCTCAAGAAGTTGGCAATGCGACTGCTCATTAGGACTATAGAGTAGGATATCGTCGATGTATACTATTGCATTTGATAGGATTGACTGGAAAATTCGACACATAGCTTCCTGAAAAAGGGATGGTGCTACCTTTATGCCAAAAGGAAGAATTTTCCATTGAAAATATTGGTTTGGGATACAGAATCCTATTTTGGGTCTGTCTTCAGGATGAATGCCCAATTACCAAAATCCGGCTTTGAGATCGAATTTGGAGTGGATGTAGGCCTTGGTTAATCCAGTAAAGAGGGAATTTCTGGAGGGTAAAGGGAATTTGTCATCTTAGAGAAAAATGTTAAGATGCTGATAATTAATTACCGGTCTCATCTTTCCTTCATTTTGCTCGGCACGCTTATTGACATAAGCTTCACAAGCCCATTGAGAATTGGAGATTTCAATGAGGCCTTGTTGTAACAGTTCCAAGCATTCCCCTTGAGCTAAAACCAGGTGTTATGGCTTCATTCCCATGTGACTTGTCTTGGTTGGATTGATATATTCATTCTTTTTTAAAGGAATGCGAACAAAGAACTCTGGATTTTCCCATAAAGGATGGAAACACTTCTGAGCGAATTCGGAATGAGATTCTGAATAGGATTCCAACAACTTTTGTATGATCGGATCTAACAGACTCATTTAGATGGAAAAAAGTCTTTGAATATTGACGAATTCAGAGAATTAATCCTTATACTTAAGACATTTTCTAAGAATTTGTACGAAGCTGAGAAATCTGAGTCATGATGTCCCAACCAATAATCAAATCTTTGTTAGGAAGACTGGATCCGAAGATTTTTGTGGTTATGGAACATTGGGGAAAAAACTGAACGGTTACTGGGATAGTTCTTAAATTCGTGGAAAAAGTGTCTCCTGGGGCAGAGCTGAAATATCGAACATAGGAAGTCCAATATTTTTTAGGAAGAATTTTAGTATCTAAGATTGAAGAACTTGCCCCAGTGTCTATAAGGGCAATGACAGTGATAGGCTTGTCAAACTTTGAAGTGAAAAATTTTACAAGAAAATGGGGACAATGGATTTGACTTGAAAATATGTCAGTGCTTTGTTTTGAAGATGTGAGAGATATGTGAAAAATATCTTCAGAATCTGAATCCGAATTAGTTTCACTAGGAGTTTGGTAATAAGGTATTACACAAAAAGTTTGTTCAGATAGTTCTTCATTCCCAAAGAATAAAGATTCGATATCATCATTTTCAAGAGAAATACCAGTTTCATTCTCTATATGATGTATCAGATGATTTTGACATTTTTTTGCTTGGGGACAATTTTTGGCAAAATGTCATTTCTGATTCCAGATGAAGCATCGATTTGATTTCTTGTGACCTGAGCGATATTTCCTTTTGCATAGGTATCATCATTTCTTCTTTCTTCGAAAGTGCTTCTTTTTTCTAGAAGATTTTCCACAAGAACCATCATAATCTTGCTTAGAGCATTTGATCTTTAGCTTCTAGCGAGAACAAGCTGTATCAAGTTCTCTGTTGTCTATGAGATAGATCTGGACCATTAGGTGCTTTATACACAAATCATCAAGGCATAAATGGATTTCTTGTTGTATTTCTCCTAACGGAATATCCCGAATCCTCCTTTGTCTGTTGAAAAAAGCTCTCTCAACTTGTTGGGATAATTCTTTGGGGATGGAAGTCAGGAAAACATGCTTTGAGTTTAGATCAGCTCCAATACCATAGAAGAGCTTAAGCATTTCTCGATAATGTTTATCAAGATGTTTTTTCTAGAGAGAGTAGCATCTTCTTTAAAAAAAATTCTCTCCTTTTAAGCTATTGGAGGTCAGAAGGTTTTTCTAATGGAGAAATGATATAGAAGGGTAATGGTATGACCAAAGTCAGGTGAGAGTAAAAATTAAAGCTGGTTTTGTTCTGTCACCGATTGCCACCAATGCTTGAGGCTACTTGTAAACCTTGTGACAAAACTAAAAGGGACATCATATTTATCATGATTGGTAAGAGCTTGGGAATTTAGCAAAGTATGAAATTCTTCAAGTCTTTCTAGCCATTTGTGATAGAGAATATCATCAATAGTAAAAAAATTGTTTTGACATAGTAGACACATGCTGGGAGGGATTGCTTGGCTAAACAATCTCTGGTTCAGAAGGGTTTGATTCCACATCCTGGTCGGGAGGATCGACCATGAATATTGATGAAGTTACTAGTACATTAGGAAATGAATCAATAGCAGGGATTAATAACGATGAAAAGGATGAGAGGGATGCCGAATCTGATTCAATATCAAAGATGTTTGGAAAAGCTTGTTCTACTGGAAATAGGATATGATCTTTTGGAATGGTTGGATTAAGCTATTGAGTGACAAGATCAGACTGTTCTTCCTAATTGCCTAAGTCCTTTAGGAAGGATTCCAGCGGATTGGATAACATTATATGATTTGGCTTTTCCTTTATAATAAGCGAGGATTCTGCTGGCATTTTCTCCTTTCCCTTTTCCTTCCTTATTCGATCTAATTCTTTGAGGCGATTTCGCATTTCTACCACATCTCTCTTATCTGTCTAATAGGAACGTTTGTGAAGGCAGCAAAGATAGATGTTTGAGGTGGTGGAGGCAAATACTCTGTCCGTATTGTGGTCAGAAATGGATTAAAATGATCGAACCTTCATTTTTCAAGGAGTTGAATCTGCCTTTTAAGCTTCTCTATTTCCGCCCTAGGACTTTCGAGATGATGATACCCCAAATGTTGTCCGGATTTCAAGGCATGAAGCCTCTTTTGGAAATCAGAAAGCATCTTCTTGGTGGTTTCATTATATCTTCGAAGATTTTGTTGCATCTTCACAATCTTGGAATCAATTACCTTAAACGCATTGTTATGTGCTAAAAGAGTCTCCGATTGCCAATTCAGGACGGCTTCAACAACAGGAGTCTGTCTTCCATGTTCATCAACATCAGTGGGGGCAAGTATCTTAGGAGCATGCTGATATTTGCCTTATGGATCAATGAATTCTTCTAGAGTAGGAAACAAGAGTTTGGAGCTTTCTCGGACAAGTGGGGGAAAGTTTGTCTCATGGAACATGGTGATGGAAAAAATTGGTGGTGTTTCTTCTGGAGCCTCAAGTGGGTAAGAATGTTCCTTTGCCCACTTTAGAATTGGCTTATAAAATGGGAAAATAGCTGGCTTTTTCTGAGGAGGAGATGGAGGAGGTGATGATGGTGGAGTTGGTGATATGAAGGGAGGAGTAGTGAACTTTGGTGGTGGAGTTGGTGTATAAAGAAACCATAAACTGGAATTTATCACACTCACCAAGAGTATCAACGGAAAGATCTCTGTTTAAGTACCTTCGGTACAAAGTATCCTTTGGCTTCTTGTGCTTCCATCAGGGTCTTGCATATGGGTCTACCTCATCAAGAGAGTTTGTACAATAAGAACATTGACAAAAATGATCTTAGAAACAATGACCATACCGGTCCTTATAGTAATGGACATGATGTCCATCACTTTTGAAGTATTGAACAAGCTTTTTGGGATCTAACTCGGAGATTGACTCAGAAACACATGGTTCAATCATAAAGAGAGTCTGGAAGATAGAAGGACTTTCTTTTTTTTCATTGCCAAATTTGATTGAAACAGTTCCATCTTTCTTTCTAACAAATTCAGAGTCTGAATACTGGAAAGGCTTGTTGTTCTGATGCAACCTTTCATAATTGGTAGTCCATGTCTCCGAAAGGAGCTTGGCCAACTTTTCCTTAGAGATCTGTCTGGGAACATGAATGCATGATACTTGATCATTCTGCATAGAAAATGAATAAAAAATCTTCATTTCCATTGTGGAAATTCAAATCAAGAGCATGGTTCTGCACTCGATAGACCATCTGGTAGTGTAGTGCTGCTACTACAGAGTCAGCAGTTTGAAGAGCTCCAGTGAGCTGAACTTGGATTTTTAGAAATGAGAGTAGCTAGGGGTTTGAAAGAGGTATATTGAAGTTTTGATATAAGGTTACAAAGACTGTTCTGGTATTTAAAGTGGTTTGGACAGTACTAATGCAAGCATGCTGGTATTCTAGGAACCTAATATCCAACAATGCAATTTTTGCCACAACTGGCAAGCCTTTGCGACAGCTCTATAATGGACATGAGAATATCCTTGCTGAATCTATTGTTTGGGAAACTCTGGAGAAATCTGGAGGGTAACAAAATATTCTTTTTTAGTGGCAGGAATATGATGTTGATTGAACTTAGAGGACTGAACGTATTCCTTTACTTCCTTCGGAGTTTGGCAAATGGAGCGGATGGGAGAAAATGACGAAGTGGGTTTAGCAAAAGTGGAATAGGGGTTCATAAGGGGAAGTTGAGTTTCAGAGATCTTGGTTTCATCATTAAGAGAGACTTTATAAAGATAGTCTATCTTAGAAGCATTCGAAACACAGATTTCTGAAGGGGTTGAAGAGGATGGAGATGTAATGAGAGAAACGGATGCTTCTAGTATTTTTGGTTCTGTCATAATGTAAAGGCATCTTCTCAACACTGGATTCACCTACTAAGCGCATGGAATAGATCTTGCTACAAACAAAACCATGGCTCTGATACTATGAATGGACCTAGATTTAGAACCAAGGAAGACAGAGTCAGTTTCCTACACCAATTTTGATAGAACTTCATTGCCATGGATGTCAGCAATTTTACATGGCATGGCTAACGTAAACAAATAGATTTAAAAAAAAAGTTAAAAAATTACAAAAATTACCAATATTAGTGCTAGCTATGTCACGTAAAATAATCAATATCCACTTTAGTATTTTCTTGCCAAAATTGGCTTGAATGACTAAATTGACAAATTACAAAAAAATGTTTAAAATTGAATTAACCTCCCATGCAACATATTTAAGACTTTTTTTTGGTAATTTTCTTAATTTCGAGTCACTAATGTTTTTGTCTTGTCGACCCAACATAGAAATTGACATTCACATTACCTCCAGCAAGCCATGTTGGAGTGAAGCAAGTCCACGCTGGAAGTGAAGAATGCGACCCCAGTCTCAAATTCCCTTCAATGGATCCTAGCCTTCACCTCCTCTGGCTGCTCATGGAACGCTTTCACTGCCGTGATCGTTTGACCCAGGACCTCCGTGGGCACACCATGATTGACTATTTGGAAGAAGCCAAACTCACGAGCAGCACATGCAACTTCCTCGATGACTGAGGGTTGTCGGTCGGAGTTGGAGCCGGAGAGATCAATGATGGGGATTGAATTTGTCTTGAGCCCAACAACAGGCTTAAGGCTGGATAGAAGGTCGGGTGGGTGGATGAACATGGGAGGGAGGGTGGAGAGGCCCGAGTCGAGGAGGCCTTTGACTCCGAGGTTGGAGTCTTCAAATTGCCGGACCTCTTGGAATTTGTCGAGGACTTGTTGTTCATTGGCGTTGGTGACACCGATCATGGTTCCTATCATCTTCTTCTCCTAAACTTTGCCTGGGTGGGTGGGTGTTTTGTAGGAGGGGGTAAGGGGGTTGATTTTAAGGGGGACCATGGCATTCAAAAGACTGGGTACGTGATAGAAGTTGTCACGTGCCAAAAGATGAGTTGGTTCACTCATGTCTTGTCTTTAGTTAAGATGCTTGTTAGATGAGGGCTTGATTTAAATTCAACATTAAGAATTTCGAAATTTAAAAATTTAAGTTATCAAATGATAATCTAGTTTGGTATTTAAATAATGTAATAAAAAGCATGGTCCCTTGATACTTTGATGACACCTAGTCATAACCTCATTTGGTCAAACATTACATGTCATGATCAAGTAATTATTGAGTTTGAAAAAACGGAAAAAAACAAGGTGAACCTTATATTATAATGTACAAGCTCTTCCCAACAAGTTGTTGGCATCTGAAAAATCACTTCCCCAACGGCAAAAAAACGCTTCAAGTGCCATAATCTTTGGCCTTTGGAGGACACTTAAGTGCCATAACTTACGAAAGGTACACTTAAGTGCCACATTCGAAAAAAAACGGATCACTTGAGTGCCACTCCGGCCAAAATTCGGCCAAAACGCCAACGTGGCATTTTTCCGGTGAAGCGTGCCCAAAACGACGCCGTTTTGCACACTGACATAGCGAAATAATGCCAAAACGGCGTTGTTTTAAGCGAGACATGGTAAAAAATAATTAATTAAAATTAAAATTAAAATTAAAATTAATTTTTAATTAAAATATTAAAAAATAATAATTTTAAAATTAAATTTAGTTAAAATATTTAAAAAATAATAATTTAAAATAATTAATATAATTATATAATTAAAAAAAAAAAAAAAAAGGAACGAGGGGGAGGCGGCTTAGGGATCAACCCTCATTCCGCCGCCGCCACGCCCGCCGCCGCCGAAGGGCCGGTGACAGCGGAGGGAGGGTCGGCCGAGGTCGCCGGGCCCTCGCCCTAATCTGGGGCGAGGGTCAACGGCCCTCGCCCGGTCGAGCCAAGGGTCGCCACTCGCCGGGGGTCGCCCCAACGGGTGGCGGCCCTTGGCCGGCCGGCGAGTGCCGCCGACCCTTGCCGAGATCTCGGGCGAGGCCGCGAGCCCCCGGATCTAGCGGTGAGGGCTCGCGGCCCTCGCCCAAATCTAGCGACGAGGGCTCGCGAGCCCTCGCCGCCGGCCGGCCGGGTCGCGGCCCCGGCCGAGGCTCGGCGACCCCAGTGAGACCCCCCGCCGTCGCCAATGCTTCCGGCGGTGGTGGCGGCGGCTAAGGGTTGATCCCTTAGCCGCCTCCCCCGTTCCCTTTTTTTTTTTTAAATTTTTTTAAATTTTTAAAAGTTTTTTAGAGTTTTTTAATTTTTTTAATTATTATTTTTTAAATATTTTAACTAAATTTAATTTTAAAATTAATTTAATCATTTTTTTACCACGCGTCGTCGGCCAAAACGACGCCATTTTTGCATTATTTCGCCATGTCGATGTAAAACGGTATCATTTTTGTCTTGTTGAAAAATATCACGTCGTCATTTTAGCCGGATTTTGGTCGAATTGACATTTAAGTGATCCCTTTTTACTTCGATTTTGACACTTAAATGTAACTTTTAAGTTATGGCACTCACCGCACGTCTTTCCCCAGCCTCAATTCGTCGTTACCTCCGCTCGTTCCCGTCAGTACACCAATGCCCCGAACCCCGACTGCGAGCTCGACTTCCCTGGCAACGATATGCTTGGGGAGCTCGAGTCTCCGAAACCCATCAACCCAATTCCCCGATTCGCTCCGGGGATGGAGAATAACTTCCATGGGACGGAGCCCTCTAAGTCGACGGCGGCGGCGGCGGCGGCGGCGGCTCAGATTTTGCATCCGTGGCCCGAGTGGGTGGATTTGATGGTGCTTCTGTCGAAGGGAGGTTACTTTGATGCGGAGGGCAACCCGTTCCAGAATGTGGAGTTGGGTCCGAAAGATTCGAATCTCACTAGAACCGCATGCCTGAATTTCGTCCGCGACAGATACGACGTTATGAGGTACTGAAAGGAATGACCTTCGGTTGGTGCGCTTTACCTGTTTGATTTAATTACAGAGACATTGGGCTTGGGTGATTGGTGAGGTAATAGACCTCTGTGCCTTCTTGAGGAGTATATATTTGTGGGTAGGCATGGCTTCTTCGGAACGTAGTTCGTTATAAGCCTCGTTCTGATCGTTGTGAATGTATTGCTCATATGAGCTGGATGAGAGTTCAAACTTTCTCCAGGTTCTTGTTAAATGCTGCATTTAAATACCCACCAGCATATCGTCATTTAGAGAGCTAACTCTGTCACGTTTGACTGTCATTCCTGGCCAAAATTTATATTTCTCTTGCTTTGAGGCATGCTAGTTATGGGAATCGGAACTCCACCATCTTCAAACCAGGCCAAAAATCACAACATCGCGAAGGAAAAAAGTTCTCTTCTTTTTTTGTTCATTTTGAAAACATGGAGAAAGAAAAGTATGGAGTAGTTATTTGTGAATGGTCAAGTTGTTTTGGATAATATCGCCATGCCGTGTCAACTATGAAGTAATGGCCTATTATCATATATCCATAGATTTGTAATTTGTTTGTTTTGCAAAAAATGAATGGTTTGAAAAATATTTTCTTAGAAATGATCGCTTGTATCTTTTGAAATAATTAGTCACTTGTAATTGTTTTCATAATTGATAACAATATATGTTTAAATATTTTTGTGGATGATGAAAATATTTTTCATCATTTATTTTTGTAAGCAATACAAGTGACCGTTTTTTAGAAATGTAGACATTTTCTCCCGAGCTTTCTTTTATCCAAAATTCTGTTAGTAAGCTAAATGTAATATTGTTAAAAGCACCTTAGTTGGCATCTTAGTCCGTCTTTTTCTGCATAGTGGCAACAACATGGTGCCTTATGTGCATCCTCCTTTACTTAGAAAAGAGAATCCACAGGACTTGCCTTTAGGTGTCAAGCTTGCCCATCCACTATCAGGCCTTTCTATGTTACTATGCCTTTCTCTAGAAATGAAGTATTTGACTAGAATTTGGAGCCAAAGATTTTCGATGGCACGTAACCTGAAAAGCGGCAATTCATATTACATTGGGCATGTGATAATAACGCATATTAAAAATTTAGCTGGTAATCAATTTGACGGTATGCATTCTGATTCAGAGGTTAGCTATTCAATGTGGCTAATGACTGTCCAATGCAATATCATCACCAAATAGGCATCCGACAACATAGCTTTACTTGAGAAATCGGAGGTTTCCTCAGTTACATATAGAAAGAGTCGCTTAACTCATATTCAGAAGGTTTTAACAAGACATTTCCTGATAGGTATTTGTCAAAGAAACATATTCAGGTCATAGCAGGGTGTTGATGCCCCAGCACTGACAGAAAGTGGTGAACTCTGGGAAGCGCTTGAGGGCACATGTGGGCATTGATGAGGGAAATGTACGTTCTCTTCTTAAAAACTTCCAGTAATGATTAGATTATATAGTTTCACTCAGTCATACTCATTACAGACAGCTGCTTTGCCAGGTTTGCAGCTCCTGCAACTTGAGGGGAAACTGTGAGAGAGCATTTGTGAAGGCGCGTCAAGATGAAGGAGGGCGCACGGTTGATGTTATGCGAATCTTGTTGACATATGGACTTGACCCCATAAGCGATACTGTGGAGAATAAACCATGTCTGACTAGAACAGTTAAGGAATCAGTCTGAGCACTGTTAAAGCAAATGGCAGAGTATGGCACCAATGTACTTGGCTCTGATTTGTTGAAACCCACACCAGCTGGTGATTTATCCTGGCATTCAAGTTTGGAAGAGAGAGGCTACAAAGATGTTCCAATGAAACAAGGAGATTGGCATTGCCCCAAGTAATGCAATTGTTAACATCCTATTGATTAATTTGAGTTTGCTCCGAATATTTGATATAATTCTGCATATGGCAGGTGCAACTTCCTAAACTTTGCTAAGAACATCAAATGCTTGCGATGTGATGCTTTTTCTCAGGAAAGACTGAATCAACTACAGGAAGACCAAGATCATCTTCCGCTAAAGAAAGGAGACTGGATATGTGACAAAGTGATTGCTTCTCATGCCTTTTCTCACTTGTTCCCTGATTTGTGGTGAGCAGAGCTCCTTGCTTATAGAAACTGTTGCGTTTTGCAGATGCAATTTCTTAAATTTTGCAAAGAATACTAGATGTTTGCGGTGCAAAGAGAAACCCCCAGAAAGGCAACTCAATCCTGGGGAGTGGGAATGTGAATCATGAGTTCTTGCTAATCCATTCTTTTAGTTAAACCCTACATTGAGCAGTTATAGCTGTTCATGAGCTGTTCTGCCCTTATGGTTGTTCATGAGCTGTTCTGCCCTAATGGATCTGTGACTGGTAGGTGCAATTACATCAACTTTAGAAGGAATATGGTATGCTTGAAGTGTGATTATAGAAGGCCTAAAGCATCAAATTCAAAGGGCTTGTCTCAACGAGAGCATGATGCTGGAAATCATCATCAAGGTCATGGAGCCGTTGAAGATAGAAATTCTATGTGGTCTCTGAGAAGAAATAGTCAAATGCAAGTCACAAATAGGTGGAGATTTGTGCATGGAGAGAACGGGGTCACTGAGAAACCAAAGTTAACAAACTCATTGAACGAGGTTTCTGGAATTCTTGATTTTACAATTGCAGGAGGCATGAGTGATGTGTCTCATGACACAGAAAAGAGGGAAATGTGGAAACTGAAGATGCTGGAAAGAAGCAGAATGACTGCAGAGGAAAAGGCAAATCCAGATGAGCCATGCTCATCCAGAATTTATAGGAACTCAGAATCACCAGACTCTGAGGACGATGAAGAAATGGCTGAATGGTTCGGCAGTGGGAAGACGTGAGTATAGATGCCTGTACATGTAATTGGCAAGAATCAAATTCATTCGTTTCTTTGCCTCTATAGGTTTTCCAGGATACTGCCTTCTATTTTCAAGTGGACAGTTAACTATTCATCTCGTGCAATCTTGCTGTTGAGTTCCTATGTCTGTGATTGGTTCAGTCTCTGTGGAATGAGTTTAGTGAACAAACTTCATCCATCGCACAATTTACTGTCACACATGGAATATGCAAACGAATATATGCAAATTAACACTATAAGAACAACAATCACACAAGGTCTAGTAGAGTTTGGGGGAAGTACTCAGTATTTCCTTTAGTATTACAAGGAAGCATCTTATTCTTTTGTCACCTCTTTTGACCTATGCACCTCTCAATCATGCTCTGAAGTAATTTATTAGACTTTTCCCGTCCAACTCCTTAGTAAAGAATCTCCTCATGTATTCGTTGAAGGTAAACTGCCGAAAAGCAGCGGGCTTATCTGAGGACACAAGCTCTGGGAACGGTCCGAACTCATTCTCACGATTGCTTGGATTGCAGAAAACTGCTATCGACACACGTGGCTCTTGGCTGGGGTTGGCCAACACCCGGTGGTCTATGCTTTTGTACTCATCGTTAGACATGATCTGGAAAAATCAAAAGCACGTGAATTGACTTGTATTTCACAGTAGAGTGTAACTTTTCAACTTACTCAGGTGCGAACTCAAAGGGAGTTTACCTGGAGGATGTCACCAATGTTCACAACAAGAGCACCTGGGACTGGCGTCACATCCACCCACTCATTGCCGTGCTTCACCTGCAACCCACCGACCTGGTCCTGCAGGAGCACCGTGATCACTCCTGGGTCTGCGTGGGATGTCAAGCCGACTGTTAGGTCGGGCTGGGGACAGTACGGATAGTAATGCCCCACCATCATCCTCGAATCCAAACATGTCAATTCCTGCAGCTTGCCGGGACTCAATCCCAGCCCCTCGCTCAACAGCCCCAGCAGGATGCTCCCCAGCCGTTCGACCTGCTGATTCCACTCCAACACCTCATTTCTGCACACCTCGGGGATCTCTTCCACGTCCGCTGATTTCGGCCCCAGCCTTACTTGGAGCGTGTCCCTGCATATCATCATTCCGGACATTAATTGAACTGGATCTTTTCGCTTGCCCAATTCTTTTTTCTTCAAATGATTTTTTCTTTCGTTTGTCAAAATGAATTCTCTAACCGTATGATGCATAATTTGTCAATACGACAGTCAACACATCAGGATGTGCCTCTTGCCTTCTTTTCAGACATGATATGATACATCAGTTCAGTAGTGTCGTTTGCCGATCTAGCTTTTACAAATCTAAATTTCATCAACTTCATGAATTTGATTGCACATGCTCGTGGCTTTACTTACCTCCAGCTCGCCGCTTTGGAGAGGAACAGGTCGACGTTGGAGAAGAAGGACACGCCGGTGTCCGTCTGCCTCCGGTAGATCCTCGCCTTCGCCTCCGCCGGCTGCTCGTGGAAGGCCTTCACGGCCGCGACGGTGCGGTCCAGGACCTCCGCAGGCACGCCGTGGTTGACCACCTGCAAGAAGCCGAGCTCGCGGGCGGCCCGCGACACCTCCCCGACGACGGAGGGGTGGCGGGCAGCATCGCAGCAGCCGGAGAGGTCGATGGTGGGGATGGAGCCGGGGCGGGGGCGGGGGCGGGCGGGCCTGAGGTCGGAGAGGGTCTCGGGCGGGTGGATGAAGAGGGGAGGGAGGGAGGCGAGGCCGGAGTCGAGGAGGCCCTTCACGCCCAGCTTGGACTCTTCGAACTGCTTGAGCTCCTGGGCTCGGTCGAAGGCCTGTCCACCGCTGTCCGTCACGCCCATGGCTCGACTCCGATTCCTGGTTCGATCGATGTATGCGCGGGGGGTGTGAGGAAAGAGACGTGGGGAAGGAGGAATGATATGAACGATCGACATTGCGTGATTGTTCATCGGTCAAAGTCAAACCCCGCCATCGCGTAACGAGAGATGATAACGCCGGGCCAGGACGCTCTCCCTCTTTTTTGCTTTTGAAGGTAGACAAGGCAAGATGCCGTAACGAATTACATAACAATTAGAAAATAAATTAACGAGTCAACCCATCTAGATTGCACGAGATAATTTTTTTTTTTCTAAATATGACGAGAGATCATATTGACTAATTATTGAACTATTATATTGTAATCGTTCAATTGGTTGTTATCACTTGATCTTGATATGATTATTTTTAAACAATGGTCTTTTCCCACTTGAGAATTTCTAATGTCGCTTTGAGATAATGATGGCTTTTACTTTGATTAACTGTTCCGAAAAATAACTACCGTCTTAAGCATCATTGCTCCATATTTACCAAAGATAGAATTGGAAGAATTACTTGGAGACACGGGAAAGAGGACACTTCAAAGAAATCAAAAGACTACTGCATTTTCTTTTCTTGGAGGGCAGAAACAAGGGAAATAAATGAGGAAGTGAAATAAATTTGGGGCGTGAGGGCTGCGGTGGACCCCCGGGGGTTTGCATTTTTTTATTATAAAATAAATAAATAAATGAGGTTATAAAGTGATTTTGGAAAGTAAAAATACTAAATATTGAATAATAATAAATTTTGATCATTGTAGAAGATAAGAAATTTATTTAAATAAGTTAATTCTAATTTCTTAATAGTCATTAGTTTCATCAATAACTTTTGTTAGAGTTAGAAACATGCCCCCAAATAGGATATGCATTAACTATGAATATATCTTTTGAATCTCATATGAATAGATTTATTAATATTATTAGTATGCATTCATTTTAGTCTCTTTTGTTATTATGTATGAATTGTGAATTTGAATCAAATTAATTAAAAATAAAAATATTCATTTAATATACAACGTGTCCCAACGTGTCGAAATTCTTTATTTTCGAAAAATGACGTATCATTGTATCGTATCACATGTCTGTGTTGCGTATCAGTGCTACCTAGTGAGATTACCAAGCCCATTCGACTTGGGGGACCAAGTGTACATTTTCCAACCACAAATAAAATTAAATAATTATTTTTTGGGTCAATTATAATGAGTTGCTAGTGGCAAAGGAAGACCTTGCTCCCCCCTCCTGACTCTGTAACAAGTAAATAGTATCTTAGATAAAAACTCACATATATTTTTGACATTTTTCCTTTTCTTTCTAAAGAGTTATTAGGTTCAATATGAGATCACTCATTAAACTCTATTTTCTGTTCAAACTAGCTACTCAATTGGTGCTTTGTGCGAGCTTGTCTATATGCATTTTTTTTAATCACTAGGAACACTACTAATATGGTAATCAATATGTGAAAAGAGATGAGACTTGATTAATAGTGATACATATAATTTTCTAGAGGAATATCAAATCAGGGTTCACTAGGAGATGTAAAAGGCATTGCGATGTCATGTATTCTGAGCATGTAAAACATAATAGAAAAAAAATGATTTTTTGGAGTGCATGCATGAAAGTTATATTTGAAATAAGTTGATTTGAATAATAGAACAGAGTATCATACAATATAAATAGTCCATATGTTTCAACATTCATAGGATTTAGGGGAAGAATCACGTGTTTCTTTAAGTGCCACAAGGAAGTATTTTTGGGCCTATGCACCTCTTGCTCATGCCCTAAAGTAATTTATCAAACTTTTCCCCTCCAACTCCTTTGTGAAGAATCTCCTCATGTACTCGTTGAGGTTGAATTGCCGGAAAGCAGCAGGTTTATCTAAGGATATGAGCTCTAGGAACGGTCCGAACTCATTCTCACGATTGCTCGGGTTGCAGAAAACTGCTACCGACACACGTGGCTCTTGGTTAGGGTTGGCCAACACCCGATGATCCACGCTTTTGTACTCGTCGTTGGACATGATCTGGGAAAACATAAATTGTGTGAATGGATCTTTGTTTCACTGAAGAATGTAACTTTTTAACTGACTGGGTGATTTAGAGACACTCCTAGTCCTCAACAGGAATTTACCTGGAGGATGTCGCCAATGTTCACAACCAGAGCACCCGGGACTGGTGTCACATCCACCCACTCATTGTTGTGCTTCACTTGCAACCCGTCGACCTGGTCTTGCAGGAGCAATGTGATCACTCCTGGGTCCGTGTGGGACATCAAGCCGACAGTCAAATCGGGCTGGGGACAATATGGATAGTAATTCCCCACCATGACCCTCGTCTCCAAGCACGTCAATTCCTGTAGCTTACCTGGACTCAATCCCAGCCCCTCGCTCAACAATCCCATCAGGAGGCCTCCCAGCCGCCGGACCTGCTGATCCCATTCCATCACCTCATTTCTGCACACCTCGGGGATCTCTTCCATGTCCCCTTTCGGCTCCAGCCTTATCTGGAGCGTGTCCCTACAACATTGTATCTTGCATTGCTTGAACTGATTCTTTTTGCTTTCCTAATTCTTTCTTTATAAATGAATTCTTCTTTTGTTTGTGCCCGTGAGAAACTAAAACAAGAATGAATTCCCTGATATTATGCGATCCAGCTGTATAATTTCTCAATATGTGATATATCGTTTCGTGTCCTTTTCTAGTTCCCTACAAAATTCTAAACTTGACTCGACCCGATCCCATATGGTAATTCAGCTTTTGCAAATTACTATCTATTTTTAATCAAATTCATGAATTAGAACGAAATTAATTGAAGTGGCTTTGTTGATTACCTCCAGCTAGCCGCTTTGGAGTGGAACAAGTCGAGGTTGGAGAAGAACGCGACCCCGGTCTCCATCTCCCTCCGGTAGATCCTCGCCTTCGCCTCCGCCGGCTGCTCGTGGAAGGCCTTCACCGCAGCGATCGTCCGGTCCAGGACCTCCGCCGGCACGCCGTGGTTGACCACCTGGAAGAAGCCGAGCCCGCGAGCCGCGCGCCCCACTTCCTCGACGACGGAGGGACGGTGCCCGGAGTCGCAGCCGGAGAGGTCGATGGTGGGGATCGAGTCGGAGCTGGGCCGGGCGGGCCCGAGGTCAGAGAGGGTCTCGGGCGGGTGGATGAATAGGGGAGGGATGGAGGTGAGGCCGGAGTCGACGAGGCCTTTGACTCCGAGCTTGGATTCGTCGAATTGCTTGACCTCTGGGGCTCGGCCGGTGTCGGTGAGGCCCATGGATCGACTCCGAGTTTCTGGTTCGACCGATGCGAGTGTCGTGCTGCAAGGAAAGAGAAAGGAGGGAAGGACGAGGAGGCGATGGCAAAGGGAGAGGAAGAGACAGCTTCCTTCCTTCCCAGATTCATTCGACAAAAAGCCAAACCCCGCGGTCGCGTCCTAAATGGCATTACGAAAGAAGGAAATAATGTCGGTTTTCTCAACGCTCTTTGTTAAAAAAATAGACGCCGTATTCGTGTGGTGGAATGATATGAATAAAGAACGCGATGGAAATATCAACGTAAAAATGAGAGAACAAACTTACGAGTCAACGCATCTCGATTACGCGAGGCTAATTTTTTTTTTATTAGAAAAAGGGGGAAATCTCAGGTTTTTAAGGCGTCGTTTCGATGATTAGTCGTTCAACTATATTTCAAGTATTCAATTATTAGTTATTATTGCTCCTGTCAATTCTATGACATCTTTATATGTTTTTCCAAATTTATAGAGAAACTCTAGCATTACGACGGTCTTTTTTTTTTTTTTGACAAGGTATCGCCTCTTCACTAGGGCGAATTAATTTCTCTAAAAATTGGCTACTGGCTTAAGCACTATTGTTCCATTTCCTAGAAGATAGGATTGGAACCGGAGATAAGGGGAAACCATGGCTCTTGTGGAATAAAAAGAGTGTCTTTTTCCTTTTTACAGTGTTTGATATTAACAACAAAATAAATGCACAAGATGGGTAAAGAGCTTAGCGTGGAGAAACACAAGGGGCCAGGAAGTTAATAATAAGTTTACAGGCTTTGTTTGTTTTGTGAAAAATATTTTTCGGGAATACAATTTCCTCATTTTCTAGCGTTTGGTTCGCTTAGAAAAATGATTCAATGGAAAAATTATACTTAATTTCAAGAAAATGATTTTTTTTGGAAAATATGATAAGGTATTGGTGCTTGAACTCGAAATTTTATATTTGGGTATAGAAACCCCAACACTAATTCCTAGCATTCAGGATTAGGTCTCCAGCACTCAAGCTCAGATCTAGTGAGATTGGGCTAGAAGTCTTGGTGCCTATGCATCCAAATCTGGGTCCATAAAGGTCATGCTTGAGTCTCCAATCCCCAAACTTTGATCCTTGGTACTCAAGCCCAGTTTCACAAAGGCAATGCATGGAATCTCGCCGCTTTGGCTTAGGCTCTTGGTTAATGAAGCAATTGTTCTTATAAAATTATATATTTTTAAAAAATTGAATTATTTATTTATTTATTTATTTTTCTTCCTTTTTCTTTTTCCTTCTTTCTTGGCCGATCTCCAACCACGAGGATGGGCGACAACCCACCATATGCGAGGGATGAGCTTGCCTAAGGTTAGTGAGGCTCGAGCTCATTGGCCTTGTTGAATTTGGCGAGGTGGAGCCTTTGCTCGAGATTAGCAAGCTCATCCCTCACCGTGATCGACGGCCGATGATTGGTGGAGGAAGAAGGAGAAAGAAAAAAAAAATGAATAACTCAAAATTTTTGGTAGTTTTACCTAAGAAAATCAAATCATATTTTCATACCAAATGGCAAAAAATATTTTTTAATTTATTTTTGGGTTTTAGTTAAGCACAAAAAAAAAATTTGTTGTTTTCTTGAAAAATAACTTCTTGAAAAACATTTTCAAAAAATGTCACATTTTTTGCGAAATAAATAAAGTTCTAATATTTGTGTGCCATGACCATTATACACCTAAACTATGTTTGTCTGTGATACAAAATACTAATGCAAGAATGTTGGCATGGCACAATTTTATTGGTTATTCGAGACAATTAGGTTTTATAAAAGTTTTATAAATTTCCAATCTTATGTAATTTTTTGGTTTCACAGTCAACTCCTTTTGTCATGAAACAATCCAAGACTGCTTTTGATTTTAATGGTTGAACTCCTCTAAATCAAACTTGTGGCATCATGCATTAACTCATTTGAGGAATTGTTTGTTTTAACCCATCTCATATCGAGCTTCACAGTTTAAGTTCTTAGGCGTTTGAGTTGGCAATTTCTCAAAAGGTATCTATCCTCATAGTGCTCTCACATGATCATACTTAATATTGAAATTTCAATACTAAATATTACCATTATGTCAAAATGTGTATCTTGTGAGTTAATTTAGATTTAATATATATTTTAGGAACTTTCTCCTTCTATGCAGTGCGTAACCCTTCTCCATCTTAAAAACTTGTTGGGAGTTGCTCCTTAGCTAAGTTCTTTGGCCTAGTGATCACTTCACATTCTTGTCAAATTGAGTTGTTACAAATGAAGTATTAGATTAGAGGCGAAAAGTCTATGGTTGGACACGTGGAAATATAACAAGATGTGTTTAAAAGTTTTGAGAGTTAAGAATATCCTATAAAGAGTTATGTGCAATCCAATTCTGAGGTTAGACTCCTCCTGTTTTACAATCGGTACAAAATTTTGGCCTTTATTTATCTCTCATGTGAAATTTGATCAGTATGATTTTTTATAATCAAAAAGCTTGCGAATTCATTAAACCTAAAAATAAAAATTTTCCCAACAATGTTTTAATTGGGCAATTGAAACTAAAGGTCATGATGTTATGATTCAATCGGCGGATTTCGACAACTAAGCGATTTATGGATAAAACATGAAACGGAGTCGGAATTTTAATAGAGTGGGGCTGTAAAGGTTTCGATAATGTTCGTCATTATTACATGATGGAGAAAAACACCGCGTCACAAAACATATATAAGTAGAAATAGCGAGAAGTGTTTTTGTTTAGGACCGACGGATATATACTAAAGAGAAAATTGATATATCTTTATATAGCAGTGCAATTTAAGTTGATTTTATGAAGTTTCATCTTTTAAGACACCAAAAGCTAAATAATATACTAATAATTTGCTTAAAACAACATCTAATTTATCGAAGGTCATCTTATAAATGGTCAGGTTAAGTAAGAAATGGTTCTTATCTAATCATTAATCTGATAAAGTAATTGTTGACACTAGAACTTGTCCTCATGGGCTATCAGAAGACGTGTCTATCAAAGGAAATCCGGATAAGGCCATAATCGCAACGGTCATGGTCACCGACGACTCGGTATCAACAATTATTCGGAAAAAGAAGATAGGAAAGAGCCAGTTACCGAAGAAGCAGGATATCAATTACCGAAGCACTCAATATCATCTACCTCGTGGATGAGATAGTACAATTATTGAAAGTGAACCGAGAATTCGGGAGATTATTTGAAATGTCGAGAGAGCTATTTTCCTTATCTGGCCATAAATAGCCGAAGAGAAGTGACTGTAAAAGGACCGAAAAATTTGACAGCGATTGCAATACACTTGTTATTTGCTGCTTTTTACATTTACTTTAGTCATCATTTATCCTGCAATTTTCCACAAGGCCATTGAATTTATCTTTATTTATTGTTATCGCCATTAGAGTAGAATTAGTCGTTTCCTTTTCGAAAGGACATAGGACCCTATATACAAAACCAAAAAATAAAAAATAAATAAAGTCGAAGATTCAACCTTCGATGAAAGATACTTTCTCCGAGAAGATTCTCGGTGAAACAGTAATTAAGATAAGTTTTTATAAGTTTTTATATAAAAAGAAAAAATAAAGAGAAAATTCCAAATAAAGGCCAAAGTATTCTCATTTTCTCAAATAAGGTGCAAGTGGATATTATTTCAAATAAGAGTCGGAATTGTTCTTATTTTCTCAAATAAGAGCATGAATTAAATATTATTTTAAATAAGGACTTAAAGTGGCTATATTAGTCTCAAATAAGGCCTGAACTTACTTTCGATGAAGGGCAATTTTGTCTTTTGAGTTTTTTAATTTTTCCTTTTTTTTCTTTTTTTTCTATTTTTCTTTAAAAAAACTAAGAAAATTAAAAAGAAAAAGGAACACACACAGACGGTTTGCATTTGGTCGATGAGGATTGCCGGCCCTTGTTGAGGCGCTGATGACCTCGCCGGCTATTGTTGTCACCCCATTGGCGATGAGGTGACAACCATAGGGAGGAGGGAGCCCTCCCACTTCCCTCCTGCCTGTATTTTTCTCTTTTTTCTTAATTTGTCTTTCTAATTTTAATCTAATTTAATTTTAATTTATTTTATATTGTGTTTTGACAAAAATATCCTTAATTGGTAGGAATTTTTTGCCGATGATAAGCGGATGAGGCTAAACCCTTATTTGAAACAATTATAATCATTTCAATCCCTTCTTTGATACTTATATGACCATTTCGGGCCTTCATTTGAAACAGGATCTACTTCAAATTCTTATTTGAAAAAATGGAAACACTTTGAGGTCTCATTTGGAATTTTCCCAAAGATAAATAAAGGAGAAGCTTTGCTTGCCCCTCCCTAGCTGTAACTGGTGAATGGTATGTAGGTGAAATCTCATGTATATTTTCAAAATTTTTTCCTTTTTCTTTCTTGAGATTTATATTCAGTTGAACTCGCCCATTTAACTCCTCTATTTTATATCTAAACTAGCCACTCAATTAGTGCTTTTTGCAGCTTGTCTGTATTCATGTTTTTTTTTTTTTTTAATTGTTGGTAACACTAATAATATAGTAGTTGTTATAAGAGAAGAGATAAGACTTATTTGATAGTGATAAATATATAATTTTCTAGAAGAATATTATATGTGAAGGAAAGCTAGGGTTACATTGAAGTAGAAAAGGCGCTGTATTATTATGTTCCCTACATGATAGAGAACGTGATTTTTTTAGAGTACATTCAAGAAAGCTATATTTGAAATAAGTTCTGATTTTGACAAGAAACAAAATATAATAGGACACAGATACTCTACCTCTCAATGATCAGTATTATATAGGGGAAGAATCCAGTACTTTCTCCAGTCCTACAAAGAAGCAATCTTATGCCCGTATCATCTTTTCTGCCCCATGCACCTCTGAATCATGCCCTGAAGTAATCAACCAGACTTTCGTCCAACTAGTAGTAAAGAATGCCCTCAAGTATGCGCCCACAGTGAATTGCCGAAAAGCTGCAGGTTTATCTGAGAATACAAACTTCGGCAATAGTCTGAGCTGGATATCCAAATTGCTCAAGTCGTAGAAAACTACAATAGACACATTTGGCTCTCAATTAGGGTTGGCCAACATCGTATGCTCTATGCTTTTGTACTCGTTGTTGGACATGATCTACGAAGATTGAAATCACATAAATCAGATCTCTATTTTATTGTATAATGTTACTTTTGAACAGGTTCAGGTGCTTTGGTAATGCTCCTAGTACTCAATGAAAGTTTACCGAAAGGATGTCGTCATCAATGTTCACAACCAGAGCACTGGGATTGGGGCAGTGCATCCAACCACTCGTCCCTGTGCTTCACTTGCAAACCTGGGAGTTGGTCCTACAAGAGCACTGCGATCACTTCCAAGTTTGTGTGGGATGCCAAGCCGACCGTCAAATCGGGTTAGGCATAGTACGGATAGTAATTCCCCACCATCATCCTGCTCTCTGGGCATGTCAATTCCTGTACTTGAGTTTGATAATTTTTAAAATGGTTGGTAAATTTAACAATCACCAAATTATACAAATAAACGGAGGAATTTTATAGAAAAAGTTGGTAAAGTTAAGAAAAAAGTTGGTAACTCACACAGGTTTGCAATTTGATATATTAGTTGGTAAATGTAATCCTCCGGTGAAAAAGGTAAATTAAAGGTGGTATATTGCAAGACAAGTGTGCTGTCGTTTAAGATAAGATAAGAAAAGTTGATAAATCTTTAAAAAATAAAAGATTAAAATCGGTAGCTAAGGCCTCGTTTGGTAACATTCTCAGGATCAACTATATATTTATTCTTTTATTCCCCGGAACGAAAAAAAGAATAGAAATCCGTTTGATAAATTTTTTGTTTCCAAGAATAGATTTGGAACAGAATCAAAAAGTAGAAAAAAATAGTTTATTGATCTCGGGAACAATTTCTAGAATCAGTTTCTATTTTTTTTCTTTTCTTCTATTTTCTTTTCTTTTATCTTTTTCTCTTCCCCTTTCTTCTTCTTCTCTTTGGCCACTGGCCTTGGCTATGGTCGGCGACTTGCCAAACAAGAGCCAGCAACCTCGCTGGAGCGTTGTTGGCCCCGACGAAGCTTGGCCTCGCTCGGCTAGGGCGAGGCTAACCTCGCATTGCTTGGGGGAGGCTTGGCCTCGCCCAAATTTGGCAAGGCCGGACCTCGCCGACCACCGCTATGGCTGATGACTAGCTACAAAGAAGAAGGAGGAAGAAGAGAAGAAACAAAAAGAAAAATATAATAAAAGTATTAAAAAAATTAAAAGAAACAAAAAAATTTAAGAATCTTACAAAATAGATTTCTATCCCGAGAATAAAAATTTTGGATAGTTACTAAGCACGTTCTTTTGCTCAGAAATTGTTCCCGGGAATAGAATTGGGAAAAATTATTTCTGATCAAAAATTATTTCTCGGAACAAAATAGTTATCAAATGTGCTCTAACTCAATTAAGAATTGATAATGAAAAAATATGTGGTAACTTAACTCAAGAAAATATGATAACCATTATTACTAGTGGTTCATTATTTCTAAAAAGAAGTAGCGAACTTGAGCGAAAGAAGTAAATGGCATTGGCCTTTTTCATGGCCAATTCGATCGACAGGGACAAAAGCAAAGAAATCTCCATCAATTTAGTGTAGAGGTCGATAGAACCGTGGAGATTCCATAATTTTTGAAATTTGCAATGAAATAAGGTATAAAGAAAATATAAAGAGCGATGACATGAGAACAGCTTCAGGAGGTGAAAAAAGATGATGAGGCCATTGCTTGTTAGATGTATTGAACTAACAAATCAAAAGGGAAAAAGTCAAAATGGTTACGGTGTAGAATCATCTATAAATCAATATGAAGAGTATCGGCGAGTTAATCATTTGGAGATATGTTCAGATTTGTCTTTTATTCTATTTCCATATAGATAAAATAATATCTTTTATCTTTAATTTTCACCACCTCGTTGACACTCTGCTTGATGTGTTATCTTCATGCAAATTTGTAGAAGATTTTGTACTGCAATCATTTTGACTTTTTTTCCTTTTGATTTGTTACTCCAATAGGATGGGTGGTATTTGTGTGTGTATATAAATCAAGAACTTACATGGAGACTTGTTTGAGCGAAAAAGAAAGAAAGGTCATTGAGACATGAATTACATTCCAGTTGTGCAATTTTCATCTGTGCCGGTTTCATGAAAGTCATTCTGATAGCTCCGGTCGATGAAAAGTGACAATTAAGTTAAATGAACACAATATGTGGGGTGGGACCAAATTGCTTCACTATAAGCAAAAGAAATCTTGACTCTTAAACTATTAGCCTTGGAAATCAAACATGATTACAACGTAAATTTAGTTTGGTAGTTAGTTCTAAAGAGGACTTCAATCAAGTATAATAATGATATCTTTCTAGGAAGGGTTAAACGTCAAAATGGTGCCCCACAACATATTTATTCCAAATTCTTCTCACAAAAAATTCCAAATTGATATCCCTTACTCAAATCTGCCATTTGTCAGATTTATGTTCAATATCCTATTAAAATTTAGACGTCTAATTTACTTAGAGAGGATTAAGATGCTTCATTTGGTAAGATGACTAAAGTATGTATGATGAATATATACACTAGCTATTCAAGCGCTAAATGAGAAATGTAAGAGACTTCATTTGGAATTTACCAATGAATATGCATTAGGGACATCAAGATTCACTAAATATTCCAAGTATAAATATATGTAGATATAGATTTAAAAAGACTTTCTCTCCATACACTATATTGCTATAATAAGTGCCATTCACATTTGTCATCTAAATGCTTGAATAGGTAAGAGATACTCCTCGTACATGTTCGGCCGGCAATATTTCACTCCATGTATGACCAAATTCACCCCATTTACATTGAAAAAGACCAAATAGGCCCCAATTATCTAATTACAAAGTGATGGCTGCATTCCTTCTTTTTCCTTTTTTTTCCTAATTGTTTATAGGATATAATTGTCATAATTAAGAATCTCAATTTTATTTTATTTTGGTTTTTAGTGTATTAAAGAACTTTTTTAGTGTATTCTTAGATATTCCTCTAATGTTTTACATAATCTGTGTAAAAGTACCTCACCAATACTAAGGAAAAAAAGATAAATTCTTTAATATATTAAGAAACCTAAAAGTCTCTTTTTCATCATTGCACTTATAATAACTTATCTATTATTTGTTTCTCTTATCTCAAAAGCTCACTTTCTAGGTGAACTTTTTTATTTTTTAGTTTCTTTAGTCTAAAATATATATCAATTCAATTTACTAAATATGCTAAAGTTTTTATCTTTTTCCCTTACTATTGGCAATATATTTTTATACAGAGCATGTAAGAATTATAGTAATATCTAGGAATACACAATGTAGAAAAGAACTAAGTTTCTTGGAAATTTCTCTTTTCGAAAAAATTGATTTTTATGGAAGTAAAAGCTAACAATATATACATGGTAATTTTATCTTTTTGGTAATAAAATCCTACATAATTTCATAAAAACTAAATTGCAATCGAATGATTAAGGCAATTTTATCTCTTTGGTAATTTGGATGGATTTTGTCATTTAATAGGTGGAAATAGCTCATATTACCAAATGAAGCCACCTTATTCCTCCTTAAATAGATTGATCTACCATGCCTTTCATATTTCAAAAGAAAAAAAAAGTTACAAATATGAACTCGTCCATTAGACTTCTTGTGGCATTCGTGATCATTCCCGCCCTTCTACAGGCTTGCTCGGGAAATATATTTTACGTATCTAAGATAGTGCATGTGCAAATCTTCAATAGCTTACCCGAAAGAGTAACTCTCACTGTTCATTGCAAATCCGAGGACGATGATCGTGGCGTTCAACAGATCCCTCCCAAGGGCATGTGGCAATTTCGTTTTTGGAGCAATGTAATGGGTACCAAACTCTTCTCTTGCGAAATGCAATGGCCTGGTCAATTTCACTATTTTGATATATATTATCAGAAAAGAGATGTCCATCAATGTGGTAGATTGTGTATGTGGTATGTACGAACTACTGGTCCATGTCTTTATCTGAAAGATTGTTATGAATGGAACTCCTAAAATTTCCTAGGGATATTTGTGCATGCATTAGTTTGTACCAATTTGATGTTTGGCTATGAATAAGATATTGTAAGGTCCTCCTTTTGGATGAAATTAAACTAAATGGTGGATATCTAAACCACTATTAGACATTGCAAAGGCCGGAGTGTTTCTAACAAAGATCAAAATAGTGTTAATAATAATATAAAAAAATGGTTCATCTAAACCATGGAAATAATCAAAATATTGTTAATTAGAACTGTCAAAATGGAATCAACAATATGGTAAACTAGAATGGCTGACAAAACGGACTAGTGGCAAATTTCAATAATATAGGCGAATTGGTTTACCCGTGCCACTCAATCAGGCGAATATACCTTATACACCTATGATGTGATCCACCCTCTTTTCAGGTTTCTTTCTAAGATGAAATGGGAAGAAGAAGAGTTTAGGGTCATTGCCTAAAGGTGGGCTAATAACCTTCAACTACGCGTGAACTCTCCCAAGTTCATTCCATACATGACATTGGTTTCATTTTTAGTCTTGATTTACCTTAGGATTCTAGGAGTCACCATTAGGTTTTTGGAATTGTTTAGAAACCAAACGAGACACGGGAGTTTAGCACCCTTTTGGTACCTCTAATTTGATTGGTGTGTTCATCTAAGTGATCAAACATTTTTTGTTATCAATTATAAATCCTAATAATCTTCAAGTCGCTAAGTGTTCATGCAATATTATTTAAGAATTCATATTCGACCTAAGGCTTATCATAACCATTCTAAAAACGAAAACAACAAATAAAGAATTGAAAGTGCAAGAAATAAACATCCAAGTATTGAAAATGCCAAAAATAAAGTATGATAAATAAAACTCAATACATGTCAACCCAATTGCAAGAGCGGAGCTCTACCAACTGAGCTATATCCCCCAAGGCAAGTGGAGCATGCACGAAGGAGTCAGATGCTTCTTCTATTCTTTTCTTTTCGTTGGTGCAGTTAGGCCATCATGGAGAGAATCAATAAATTCCTTTTCAGGAGCGAGAAAAAAATATGCATGGCCTTATTATGAAGCCATAAGACATAATCCCTCACAAGCTATGTACAAATTTAAATATGCATGAAATTACTCTGAGTAATTCAAATATACGCATAATGGATTATTTATAAAAATGATTATTCTAATCTGTAAAATACTAAAAAAATTGCTAAATCGGGAAAATGACTTAGAAAATTAGGAAATTTTCGAAAATGCTATTTCTGCCCTAATCTAACACTATCCTACATTTTTATTTTTATTTTTGAAAATTTTCAAATTTTTTGTTATTATTTTGTTTTGTATTTTATATTTTTGGAATAAAATATTTTAATTCATTAAACTGAATTATGATTGATTTGCATGAACATGGACCAACCCAAGACATGAAGATCATATTAGTCAAGCTCAAATCAACCATTTTAAGATTGAAACTTGGTTTGGGCATTTTGTCAAACAGCCAGTGTGCACTAGATTACCTAGTCTGATTTCTCAAAGCTATTTCTGTGGGCTTCAATCTCAACCTGAAGATCTCGGCAGAAATAAAGCAAGAATTCCATACAACTGCACCAAGAGAAGAAAACATCCAATAACATATCACAAAACTCACGAAATCATTCTCTAAATTCACAAGTCTGAGTGTTCTCGCAAGTCTCCATTTAAACCCAAATTAGCCAAACCCGTGAACTGCTGAATTCACGTCCTTGTACGTGGTACAATAAAAATTTTGAGAAAAATCCGCTTAATTTAAATGAAAGTATGTAAGATATCTTTTGAAATGCATCAAACATCTCCAATAATAAATCAACTTACACCAAACCGATCTCTCAAAATAGCTTACACGACTCACAATAAAGAAGAACTCACGCTAAAACCCTGCAAACAATCTTTGCTCCTCACCAAGTTTTCATTCATTTTCATATAAATTATGTGTTAACATGCCCATTAAACCTAGGCCATGTCTTTTATAAGCCCAAGCCCAACCATTTTTTTTCCCCTTCATCAACTAGTGCAAGCGACCATAAAAGAAAGAGAATAGAGGACTCGGTGACAAAAACAAAGTAAAGAAGCGTCCATGAAGAAGTGAAAGAGGAAAGGAAGAAAAGAGAAAAATTCTTGTATGTATACAATCCAAGTACCCAGACTAGCCGAATCAACTACGAATCTCAATGTTTGGTGAGTATTCGACCCGGACATTCATCTAATTGGAGTGATTTTCTGATTTAGGGCACTAGTTCAATGTTATGTCGATTTTGAACTAAGTAGTTTGACCGAAGAGTTATTAAGCTGTAATTTTTATGGAAATGATCATTTTAAACGTTGTGGACTTTTGGGGTTTGACAAAAATTAGATCTGAAGTACGGATTGATTGGAACGAAATTTTGATGTCTGATGTTCTAGTTATGCATAGTAGATAATACGCATAACAGAAAAAAAAAATATCCATTATAAATGAGCTTCTTTGTTAGCGTGCAGGAGTTGATGTACGTTTTGTCATTCTGGAAGCAATATGAAGAAGATCCTTAAACACTTTGAAAGAAGGGTAAAAGAAAATATACTTTAAAAGCCAATATAGTATGAAGACCACATGTTCGACATCAATGACTATATCAGAATTTCATAGAAATATGATCAGAAAATTCCCATAGAAAAGAGCATTATGATCAATGTGTTGGAGATATCCCCTATAGGTGTGCCAGGAAATCAGCTATGACATAAGCATCTGGAAGAGTGATCGACATTGGTAACAGTTTGTCAATGAAGACCGAAAACCGATTATCAAACCTAAGACACTTAGATTCAAGGTCCCTATCAAAGAGACTAAACTAAAGTGCTATATGAGTACATGGCTCCTCTTACGTAGAACTAATGCAATCTTGCAACGTCATTCTTACATACCGTTTATGGAAGTCTACATCAAAAGAAGAAAACCCGTTCAATTGTTGGGATTCAATAGCCTAGGCATCTATGATAGAAGGCTGCTCGAAAGGGAGTTTTTCTCCACTTGAACATGTTATGTCCTTGATGAAAAACCAAATATAAAACTGAAAATATCGATTCATTTCGAAGTAAATCCAAGCACAGTAAGCTAGGAATCAATTCCCATTCTTATTCCTGCAATTATTTTTATTCCAATTTTCTACTGAGACATTTATCTATGGGGAAACTAGTAGTTTATTGAAGGGAGGAGTGACTTGTTGAGCCTACTTTCAAGAAGGGGACAGATGGGCGAGGAGGAAGAGAAATCATGAACCAGAACCATGAATGGGACTTGAATTGTGAGTTGGGTTCGGTCAACTTTTTCTTTAGCCAGGTTTCGAGAGACTCGATGTGGAGGATGTTTCATTGATGAAGCACCAGAATCCAAAATGTAGTAATTATAAGGTTCAATTAATTAATTAATTGTTTGTGTTTTTCGAAATCTAGAGCAGATGGATGTTTACGCGAACCGTGTAGGGTATTAGTTCTTGCCTTTGGCCAACCAGGCAGGCATCATTTTAAAACTTCAAATTTATGCACCCTCTCCTAAATTAGTAGACATCTAGGAAATATGGTTTTTTTTCATACATATAATGCCATTAAAAATCATAAACTGGTACGTTATGACACATTTATTTTAAATTAATTTTCTTCTTACAAAAAATCTTAAATCAGTAGTCCCAACTAAAATCTACACTCCATTAATAGTCTGCGATCTAACCTAGAGATTAAATTGGCTCGGTGATATCAGTTTAAGACTTTTTCTGAGACTTAAATTTGGAGTAAATGTATTTATAAGTACCGATTTGTGATTTGGTATTAATTCCGATAAATAAACTCTCTTGATTTTCCATTGGCAAATACATGGTCTCCATGCAGGAGCTGCAGCGCATTAAATGCAACCCCATTACAACTGCGATGGGCGCCCCTATATTGAGCTAAATCAAACCACTAATCATGTGAGTTAATGCCTGGGAACCTCATTTTTGTCATAATTGAAAAACTTAACCCAAGTCAAAGGTGGAAAGTCATAATTAATTTTTCTTTTTATATATATAATGAACTTGCGCACGTCGAATGCTTGTGGCAAACGCAATGAGCAACAGACTCACATGAATTTTGCTTTGAGAAAGATCATCACAAACCCACTAATTTTTCATGAGATAAAACGCTTCCATCGTCAGCCTCTCTTAGCTACATACAATGACGATGCACGCATGGCAATGGCACGAGAAAAAGCATACTTCGTGACTCTCCTTGTTTTTGCCGTATTTTGCTGCGCATTGCTGCGCACTCAAGCCTTGTTTGCTTGCTTGAAGGCTTGTAGACGAGAGAGAGAGAGAGAGAGAGACGCCAAAACATAAAATAAAAAGTGGCAAGTGTGCTAAGACCGTCTAAGGAAATCGACATATATATTATTAATGTGGAAGAGTGTTATTGAGAACATGATATAACCGAACGAGAGATGTGACAATCTATATTATTAGAATCGACTTGTTTGAAATGGAAGCCTAATCACAATCGCTCATATGGCTTAGTATCCCAGTTTTTCAGGCTTTCGGATGTTAGGAAAGCAAGAAAATTATAACTGAAAGATGCTATAACTTATAGTAGGATATAGTGGCAGCCCTTGTCCCATGCATGCGCCCAGGTGTTGCGAGTCACCTTTCTTGAACCGTCTCTCTCACTGTCTCATTTTCATTTATTACGGACCCGTCTCTTTTTTCCCCCATGAAACTCAAAAAATAGCAAGTTTGCTGTTGCACTTGCATCTTCTCTCTCTCCCTCTCCTTTATATTGAAGCTCTCTCTCGCATCTCTCCGCAACACGCCCTCCCCCTCTCTCGCTCTCTTTCTCTCTCTGTGGAATCTGTCCAGAGAAGATCAACATATAAGCTAAGAAGAAGAGAGAGGAAAGAAATGGCAATTGTAGATTTCATGCCGTTCTTGGCCATGGTCATCATTCAAGTGGGCTATGCAGGGATGAACATAACATCAAAGCTGGCCATGGATAGCGGGATGAACCCTTTTGTGCTTGTCACCTATCGCCAGATCTTTGCCACCCTCGCCACCGTCCCTTTTGCTCTGATCTTGGAGAGGTATCTAAAAGAACTTCATCGAGAGAACTCTATTTTTTGTCTTCCATGCACGTCTTTTGTGATAAAGGATTACTAAATATTTGGCTTGTGTGGAAAATAATGTTCTTCTTAATCTCTTTATGCATGCAATCATGCGCTGTTAGCTAGGTCGACAATGACGATGGTTGAGTTAACTTCCGTGATAATGAGTGTTCATTTGGCCATGCATGTGTTCTATTTTGGGTCACCAAGATTAACGTAAGCGTCACACAATCTCTAGGGAGAGAGCTTCTAACTTCTACTTGAATTGATCGATGCATACAGATTTTGTTTTCTCTATAAACCCCCAGAAAATAAGAAAGGTTGATGGTGCTTTTGTATTTGACCAAGTGTTGAGATCAATGTTGGAGAATATCAGCGAAACAGAAGATCTCTCTTTCCACTTCTTTTAAGCTGATGATGGTGTGGTGGTTTGCAAGACAAAGAAAAATAATTAGTGGATGACAAATAACAATATGGTAGCGATGAAGGAGTAGAAAGAAAATTTAGGTTAGTTTAAATGGATCTGAATATACATTTAAGTGCAATTCTCGGTTTTTCCTCTCACTGGATTGGTGTGATCTGCAGAGCTTGACTGATGAGGCAAGCTCATTAACGAGGAGTCGACGAGCTCTTAATTACTGACCCGTTGAAACGGGTTGATTAGGTGGACCTGCATGGCTGCCACGTCACCTCCCACTTTACGAGGAAACTTTTGTCTCGTCCACACTTGCATGATGCACGATAGGACAAAATCAATTGTGATGCGAAAAATGGTGCAAAAATTGTGTGCTGTTGTCGACGGAAGTTCTCTCACATAACAATGATTGATTTCTAAGATTTGAAAAGATGATACCCGGTTGGAATTACTGCACGTTTCCTAAATTTGAAAAACCAAATATATCATTTGGAACCATTCCCGTTCGTGAAGATTTTGTTACCTTCTGCCAAGAGGAGTCTTCTTGAAAATTGAAAGATGAGTGCAAGTTTTGCATGTCCAAGAGCTTCATTCGAATTTAATTCTCTAACATCATTTTAAAAAAATTGAAGAGTAATCACGGCTTGGCAAATTGAATGAAAAAATTCAAGAATTTTCACGGTCTTCATGGTCCATTGCAGGAAGACGAGACCCAAAATCACAATGCCAATTCTGCTCCAGATCTTTATATGTTCTCTCACTGGGTAAGTAAGCCACCTCTTGAATTTCGATTTTGCATTTATACTTACCTGGAGTTATGTGGTAGCTACATTATTACACTAGGACTCCCTCTCATCCAATATTTATCATGATGATACGAATGCATAAAAATCATAGTTCATGAGCTGGGGTTCTGCCAAAAATGTGCAGGGCCTTCATGAATCAAGTTTTCTTTTTCATCGGGTTGAACAATTCCTCGCCCACCATCGCGTGCGCGCTGACCAATATCCTCCCGGCCATGACGTTCTTGTTTGCACTGATCTTCAGGTGTATCTAATAGCGCTACTTCATTCCGAACATTCTTGTCTGTTTACTTCAACAACAATAGTCATTTTGTTCCTTAACTGTTGTTCGAATGCTGCATTTATAACTATTAGTTAATATGCAATCGCCCTTTACAATCTGTTCACATTTTTTTGTAAATTGTCTTGGATAGACAAGAATCACTAGGAATCAAGTCAAAGGCGGGGCAGGCAAAAGTGATTGGGACACTTGTTTGCGTGGGCGGGGCGATGCTCCTCTCATTTTACCATGGACGCAACATCGGAATTGGTAACTCGGCCATCCATTGGAAATTTGCAGAGAAAATGACTGACGAACACCCTACCAACAAAAGCAACTTCTTGGGACCTTTTTTTATCTTTGCTAGTACTGCTGCCTGGGCACTATGGTTCATCATCCAAGTGAGTAAAACATTCATTTCGCTTCTATCTGAGATTTATATTTTGCAATTGCTCCTTTCATTGATTTATATAAAGAACTAATTCAAGTCCAAATTTGCTGAAACAAGTGTTGCACACTTACCAGAAATCAACTCGTGTATTGAGCAGACATTGAAGAGAGAGTTTCAGAGTTTACTTTCCTGATGCTTGTTTCGTGTGCATTCAGGCGAAACTGAGTACTAAGTTTCCAGCTCCTTACACTACCACAACATTGATGTGTCTCATGGCCAGCATCGAGTGTGTGGTCGTTGGTGTAGCTGTCGAACATCATGTTGCTGCATGGTCGCTAAAATCTGGAATCCGGCTTATCTCAGTAGTTTATGCGGTACGGTGTCGTGGACATTGAACAAACTTAAGCAAAAAATGGAGGGATCTCATTTAGCTTTTGTACAAAAATGATTTATTAGGAAATTTTGTGGACAGAAGTAAAGCTAATTGTAATTTAAATGCAGGGTTTCGTATGTTCGGCTCTGGCATTCTGCGTTATGACCTGGTGCATCGAAAGAAAGGGTCCTCTCTACACCTCGGTCTTCAGCCCTTTGATGCTTGTCATCACAGCTGTCCTAAGTTGGGCACTTCTTCGTGAGAAATTGTTTATCGGAACGTATGTATTCAACGATGTCGCTATACAATATCCTACGATTTTAGAGCTGTCTACAAATTGCAAGAAAGCATTCACTTAGATTACCTTGTTTCTTTCGATTTCAGATTGGTGGGGTCTATATTGATCATTGTGGGACTCTACTCTGTCCTATGGGGAAAGGATAAGGAGGCAAAACAAGCAAATATCACCGAGGAGATGGAAGCAGCAGTGAAGAATAGAGAGAAAGAAGACTTAGAGTTGCAGTTTCAGGCACATGGAAATGGCGGCAAAGATCAACAGGATCCCAATTAAGTACTTTGCATAGGAGATGACGGTTTAAGCTGACTTCTTGATTGGGTATAAACAAAGTTTTGATGCTGTTTCACTAGTTCTCAGGCATCTGATCATGTTTATGTACCTTCTGCGTCTCTTAGGTTTCAGGTCTCTCTCAAGCTTAGCTTTGATGCAAACGCAAGAAGCTTCATCTATGTATCATGCATTAATAAACAGCACTCTATTAAATTATGGAAGAATCAACTGTAGTTGCTGCAATGTGCTCTTCACTTCTAAAACCAAGCTTCTCCTTTCTGATTGATGATCAATGACGATCACTCACTGCAGTGTCTTACAGATCAGGCAGATCCAAATTCATTTGGCATGTAGTGCTGCTCAGGCTTGCATTCGACTGAACAGAAGACAAGACACTTCACAAAGCAGAGCAATGAAAAATCTTTCCAAATGCAGAATCCAACTTCCCTTTAGTTTTCAGCAACAGACGAGATGATACAATTCATTCCCCAGGTGCCCAATTAGGACTGGTTGAATAGAAAAAGGTTCGATACAACTTGCAAAGCACATCATATGAAAAAATATAGTTAAAAAATGAAAAGAATATGTGACCGTAATAGTCAAATGAAAGAGCAAAATGTGTTAAATACTTTTTGAGTCAGTATCTGGTAGCTCCAATCCATTCCTAACTTCTTTTACTAGTTTCATGAAAAGCCACAATTCAATCATATTTGGATAATATATGGGGTGGGACCAAATTGCATCACTAGGAGCAGAACAAAACATGACAGCTAAGCGAACAACCTTGGCCTTCAAACACGAATTTTCTTGAGTGCAATCTTGGCTGAGCCTTTTCATTCTTTAGCATTTGTAATTCCCTCTCCTTAATCCCGACGGATAGACCTCAAATACTATTGTATGCTCATCGGTTTAGAGTCTACTCAATCCTAAAGGACTTGTGCTTTGACTGCTTCATGCATGCTCCACTTGGCTCGGGGGGTTCATCTTCAGCTGATAATGTGTTGAATGTTGAACAGGTTTCCAACTAATGAACTTTCTCTTTGCAAAACTCAGCTAAAGAGTATTACTCTAGCAAAAATGGTTTTTGAATATATTGTTTTCTAGTTCGATTCAAAGCTGAAAAATTGCAACATTCAAATTTTCTTCTTCTCTGCTGACTTTGCCTGATGATAAACTTTTAGTTGACAATCATAAAATCAAGGAGGATTGGAAAAAAGGATAGTGTGGAGCAGAAAGAAAGAGAAATCTGTCTTAGCTCTAAAGAAGAAGACTCTTTTCTGTATGTCCCCTGGTCGAGACTCTTTCTAGGTTGTAGGAGGCAGCAAGGCGTTTCACCAGGCCACTCCGGTTTCCACTTGAGCACACTCTTCACTTTCTCAACTGATGAAAAGAAATGCTGCATGCATTTTGAAATGCCCGTAGTTTTGTATCCTGAAGGGCTTCTAGAGGAAATGAGGAAATATACTATCTATTGCAACCCAAAAAGTTGAACTAATGGGAATTTCGTATGCTCTATAAGTCTATGACATCTGCAGATGTGATGTATGAATCACCAAATTCGTCTGGAAATGTCCAAGTGGTTCTTTTAAGAGGTTTACCTTCAGATCATCATGCATGACATGGGTCATTTTTTTATACAGCATTATGAGGGACGTCATGTCTTCGGCTGCAAATGCACTAAAGGTGCTATTGTCCATAATCCAGATATTTGTTCGCTTGTGATGCTGGTCATAAATCACTATGTATAGATACTCAAGGAAAGTATTAATCCCATTTTCTGCATCAAGCAAAATAGAAAAGCTAATAGTTTTCTCTCATGTTTTCCTGGTCAAAAATGGGAATGCCTTCTTTCTCCGAATCAAACTCGGGACAATGAGCAGTAGATGTATTTAAGAATAAGGAAAAGCTTCAGATGTCCTCAAGTTATGTTCGTTATTTGAGGGGGGAGGAGAGAGAGACAGAGACAGAGACAGAGAGTGGCACTGGTTCGAATGTAGTGAGGCGCTTCCTGGTGCAACAGCCTTGTGTGTTTTATGGAGGACAGCAGACCCCAAGTATGCAATAATGAAGTCTATGTTAAATCTCGGGGAAGAAGTGGATGCGGTCATAAATAGGTATGTTGCTGGAAACCTTTTAATGAGGTTATTAAGGATTTATATCTAAGCTGACTTTACCACTCTTTCGTTTTTCTTCTTGCTCTGATGATTTGACAGTGCATTTTCTGGGATAGCTGCCAATTTCATGTCTTCGCCCGGTTGACACTAACAAATACTCTCTTGTACGTTGCCTCCAGTTGGTTCATTTGTTTGATGGGAGTTTCATAGTTGTACTTACAAGGTTGTTCGATGATTTGGTAAAGAGGGTGGGTGAGATCACGATCAACTAAAAGGGAAGTCCCCCGATAGGGGAAATATTGGTTCAAATCCAATTCGTGAGAAGAATCCAAGCGAGAGGTACTGAATGAACATATCAAACAAAGGTGAGCCCTTCTCCTTCTACCTATACTGCAGTTGAAGCACCTAAAGGAGAATTTGGTGTCTTTCTGGTCAGTAATGAGCAAATCCCTGTATTCTGGATGAAGTCAGATTTCATCCATGAGTAAGTTATCGAACATGGGAATCTCATCACATTCTTTCTTTTGTCCCTCCTGATGGACAACTTCGGCTCATGAATTACAGGTGTGAAAAAATGGGTTTGTTTCCAGAAGTGTCATCAATTTAGTTTGATTTTTGCGCTGTGCTAGCTTGTACATATTAGCTTTTAAATTAACAACGGTCAAACCAGGAAGTGGGTCTTTTCAATAGATTGACTTCAGAAATAAGGTAGTGGTTTAGGATGGAGACTGGAAAATATTTTGAGCTCTGTCCGTTGATTGTTCATGCCTCTGGTTAGTTTAGTTACTTTGCTTATACAGAGTTAAAAAGCTGAAGAGCATTCCTTTATTATGCTGAAAGTCACAGCTGACTTCGGATGCTGTGACATGCTGTTGAAGCCTGTTAGTTGGAGTATGGAATGATCCAGGAAAGACAATCAACTCAATCAGTATGCAATTTCAATTGCTTCCTGCATTTCATCAGCTGATATTGTGGGACACTGAACATTCCTTTGAAATAAGGTACTTGCTGGTGTAATTTCATAGTACTCGTTTGTTTGATTGTTTGTAATGCTCTTGGCCAATCGGACGGATTCTTATATATAATGCCCCATCATTGACGGGAACGTCAGTACTTTATAACCATCCTTACACAGGTTTCTGAGCTCCTGCTCGAGCAGCGAGTTAGGAAGTGAGGGTATGATGTGCTTCAATTTGCTATGGGGGGTCTATCTATGGAGGCAGTCCTACACAAAGAAATTGAGGGACTGTGGAGGAACATCTTTTTATTGTTCTTCAATGAACCCGACAGAGCTTTCCTTAAAACATTCTGGGAGAGGCTGTTGCTGAGAAATGATGCAGTTCTTGATTCTGCAGAGCAGTTCAGGTTCAGGAAAGTCTTTTTCCTTTCAGTATGTAATTTCACATGATCATTACATAGCAGATTCTTTTTGTCAAAGTCCCCTATGAATATGGTCTGTTTCTTTGCAAGCTCTCGGTACTTCAAGTGTATCAAATAAACAGAGCAAAACTGAGTATCAAAGGCGAACTTCGGGGCAAAACATTTGCAATACTACTGCGAGTTGACTCAAGAAATTGGGGTTGAAAATGAGACTGCAGATACAAAATTGTTTTGCGAAGGAGAAAACAGAGCCTCAACCCATAAAAAACCTGGATGTTACATTTCAACAATTGATTCAACTAAGTTAAATTAACTGGCCACCGTGTTTACTCTGAAAGAGTCCATGACCTGGCGAATTTCATCCTCTTCTTCCAAAAAGACGTTTTCTGGTGTTTGTATTCTCAACTCATACAGCCTATTGTTTTCAACTCCAAGAACTGAAAGGTACCTTCGATCCCATTCCAAACGAACCACTCGATCTTGAGGCATAACCGCCAATTCATTATTGTTGGCATATGACTTTATGTTCACCTGAAACGAAAGGTGAGTCCTTCAACTACTTACATTGAAACCAGAAACCAGTGCTCAGAGAGGGACGGAAAACTGTGCATCGCGGATGTATTCCTATTTTGAAATAAAGGGAATTGAATAACAGCTAAATAGACTTACCTCTACTTGATAGTACATTTTACCATCATCTGCAATTCTTGAAGAAGTGGAAACGACATTGGACTCACGCCTGACTCCGAGTCTGGTTGACATAAATTCTGTCAAGTACTGCTTGAGTACTTTCTTTCCAGCTTCTTCTGGCGGACCCAAGTCTTCAACACTCTTGTAGCTGGATGATGAAGGAGATGAAAACTCCACTGAGAGATTTTCATCTAGAACATAAGGGTCTCTGAAGAATATGTCAGCCCCAGCACCTCGGACTTGAACCCAATTCTGAGGATACTTGAAAGAGTAACCATCAAAGGTATCAATGTACTCTCTGAACCTGACAGATGGCTGTGCTAATGCAATGTTGCCCAAACCAACTTGTAAGAAGACACAACTTGATAAGATCAAGGCCATCACACTCCTCCTTGGAACTGCAAAAGCTTTAGTCTGACTATAAATTAGAAGATTTTCAAATCAAAGAAAATGCTTCAAGTTTTAGTCAACTTGCAAGAAGGATGTATGGCATTGGACAATTGTGAATAAAAACTTGTAAGTCATAAACAACATCAAAGCTTTCCGCATCAAGATTAGATAGAACAAATTTAAAGTCCTTTCTGCCTTTTTTCAAATGCAGGATCTGCCCCAAAGTTAACCATCAGATGAGAAAACGCTCAGCACAAATCATCCTGTCAAAGAATTTCATCGAACAACTTACGTGTGAAATTAGCTACGTCCAATGCAGTTACCTTAGAAGAAAAATCAGCGTGAACTTTGTCCAACTCACCTGGCAATTGTTGAATGATGGGTGCTTCTACCCTGGTAAACAAAGTTATCTGCCAAAATAGCAAGGTAGGCATGATTGCACTGTATTGGTGATCGAAGACGGTGAGGCACCATGGAAGATTGACATCAGGAACTGAGGGAAAAATATGAACATGGGGTGTAAGTTCCCAATACCTGATGACCAACTTTGTTGAGTAGTCTCGACAAAAACACACTGATGAAACGGGTGCCTCCCATTATTAGGATCTTCTCGGTGCTTGATGCAGTGACACACAGTGCTCCTTTCGGCTGCCACACCTTCCTCTTATACTATATACAACCTAAAATCAGCTATTTATACGGCTGATAAAACAAATCATTCATCTCTCATACAGAGTTCTTTTGAACAACTGATAAACGTCTGAGCCTTAGTTTCAACTTCAACCAAGCGTACAGGGCTATATGACTCTGTCCTTGCAGAGTTTGTCCCTTTCTTTGCATAGGAGAGTATCACGAATTATGGGAAAGGAAACAATCCCGGCAGGTTAATCTACACTCTAATCGGTAGGAGATACAGTAAAATGGCATGCCATCTTCTGGTCGGTAACAGAATATACGCTAGTTATTCATTAGTGAATACAATCCTAAAACTATGATCAAAGTTAATAAGAGCAAACACCCAGTAAAGAAAAATGCCAACTTTTCAAGAATTCTTGATCAAACTACACAGGGAGAGAGAGAGAGGACCTGAATGCAAGCATGGAGTCTGGTGCCACTGAAGTCGGAGAAAGAAGAAGAGAGGAGAGAGAGGGAAGAAGGTGGGTGGTGTTGATGCTGCACCGCCGCCAACTTTGCCATGACTCGCCCTCACTCTGCCCCTTCCCTCCGCTTCTGCTTGCAATGGCTCTCTCTGGTTTCAGTCCAGTTGGGATAAGACAGCGACCCACCCCAGCCTCACATTCTTCTTCTTCCACTTTCGTCGATGTTTTTCATGTTTCTTTATTAATGTTTGTGTCTTACCAAACTAAATTATAAAATGATAACCCTGTAAAGACCATGATTAGTTTGAATGGAGAAGAAAGTTATAGTTGGCCTCAATTAATTACATGACAACATGTCAAAGGTGAGTATTGCAACTCAAATACATTCTTATAATGTTACTAATTTATAAATTTACTGTGATTATCGTTTCTTACCATTTCATAATGTTAAAAATTTGATAATTGACAGGTTTAACTTGTGTATAGTAATTATATCTTGATCCAGTGGTTGAACTATCCTACCTTTTTCGTAAAATTAGTTACAAGGATTTAGAGGATATCCGCCGATAGAAGATAGATCTTTCCTAATTTGAATAGCTCAATAGTCTGATTGTTTGGTAGAATTTCGTGTAATTTGAGTTTAGCTTAGACTCGTGACAATAACTACTCCTTAAAGGCATTTTCGTCCACGTCCGCTGCTTCTGGACCGGGCCCCTTTAACTGTATTTGTGGTCTGCCACTGTTTTGGTGGTCAAACCGATGAAAAGCGAGGTTGTGCTTAGCTATGAGCGGGTACGGCACGATCCATGAGTGCCAAGAAACTACTTATCGACCGCCCATTACCGACCAATACCGAAGATAGTGCTGAACACACTTAGCGGGGTCCGAAACTGCATTAACCAACCAAACCCACCATTCTTGCCGGAGGACCCATTAGTTTATATCCACGGATTTGATCAAGACGCACTTCGAGAGTGGATTATTGGATGAAGCTCGCGTCATGTTCGACGGAATGTCTCACAGGGTTTGGTTGCTTGGACGGTCATGATTGCTTGCTATGCTTCATGTGGTTACCATGACGAAGCATGGCTGTGCTCTCTGACATGGTTCGGAAAAAGACGGAGCCAAACGAGTTTACTTTATCCAGTGTCTTGAAGGCTTAAGGTATGAAAAGTCTTTCACATGGAATGCAAGTTCACAGCTGGGCAATAAAGCTTGGCTGGGATGTTTCTATGTATGTTGAAAATGTTCTTTTCGACTTGTACGCTGCATTATCATGGACGATGCCTACATGGTTTTCGCAGTATTTATGCAAAGAATGTGGTATTTTTAACTACATTGACCATCGGGTTTATCCACCGAGGTGACGGCTATAGCGGGCTTAATGTGCTTCGCCAAATGTTATTGGTTCATACCTGTCATGACTTCAACTACCACCTCGCATTCACTTTGCTTTAGATGAAGTTAGTTTGATAGTTTCAAGCAGAATGTGGTCATTTAGGATGCCTACTGTTCATTTTCCTATCAACTGGTCTCAACAGGAAGTAGATTTTCAAATTATCTATGCAATCTATGTGGCATCAGGAAGGAGCTGAACTGAACCCATTTAGCATCTCAATTGCAGTTTGAACTTGTGCCTCAATTGGGTCGTAGATTTTTGGCCTGCAACTCCATGCATAAATTATCAAACACGGGTTCGACTCCAACCTTCCTGTCAAAAACTCCATATTGGATACTGCAGGTGCTGTTGCTTATCTGGGACAAGTCCATGTTTCCATAAAATGCACAAAAAAGATGTAATGATGTGGAACACCTCGATAGCTGGATATGAAAGATCAGATTTTGGTGAGGTCCTTATGTAATAATCTAAAATGGAGTCCCCTGGGTTTCAACTAAACTGCTTCACATTTACAATTGTTACAGCAGCCTGCAGTAGTTTAGGACTTATGAAGTGTGAAGAACAGATTCATGGAGTAATCATTCAGAAAGGACTTGAGGGTAGCATTGGGCTTGCTAATGCACTTATTGATGTGTATGCCATGGGTGGAAGAGTAAATAATTCACACAGAATGTTCAATTCTATGTCTCACAGAAAATTGCTCTCTTGGACTTCTATGATGGTTGGATATGTGCCTGAAGAGGCCATTAAATCGTTCTATGACATGGGCAGATCCGGAGTAACACTGGATAAAATTGTATTAATGGCAGTTCTGAGTGCTTGCAGCCATGCAGATCTTGTAAATGAAGGATTGATGTACTTTAAATTAATGGGTGACTATAATGTTACCCCAAGCCAGGAGATTTATGGGTGCGCAACAGATTTGCTTGGCCATGCGGGGAGAGTGTTGGAGGCTTACCAACTGATGGAGAGTATGCCACTTAGACCTGATGAGTCCTCTGTGGGGCACCCTTCTTGGAGCTTGTACAGCACACGGACTTAAAAATTTGGGAAAATTGGTAGCTCACAGGGTCCTAGACTCGAGACCAAGGTTGGCCAGGACCTACGCGACCCTATCAGATATTTATGCAGCTGAAGGTATATGGGGGGAGTTTGCACTAGTTAGGAAATTAATGAGGGGAATAGTAGCAAGAAAGAGACTAGGAGTACTTGGATTGAGGTTGGAAACCAGATTTAGCCTCGTTGCTGGATACAAAATGGTTTCTTGGGTGCATGAAATTCTTGAATTGCTAATTTGGGACATGAAAAAAAAAAAGGCAGGTCATGTGCTTCACTAGATAGTAAAGACTGGCCTAGCAATAGAAAGGAAAAAAAGAAGATAGTGTGGACAGAAGCAAAAAGATAGAACAGCCTGAGAATCAGAGACTTGAGACTGTCCATATGTGTCCGCAACTTTTGCGAATCTGCCTAGAGCTGTCAGGGCATTTATTGATGATGCAGTTTTGAAATTCACAAAAAGCCCAAGATGGTCAATATAGATACATTTGACATTATACTCTTGAGGTGATTTTGGTTTATCAAAGCTACAATTTTTGCAAGGCTTCAGGTCTACCCACATTTTATCTCCTTCAGCAAAATTCTTTAGTGAATTCAACTTGTAACCTGATAATAAATTAGTTCAAAAAGAAGCTGTGCAGTTCAAGCCCCAATGTTTTCGTTCATATGCGAGGTAAAAAAGAGCGGTCTTTCAATCTTGCGCACTGTGGCACCTCATGACAAACTGTTTCTATTGGCACCTCTACTCAGCTGGTGTAATCTTTCTATATATGATCTTCCCTCAAGTTTACACTGTCTCTGTATACTAAGTTGAAGAGTCTAGCATCAGTAGAGAACCCAACGTCCGGTTATGGCTGTGAAAGATCCCAATATGGCCGGGAAGAACAGGATCAGGATGCAATGGACACAGTCGGCCTTATATAGGATTTCAACCGTGAACTCATCCTAGGCTGAAGCTCTTATCTTCTCTACTCTTCTCAATCATGTCGTTACTCTGCTGAACATGTAATATATGCTTTTGGTTAGAAAAACTCCTACTAAATAAAGCCGACCCCTGCTCACGTACTGAGGGGATCGTTCTGAACGTTATGAATTGAGTCGAATGTTGAACAAGCTAGTTGAAGTTGAAACAGGATCGCGTACTATATGGGAATATTTTGCCAGATGTTTGGAATTACAAGTCAAATGTGAACTGCACGATGATTGAATTTGTGTGTTAAATTGAACATGCACACTAACTAATCTATGGACTCTCATGCTGATTGAATCACAAGACTGATTGATTTTGCATTTTGATATAGATTTGCACGAAGATTTGAAATTACATGCTAATTGAAAATTATGATATTTTAAACTTGTGCATTGGTTGAATTACATGGTCTTGTTAGTGTAGCTCATCCTGACCAAGGGAAGGGAAGATTTTAGGCCATAGACTCTAAGGGGGAAATTGTCCAAAAAGTTTTAAACTTATTATACAATAGCCAATTTTGTAATATATTTTCAATTTTGCCAATTTGGTTATAAACCTTTAAACAATTTTGCAATGTAATCCATACAGTCAACTTTAATCGAAAATCACTTTCATAAGGGTCTATATTCAGTATCAACCATTTTACATGACATGGCTAGCTTTAATGTAAATTATTTTTGTAATTTTGAATTTTTCTTTTCTTTTCTCTCCATTTTCCTTTTTCTTTCTTCATTAGATTTCTGACAAGCAAGTCATCAAAGCCTCAGCTGCAGTCGACGAAGGGTGTGGGCTACAACACCCTCACTTCACCTTGTCTCGCTTGGATCTAGCGATGGTGTTGCAACCCTTGCCTGTGGCTGTCACTAGAAAAAAAGCAAGGAAAGATAATTAAAAAAATTAAAAAAATTATCCACGTTAATATTCATTGTGCTGTGTAGGACAGCTGACACTGATTGGACTGCACTGTCAGTAATTTCCTGCAAACATTAGTCAAATGAAGTATAATGGAAAATAATCAAAAGATTTAAAATTAAATTGATAAAATTAGAAAGTTTAAAATTGAATTAATCATCATATAACAAGTTTAGTACTTTTTGGACAGTTATCCTAGATTCTAGGATGGATTTCAAAAATAGTGCTCATAATGATTTTGAATTTTAGCTTTCAAAAAGGATGTAATCCCAGGGGAGGTCCAAAATTTTGGATGGTCCCCTTGGCACTGGTTACTCTATGTACCTAAGAGGTTTCAGGCCACCCCGGAAATTCCGTGGATAATTCTTGTGCATGTATCACGTGTTTTTTACTAAGTTTGCGAATGGAATGGGATGCTTTTGCCCATTCCTTTTCTGTATAATATTTGAAAAGTCTAATTAACGTGCATGGTGTATATTATAATAGAAAGTATTACCCTCCACAGTGTACATTGCAAGGGACAAAGTCAAGTTCTCCCTCCATATTATCTCGTGAATATCCAAGTACAAGTTTTCTGTCAATATTTCACATCACACATCATACATGATAAAGTCGATTTTATGTGAAATTATGTACAATACATGAGTATTTTCTCATTCTCGTAAAGCTAGGTTTATCACTTAGTATGCATTACTAAATATAGGTAATATGCCTACATTGATATTTTAGAAAATTTTCTCTTATTTTGTTAAATATATTTTCTCATTTAATATGCGAATTATGTTACTTATTGTCAAGAAAATCTCTCCTAAACTTTCGTTTTATCTTGAAAAAAAAGAAGGATGTTAAATATTCATTTGAACAAGAAATGTTCCTTTCATCAAAATTCAATGCGTTTAATGTGCAAAAATCTTAATAACTGTCAGAGATTTTTCTGTAAATTTTTACTTTTCCTCCAAAAAACTCTAAAAAAATCTGAAGTTCGTATTTATAAAAGAAAAGACTCCCTTCATCAAGACTTAATGCATCATACCAAAGTCAACTTTCAATATAATGTATTAGTTTTGGAAGCCAAAATAAATTCAAAAATCGAGAAAACTAAGTGATTCCCTAGATAGGTGCTATTTGACTATACTTTTTTCCTTTTTTTTACTACTTCTCCAAATAATCCCCACATATATCATCTAAACCCTCACCAGAAGATCTCCAACAAAATCAACTTCATCAACAAAATGAACGAATGGTATAATAATGCCATCCCCTTCTGATTATTATTACCCTTGTGAAAGCTTCAAAAGGAAATAAAAATTTCACACATTGCACAAGACCTTATTTCGTCATATGATTATAACATCAAGAAAACCTCCTTGAATTAAAGCCAAAATGCCCACGAGAAAAACATTCTCTCTCTCTCTCTCTCTCTCTCTGTCTCTCGTGTCAACACGGTTGCTTCCTCTTCATGGTTTGCTTGTTGTTGTGCATCCACACTTTGAACACCTGTCTCTTCACCCCCACCTCTTCACAGAACTTCACCAATTCATCTTCATCCCCCTTCTGCATCTTCCACCCCAGCTTCTCAGCGAACTCCATCATCCTTTCCTTCTGCTCCTCGTTGAATTTCGTCCTGAACCTCTTCTTTGGCGATTGCTGCATCTGCACCGCCAACATCTCTTCGTGCCGCCACCTTCCTCCGTCGCCGCGTTGGAACGCCCCGAGATCCTCGCTTGAGCTCTCCGCCTCGCCGCCCCCACCAAACGCCACCATCACTGGCTGAGCCGGCCCTGGCGAGAAGCTCTGGCGGTGGCGGCTTTGGTGGAGGAGGGTTTGCTGGTGGGGGATTGAATTGGCTGCATGTCTGATTTGACCATAACTTAGAATGTTTCCGTTTCGATGATTATACTGGAAATTGGCCATGTAGCCCAGCTCGCCACCACCGTGGGCGACGATCTCCTTCCGATGGAAGTTGCGGTGGCAACTGCAGGCGGCGCATCTGAAGAACTCTGGCGTGCCCTCGTGCCCTCTCGGCATGAACTCACCACACCCGTCGACAACATGGCCACCGATGCTTATTGCGTGGTTCTTGAGGCACTCGCGGTATCGGAAATTGGCTGGCGGTGGAGGCAGCGCTTGGGTCAAAGCCGTCATATTGGGGAATTCAGCTGAAGGTGGACTTGAAGTGGGAACTGATGGTTGAAGTAGATCATCAATTCTGGGTTTTGGTTGATCTAGGGTTTGAGTTGAGATGACATGGTTTTGGCCATGGTCTATCTTCCTCTCTCCATTGGGTGGATTTGGGTGATCATACAACAAAGAATTGGGGTTTCTTGCTTGATCTTCTTCGCTTCTTGGCTCCATATTGGGACCTGATTTGCCTATCTCCCAAATAGGTTTTTCCCCCTTCAATATCTCGAGTTAATGAGTAACCCTAATTCAACCCTAATTTAAAACATCCCATCAAAGAGGAGACTTAAACTAGAGGGACAATCACTAGTGAAGTTGAAATTGTCAATCTGATTTGGACGTTTCTTGGGTGCTAGACCCACCAACCCAAGCTGGGTATGAATTCAACTAATCCCCCAAGACACGAGCAGGAGATTGAGCCTTTGATTAGACATGCATAATGAAACCTGATTAAAAGCAAGTGAATAATTAATCACTGTTTCTTCTTTTGGCTTCTCATATGAAGAAAAGGGCTTTCTTGCAATTGGAGCTGAACGGATCGACTCACCTGTGGATTTGAAGCGAAGGGAAGTTGCTGACCGAACCCAACAATGATCACGTTAAGCAAAATGATTAACCTGAGATCTCTGTCTTAAAAGTCTGAAAACCAGCAGGATTAAACCGGGAGAAGAGCGGCGACTCCGTCGTGTTGCTGCCGACACACCGTGAGGCCCCAGAAACACCGTTATAAAGAGGAACGCGACATCTTTGTCCGTGGGAGGAGAACATCATCGACTTCCGGAAAAGGATGAAGAATTTCTCTTGCAAGAATTGGGAACGTGTCAAGTCAAACCCATCTCTCTCAAAGCCTGCAAGAAGTTTGGCCCCATCTTCTCTCTTTCTTGGGATTCTTTGTCTTCTCTGCAAACCCAAATAAAAATTGAAACCCGGGAGAAGAGAGAGAGAGAGAGAGTGGCAGCGTCTGGTTTGGGTTGAGATCTGGCTTATTTGCCAGAGTTAACCTTGATGGAGCTGCAAATCCCCTCAAAATCCTGTGCTTAAACCGCTCTTTCCTGTGAGTTTTGGAGAGAGATGTGAAGGAAAGAGACCGGATGAGAAAGGCTACGCATGAGGGTTTATTTAAGACTTAATGTTGGTGTCCGTGAATTCATGATGTATCCTTTCGTGTTCATGACTTCTAAGGTCAGAGAGAGAGAGAGAAGGACAAAACTAAAGTGTAAAGAGTTGCGGGTCCCCGGACACAGTGGTCGTCCTTTATCTCTTGTCAGATTCTCTCTCTCTCTCTCTCTCTCTCTTCTACGGGAGGAGCGCTGCACTTACTGTAATACAAAACGCCATCCCATGCTGTTTCTCTCTGCAATATCTATGCTTTTTTACTTTCTTTTTCCATATCTAAACACTCGTATGTAGAGAGTTATTCGGTCAAAAAAAATAAAAAAATTCCAGCGCTTTCGGTGATAAAAAGGAATATCATTTTGTAAGTAGTTGGCAAGAAAATCTTATGTTGATTTGAAGATAAGAACACATTGATATCCTAGGAATCTTCTTTATGTAAATCAAATTCAAATTTAAGTGTAAATCCAAGACATTATCTTTGATAATTGGGCACATTATCACATGTCAAGTCATATATTTACTTTTCTTTTTGAAATGACAAAATTATTCATAAAATAATTGATCAGAGTGAAAAATAAGTATTATATACTCAGAATACTGAAATGTCATCATTCTTTGACACCCATCTTATAATTTCTTGAAATTTATAATGATTTAGATTAGTCAAAACCAATTCTAAATTTTAGGGTCAGGCTTAAATTTTGTTAAAGGAAAAGGTCTTAGCTAGCCTTATCTTAAAAATATTATCATTAGGTCAAGGGTAGCGTCGTGTGACATGTGGATGTAGGTTTCTTTTCCCTCCCCAAGAGATCCGTTCCTTTACATGACATAAAAGGAAACATGGCACTTTTTCCAGATACATGCACTATTCTCCTTATGACCTAATATTTTTTTTTTAAACACTTATCAAATTTAGAACCATAGGGGTCTTGAATCTCGATATAATAGAGTATAATTATGCGATTAAACAAGCAACTTCCCACGTCCCCAAGTGGAATATATTAAGTTATCTAAAAGAGTCGTGTTGCGCAGGTGGGAACAATTTCCGAGCGATGGACCGATTCTAATTAAAGGACGATTGATTATTGATATAAAAGAGGGACGAGAAGATCTCTTCGAAGCAATGCGCTGCTGGGATTTGGGATACGTGGCCAAAGCCTAACCGAGTTCTTGATGTGCATGTTAGTCGTCGATTAGTATTTGAATTAATTAAAGCAATTATCTTCGAAGATAGGGCTCAATGAATGCAAGTAGATCTATTTCGAAAGTGGATCATTCCGAGCGTGTACTAAACAAATGTTAGAGAGACGTCGGTCGTAGAAAAAAGGGCCTAGAGAGTACTAGAATATCGTCGCTTGCATTTTCCTTTTCGGAAAAATCTTCCATGCACCGTTCAATGTACAAACTAATTTACAAACGGGCCAACTTAGCCACAATTTCTAATCATGTGAAAATGTGATTAAATGGGTCTCACTTATGGATGAATTCGTACATCGTCAGTGCGTGGAAGACTTCTCCTTCCCTAAATGTAGCGGACCATCAAATAAGTTTTCGATAATTTGAGTATGTATCTACTAAGATCAATTTTTTCATCATGTTCTCATTAGACTATACTTGGTCTAGACCCTAGAGTCTTAAGGCAGACTGTGGAAAGTTTACTAGTGACACACAATCACTTTATCAAATGGTGGATTCTCTATTTTACATGTGTAGCAATGTGACTAATGCCTCGCACAGGAGCCAATGGTTTAAATTCCCACAGTAGCCATGTAAGTGATGCTTGAAATATAGGAAAAGTATTAAAAAAATTCTAAACCTATTACATTTGTGTCAATTTAGTTCTAAACATTTCAATTTGATACCAATTCAATTATAAATCTTTTAATTATGTCAATTTAGTTCTAAACCTTTTGAATTAGTGCTAATTTACTTATTAATTTTGGCCGGATTTTGCTGACATAGATGTCAACCGGCTTACATGGCATCGTCAATCTTTGAGGTAGATAATTTTAAATAATATTTTAATATTTTTTTATATTTATTACTTTCTAAACTTTTTAATTATTTTTTGATTTTTTCTCTCTTTTTTTCTCTCTCTTTCCCTTATACAGATGCCGACCATTAGCCATGGCCGAGTGGGCTGACCTCGCCTAGCCAAGGCAAGGCCAAGCCTTGACAAGGGCTCCCCTCACCGAGTATCACCTAGGCAAAGGTCACTCTTGGTGAGGTAGCTTTGGCCTAGGTGAGGGTAGCCTACCTTATCAAGTGTCAGCCTAGACAAGGCTAGCCCTTGCCTATGCCAAATCTAGAAAGGCTAGCTCTCATCGAGGCTCAGCCTTGTCTTGGCCATAGGCAATAGGTGAGGCCAGCTCGCCTAGCCATTGCTTGTAGTCAGTGCTTGATCTCCGCCTAAAGGAAGAGGAAAAGAATGATAGAAAAAAAAGAATGAAAAAAGAAAAAAGAATCAGGAAAATAATTTTAAAAATTTAAAAATAATAAACTGAAAAATGATTAAAATAGTACTAAAAAGTGTCAATGTCAACGTTAGTGGTGCCATGTAACCCAGTCAGTGTCCACATTAGTAGTATCTAACCAAAATTAACTAGAATAACTGAATTGGCATCAAGTTAAAAAATTTAGAATTGAATTGGCACTAATGTTTAGGATTAAATTAGTACCATTGAAAAATTTAGGACTGAATTGGTACAAATGTAAAATGTTTAGAACTTTTTTGATGCTTTTTCCCTTAAAATATTTCTCCAAAATAAGAATAACATTGAAAAAGCTAAACCCTCTATCTGAACTCAATACTTAGGTTTATTTTATTCATAGAGTTTTCCTCCAACTATTTGGCGCAAATTATAATTCTTTTAAATTCTCCGATTAACTTAAAAAAGAAAAGAACTTATTTTCTCAAATAAAATATTCTTTAAGCTCAATCATCGTACATTGACATATATAAGTCAGATAAATCTATAGAACATTTTACTTGGATTGAAGAAAGTTAAATTAGAACCAAATTAAAGGTGTGTTTGTTTGAGTGAAAGAATTTTTTAGTGAATTAGTTTTCTAAACTTTCGAGTGTTTATTTGCTAAAAATGATTAGTTAACAGAATACCATTTACGTAAAAAAAATGCAAAATTAAAGTTAGAAAAATAAATTTCCTACCTTAAAAAGAAAATGTGTTTTTGAAAAATATTTTTTCCTTTTTCCGAAATAAACACGTCCTGAAATTGTTTCGTTTTGAGACCGTTCGAGGGTCCGAGATCACCGCATGATGGAGAGGATAAAGCGGGATCGGGATAGGATCTCAGTGGCCACCCCCCAGTCAGTCCTTTGGAGCCCAGTTTTGGCAGAGTATTTGAGGGAAATGATTTTCTTCTCCACTTCCAACTCTGTTGAAAAACAGTTTCCCCAAGTGATGTTAGACTAGTCATGCGTGCATTGATCATGTAATAATTAGATTTCCTCATCACATGTGGCTAGATCTGACCACCTTTTGTGGAAGTTGATAGTCCAAACGATTGACATTCTTAATGATTGATTGAATGGACTATCACATATGCTTCCATCTCTATCTACATATCTACAAGTTCTCTTTGCCTATAGAGGCATTTGTATATCAATGCATGCGCTTAGAAGACAATCAAAAGAGTCAAAAGAGTGTATAGAGCTCAGCACGTTAAAATCGGGAGTTCATTACAAGCTTTACATTTGTGGAACCAAGTCCTTACACTACTCGATTGTGGGCATGTATATCTCCCGTAATGGATGGTGATCGGAGATCTACGACTTTGAGAATGAATGGGCTCGATCCACATCGTATCCGTCGAATGAAAGGATGCAAAGGACTGTTGGCTACTCAACAAAGGAAAGTAAAATTATACTTGAGTGCTATTTATAGATAATGAAGCAGTTAGTGTGTTGAATCTGAAGTGGATAGAGAAAACTATACTTAGAAGCTGGTGCTCCACTTCATCATTTGAATAATTCATTGCAAATTTCCCTATTCTAGTTGGGTCTTAGACCCAGATTCATCAAGAACTAATGCCTCAATGGAAGTAAAGACCAACATTGGAAGTTATCCTCAAAAGGAATTCAGCAATGCGCCGAGCAGCTTCATTCAGCCAGAACCGCCGGGTTACACAATTCATATAGACACAACCAAACTAGTTACTAGATGAGCACGACACTAAGACCAAACCACTCTGAGAACCAACCAGAATGCAATGTCCAAACTTCCCACGAAAAATTTGTGGACCGTCCGTTGACGAGCCCTCACGGTCACAGCCACACAAAACTGTCTACTATATCGGCATAACCAGTACCATAGGCGGTACCGGCCAGAAAAAACAGAAACCAGCAATGATACTATGCTAGTCAAGTATGTCTACACCAAACATGTTCTTTTGGGCTTTTCTCCATTGTTTCTCTCCCCCAAAATGAAGCTTTCTACCATTGCCTTTCTTGAAATGGCTAATAAAAACACTGATATCAGTTATTTGAGGGATCAACTCCCGGTTCCATCATCAACACTAGCTCCAGTTCGCTCGCTGATGGTCGAATGAACCTTATTGACAATCTTCAACACCCCAAGATCCTCGCTCGAGCTCTCTGGCTCACTGCCACTGTGGATGACGATCTCCTTCCGGTGGAAGATGCGGTGGCAACTGCAGGCGGCACATCGGAAGAACTCCGCCATGCCCTCATCCACGCTCAGCATGAACACACCACACCCGTCGACGATGTGGCCGCCGAAGCTCGCCGCGTGGTTCTTGAGGCACTCGCAGTACTAGAAATCGGCCGCTGGCGGAGGCGTCGCTTGAGTTGAAGCCGTGATTTTGGTGAATTTAGCTGTACGTGGACTTGAAGTGGGAATTGATGGTTGAAGTAGATGATCAATTCTGGGTTTTGGTTGATCTAGGGTCTGAGGTGAGATGACATGGTCTTGGCCATCGTCTATCTTCCTCTGCCCATTGGGTAGTTTTGGGTCATCATACGACAAAGAATTAGGGATTTCTGCTTGATCTTCTTGGCTTCTTGGCTCTAATTTGGGACCTGGTTTGCTTAATCTCCCAAATAGGTTTTTCCCCACTTCAATATTGTGGAGTTAACGAGTAACCCTAATTTTCTCAACCCTAATCTAAAACATCCCATCAAACAGGAGACTTAAACCAAAGGACAATCACTAGTGAAGTTGAAATTGTCGCCTGATTTGGACGTTTCTATGGGTGCTAAACCCGCCAACCCATTTTTGTCGTTTTCAATGAAGCTGGGTCTCAATTCAACTATTCCCCCAAGACACAAGCAGGAGATTGAGCCCTTGATTAGACATGCATAATGAAACCTGATTAAAAGCAAGTGGATAATTAATCACTGTTTCTTCTTTGTTTTTTTTTGGTGAAAGACTGTTTCTTCTTTTGGGTTCTCATATGAAGGAAAAGGACTTTCTTGAAATCGGAGCTGAACGATCGACTCACCTGTGGATTTTTTTTTTTTTTTTTGACTCACCTGTGGATTTGAAACGAAGGGAAGTTGCTGACCGAAGCCAACAGTGATCACGTTAAGCAAAATGATTAACCGGAGGTCTCTGTCTTAAATGTCTGAAAAACAAGCAGGAATTAACTAGGATAAGAGGGACTCCATCGTGTTGTTGCCGACACACCGTGAGGCCCCAGAAACACCGCTATAAAGAGAAACGCGAAATCTTTGTCCGTAGGAGGAGAGCATCATCGACTTCCGAAAAAAGATGAAGAATTTCTAGTTGCAAGAATTGAGAAATGCCGTGTCATGTCAAACCCATCTCTTTCAAAGCCCGCAAGAAGTTTGGCCCCATCTTCTCTGCAAACCCAAATAAAAATTTAAACCTGGTAAGAGGAGAGGAGAAGGGGGTGTGGGGGTGGAGGAAGGCAGTGTCTGGTGTGGGTTGAGATTTGGTTTATTTGCCAGAATTAATCTTGCTGTAACTGCAAATCCCTCAAAATCCTCTGCTTAAATCCCTTTTTTTCCGTGAGTTTTGAAGAGAGAGGATGAGAAAGGCTACGCGTGAGGGTTTATTTAAGACTGAATGTTGGCGTCCACGAAGCCATGATTTTCCTTTGGTGTTCATGATTCCTTCCCTAGGGTCAGAGAGAGAGAGAGAGAGAGAATCCAACAAGAGAGGGAGGACGACCACTGTGTCCGGGGGACCCGCAACTCTTTTCACTTTAGTTTTGTCGAGATAAAGGACGACCACTGTGTATGTGGGACCCGCAACTCTTTTCACTTTAGTTTTGTCCTCTTCTCTCTCTCTCTCTCTCTCTCTCTCTCTCTCTCTCTACTGGAGGCGTGCCGCACTCACCGTAAATTCCAAATGCCCTTCCATGCTGTTTCTCTATGCAATTTCTATGCTTTTTTACTTTCTTTTCCTAAATCTAACACTCGTATTTACTATTTAGACAGTTATTTGGTCCAAGTCTTTTTTCTCCAGTGCTCTCGGTGATAAAATGGAATATCATTTTATAAGTAGTTGGCAAGAAATCTTATATTGAGCAGAATATGAGAACAAATTCATTTCCTAGGAATCTCCTTTATGTAAATCAAATTCTAGTAGAAATTCGAGAAGTTATCTTTGACAAATTAGGATAATTATCACATGTCAAATCATATACTTACTTTTCTTTTTTAAATACGAAAGGTAGAGTCTCAAGAATAAAAAGTCGAAACAAGTATGTCATCTCCAACTGACAAGCACCACCGACCATTCCTGAGGGGACCGCCTCCTAGTTTTCTGACCTTTTTTTCTTGAATCTAGATCTTAGAATCTTAGATTTCTGATCCATAGGTTCCACAAAGTAGCAAAAGGAGAGCATACTTAGAACCATACCATATGACCGAGTTAACAACAAAGTTCTTAATCAAAAGAAACCATTCTAGGGGAGGAAGAAAAAGGACTTAGAAAGTCATGAGAGATATCACGATAGTGGTTTATTTAGGGAAGGCTAGTATGCATCTTCAATACACAATACATTGCCTTATATAGGCATGAGCTGCATCAAACATCAAGAGATATCTAGAGGACAAGTCCCTCTAATGATGTTATAGACAATAGATATGAAAACCACAGAGTACGAAAGATGCTTAAAGTACTACAAACAAAGCACACTCCATGCAAAGCTTGCTAGAGCACATGGTAAAGCACAAAGCATACAAAGCACACTCCACACGTAGTACACTAGCAAAGCACACTACCTTATCTTATTACGGAATCCCTCTTTAGTGTTGTATGTCGAGCTATTCGAGCTGTCTCTATCTTCTACTTTGCGAAAGGCGCGAACAAGGCTATCAATCTCCCATTGTGACAAAAACTGATTAGATACAAGGTCATGAGGGATTCCTAATGAAGACGAACCATCAGATGAGTGTGGGTTTTGGGCTAATGGCCCTCCCTATTGATCTTGGGAGGATAAAGCGAGTGCTTCATCATGGTTAGAGCTGAGATCCTCTCCATGATATTCTCTTAAGGCCTAATGAATTTGGTGCTTTAAGGAACTCCGGATTAGTGCATTGCCAAATTGTGTTTCCTTCTCATCGGATCTCTAAAGGAATCACCTTGTTGTGTTGGCATAAAATTCTTTGAAGTTCCTTATATTCTTGTGGGATTTGTCTAATTTTTGTTGGGAGAGTTTTGAAAATATCATTTGTTCCTAGTTGAGGCTTGAAAGTAGAGACACTAACCTTTGCCAAAGTCTAGTGGAGATCTCCACTTGACCTAAGAAACATCCACAACCTGTGAAAAATGATTAAGGTGTGAAGTTCTGAATTTGGCTGGCAAACTTTCAATTGTTCTTTGAAACCTAATCTCCAAATTCCTAAAGGCTTAAACCATGATAAGAATTCTGCCAAATGTGCAAAATTTGACTGTCCTTAGATAATCTAGCTAATGATGTAAGCCATTTAAGCTGTAGGAAATTTGACAGTTACTGTATGCAGATTAAGCAGTTACCAAAGAAGCCATTTAAGGTCTTTAAGGAAATGGGTCTGTAGGTGAGATGATCAAAGGATATATGAATGGATACTTAGGATGTAATCGTAAGGGTCTTAAACATAATCCACCATATCTATTGAAGATTCTTAGCTGATAAACCCATAGTAGATCAATTAAGCTTTCAAAGACAACATTGCCTTGAATGAATCCTGGGATTTCAGGAGTATATTCCCTTCTTGGCTACTTTGGCAACATTGGTTGAGCTCGAATTTGGCCACTGGTTGTGGTATTTGCAAACATGTTGATGGAACTCATTGTGGCTTGATTTGGCCTAAATAGAAAATCTGTAAGCACATTCTTTTTTCTCACGATGTATTTGATTTTAAAGGAGTAGTTGGAAAATCATTGTGCCCACCTCAGAAGCTGTGGGTATGGAATTGTCTTTTGCTTGAATTTCAACATCTAAGGAAAGGAAGACATGTCCAATTTGACAAGACAATTGTGACCCATGAGATGGAACTTGAATTTCTTAATTCCATAGTTAACAACCAAGATTTCTTTAAACGTAGAATGGTAATAGATTTCTGTTTGGAAGAATCTTCCAATCTTGTGTCCGTAGATTCTCTTCTTATCATCAGGCTGTTCTTTGAAAAGAATAGTTGCCTAATATTTATCATTAGTATAAGTCTAGCAAATTATTTTTCCTTCAGAGGGAATTTGAAGAGAAGTTAGAAACTGTAGCTCTTGTTTGAGTGATTGGACTGCTTTAGTTTATGAAGGTCCTCAAGGAGGTGGGTCTTTCTTCAGTGTTCTTTTTTTTTTTTTTTTGGCAATGGATGCATATACATGGTGATGTTAGGAACAAAATCCCTCGAGTAGTTAATAATTCCAAGGAATTGTTAGATTTGTTTGTGGGAGAGATTTTGATCTAGGAACTTAAGTAGTTCCTTTACAATATGATCACTTGGTTGGAATGCACCATCTTTGTGCTACATGCCTAGAAACTCAATCTCCGTCTGAGCAATCTTCATCTTTTTTCTATGATAACATAATGCCATGCTGCTTGAAGATATGAGCAAATTGAGTGAGCAACTTATAGTGACACTCTTCGTCTTTGCTGTAAAGCAATATGTCGTCAATGTAGATTTGTACACTCGCATTGATTTGATAGAATATTTTGCACATGGCTTTTTTATACAATGAAGGTGTCGTCTTCAATTCCAAAGGAAGGACCTTTCATTTTGGTTTGGAATGTAGAATGCAGTCTTATGTCTATATTCTAGTGGATTCAAAGTTGCTAGAATCCTACCTTCATGTCGAACTTAGAGTAAATTTTTGCAGTTGATAGATTAGAGAATAAAGTTTTCCTTTTGGGAAAGGGAAACTTATCATCCTAGAGGAACATATTAAGAGGTTGGTAATTGATGACCAATTTCATTTTTCATCTGAGTTGTTCAGCACATTTTTCCACATAGAATGCTTCAAATGCCCAAGTCCTTGCTGGATGAGATCCTTGCATTCTTTTTGGACTAATTGAAGATTTGATGGATTCATTCCTGTGTGGGTTGACATCCTCATTCTTCTTGAAGGCAATTTGATGAAAAACTTTGAGTTTTTCAAAGAGGATTGGAATATTTGGTAAGAAACTCTTAGTAGTTTTTGGTACATGGCTTCAAAAGGGTCGGGAAGATCCGATCAAGGTTTTTAGGCTGGATCAAATAGAGTCTCTTAGTCTCTACAAATTCTCAAAGCTGTGTTTGAAACTTAAGCCCGTTGGGTATAATCTTGAGATTTGAGATTTGAGTTAGGATTTCCAAGCCAATGATGATGTCTCGATCTGGGAATGGGGATCCAATAATCTAGGTAGTAATGGTGCACTGAGGAAAGAACTGAATTTTGATGGGTTTACTCCTTATGAGGTTGGAAATAGTGTTTTCGGATGTAGAAGTAAAATACAAGGTATAAGGTTCCTAATATTCTTCAAGAAGAAACTTTGGATCAAGGATAAAGAAGTCTGCACTAGTTTTCACGAGTGCAATGAGTGGAATGGGTTTAGAGGATTAGGATGGAAAGAGCTGAATATAAACATATGGTTTGAAAAAAGAGGTTTTTCTTTAGTGACTTAGATGGATGAGAATTGGTCATGGCTTGCTAGAGGGGATGATGCTTCATCAAAAAAGAACATCCCCTCATGGGTAGAATCATCTACTTCATCTTCACTATTTTCTGAGAAAGTTTTTACGGCACAAATAGTCTTGTTGGAAGGATTATCTTCAAGAGAGAAGACTGACTCAAGATCGTCTTCTACCAGAAAGATTCCAATTTTCTTTTGTTGTTTTTTGAGAATTCCTCGAATGCCTTTTTCCTTAGACATAATTCGTCAAGGGCTCCATGAATCCCTTATTGGATTTCTTCGGGGAAGAATCTAGGGTTCTCCGATTCTTTGATTGGAAATAATTGTCAACCATATTACCAATTTGTTTCGGCACAAATGACAAGAAAATTGGTTTGAGAGTTAGATCTCCACCAAGGTTATAGTAGAGCTTAATCATTTCTTGGAAATTTATATCAGATGTTTTCGCTCATAAGAACAACATTTTCTCTCAAAGAATTCTTTCCTTTTTTGCTTTATGAGGCCATCTGGCCTCCCAATGAAGAAAAGGTGGAGAATGTGAATCACCTAGTCAAAATCTTGTGCTAAGAAGGTATTTTGATATGTTGGAGCAAGAGCCAACTACCAATCTAGAAAGCTACTTGTAAATCTAGCGGTGAACTCTAGAAGAATATGAAACTAATCATTTTTTGGATCAATAACTTTGCCAGTCATCCAGGCATAGAACTTTTGTAACCTAGCATGCCACTTGTGATATGGGATATCATTAAGTGTGAAGGTGGGGGTCTTATTCCTAGAATTGGTATTCTGGAAGGGAAAATCTGCCATGTTTTCTTCATCTCCTTCTCAAGTTGTATCATAAAGCTGATGGGGGCTTGTTTAGGAATAGGTCGAACCTGCTCATTGTCTATGGAAGCGGATGATGTAGTGTCTGACTCAAACCTAGAAGCTTCAGAGTGCAAATCTTATATAGATTGGATTTTGTCACAGCCTACCATGGTGATACTCATCTTGAAATGTTCTCTCATAATCGACTCAAGCAGGTCAGAGATCATGTATAAAGATGGAGGGTCAGTTGGTGGAGGCTCAAATTGTTTGGATTTTGTCGATTCTTCTGCTGATTTGGCTATAGATTTCAGTTTTTGTTCTGCCAAGAACCTTTCTTTGATGGACCTCACGTCATGCCTGCAAGTAGGAGTGGTTTGGTTTAAACAAAAAAGTAGAGACGAAAGAGATGGAGTAGTGGTGAAACTCAAAGGAAGGAATGGAGATTTTACCCATGAAGAGGAAAATAATGGATCAAAGATAGAGGTAGAAGAAGAAGGGTTGTGCTTCCTCTCTTGGTTGATTTGGAGTTCTTTGATCTGTTTCAAAAGTCTTTCCACTTCAACTGACTAATCATCAAGGTAATGTTTAGGTCTTACTAACTTAGCTTCTATTTTTTTGTAGTTTTGTTTGATAAAGTTGAAGAAGCTTGTTTTGGACCATTGAGCTCTGATCTATCCGTTGATGGACATGATAAGGTCAAGTTTTGACTTCTCCCACTTCGGTCTAGACTTTAGCCACTTGAGTTTTGAGAGCATCAAAACTTGCTTGTTGTTTGGACCTCAATGAGGATAGGTTTGTAGCATGGTTTAATAGGAGAGTGAGGTTGTGGTCTTCTCTTTGGAGAGTTTTTGGAAACCAATGGTTTTGATGTTTTAGAAGAGCCATAAGACACCAAAAACCGGTATCTTCTTTCATTCTCTCCAAGTGGCCCAATAGAAGGGCCCTTCTCCTGCCATTTCTGGAAGAATGATCTTTAGGATTTCTGTTTTTTTTTTTTTTTCTAGAAAACATATCATTGTCATCCAAATCTGATAACATATAGACTTGACACTGCCAATATACATCCTATGGGCAATGCCTCGAAACAGGGTCTTTGAAATAAACTATAGGATGTCCTTCATAATTGAAGGCTTGTTTTTCAAGCTTGTCTCCTTCTGAGCTTTATAGTTCGTTTGGAGCATATGGGCTCATGGTAAGGATGGTTGGAAAGATAGAACTTTTTGACTTCTTATAAAAGTGGTCGAATTTGATGAATATAGAGCCATCTTTGTTTTTAGTGAACTTCAATTTTATAGCTTGAATGGGTATAGAATTTTGATGGAGCTTTTCATAGTTAGTTACCCAAGTATCTAGGAGGAGCTTGACTAACTTAGAGTGAGGGATTTGTCTAAGCACATGGATGCAGGATGGTGTTTTGATTGCTGTCGACAGAAATGATGGAAGATGGCTTTAGATCCAAGGCATGATTTTGGACTTGGTACACCATAAGATAATTGACTAGAGTGAAAAATAAGTATCATATTCTCATAAGAGAAATAATTAAGTGACAATTTTTAATCTATTGTGAAAATAACAGTCTGTTCTTGACCATAAAAAATCAAATTATAAATAATTATAAATTATCGAGGAGCTCACTCTTTCTAGAATTTGTGAATCACAACATATTATTCTTATAGTAACCAAAAGACTGTTATGCTAACAAGACTCTTCTAATAACACATAAAGGTCTTTATTCTTTGACACCCATCTCATAATTTCTTGGAATATATTGTAGTAAAGATTAGCCCAAATCGATACTAAATCTTGGGGTTAAATTAAGAATTTTGTTAAAGAAAAAGGTCTTAGCTAGCCTTATCTTGAAAATATTATCATTAGGTCAAGAGTAGTGTCGTGTGACATGTGAATGTAGGGTTCTTTCCCCTCTCCAAGAGATCCGTTCCTTTGCATGACATCAAAGGAAACATGGCACTCTTTCCAAATATATGCACTGTTCTTCTTATGACCTAACCTTTTTTTTTTCTTTTTTAAACACTTGATCAAATTCAGAACCATAGGGATCTTGAATCTCGATATAGACTCTTATTATCTAATTACACGAGCAACTTCCACGTTCCCAAGTGAATATATTAAGTTATCTAAAAGAGTTGCGTTGCGCAGGTGGGAACAATTTCCGAGCAATTAGATGACTAAAAGATTGATTATTAATACAAATAGGGACGAGAAGATCGCTTCGAAGCGATGCGCCGTGGGATTTGGGATACGTGGCCAAAGCCTAACCAAGTTCTTGATGTGCATGTTAGTCGTTGACTGGTATTTGATTAAATTAAAGCAATTATCTTCGAAGATGGAGCTCAATGCATGCAAGTAGATCTATTGCGAAGGTGGATTATTCCGAGTGTGTACTAAAAAATGTTAGAGAGACGTCGGTTGTTGGAAGAAGGACCTTGAGATTACTAGAATATTGTCCATCGCATTTCCTTTTTGGGAATCTCTCCCTTGCACCATAGATGTACAAACTAATCTATGAACAGGCCAACTTAGCCACATATTCTAATCATGCGAAAATGTGGTTAAATGGGTTTGTCGATGTGTGGAAGATTTTCACTTTCCTAAATGTAGCGGACAATCGAACAAGTTTTCGATGGTTTGAGTGTGTATCTACTAAGATCAAATTTTTTATCATGTACTCATTAGACCATACTTGGTCTAGACCCTAGAGTCTTAATGCAGATTGTGGAAAGTTTACCAGTGACACACGACCACTTTATCAAATAGTGGATTCCTATTTTACATGTCTAGCAATGTGACTAATGCCTCGTACACGGATCAATGCTTTGAATTCCCACGGTAGCAATGTAAATGATGCTTGAAATACTATCTGCCAAATAAGAATAACATTGAAAAAGCTAAACCCTCTACCCGAAGTGAATACTTATGTCAATTTTCTTCATAGAGTTTCCTCCGGCTTGGTTTGAAGAAAGTTAAATTAAAACCAAATTGAGAATGCGTCTGTTTGAATGAATAAATTTTCCAGCAAACTAATTTTCTAAAGGAAAAAAACCACTAAAAATCTCAAATTTTGCCCAAAATGACAAATTTACCCCAAACTTTTTTTGTAACATGAAAAACCCCAAACTTCACTAATCGTAACACATTTACACCATCGATGATATTTTCCTCTTATTTTTTCTGTTTTTCCTTTTTCTTTTCTTTTTTTTTTCTTCCTTTTTTCTTCTTCTCTCTTCCCTTTGCCGGCCATGGTTGAGGGAAGTCGGACTTAGGCGAGGGCTACCCTTGCCGGCGTTGGGCAAGGGTTGCCCTCGCCTTGGCTAGCTAGGGCCGCCCTCACGGGCGTCGAGCGAGGGCGGCCCTTGGCTAGGTTGGGCGAGGGTAGCCCTTAGGCGAGGGCCTCCCTCGCTAGATCTGGCGAGGGTTACCCTCATCTAGGCTAGCTAGGGCCGCCCTTGACGGCGTCAAGCGACCCTCACCTAAGTCTGACTTCCCTCCGCCATGGTCGGCGGAGGGAAGAGAGAAGAAGAAAAAAAAATTAAAATTAAAAAATTAAAATACGAAAATGCCATATAATTTAGGGTAAATGTATCATACGGATACAAGTTTAGGGTTTTTGTATCACGAAAAAAAGTTTGGGATAAATGTGTCACGGTTGGCAAAATTTGAAATTTTTCATGTTATAAAAAAAGAGTTTCGGGCAAATTTGTCACTTTAAACAAAGTTTAGGGTTTTTTGTGATATTTTCCCTTTTCTAAACTTTCACGTGTTTAGTTTGCTAAAAATGGTTAGTCAACAAAACACCATTTACGTAAATAAAAAAAATGCAAATTCAAAGTTAGAAAAAAAAAAAAAAAAGATTCTTAACTCAAAAGAAGAAAAAGTTCTTTTGAAAAGATTTTTTTTTTCTTGCATCTTAGAATTTTTCCCCAAATAAACACGCCAGAAATTACTTGGTTTTAAGGCCGTTTGAGGGTCCGAGACCACCGCATGATGGAGAGGATGAAGCGGGATCGGGATAAGATCTCAGTGGCCACCCACCAAATCAGTCCTTCCGAAGCCACGCTTTGGCAGAGCATTTGAGGGAAATGATTTTCCTTTCCACTTCCCACTCTGTTGAAAAACAGTTTCCAAGTGATGTTAGACTCAGTCACGCATGGATTGATCATGTAATAATTAGATTTCCTCAGCAGATGTGACTAGATCTGACCATCTTTTGTGGAAGTAGCATTCCAAACGATTAACGTTTCTAATGATTGATTGGATGGACCATCACATATTCTACATGTCTACAAGTTCTCTTTGCCCATAGAAGCGTTTGTGTATCAATACATGCACTAGAGGACGTTTGAGAGAACGCAGAGAACTCAGCATGTCAAAATTGGGAGTTCATTACAAGCTCTACATTTGTGGAACCAAGACCATACGGTACTCGATTGTGGGCACGCACATCTCCGGTGATGGGTGGCAATTGGCGATGTACGACTTTGAGAATGAATGGGCTCAATCCACATCGTATCCGTCAAATGAAAGCATGCAGAAGACTGTTGGCCGCTCAACAGAGGAAAATAAAGTTATACTTGAGTACTATTATAGAGAAGGAAGCGGTTAGGGTGTCGAATCCGAAGTGGATAGAGAAAACTATATTAGGAAGCTGGTGCTCCACTTCATCATTCGAACAATTCATTACAAATTTCCCTATTCTAGTTGGGTCTAAAGACCGAGATTCATCGAGAACTAATGCCTCAAAGGAAGTAAAGACCAACATGGGAAATTATCCTCAAAGGAATTCAGGTATGTTTCGGGCAGCTTCATTGAGCCAGAACACCGGGGTTACACAATTCATACAGACACAACCAAGAAGAGCTTCACTAGTTACTAGATAAGCATGACACTGAGACCAAACCAATCTGAGAACCAACCAGAATGCAATGTCCAAACTTCCCACAAGACATTTGTGGACCGTCCGTGACGAGCCCTCACGGTCACAGCCACACAAAACTGTCTACTACATCAGCACAACCAGTACCATAGGCATTACCGGCCATAAAATACAGAAACCAGCAATAGTATTATGCTAATCAAGTCTGTCCACACTAAACATGTTCTTTTAGGCTTTCTCAATTCTATTTTCCCCCCCAAAATGAAGCTGTCTACCATTGCCTTTCTTGAAATGGCTAATAAAAACACTGATATCAGTTATGAGGTATCAACTCCCAGTTCCATCATCAACACTAGCTGCAGTTCATTCACTGATGGTTAACGAATGAACCTTATTAACAATCTTCAACAGCCCGAGATCCTCGCTCTAGCTCTCCGGCTTGCTGCCACCGTGGGCGATGATCTCCTTACAGTGGAAGTTAAGGTGGCAACAGCAGGCAGTGCATTGGAAGAGCTCCGGCGTGCCCTCGTCCCTGGGCATGAACTCAGCACCCCCATCGATGGCATAGTTACCGAGGCTCACCACGTGGTTCTTGACGCACTCGAAGTATCGGAAATTGGCCACCCGCAGAGGCGTTGCTTGGGTTGAAGCTGTGATTTTGCGGAATTCAACTGAAGGTGGACTTGAAGTGGGAATCGATGGTTGAAGTAGATGATCAATTCTGGGTTTTGGTTGATCTAGGGTTTGAGGTGAGATGACATAGTTTTGGCCATGGTCCATCTTCCTCTCTCGACTGGGTGGATTTGGGTCATCATACAACAAAGAATTAGAGATTTTTGCTTAATCTTCTTGGCTCCATTTTCGGACCTGAGTTGCTTAATCTCCCAAATAGGTTTTTCCGCCCTTCAATATCCGGAGTTAACGAGTATTTCTAATTTTCTCAACCCTAATCTAAAACATCCCATCAAAGAGGAGACTTAAACCAAAGGAATAACAACTAGTGAAGTTGAAAATGTCACCTGATTTGGACGTTTCTCTGGGCGCTAAACCCACCAACCCATTTTTGCCGTTTTCACTGAAGCTGGGTCTCCCTTCAACTATTCCCCCAAGACACGAGCAGGAGATTGAGCCCTTGATTAGACATGCATAATGAAACCTAATTAAAAGCAAGTGGATAATTAATCACTGTCTCTTCTTTTGGGTTCTCATATGAACAAAAAGGGCTTTCTTGAAATCGAAGCTGAACGATCGACTCACCTATGGATTTGAAGCAAAGGGAAGTTGCTGACCCAAGCCAGCAATGATCATGTTAAGCAAAATGATTAACCGGAGGTCTCTGTCTTGAAAGTCTAAAAACCAGCAGGAATTAACTAGGATAAGAGGGACTCCGTCGTGTTGCAGCCGACACACCGTTAGGCCCCAGAAACACCGCTATAAAGAGGAACGCAAAATCTTTGTCCGTGAGAGGAGGGCATCATCGACTTCTGGAAAAAGAAGAGTTTCTCGTTGCAAGAATTGGGAAAATGCCCTAGATATGTCAAACCCATCTCTTTCAAAGCCTGCAAGAAGTTTGGCCCCATCTTCCCTCTTTCTCTGGATTCTTTCTTTGCAAACCCACATAAAAATTGAAACCTGGGAGAAGAAAGAGAGAGAGAGAGGGAGAGAGAGAGAAGCAGTGTCCCGTTTGGGCTGAGATTTGGTTTATTTGCCAGTATTAATCTCGCTGTAACTGCAAACCCCCTCAAAATCCTGTGCTTAAACCCCTTTGTTCTGTGAGTTTGGAGAGAGATGTGAAGGAAAGAGACCGGATGAGAAAGGCCACGCATGAGGGTATACTTAGACTGAATGTTGGTGTCCACGAAGCCATGATTTTCCTCTGGTGTTCATGATTCCTTCTCTAGGATCACAGAGAGAGAGAGAGAGAGAGAGAGAGAGAGAGAGAGAGAAGGACAAACTAAAGCGAAAAGAGTTGCAGGCACCCCGGACACAGTGATCGTCCTTTATCTCGTGTCGGACTCCCCCCCCATCTCTCTACTGGAGGAGTGCTACAGTTACTGTAATTCCTACTTATGCTGTTTCTCTCTGCAATTTCTATGCTTTTTTACTTTCTTTTTCTAAATCTAAGCGATTGACGTTTCTAATGATAGATTGGATGGACTATCACATATGCTTCAATCTCTATCTACATGTCTACAAGTCCTCCCAGAGGATGAGGGGCAACAGCCTTGGAGGCGTCTATGTATCAATGCGCGCATTCAGAGATGCTGATCGAGAGAGGTGTGTAGAGCCCAGCAAGTCAAAACTGAAGTGGAAACAAGACTACACAATACTCGCTTGTGGGCATGTATATCTCTGGTGAATCGATGGCGATCAGTGATGTATGACTTCAAGAATGTATGGGCTTGATCCGCATCATATCGGGAGTACCAAATGAAAGGATGCAAAAGACTGTTGACCGCTCGACAAAGGAAGATAAAAAGTCATACTTGAGTACCATAATAAAGAAGGAAGCAGTTAGCGTGTTGAATCTAAAGTGGACCGAGAAGACTATATTAGATACTTGTGCTCCACTTCATCAATTGAACAATCCATTACAAATTTCCCTATTCTAGTTGGTCCACAGACCGAGATTCATCAAGAACTAATGCCTCAGAGGAAGTAAAGACCAACATGGGAAATCATCCTCAAGGGAATTCAAGAATGTGCCGAGCAGCTGCATTGAGCCAGAACACCCAGGTTTACAAAAATCATTTAGATACGACCAAGAAGAGATTTCCCTGTTACTCCCCCAACCACCAATGGGACTTCGGATAATGGCTAGCTGATGATTCACTAGTTACTAGATGAGCATGAGATTGAGATCAAACCAATCCGAGAACCAGCCACAATGCAAGGTCCAAACTTCCCACGGAACATTTGTGAAATGTCCACTGACAAGCCCTCATGGTCACAGCCACACAAAAATGTCTACCTACTTCAGTATAACCAAAACCATAGGCAGCACCCGGCCAGAAAAATAGAAAGCAGCAATGACATTATGCTAATCAAGTAAGGCTACACTAAACATGTTCTTTTGGGCTTTCTCCATTCTTTTTCTCCACCATATCGAAGCTTTCTACCATTTCCTTAAAACACTAATATCAATAAATTGAGGTATTAACTCCCAGTTCCTTCATCAACACTAGCTGCAGTTTGCTTGCTGATGATCAACACATGGACCTTATTAACAATCTTCGACAGGTTACAAGTGCACTATCCCTACGTGTGTGAGATATTTCCAAAAGTCATTATCATATCTCCAAGACAAGAACTCATGTATTTTTCAAAATAAACACCTCATTCGGTACTCTGCAAATAAGAAAGAAACTATCTCGACTGTTGCAGCTTGTGAGCTAAATGAACCACAAGAATTTGGTTGCTGCTGACACCTCTTCCAATGAAATGCAAAGCATACTGAATGAGACCTGCAGGAAAACCAAATTACAAGCTTCAAGCCTGGCTCATAACGTTTCTATGCTTAAGTTTTCAGAAGTCGGGATTTATAATATCCAATTACTGACCAGTCGAATTTTGTGTGAGATAGAATGAGAATCAAAACAGTAATAAAAACCCAACGAGGACGTGAAACAGCCAACCAAACTTCTATGGGAACAATAGAGAAGCAACTGCAAATTCTAAGCCTTCAGGGGAACAACAAATTGCAAATGATAAACATCATGAAATTTGGAACAGTTCATGAAAAAGTGAAATCATCCAACATGCTTTTCCCACAAGCAATTTCGCTCGGGTGAGTAAATTTCCTTTTGCCAAAGAAAGACAACTTCCTTGAGTAAGCTTTAAAACACGGCAGCGTGTTCAAAGTTAAAAAAGAAGCTCACTCGTTGGAGGATTTACAATATGCGAATGACTGCAGAACACCCTCATACTATCTTATTCTTGTTTTTGACCAGAACATGAAGGAAATCCTAAATTACAATAAAAAGTACAGCTATAATAAAACCTTAGGGTACTACTAATCATGGTGATTAGTTCACTTCCAAAAATCTCTTATTCCATCACAAAGTGTCCAAAACATCTGATTGGAACACTGACAAACTCCCCTTTCCTTGGACCAGGACCATGAGGAAGGCTTAAGCACTTAGGTCACTTCTCGTTACACCAACACTCGCAATAGAACAGCGCAACTACCGACTGCATCCTACGCTGTCAACTATCTCTCAAGAGAAGATCAAATTGGCGCTGCAATTGATCAACCACAATGCACATCAACAGGAAACCGAAATGAAGCATCTTGAATACCCAAGAGCCAGAACAACCCAAGCAAAGCCAGCGAACCAAACAATTTCCCACCAGACACCATCTAAACACTCCTAATTCCAATCGCAACTCCATCCCAAAGCCGCAAATCATCAGACAAAAGCATCCCCAAATTTTTCACAGAGCAATTCAAACCCTAGCAACAGAAATCAGGCAAACCGAAATCACCCAAACGGCACCGGCATAACTCGACTCACCGCGCATCATTCCTCGTCTCCGAAGAGGAGCCGGAGCCGCGCGGCCAGGAACCCGGTGGAGTCCAGCGACGCCTCCCGCCGGAGGCCGCGCTTGACACTGCCCATGCGGTCGGCGAGCGAATCCCGCTCCTCCCTGAGGGCGGAGGTGTCCTCCAGGAGGTTGTTGATGCGGTACTTCTGGCCCAGCGACCGGAGGCTCAGGAGGAGGATCCCGGTCATGGCGGCGAACTGGATGAAGCTGTGCTTGTGCTTCCTCGCGTTGGCGAGGAGCCCCAGGGACCTCCCTGGGCTTCGGGCGGCGGAAGGAGACGGCGAGCTCGAGAGCGCCATTGGGAGAGGGGAAGACGGAGGTCGGAGAAATCGGGGGGCGAAGCCGGCGGCGGCGGCGGCGGCGACGGCGGATGGAACTGGCTGTTTTCGGCGGTCTGAGTTTGGCTTCCGAGGTTTTAGCTGGAAAGTGTCGAGGGGACCGGGTCGGACCGGACGCCAATCACGAAACCGGATAGGGAAAATGATGTAAACAGTCGTGGCTGAATTTTTAATTGACTTGATATGCTCCATAGACTTTTTATTTATATTTTAATTTAATTTTTAAATTATATAAAATATTTATATGAAAATATTAATTTATGGATAATATTGAATATTTTCATAATATTCAGAGATTAGACTGATGAACATATTATAGAAATTTAGGAATCATGTTAAAGAAATTTAAAATTTTAAAGATGACAATGCAAATTGAATTAAAATTTAGATATTATATTGAATGAATTAAAAGTTGGACATTATACATTAAATTAAAATTCATAACCATTTGTGTATTAATGCCAAACGAATAATATTCACCCCATTTTGCTTAATGCTTTGGCAAAATATAAATGAAAAGAAGTGGTTGGAAAAAATACCATAAATACCTCAAGATCAAGATTTGTTAGATCCATCAAATAATACGTATTGAATTGGTTTTTAGCCGTAGCTTTCCTACACTTGGATATAGAACTGTACGTAATAACAACTAATTTATCCAATCAAATAGATTGGGACACCGATTTTGAGAGTAATTCTTTGAGATTGACCGAACAATCCTTTATTTTTCCGCTAAAACATGATGGTTCCAAGTAATTTAACTATAAAAAAACAAATAATCGAATATTCAATATTCTTCGCTCGTCATGAATAAAGAATCTTGTAGCTAATTAAGAAATTGATATGGAATTAGAGGTGGAGAGCTTCGTTATACAAGCAATTGTTTTTAGAAAATTATATTTCAGACTACACTTTCCACGAGACAAAGTATCAAATCAGCATACCAGGTATCTTTGAGAATGATGAGCAAGGTTAGTAAAGTCTGGAAGCTGAAGTCGAGCATTTCTTTACGGAAGCTATGTTCTGGAGCTCTTGCCACCGAGCATATGGTATTGTGCTGTAAGTGACGCAGGGGAGAATGGTTTGGTTCCGTTTGGCTTTTCGCGACGATGTTCAAAGCAAAATGAGAACATGACGTTGAGGCAGATTGATTGCGCCTGTCGGTTCATGCGGAGAACCAAGAACTTCAACGAGGCCCTTGGCTTCCCAAGCAGGAAAGCGAACTTCTGAGCTGCTTCGTTTGTTGGCTCAGTTGGATGGGTTAGAGATTGTTTCTTCGTTAGTGGGATCTGGTTGACCTCTCCTTGTTCTTTTCATATGGTGTTCTAACTTCTTGTGACGCCTCATCATCGGCGTTGAGTAGCTTGAAGAATCTATGTCAAGGAACGGCGCGAAATTGCTTCCTCTCCTTTCAATGGCTCCTTGATCTCACTTTCTGCAACACCGGTAACTCTTCAGGTGGATTTCTGTCTATTTGATATCGTTTTGTTTTTCTCCATGTGCCTATAGGTCACCTTCCTCCCGTGAATTCAACATTGGAATCCGGTGTCTTCGTCGGGCTACTGCTGCCGGAACCACCATACACAGCTGCTTGTGTGTATGAGTGCATACCTAATGGGAGTGTTTTCACTCACTTGTATGGTACTGCTCTTTCCAATAACATACTACTACGGTGGCACAAGTAACAGTATTTTGTAGTAGAAGATAGAGCCTACCTTTCAGTTTTCACCGCCATTTTCAAGTACTTGTTCACCCAAGCTTTTCTCACTGCACGGACCTCAGTAGCCTACATCTTGCCATCAATTAAAGTAGGCACGCAGTTATCAACGTCTTTGTGTATATCAAAGTCTACTGCTTTCCTTTGTGGGGTACTGCTCAGCTTTCAGGCAAGAAGCTAGAATTCAAGCGTGGACATTGGATAGCTCCAGGGGCAGCTAAGGGTGATCATCTGCAAAATCCAGTGAGCATTTATGGCTTTCCTGGTGCCAGTTTATCTTTTTCCGTACAAAAGGGTTTTCGCATATAATGTAGCTCGTGCAAAGTTCCTCTGCGATCTTCTCTAACGACGAAAATGCCAAGTCATCGATCCTCTTGTACCGAATGGTTTGGTAACGATACTTACTCCCCATCACGCGCAAACCTGGCCAATCTTGCTTCCCTGCAGGTTTGGCCCATCTTCATTCCTTAACACCTCGATTTGGCAATGCGCTTGCAGATGAGAATTCATACCAAAGGTTGCCAACGCCGGACTCCACAACTTCCTCGGAAGGGCCGATATCGCAGGGCCATCTTCCGAGGCGACAACGGATGATATATTTCTCACCCCAGATTCTGACCCTTGTTGAACCTTCTCCCCGATAACGACAGTGTGAAGTGTGATTCGATCCTTACATATCGTCTTCGTACTCGTGCTGGGTGAAAGAGTTCAGAAGATTTTCTGAGTTATATGGCGAACGGCAAGTCTACTGGATGAATTCTTCATGTAGGTCGGCATCGAATCCCAGCTACTTATGTGCTGCTCTGCCATTTTTTATGCGCTTGTTTTGGTGGGCTAAAAATACAATTGATGGTGTGACAACTGCTTGACAAGTATGTCGTTGCGTGGCTAATTCGAAGCTTGCTTGTCAATGGAGATGTGTGAGTACGGAAAATGATAAAAGGAAGATAAATTTAGAATTATAATAAATTTTGGAAACTTGAAATAAGAGCACAAAAAGATATCAGAGGGAGGAATTATTGACAACGCCTTCTCTTTGGGGCTACTGCATATGGCTTGATATACAACTCATACCTTCATCCTTTTATATAGGAATTGAAACTCACAAATGACAATGATAACATCTTATAAAGAAGAAATAAACAGCCCACAAATCATCAATAAAGAAAAATAAATAGCTTAATTTGTCAACAAAAAAAAAAAAAAAAAACAAACAAACAAACAAAGCCATCTCGAAATCTTTAGGACTCTTCTTTAATGCTTGCAGCCTTTCTCATCCAACAAATGGCGTGCTCAATCTCACCAATAATCAATTTTTTATTATCCCAACAGTCTCCCTTAAAAATGACTTTGAAATTCAATAACACGAAGCTTGGTTTTAAATTTTTCAAAGAAATCCACCATAATGGTTTCGTCAAAATATCTACAATCTAAACTTTTGGTCTATAGAAATTTGGCCTAAAATCACCATTGTTGACTTGCTCGCAAATTTAGTGATATTTGATATCAATTTGTTTTCTCTTGCCGTGAAGAACAAGATTCTTTGCTAATGTAATAGCCGATTTATCATCACATACTATTTTGGAAGGACTTGGTTGTCCATGCATTAATTCACGCAGCATCCTACAAAGCCATATTGCTTGACATGCCCTCGAATTTAACGCTATGTATTTTGCTTCAGTTATAGAGAGTGCAATGACTTGTTTTTTCAAGGACCCAACTCTTGATTTGAGAACGAATGCGTTTTGGGAAATACGATTTCTAGTCTCGATATCATCTGCCCAACTGCTATTTGTGTAACCCCACCAAACTAAAATTATTGATATAAGAATATAAAATTCCATGATCATAACTTCCACCAAGAAATTGTAAAATATTTTTGCTGCATACATATAAAATGGGAATGACTTCTCTGTAAACCGACTTATTATTTCCCGGCCAATAAGTATTATTTGGCCTAATGGAAGCCAAAATCTTAAACTATCGACAATACTTAAAAAATAAATGGGATTTACTAGTTCACTGGTTTCTTTTTTCAGCTCTAGTTGTTTTGTTATGGGAGTCTATATTAATTTGAGCGATTCCATCTTGGGCTACCTTGGATCCTTAGCTTGGTTAAAAGGGAATCACTTCAAAATATCATTAGCATATTTTTGATATAAAATAAACATGTCATCATTTGTTTGCTTCCCTTCGAGGCCAAGAAAATAGTACATCATTCATAAATCTACCGTCTCAAGTTATAGCCTCATTGAATTCAACAAAAATCTTTTCACAGCTTCTCATAAATATCAAGTCATAAAAAAAGGGGTATGATTATTATGTCACCATTAGTGTTTGACTTGATATAATGTATATGCTCAAAGGGGCATTTTGAAAGCCATGCTCTAATAGGTTCATGTTGATTCACATATATCAAGCTCCAGGTGTCTGTTTTAACCCTTACAATGCCTTCTTCAGTTTATAAACTTGATTTCCATGCCTTTTCTTCTCGTAATCCTGTGATTGTTTCACATAGACTTTCTCTTCGAGGAAATCATTTAAAGTTGCTGATTTCACATCCATTTGGTGGATCTCTTAATGTATCTGAGCTGTGAGTATGATGATCATCCGAATGGTACCTATTTGGGCCACTAGTGCAAATACTTCATAGTAATCAACACTTGGCCTTTTTCTTGTATCATTTTTCGACTAGCTTGCCTTTATATCGGTAAACCTAATCATGAAGCTTGTACTTCATCTTGTACAACAATGGTTCATCTTTCAATGGTGATGGATCTTTAATTGAAAATTTTCCTATTTCTCCCATTAATGGTTCATCTTCAATGATGCTTTTTTGGTCAAACTTTTGATTCCAGTCCCAAGCTTTAGCTTCAAAAAACAAAAATGAACATTTTGGTTGATGATTACCTTCTCATGGTTTAATTAAATAGCTTATAACTCTTAGCCATGCCAATGGAGCCGATGAAGACGTACTTCTAGTTTTTGTCATCCAACTTTTTTCTCTGTTCATCTAGTATATGGAGATCTACCACAAAAGCAAATACTCGTAAGAAAGAAACATCTGGCCTTTGACCACTCCACGCCTCTTCTAGGGTTCCTTCAAGAACCCTCATCATTGGACAATTGTTTAGCACAAGTACAGCACATGCAACGGCTTTTGCCCAAAACTTTTTGTATAAATTTTTAGCTTTTAGCATACTTTTTGCCATTTAAAAAATTATCTTGTTATTTCTTTCTATAATACCATTTTGCTAAGGAATATAGCTAACAATTAAATGACATTTCACTCCATGAATTATAAAATATTTATCAAATTCGACATATTTATATTAAAGCCATTATGTTTTTCGACATAAACTTTAAATTGTTTAAATTTGCCAAAAATTTCAGATTCTTCTCTTATCAAATATACCCATATTATTCTAGTAAAATTATCCACAAAAATTAGCATGTACCTTGTTTGTCCCAATGATTCGAGCTCAAAAAGACCACAAATATTTGTATGTAGCAACTTCAAAGGTTGTTTTGATATTCTAGCTTTTCAAGCTAGAAATGATTCTCAATGTTGTTTTCCAACAAAACATTCTTCGCATGAGTGATCAGGGCTATCAATCATAGGCATACTAGTGACCAGCTTTTTCTAGATAAGTAATTTTAATCCACAAAAATTTAGATGAACAAATCAAAAATACCACAGCCAGCTACTATCTTTCATCATCTCTTGAAAACTCTAAGATTCTTCATTTGAAGAGTCAAAGGGAATATCTAGTTCTTTGTCATTTGAATCATTGGAGTCAACCTTATTGTTTACCCATACAATGTTGCAACCTCCATTTTCAATGTGTACTTTGTGGCCTTTTTGAAAGTTGATCAACACTTAACAAATTGCAAAATAATCTTGGCACAAAGTAAACATATGCAATAATAACATTGTATCATCTTTTGACTTGATATCAATGTTACATTTACCTATTACGGAATTTTTTTTTTTTAAAGTTGACTTCACATGAGCCGTCTTTTCCAACTGCAAGAACAATTCCTTTCAAATATCGATGGAACGTGCCTGTTCCACTAGCTTGTATGCCACCTTTGCTGGGCATTGGGATTTGCAATGTTTGAATATGTTGCACTTAAAACACTCGACCTTTGATTTGTCACATGTTTAATATTTTCCAGTGGAATATAGTTTCCACCTCCGCGTCCTCCACCGCCTCCATGACCTCGGCTACCTTGACAACCTTCTCAACTTGATTGAGCAACCTAACTCTGCAATACTTGCTTGATATTCGAATTTATGGAATTTTAATTTATTCTTAGCTCATGCGAGCAGAATGAACCCATCAACTGCTCCAACATCAGGGCTAACACATTTCCTTCTACCCTCAATTGGTTATTGCATATGATCAAAGTATGCCAAGATTAATTCAAAGTCATTCACGTGCAAAAACTTGAATTTAGAGTCATTCACACGCAAAAACTTAAAATCTCCTCAAATTGTTTGAAGCTGCGCCCATCTAACATTATTATCACATTTGTAAGATTGTTGCCAAATATCCCACACTACTTTTATAGCCTCTATGCTCGATACTTTTTCAAATATCGTTTCCTCTATGGCTTACTATGCTTTGTGATCTTTCTTTGGAAACTCTACGAATAAGTCTTTCTCTTCCTTTTCTTTAAGCATCGAATGCTTCAACATCAGCCACTTTAGTGTAGTAATTCTCCACTAGATTCCTCAAATCTTGCAATATAATAAGATAATCTAAATGAACTACTTATTGAACGGAATTTGTGCATTTCATCTCTAGCTCTAATACCTAGAAGCAAAAGAATATAATAAAACTTTAGAAACTTGGAATAAGAGCACAAATAGAGATTGGAGGAAAACTTCTTAGAGAACAGAATTTGAACCCAACGATTGAAAAAAAAAATGATTCGGCAGTAGAAATCAAAAGAATGCTTCACTTACTTGGAGGATGAACCATACTGCCCAGGCAGTTGTGCTAGCAAAGAGAAGGCCAGGTCCTAGCAAGATGTTACAATTGACGGTGGGGTGTTGGGCCGTCAATTTTGTAGCATACATCCAATCAAATCAATTAAATCCAGAGTGACCAATCTCAATGTTGGGTCCGTGGTAAAACAAAAGCAGCATGGCTCTGCCCACACAAACGAGCGTCCCAATCACCTTCGCCTTCCCTGCATTAGACTTGATTTTAAGCGATTCTTGCCTATAGAAGAATCAAGGAAAATGTAGCAAACAAACTATTCAAAATTGATCGCCTATTGATCACTACTTCCAAAACGGCATTCATACGATAAGGAAAAAAAAAAACACTAAATACGGCGCACCTGAAGATTAGTGCAAAGAGGAACGTCATGGCTAGGAGTAGATTACTCAGTGCACATGCAATTGTGGGTGTGGAATTTTTCGGGCCAATGGAATAAAAGACCTAGTTCATGAATGCCCTGCAAATTTCCAAGGAGCTTCCAGCTCATGAGCATGATTTTCATCTAATTCCAAACAAAGTATGAATTCAAGAGACAACTTACCCTATGGTAGATATAGTGCAGAATTGGCAAGGTTATCTGAGGTCTCGAGTTCTTGTAATTCACCACCAAAAAATATAAACAGCTTTGTAACATCCAATAGGCCCAGTAAGGCCTACTAGCTACTACGTCGGCCCACTAGCTACAAGGTCGACCCACCACCCAATTTCATCAGGAAAGAAGCCATAGTTCAGTTGATATTCTGTAATAGAAGATGGGCTAGGCGCGAAGATATGGGCTTTGATTCTAAACTAATACGAGATAATACATTGCTAAAATGCCGACGTACACTAAAAGAAGTTGGGCCAAGTACGAAGATATGGGGTTTGATTATGAATTAATATGAGATAATACATTGCTCGAAAGCCTTAAATTAATTTCCACCAGAATCTTCATGAAATACTTTGTTTGAGACTAGGGGGCTTAATTTTGTACAATGACAGATAATATATCTAGCCCTTTCGTATATTTCATTCTCACTTGTACCAACGAAACCGATTATGAAAATTAATGGGGTAAATATTTGCTAAATAGTCTTCATCTAAGAAGCGTTGCAGAGGTAATATACCTAGTCCTTTCTTATATTTCAACCAGAATCTTCTCACTTACACCTAGTCCTTTCATATATTTCAACCAGAATCTTCATGAAACACTTTGTCGAAGACTAGGGGGATCTTGTACCATGACAGTTAAGATACCTCCTTTCACCTATTTTCTTCTCACTTGTACCAACGAAACCAATTAGGAAAATAAATGGGATAAATATTTGCTAAAAGGTTGTACAGGTGCTGCGGTTTCAAATACTTCATCAAAGCTAGACATTTCACAGACGTGGTTGCTCGTGGACTTATATCTCTCGAAGCAAGGCAAGGGGGGCAGTGGCGACGGCAGCAAAGATCTAGTGATACGTCACAAGCACAAATGGGCTCATACCGCTATCCAATGCTAGCTTAGAAGTAATGTTCATGCCTGCAAACCCCAGTTGGAAAAACGATCATGCCCAGGAAGGGGAGGAAGTCGAGGCTAACCATTTTCCTCTGTTTCTATCTAGCTTTCTCCTCTTCGTTGGAAGAGTTTCGGAGAGAGAGAGAGAGAGAGAGGAAGGTGGCTTGCAAAGAGGAGACAAAGCAAGCGGAAGGAGAGAGCGAGAGAGAGGGAGAGAGGAGAAGCGCTTGTACAGACTTGTATGCCTCATCATTCGAATTTTCAAACCCATTTCTCTTTTTTAATCCCTGTTCCATAGCCGCGTGCAACCTAAGTGACTTCCGTTCTGGAAAATTACCAAAATCTAGTGTTTTTTAACAGGCTAGAATGGGCAATAGCATTTAAGAGAGAGGCTGTTTTTGGGGCAAAAGTGGTTCAAGAGGGCTGATGGATGAGGAGTCACCTCACACTTACCAAGGAGTCTTGATGGCAAGGCGGTTTAGGGTGTGCATGGCAATGTTTCTATTCCGGGGAACTATTTCTTTTCAGAAAGAGTTTTTTTCTATTTCTACTCCGGGACCAATTTTTGAGTAAAATGAGGAGTCTGGTAATTATACAAAATTTATATTATTGGAATAGAAAAAGAATAGAAATGCGTTTGGTAAAAATTTATAAATTTTTGTATTTATTTCTTTTTTCTTCTTATTCACGGACAGCCGACCACCGCCTGCCACCGCACGACCACGGCACGACCGCTGCACAACCATCGCACGACTGCCGCACGACCATCGACCACCACCGCTGACCACCGCCTTTATTCTCACTTGTACCAACGAAACCGATTAGGAAAATAAATGGGGTAAATATTTGATAAATAGTCTTCATCTAGGAAGCGTTGTAGAGGTAATATACCTAGTCCTTTCTTATGTTTCAACCATAATCTTCTCACTTACACCTGGTCATTTCATATATTTCAACCAGAATTTTCATGAAATACTTTGTCGAAGACTAGGGGATCTTGTACTATGACATATAAGATACCTCCTTTCACCTATTTTCTTATCACTTGTAACACAATCTGATACATACACTCTAGTAGTAATTGTCTCTCTCAGAAGTGTCCGACTCAGGATGGCCATGATGACCAACAACAAAGGGGTGAAGACTGCAATGTAGAGAGGACCCTTTCTTTCAATGCACCAGGACATGATGCAAAATGCCATGGCAGAACATATGCAACCCTGAATTTAAATTCTAATAAGAATTACTTCCGTGCACAAATTTTTCTAATAAATCAGTTGGATAAAGGACACGACAACTTACTGCATAAAGAGCCAAGACAAGCCGGATTCCGGACCTCAATGACCATGCTGTGAGGCAGTGTTCAACAGTTGCCCCAATGGTTGCACACTCGATGCTAGCCATGAGGCCCACCAACATCGTTGTAGTATAAGGTGTTGGGAGCTTGGCATTCAGTTTTGCCTAAATGCACCATGAAATAACATCAGGAAATTGAACCCAACGATTGAAAAAAAATGATTCAGTAGTAGAAATCAAAAGAATGCTTCACTTACTTGGAGGATGAACCATACTGCCTAGGCAGCTGTCCTAGCAAAGAGAATACCAGGTCCTAGCAAGATGTTGCCATTGACGGTGGGGTGTTCGGTCGTCAATTTTGTAGCATACATCCAATTAAATCAATTAAATCTCAAGTGACTAATCTCAATGTTGGGTCTGTGGTAAAACAAAAGCAACATGGCTCCGCCCACACAAACGAGCGTCCCAATCACTGTCGCCTTCCCTGCATTAGACTTGATTTTAAGCAATTCTTGCCTATAGAAGAATCAAGGAAAATGTGAGCAAATAGACTGTTCAAAATTGATCGCCTATTGACCACTACTTCCAAAACGGCATTTGTACGATAAGGAAAAAAAACACTGAATACGACGCACCTGAAGATCAATGCAAAGAGGAACGTCATGGCCGGGAGTAGATTACTCAGTGCACATGCAATTGTGGGCATGGAATTTTTTAGGCCAACGGAATAAAAGACCTGGTTCATGAATGCCCTACAAATTTCCAAGGAACTTCCAGCTCATGAGCATGATTTTAATCTAATTCCAAACAAAGTATGAATTCAAGAGACAACTTACCATGTGGTAGATATGGTGCAGAATTGGCAAAGTTATCTGAGGTCCCGAGTTCCTGTAATTCACCACCAGGAAATATAAACAACTTTGTAACATCCAATAGGCCCAGTAAGGCCTACTAGCTACTACGTCAGCCCACTAGCTACAAGGTCGACCCACCACCCAATTTCATCAGGAAAGAAGCCATAGTTCAGTTGATATTCTATAATAGAAGATGGGCTAGGCGCGAAGATATGGGCTTTGATTCTAAACTAATACGAGATAATGCATTGCTAAGATGTCGATGTACACTAAAAGAAGTTGGGCCAAGTACGAAGATATGGGCTTTGATTATGAATTAATATGAGATAATACATTGCTCGAAGGCCTTAAATTAATTTCCACCAAAATCTTCATGAAATACTTTGTTTGAGACTAGGGGGCTTAATTTTGTACAATGACACATAATATATCTAGCCCTTTCGTATATTTCATTCTCACTTGTACCAACAAAACCGATTAGGAAAATTAATGGGGTAAATATTTGCTAAATAGTCTTCATCCAAGAAGCGCTTGCAGAGACTTGTATGCCTCATCGTTCGAATTTTCAAACTCATTTCTCTTTTCTAATCCGTGTTCCATCATTGCATGCAACCTAAGTGACTTCCGTTCTAGGAAATTACCCAAATCCAGTGTTTTTCCACAGGCTTGAACGGGCAGCAGCATTTAAGAGAGGCTGATTTTGGGGGCAGAAGTGGTTCAAGAGGGCTGATGGATGAGGAGTCAGCTCGCACTTACCAAGAAGTCTTAATGGAAAGGCAGTTTAGGGTGCGCATGGCAACATTTCTATTCTGGGGAACTATTTCTTTGCAGAAAGAGTTTTTTTTTTTCTACTCCAGGAACAATTTCTGAGTAAAATAAAGTGTTTAGTAATTATACAAAAATTATATTCTTGGAATAGAAAAAGAATAGAAATGCGTTTGGTAAAAATTTATAAATTTTTGTATTTATTTGTTTTTTCTTCTTATCATGGACCGCGGACCGCCGCCCGCCGCCGCACGACCACCGCACGACTATTGCACGACCGCCGCACGACCACCGCACGACCCCGCCTTTATTCTCACTTGTACCAATGAAACCGATTAGGAAAATTAATGGGGCAAATATTTGCTAAATAGTCTTCATCTAGGAAGCGTTGTTGAGGTAATATACCTAGTCCTTTTTTATATTTCAACCAGAATCTTCTCACTTACACCTAGTCCTTTCATATATTTCAACCAGAATCTTCATGAAATACTTTTTCGGAGACTAGGGGATCTTGTACTATGACATATAAGATACCTCCTTTCACCTATTTTCTTCTCACTTGTAACACAGTCGGATACATACACTCCAGTAGTAATTGTCTCTCTTAGAAGTGTCCAACTCAGGATGGCCATGATGACCAGCAACAAAGGGGTGAAGACTGCAGTGTAGAGAGGACCCTTTCTTTCGACACGATGCAAAATGCCATGGTAGAACATATGTAACCCTGAATTTAAATTCTAATTAGAATTACTTTGTGCACAATTTTTTCTAATAAACCAGTTGGACAAAGGACACGACAACTTACTGCATAAAGAGCTGAGACAAGCCAGATTCTAGACCTCAATGACCATGCTACAAGGCGGTGTTTGACAGCTGCCCCAATGGCTGCACACTCGATGCTAGCCATGAGGCACACCAACATCGTTGTAGTATAAGGTGCTGGGAGCTTGGCATTTAGTTTTGCCTGAATGCACCATGAAATAACATCAGGAAATTGAACCCAACGATTAAAAAAAAAAATGATTCGGCAATAGAAATCAAAAGAATGCTTCACTTACTTGGAGGATGAACCATACTTTCCAAGCAATTGTGCTAGCAAAGAGAAGGCCAGGTTCTAGCAAGATGTTGCCATTGACAATGGGGTGTTGGGCCGTCAATTTTGTAGCATACATCCAATTAAATCAATTAAATCCTGAGTGACCAATCTCAATGTTGGGTCCGTGGTAAAACAAAAGCAGCATGGCTCCGCCCACACAAACAAGCGTCCCAATCACCTTCGCCTTCCCTACATTAGACTTGATTTTAAGCGATTCTTGCCTGTAGAAGAATCAAGGAAAATGTGAGCAAACAAACTGTTCAAAAATGATCACCTATTAACCACTACTTCCAAAACAGAATTCGTACGATAAGGAAAAAAAAAACACTGAATACGGCGCACCTGAAGATCAATGCAAAGAGGAACGTCATGGCCAGGAGTAGATTACTCAGTGCACATGCAATTGTGGGACCTGGTTCATGAATGCCCTACAAATTTCCAAGGAACTTCCAGCTCATGAGCATGATTTTCATCTAATTCCAAACAAAGTATGAATTCAAGAGACAACTTACCATGTGGTAGATATAGTGCAGAATTGGCAAAGTTATCTGAGGTCTCGAGTTCCTGTAATTCACCACCAGGAAATATAAACAGCTTTGTAACATCCAATAGGCCCAGTAAGGCCTACTAGCTTCTACGTCGGCCCACTAGCTACAAGGTCGACCCACCACCCAATTTCATTAGGAAAGAAGCTAGAGTTCAGTTGATATTCTATAATAGAAGATGGGCCAAGCACAAAGATATGGGCTTTGATTCTAAACTAATACGAGATAATACATTGCCAAGATGCTGATGTACACTAAAAGAAGTTGGGCCAAGTACGAAGATATGGGCTTTGACTATGAATTAATATGAGATAATACATTGCTCGAAGGCCTTAAATTAATTTCCACCAGAATCTTCATGAAATACTTTGTTTGAGACTAGGGGGCTTAATTTTGTACAATGACATACCATATATCTAGCCCTTTCATATATTTCATTCTCACTTGTATCAACGAAACCGATTAGGAAAATTAATGGGGTAAATATTTGCTAAATAGTCTTCATCCAAGAAGTGTTGCAGAGGTAATATACCTAGTCCTTTCTTGTATTTCAACCAAAATCTTCTCACTTACGCCTAGTCTTTTCATATATTTCAACCAGAATCTTCATGAAACACTTTGTCGAAGACTAGGGGGATCTTGTACTATGACAGACAAGATACCTCCTTTCACCTATTTTCTTCTCACTTATACCAACGAAACTAATTAGGAAAATAAATGGGATAAATATTTGCTAAATCGTTGCACAGGTTCTGTGGTTTCAAATACTTCATCAAAGCTAGACATTTCACAGATGTGGTTGCTCGTGGACTTACCTCTCTTGGAGCAGGGCAAGGGGGGCAGTGGTGATGGCAACAAAGATCTGGCGATACGTCACAAGCACAAATGGGCTCATACCGCTATCCAATGCCAGCTTAGAAGTAATGTTCATGCCTGCAAACCCCAGTTGGAAAAACGATCATGCCCAAGAAGGGGAGGAAGTCGAGGCTGACCATTTTCCTCTATTTCTATCTAGATTTCTCCTCTTCATTGGAAGAGTTTCACAGAGAGAGAGAGAGAGAGAGAGAGAGAGGGGTGGCTTGCAAAGAGGAGAGAAAGCAAGCAGAGGGAGAGAGGAGAAGTGCTTGCAGAGACTTGTATGCCTCATCGTTCGAATTTTCAAACTCATTTCTCTTTTATAATCCGTGTTCCATCATCGCGTGCAACCTAAGTGACTTCCGTTCTTGGAAATTACTCAAATCCAGTGTTTTTCCACAGGCCAGAACAAGCAGCAGCATTTAAGAGAGAGGCTGATTTTGGGGCAGAAGTGGTTTAAGAGGGCTGATGGATGAGGAGTCAGCTCGCACTTACCAAGGAGTCTTGATGGCAAGGCAGGGTGGGCATAGCAACGTTTCTATTGTGGGGAACTATTTCTTTTCAGAAAGAGTTTTTTTTTTTCTACTTCAAGAACAATTTCTGAGTAAAATAAAGTGTTTGGTAATTATACAAAAATTATATTCTTGGAATAGAAAAAGAATAGAAACGCGTTTGATAAAAAATTATAATATTTTGTATTTATTTCTTTTTTCTTCTTATTCACGGACCGCCGACCGCCGCCCACCACTGCACGACCGCGGCACGACCACCGCACGACCGCCGCACAACCATCAACCGTCGCCACCGACCACCACCTTTATTCTCACTTGTACCAACAAAACCAATTAGGAAAATAAATGGGGTAAATACTTGCTAAATAGTCTTCATCCAGAAAGCGTTGCAGAGGTAATATACCTAGTCCTTTCTTATATTTCAACTAGAATCTTCTCACTTACACTTGGTCATTTCATATATTTCAACTAGAATTTTCATGAAATACTTTGTCGGAGACTAGGGGATCTTGTACTATGATAGATAAGATACTTCCTTTCACCTATTTTCTTCTCACTTGTAACATAGTCGGATACATACACTCCAGTAGTAATTGTCTCTCTCAAAAGTGTCCAGCTCAGGATGGCCATGATGACCAGCAACAAAGGGGTGAAGACTGTAGTGTAGAGAGGACCCTTTCTTTCAATGCACTGGGACGTGATGCAAAATGCCATGGCAGAACATATGCAACCCTAAATTTAAATTCTAATTAGAATTACTTTCGTGCACAAATTTTTCTAATAAATCAGTTGGATAAAGGACACGACAACTTACTGCATAAAGAGCCGAGACAATCCGGATTCTGGACCTCAATGACCATGCTGCGAGGCGGTGATCGACAGCTGCCTCAATGGCTGCACACTCGATGCTAGCCATGAGGCACACCAATGTCGTTGTAGTATAAGGTGTTGGGAACTTGGCATTCAGTTTTGCTTGAATGCACCATGAAATAACATCAGGAAATTGAACCCAACGATTGAAAAAAAATGATTCGGTAGTAGAAATCAAAAGAATGCTTAACTTACTTGGAGGATGAACCACACTGCCCAAGCAGCTGTGCTAGCAAAGAGAAGGCCAGGTCCTAGCAAGATGTTGCCATTGATGGTGGGGTGTTGGGCCGTCAATTTTGTAACATACATCCAATTAAATCAATTAAATCCCGAGTGACCACTCTCAATGTTGGGTCTGTGGTAAAACAAAAGCAGCATGGCTCCGCCCACACAAACGAGCGTCCCAATCACCTTCACCTTCCCTGCATTAGACTTGATTTTAAGCGATTCTTGCCTATAGAATAATCAAGGAAAATGTGAGCAAACAAACTGTTGAAAACTGATCACCTATTGACCACTACTTCCAAAACGGCATTCGTATGATGATAAGGAAAAAAAAAATACTGAATACGGCGCACCTGAAGATCAGTGCAAAGAGGAACGTCATGGCCGGGAGTAGATTACTCAGTGCACATGCAATTGTGGGCGTGGAATTTTTCAGGCCAACGGAATAAAAGACCTGATTCATGAATGCCCTGCAAATTTCCAAGGAACTTCTAGCTCATGAGCATGATTTTCATCTAATTCCAAACAAAGTATGAATTCAAGAGACAACTTACCCTATGATAGATATAGAGCAAAATTGGCAAAGTTATCTGAGGTCTCGACTTCTTGTAATTCACCACTAGGAAATATAAACAACTTTTTAACATCCAATAGGCCCAGTAAGGCCTACTAGCTACTACGTCGGCCCACTAGCTACAAGGTCAACCCACCACCCAATTTCATCAGGAAGGAAGCCAGAGTTCAGTTGATATTCTGTAATAGAAGGTGGGCCAGGCACGAAGATATGGGCTTTGATTCTAAACTAATACAAGATAATACATTGCTAAAATGCCGATGTACACTAAAAGAAGTTAGGCCAAGTATGAAGATATGGGCTTTGGTTATGAATTAATATGAGTTTGGTAAAAAATTTATAAATTTTTGTATTTATTTGTTTTTTCTTCTTATTCATGGACCGCCGCCCGCCGCTGCACGACCGTTGCACGACCGCCGCACAACCACCGACCATTGCCACCAACCGCCGCCTTTATTCTCACTTGTACCAACGAAACCGATCGGGAAAATTAATGGGGTAAATATTTGCTAAATAGTCTTCATCCAGGAAGCGTTGCTGAGGTAATATACATAGTCCGTTCTTATATTTCAACCAGAATCTTCTCACTTACACCTAGTCCTTTCATATATTTCAACCATGTCGATGCCCAAGGAAATAATGGAGGGAAAGGGGGAAAAGGATATTATTTTAAGACAAGGAATAACAAAGAATTAGTTAATATAAAATGACGAGGTTGTTATTAAAGAGAAGTCATGCTTGATAAAAATATTAATATTAAATATAGTGATACAAGCGACATAGTATCTAAAAATATATTGATATACTACAAATAAGTAATGCGAGGTCCTCTTTGAGGTGCGAATTGGCAGAGCACCACATGTAAAAGTGATGAGCAAAGGATGCCAGGCAAAATAAATTTTGGGTGGAACCTAACTTAAAATCATATTAGAATGTTCAACCAAAAAATTTAATCTATATTACATGTGAAATCTACAAATAAGGGTTGTATGTGTGAAATAAAGTTATGAGTGAAAATCTCACTTTGATATTGTTTTAAAATGTCTGACTCAAAAACTATATTGCATGTGAAATTTACCAACATAAGTCACACTCACGAAATAAAGTAGGGACAGAATCTCACTGGTTAGAATATCCGACCAAAAAAAAAAAAACTTAAGCTATTGAAAACTGTCCAACAAAGCACTTATAGCATTTCACTTAACACTATTATAACGTTTTTTTTCCGAAATTTCAAAATAAAATTTCGCCACACACATACGCTAAGAAATATATCCATCTCTATCTCATAAACAAGCTCTTGGGCATCGTACCTGTCGTGCTTGGGAACCTAACCCGATTGACCGAGCTAGAGATCGGGGGAATTTGCTCCCCAGGCTATACCGGCTGAGCTTGGAGCACTCTCAAGCTTGCAGATTACCCAGAAGCCTAGAGAAAGATCAGCTCATTTTTCTCTCTGTCCTCTGTTTTCAGTTCTCACTCTATCTTCCACTCTCTCTCTTCTTAGCTTCTTGTGCCGGGGTGTGTGGAAAGGAAGTAAGCTTCCATCATATGACTCTTGTAGAGTCACTTTTTTATGTGTTCGGTGCAACAACTAAGGAGAATAATCACAAAATGAGTGGACAGATTCCGGCGTTTGCAAACTGGGATTACACAAACGAGTTTCCGATCACTCAGTACTTCGAGTGCGCTACACAAGCTGGCCTGGTCAGGTTATGGTAGGATGATCTTTTGGTGTTCTACTGTTATGCGTGAAGTCGTCGCGAAGCTCAGGTTATGGTAGGATTGATCATTTGGTGTTTGATCCATCTTTGGGTTATCTTATTAGAGATGGAAATTACTGCCTGTACATTCCTGAACACTGAATTTTATAGTTCTCTATCTCTTACTTATACCATTTGCTTTCATTGATCTTATCTTTCCTTCCTTTGTTGTTTTCTTTTTGCATGGTAAACGACATTTTTACTTATTTGATTATCAGCCAGCAATTGACGTGCTAAAAAGGATTGAAATGAGGAGGCACTTGACTTGGTAACTTATGGTTAGTATCAATTTGATCATGGGAGTTCAACCTTAATTATCAACTTTAAAAAAATAAAAAGAACAGAGGCGGAGCAATGAGCAAAATAATTTTCTAACTTATGTCGCAATTCAGGTACAAGTCTTCCAGGCAAGAAAATCGAGCTACTCAGCTTGACAGAATACCAAACATAAGCGCGCGTGCACCTTGTTAATAAGCCGAGCATGGATTGAGATGAGTTGCTTCAAAGTTCAGCCAAACATGCGAGCCACAAATTTAAACATTTTGACCCCAAGAATGGATCTGGGATATTGATTACAGCCCTTAGTAGTTAGTATAAAAGGAAGCTCAATTCTGATTCATCTCCCCAAAAGAAGCATTTGAATATGGAAACAATTCCAGTTCTCGCTGCTTAATTAAAGTTCGCTAGATGGCAAATCAGTTTTGCCTAAGCAGACTTCTATGTGGATTAGAACAGGGTAAGTTGATTATCGGGAATCCATATGTTGTCTCATTCGAATTATGTTATGCGAACTGCAAAGTGATGCATTCCTGTATCAGGAAACATCTAAATGTCTCAAAACCAGGAACCCGCGCGCGACAAAGACATCGACTTTTTTTCAGGTAAAACCTCTGCATCTTTGCAGCTTCATAGATTAAGATCATCAAGAAGGCTGATAAATAATCCATCAATATTCCAAAGGCACCTAATTTAAACGTACACTAGAACCGATTGGAACAAAGCCACAACATAGGACAGCAAGAAGCAGAAAACTGCAAAGAATGCTGATTAGTATTTACCAATGCTGACCAACGTTAACAAGCAATTTCATCGACTCTGCACCGGAGCAGGCCCCGAAGCCGGCATCGCCTTTGCGGCCGCGGCCTTGGACTCCGTGAGCCTCCACATGTACCAAGACCCGACAGACCTATAAGGCCTCCACTTCTCGCAGAGCTCCTCCATCTCCAGTGGCTTAGGCAGCTCCTTGAGCTCGTGCATTGCCTGCACGCCCTTCCTCACTCCAAGATCACCCACGGGCAAGACGTCAGGCCGGTGGAGCGAGAACATCATGAACATATGAACCGACCAGACCCCGATTCCCTTGACACTCGTCAGCGCGCTCAGGAGAGCCTCGTCCTCCATCTCGAGAATCGACTCGTCCGACAGGGCGCCGCTCCTGAAATTCTCGGCGAGGTCGTGGAGGTACCCGGCTTTGCGGCCGGAGACCCCGGCCTGCCGCAGCTGCTGGGGCGAGAGCGCGAGGAGCGAGTCGGGGGAGACGCCGTCCTCGCCGTCCTCGCCGCCGCCGCCGAAGAGCGCGAGGAAGCGCGCGTAGATGGTCTGGGCGGCCTTGGTGGCCAGCTGCTGGTAGAGGATGCTCTTGGCGAGGGCGAGGAAAGGGCGGGCCGAGGAGGCGAAGGTGGGGGCCTCGAGGGAGCCGATGAGGGCGGCGAGCAAAGGGTCGGAGCGGCGGAGGTGGCCGAGGGCGAGCTCGATCTCGCCGTCGGAAGACAGGGGTTTCAGGATTCGGGTGGCAGCAAGAACGGGAGGGGGCGGCGGCTGTTTCGGAGGGTCCAGCGGTTGGTTCGTGAGCTTCCGGGTCTTGCGGGGCCGGAACGGGATCTTGGAGGCGGCGGCGGCGGCGGTTGCGGCGGCGGGTGGTGGAGGCGGGGAGGATGGGGGTCGAGGTGGGATTCTGCTGGATCTTCTCATCAGCGATTTGAAAGGTGAAACAATGAGAAGAAAAGAAAATTGGAGCTTTTCTTGCTGCTGATGGGGGAAGGGCTTTTCGAGATTTTTGAGGGTTCAAGGGATGAAGAAAGCCTTTTGGTCAACATTAATAGGATAAGACTAATCTTGATGGCCAAGGAATTTGGGGGAGGAAAAGTGGAGGAAGGAGATTATTTTAAGACGAGGAATAGGAAAGAAATAGTTAATATAAAATGACGAGGGTGTTATTGAAGAGGAGTCGTGCTTGAGAAGTATCCAATATAGTATTACATATGACAGGAGAGAGAGATGGTACATTGAAAGCAACGAATTTTTATAATTGAAATGCTCAACAAATACCGAGCCTGCGGACAGGAGTAAGAGGCCCAAAGGTCCAGGGAAATGCAGAGCAAAACAAGCCCAATTTAAAGGTTACAAAGCCCATTGGAGTTGAAGAAGATCCAAGCCCACGTGTCAGTGGCTAATGGATGGATGAATAGTAAAAGTGATCATTGGGCGGCTCGAGTCAAATAGGGTTGGGCCATAAGGCCGAAGTCGAATCTTTGGCCAAGCTCACATACCGTTATATTCTTATATAAAAATATTCAGGTCAAGTTGCACTGTCTTAGGCTCAACCAAGTTGGACTGGGTTTTTTGGTTAAGGGTCTGTTTGTTTTGCAGAAAATGTGACATTTCCAGAATTTTTTTTTTCAAAAAACCATTTTCTAAAAAAATATAATCATTTTCTAGTGTTCGGGTGAAAGTTGAAAATGAAGTGGAAAATATTTTTCGCTATTTGGTAAGGAAAATATTTTTCCTCCATGCACTATTTTTCATTTATTTTATCTTTTAAAATTGATTTTTTTATTATTTTTTATTTTTAAAAATTGAATTACTTTTACTTTTACTTTTTCTTTTTCTTTTTCTTTTCTTTATTTCCTCTTCTTCTTCTTGGCCGGTTGCCGGCCATAGGCGCCGCCCACCGGTGAGCTCAAGCTCGCCACTCGCTAATCGTGCTCACCGACGAGCTCGACGCTCGCCGATCTAGTGAGCAAGGAGGCCGGTAAGCTCAAAGCTCGCCGATTTGGCGAGGCTCACGCTTGTTGATCTAGTGAGCCACAAGCCACTAGAGATGGGCAAGCCTCATGCTTGTCAGCGAGCTTGAGGCTTGCCTGTCACCGTGGTTGGTGACTTGCTAATAAAGAAGAAGCTAGGAAACAAAAGAAAGAAAAAGAAAAAATAATTCTAATTTAAATAAATAAACAAATAATAATTTAAAAGAAGAAGGAGGAAGAAGGAGGAGGAGGAAATGAGAACTTGTAGGGATGTGAGATAAGAGAAACCAAGTGAGGAAAAAGCGAAAAACATTTTCACCTAATTTAGAAGACTTTTTTCCCTTCATAGAAAATGTTTTCCCAAAGCAATTTATTTTCCATGAAATGAACGCCACAAAATCCGAAAAATATTTTTCTAGAAATCGTTTTTCATCAAACGAATGGAGCCTAAATGCCCTTCTGCAAGCCGCTCAAAAAGTCTTTGGGCTTGATCAGGTTTGATGAATGGTACCTAACCATTCTAGATTGCATCCTCAACGATGGTGCTGAACTTCAAAGCTAAGACAATTTATGAGGATGCAAAGCGGTTCAACAAAGGAAAGGGAGAGGCAAGAGAAAATGAAAGTGAGTGCCAAGATTAACTTGTATTATGATATCATATGAAATAAATCACCAATTCCAAAAGTTTATTACAAGAAGTGATATCACAAGTATATAGAAATATATGGATACGCCATAAACAAGTAATGTGAGGTCCTCTCCAAAGTGCGAATGGGCAGAGTACTACATACAAAATTGATAAGCAAAGGTTGCCAGGCAAAATAAGCTTTGGGCAGAACTTGACTTAAATATCATATTAGAATATTCAACCAAAAAATCAATTATATATTGCATGTGGAATCTACAAACAATGATTGCATGTGCGAAATAAAGATCGTGGTTGAAATGTCACTTTGATATTGCTTTAAAATATCTAACTCAAAAACTAAACCACATCTGAAATCTACCAAAACAGGTCACACCTATGAAATAAAGTAGGTGCGGAATAAACTATTAAGAACTGACCAACAAAGCACTTATATAGCATTTCAATTAACACTAGCATAATGTTTTTTTTTTTTTCCATAGTTTCAACATAAAATAGGAAAGGTATATTTATTTATGATCCCTCTACCTAACCCCTAGAGTTTTATAGTCTCTTCCCCTTTTACCTTTCCTTTTCTTTCCAAGCCAAAATCAGGCTGCTAGGAGCATAAAATGGCAACCCGAACTTCAGGTGGAACCCAATCTCGACAATAAAACTTAGATGAGACAAGTAGAGGAAGAGGACAGTCGAGCTCGGCCTGGTGTGTATGCAGAAAGTCACTCGACCTGTCTGAATCGACAACGTAAGGTCAGTCATTGGGATCGTGGGAATGGAGAAAATCACGAGCCGTGAGAGAGAGCCAAAGCTCGGTCAAATTCATGTTTGAGTTGACTTCTCGTTGGTCCCCAACGTGCTGTGCGGAATGTGACGACGATCTTCGTGTTATAACTTTATTGGAGCGTGGAGTGTCCGTCGTTCAAGTGATTCCGTTTCCAAAAACGGCGTTCAAGGTTTCCTTCCCTTCGGTTCCGTGCTCCTTTGATTTCCTAGTAGTTTCATGTGCCTGCACTTCAATTTGCCAAGAAATCTGCTTTTCTTGGTCATTGATTTCCATCGAATCCGGTGGCACCACTGCTCTAAGGACCCTGCCCCGCCTTAGACACCCATTATCAAATCCACTACAAAAAGCTGAGTTTGGTGAAGAGTCCTAATCACACTTTATGATCCTCCAGAATCAGATACCAAGCTTATAATTTACTCTCCCCAATGATTCATTCTCCGACATCATAAATTTATCTCCCAAAGGCAGATAAATGCATGAAAAGTACAATTGCGGCAAGAAAAACGTGCAGATCCACGAGCATCACCGTTTCCGACTGACCTTTCAACCGAAGACGTCAAACATCTTCCCAGGTAGAGCAGTCCGCATCTGTAGATCGCAGGGCAAGAGGGTAACAAACGACACGTGACGTTTTCCAGAGGCCACCTGTCGCCTGTTCGAGCTAACTTGTCTTCGACGGTTCAATCCGTCCTACGTAGCCCGCGGTCGTTGACTTTCCTGTTCCCTCCATCTCCTTTCTTCTTCTTCTTCTTTACCCTCTCGTCAAATCCACCAAGAAGATTTGGTGCCACCACCCTCGAACCGCAGGTGAAGCGGGAGCCTTCCGCTCTTGAATTTTTTGCCTACTTCTCAGGGCTGGAGCCTCGCTGTGAACCCATCAAGAAAGTCGCCCTGTTTTCTCGGGATCTTCGCTTTCGGTCCTCGAAGTAGGAGCAGCAGCAGGAGCAGCAGGAGGAGGAGGAGCAGAGGAGAGGGAGAAGAAAATGAGTTACAGGGAAGATAGCGAGGATAGCGGGAGCGGGAGAGACATCCGGAAGCCGCTGCTCAACACCGGGAACTGGTACAGGATGAGCTCGCGGCAGTCCACGACGGCCAACCTGGGCTCGTCGGCGCAGATCATTCGCGACGGCTCCGTCTCCGTCATTCTCTGCGTCCTCATCGTGGCGCTGGGCCCTATTCAGTTTGGTTTCACGGTGGGTTGCCTTGTCTTTTTTGCGAAATCGTTAGCGTTGATGCCAGATTCAATCTCGTTCGTTACAGTATTAACTGTGCCAGCTCTTGGAATTTACCTGATGAGATCGCAGGGGAAATAATTGCAGCTTTTTGCCTGCGTGCATGTCACTTACAGTGAGTGACAATTATTGTTCTCTGTTTGTTCTCAGTGTGGATATTCGTCCCCGACAGAGGAAGACATCATCAGCGACCTAAGCCTTTCGCTTTCGGAGGTGTCACCTGTTCTTCGTCTTTTTCTTCGGATTCTTGCCATTATGGGGTAGCAATTTGCAGTAACTTTTGCTCTTTGACTATACTGATTGGGCGTATTTCATTGCGACAGTTCTCAGTATTTGGCTCCTTGGCTAATGTTGGTGCTATGGTCGGGGCGATTGCAAGCGGCCAGATTGCAGAGTATATTGGCCGAAAAGGGGTAAATAAGGGTGTTTGTTATGGTTAAATTCATTGGCAAGCAGATTCAGTTAGTAGTTTGATCATAGGAGCTGCTAGAGATGTGATCATTCAATTTGAGTTAGCGCTTTCATATGTTCTCAAGTTGAGAAAGAGTTGAGTATTTACTTTTAGATGTTGTTCTTATCTTATCTACAAGAAAATGTCATAACAGCAAATGGTAAAAGTGCAAACTAAAAGTTATGCTACTTCTGTTTCATTTTTTGGTATTGCATCGTTGGCTGCTAGTAGCTAAATATGTTAGTTCCTGAAAACTTCTTCGTGTGTTGAATTGCAGTCGCTGATGATTGCTGCAATCCCCAATGTAATTGGATGGTTCATCATCTCTTTTTCCAAAGTGAGCTTTTTCCCCCACCAACACATGCAATTGGCTTTAGTACTGCAGATTTGTCACATCCTAAAATTTTCATTTAGTAGGACGTTTCGTTTTTATACCTGGGAAGGTTGTTGGAGGGATTTGGCGTGGGCGTCATCTCCTATACGGTAACCTTGATAAGGCTCTTAATGCTTCCAATGGATTTCCTGTCAACTTTATGCCTGAACCAAGATTTGTCACTTTTAGGTGCCAGTATACATCGCCGAGATATCACCTCAAAACATGAGAGGAACTCTTGGATCTGTGAATCAGGTTAATAGTCAGCTTATCTCTCTGTTTCTTGAATGTCTTCATTAGAAGCCATACTATAATTTCTGTGATTTTAGCGAGGCAGTGCTTTCAGTTATCTTAGCCAAATGTTTCTTTCTCCAATGTCCACCATTTCTTCTTTCACAAGTTCACGTGTCTTTACTTTAGATCTACAAGTAGACATCAGTACAAGTGCCACAGATCAGTACATGGATGTAGGAGAAGAAACTAGACAGACCTTTCCTCTCATGTTTATTCCTTATCCAGTCTGTAATCCATAAATTATCCCAATGGTAATATAACAAGTATTTTAACTTTTTAAGTTTTCGAGTTGTGCAGCTATCAGTCACTATGGGAATTCTGCTGGCTTATGTGTTGGGAATGTTTTGCAGCTGGAGAGTGCTAGCAATTTTAGGTAAGCATATCCAAGGGAAGGAAAGACTAGGCATTGATAACTAATTTGTTTAAGAAGTAGCAAGACCGTATGCTGATCAACTTGAATAGCATAAGAAGGCAAATTTCAATATACTTAGTATTATTCCTATCAGATTAGAATTACTTTCAGTTAAAGACACTCCATTGATTAAGTTTGCTAAGAATGCCTTCTGATTGGTTACCATCACCGACGAGCTAACTGTCTATTTAACTTCTTTCAAGACAGATGAATCCTCAGTTTGTCACTTTTCAAATAACCAAATAATTTATTTCCCTGAGAAGTCAATCAACAATTTATTACATTCCAAGCAATGTGTCATAGCAATTTTTTTTTTTTTTTTTTGGCAGGAGCTTTGCCTTGCTTGGTGTTGATCCCTGGCTTATTTTTCATACCAGAGTCTCCTAGGTGGCTGGTACAGATATTGATCTGTTTATGTGCTCAAAGTTCAGAATTGTCTTTCAGCTGACATAAATTTTCCCGTTATATCTTGGGAATTTTCTAAATCACTGCCTTTGCTGGTGGTGGCAAAATTTGCAGGCCAAAATGGGGTTTACGGATGAATTTGAAGCATCTTTACTAGTTTTACGGGGTTTTGATGCTGATATTTCCTCTGAAGTGAGCGAAATTAAGGTACTGTATAATGCATCCTTGTTGGTGATTCCAGTATTCCACTGCATCTGCCATTTGGATTAGATGTTCTTAATGGAAGCATGACATTTAAATTTATAATTTCCACGGACTTCTGATGATTACTTTCTTCAGAAATCTGTTTCATCTTCAAGCAAAAGAACCACAATCAGGTTTGCTGATCTCAAGAGGAAGAGATATTGGTTTCCTCTGATGGTAAATTACTCTCTGATTTTGATAAACTGCATTGATTTTGTGTATTATCTCTAAAGCTTTATTCATAAGAGATTGGATCATTGTGCTTCAGGTTGGAATTGGATTGCTTGTGCTTCAGCAACTCACTGGCATCAATGGTGTCTTATTCTATTCCACCAAGATTTTTGAGAGCGCTGGTTAGGACATTGACTCTTGACTTCTGAAATTTCATCACTTCTGTCTAGGCTTAAAGATCTGAATCTACTGCCTTTAAGTAAACGGAGATCTTATTAGACCTTTCAGACAAAATGATGGCATAATATGTCCAATTCCTGTATACAATTTATATACTATACTCTTTGATATCTCAACTTTGGTTTTTTCCCTCCAAAGAGAAGTAGAAAACATACAACAGAATGCCATTATAGAACTTAAAGCTTTGACCCCTGCTGAGTGCCCTCTGATGCAGTTAATCGTGTGGTTAATGCATAGAAATCACGAACTATAAATTAAAGAAAGTACATATTGTTGATAGCAAGCTTCACATAGTTTAGGTCATCTAGAGTAAGTGGTATGCTGCCCAATCAGTATGTGAACTTGCGATAAATAAAGTTTATTTGACCAAGAAGAAGGGATATTTCATTGAAATGTATGCAACTTATTCTCTAGATATCTTGATTTGCCAGTCACAGACATAAAATAGATGTTTGCTAGATTATTTGAACCAAGCACCAGATATATTTCATAGAGATCTTTCTCCAGAAACTTGGGGGGAGGGTATTAAATTATTGGAAACCTCTAAGCTCCATTGTAAGTAATACGTTGCATAATAATTGGCAAATTCATCTGCAGTGAAAGCTCAGTTATGAAGCACAGAGAGAGCAAAAAGGCTAATGGTTGAATCGTTTCTTCATGTACGCATAGATCCAAAATCATTCTTCCAAGCATCTAACAAAAAACAAGTAGAGTTATTTTTGCATAGGTGGTGCAACACCCCAAGTCTTATATCAGAAGGAGAGATCCTGTGAAGTGATTCATAGGGATGACCGATCCCAAACGACCACCACCTTGAGGGGTACATACTGATATTGAGAGTTTGGCCCACTAGACCAGATCGTCACAGATTGTGACATCAATGAGTAGGAGAATTCATAGCAAACAGAGTATATTGGTGGGAAAAGTCTGTGAATTGAATTACTATTAGGACCTATCCCCAAATAATTACACTTTAGTGGGCACATCTGGGTACTCCTTTTCAGGTCTTGACATACATGGGAGGGGTCTGGTCATCATAGATAATAGAGCAACAGAGGTTTAACAAGTACACTGAATCTAGAAACTGACTAATGCTATGAGAAGAGCAGTCCAGAACATAAATCCTGCTCCAGGAATTAAGCCAGACAGGCCCGTGATGATGCAACGATTATCAATGTTTCATTTTCCTTTTATTTTTCAGCGCAAATCTTCTGGTCTAGGTTATGGTCTCATTAAAAAAAAAATATCCTTTTTTTGCAAGAACCTAATATGCTCGGTGAATTTTTTAGGAGTTTCATCAAGCAATGCTGCAACAGTTGGCCTCGGGGCAATCCAGGTATTTTATTAAGTGCATCTCTCAAGTCTTTTTATGCGGATTGTCTATCATGTGAACTGATGTGATTCGAAGCTTCACATGAGATGCCAAAGATGTGGTATTGTTCTCTGACCATCTCTCTTTTAATGACTTAGGTTGTGGCCACTGGAGTAGCTGTATGGCTGATGGACAAAGCCGGTCGCAGGCTGCTTCTTATTGTAAGTTCGATAATACTTTCCTGTCAAATATTTTCTAGCTACAAAGCAGCCTAATCTGAAGAATATTTCTTACAGATTTCGTCTGCTGGGATGGCTATCAGCCTTCTTATTGTTTCAGTTGCCTTCTATCTAGAGGTTTGTAAAATTGCAGTCCTCTCATGTCGTGCTTTCCAATAGAGTTTTCATGTGATGTTATGTTATGGGAAACTAAATGCACTACGAACTCTCTCTGTTCTTCGCTATCTACAGGATGTTATATCAGAAGAATCCCGAGTGTATAGCATATTGGGAATAATGTCACTGGTTGGGCTTGTGGTAAGACTTTGCTCTTTTTGCGATTTTCTGCAGCTCTACTGATATAATTGGCACATCTTAAAATATTCACTAATGATTTTTCCAGGTTCTTATAATTTCATACTCTCTAGGGGTGGGAGCAATTCCTTGGCTTATAATGTCTGAGGTATGTTGAATGATGGTTTTTCCTTTCTGTGTCAGGGATAGAAGCTGTGGTTTGCTGGTTTAATTGGATACTTACATTAATCTATGCTGTGCCATCCTCTTCTCATCTTTTCACTAATTTGTCAGTCTATCCCCGTAAGTTTTGTGTGATAATTTATAGCAAATATGCCAAGGAGAGGGGACGAAAAAGAAAGGAGGAAATGACGAAAGAACATTGACAAAGAAGGAAATTGCCAATCTTCTTTGTGCTCTTGGGGGATGTCAAAAGTGGATATATTAATTCTTAGTATTGATTTAATCAAATCTAATCAGCCTTTTGTCATATTGGGCCAAATTGCGTATTGTAGATACTTCCTGTGGACATTAAGGGTCTTGCTGGGAGCGTAGCAACATTAGCAAATTGGTTCTTTTCCTGGGCAATCACTATGAGCGAGAATTTGCTGTTGAATTGGAGCACAGGAGGTACGTCCCAACTGATATAATTCAATTGGTCCTTATTGTACCTCCATGAATGGGTATTCTTGTGTATTTAGTTCTGAGTTGCTTTCCCACATTCTTAACAGGGACTTTCTCTATCTTCACCGTGACGACCACTCTCATGGTTACTTTCGTGACGTTTTTTGTTCCCGAGACGAAGGGAAGAACACTGGAGGAGATTCAGTCCTCATTTAGATGATCGGTTTTGCAAAAGCTCTTTCGCTTTCATGTGGCATCAATGCTTTGTCGTAGTACACTTAGTTCTACGGTTTTCCCTTTCGGAGTTGTTGGAAAACTAGTAACAAAGAAAATCGAAATCCGAGAGAAAGAAACATATTCGCATGCCTCTTCTCTTCCATTTCATTTATCTCGTTCAAGGAAAAGTTCACTCCCTCAGATCTCAAACATTGGACTGAGGCTAGAGAGCAGAAGGGAAGAACACTGGAAGAGATTCAGTCCTCATTTAGATGATCAGTTTTGCAAAAGCTTTTTCGCTTTCATGTGGCATCAATGCTTTGTCGTAGTACACTTAGGGCCCATTTGGTTCGGTTTTTAGGGCTCATTTCGTTCGGTTTTTGGGGAAGGTATTTGCATGCCCGTTTGGGTCGACTTTTGGGGAATGCATTTGTCAAAATGCAAATACCTTTGGTGAATGGCTTTTGGGTAAATGGTTTTTGGGGAATGCATTTGCCAAAATGCAAATGAATGGGATTTTCCGAAATACAAATATTGTTTGGTAAAATTTGCATCTGTAAAGGACTTTTATTAAATTAAAAAACCAAAAAAAACATTTGTATTTTCTTTTTTGAAGTCCGGCCACCGAACAGCCAGATCTGACGGTCGGATCTGGCAATGCAAACCAGGCGACGGTCGCCGAGGTCGCACAACCTCGGTGACCACCGCCTAAGGTGGCGTGACCTTAGGCGGCCGCTTGGGTCGCGCGACCCAAGCATCACCCGAGGTCCGGCGATGGTCGTTAGGGTCGGGCGACCCTCAGGCGGCAATCGTCAGCGCCTCGTTGGTGTGCGCGACCCCTTGGCCGGTGGTTGTCAGCCTTCGGTCAGCTTCTTCCGATGGTGTGCGGTGGTTTTGGAGAAGATAGAATAGTATCGAGACTTGCATTTCGGAGATGCAACTTCCCAAAGTATCTCCGGAGCTATATTGGGTTAAAGGCCCTTAGAGCCACTTGGAGATGCAATTGCATCTCGTCAAAGTCGCTCAAAAAAACGAACCAAACACTTTGCATTTGGCCAAGGGACTTTAGAGTTCCAAAGGGCTTTTCAAATGCCTAACCAAACAGGCCTGTTCTACGGTTTTCCCTTTTGGAGTTGTTGGAAAACTAGTAACAAAGAAAATCGAAATCGGAGAACAAGAAACATATTGGCATGCCTCTTCTCTTCCATTTCATTTATCTTGTTCAAGGAAAAGTTCACTCCCTCAGATCTCAAACATTGGACTGAGGCTAGAGAGCAGAAAAACAACGAAAGCACAAAAGCAGAGTGGAACTCATTTGTCAGCTTCAGTTTGATGGACTGAAGCAAGGAACCGCTTCAAGCACCGGTTGTACACGCAGGGCCTCTCAAGGTGAGACAAGTGTCCTGCCTTCTCGATGCCCTCCACCGTTGCTTTCTCTCCTAGCTGTCTGCAATTTTGTCGAAACTAAACTGTCAGTGCGATTCATTTGATTGACCCAACGGGGACATCATATAATGATCTGGCGTGATCATTTGATGTCTTTCGCTCATCATATTACTCAGTCGATCCAATTTGAAGGCGATTCATGCTTTAGATATCATTAGGTAGAATCATTATATGGCCGACGTGATAAAACATTGCTTGTCACGCCATCAGATATGTTCGACTCATGCGCCGCATGATTCTCGAGCTGACATCGGTTTTCCTTGAGTATAGTGAACTTGGGTTATGGACAACTGTTCTTTTGTTTAAAAAAAAAAACCCGGTAGAAGTGTGATTCAAGGGTACATACTCTTTCATGTTCTGAGCCAGCTCCAGTTTGAAGATCTGATCTTGTTCACCCCAGAGGAGATGTATCCTCTGCAAAATTCATCCAAAAAATTGGAGATGGTCAGTGTTTCAGTTCTATGGATGAATGAGATCCACGGACTCATAGAATGAAAACAGAGAGGCATGACAATTACCTGGGTGTAGTTAGGAATGGAGGCATCCTTGTTGCTAATGACAAGAGCCTCCAGCAGCTCAGATCTCTCCTTCCTGTTTGTGAACATCACCTGTCGTTTGCACATTGGAGAAAATGAGAGTTGGGTCAAAACAGGGGTTTTCCAGGAGTTGTGTCCAGAGGTGATGAAGTATCATTTCAAAGTCTTTTTCTAAGAGGGTCAGGGAAACCTCCCATGCTCTTTTGATGTCTTGGGATCATCTCGTCGGGCCGACCCAGTCCAATCCAACAGTGCAGTTCATCGCGAGCAAGAAAATGCGAAGCCCGCAATGCGAATATTATAATTCCGGAGTACCTTAATCGCGATTCCTCATATTATGTAACAAAATTAAATTTTCCAGAGCGGTCTTAGTATCTACGACATTATTGTTATCATCATCATTAATTTTATCCTCTAAGGGGCTGAGGCAAAAGAGAGAGTGTCACGTCGTCAAGACAAAGAGGAAGATCTTGGCTTCGCTTACGATCCCACTTCCACACCTAAGTTTTCGTACTTAAGATTGTCAACTGATGTTAACAAAGTAGGTAGTGTAGCTGGAAGTCCTTTTCCGGACTTTAAGGTGGGGGATGCTATGTTGATCAAATTTCAACGAGTTCTGCGTGTCGTGCACTACATCGCCCACAAGTTGTGGGGACATTCGACCTTAATTTTTACACGAGATGGTGGTAATCATCCGGGAAAGATTGTCCTCAAAGTTTTAAATCTATTGCATCTTTGCTAAATTAGTCCTAAATATTTTAATTGTGCAAATTAAGTTCTAAATATTTTCACGTTTTGTTAATTGGGTTAATTCGATCAATTTTATGTATGAACTAACAAGGGAGATGTTAGTCTTTCTCAATCTTACCATGTCATTTCATATTTGCAATTTCTGATTAAAAAGAAAAAGTCAAGATATCAATTTTTAGGACAAGCACATAATCGGAGTCACTTGAAAGTGAAAAGAAGCTACTCCTAATTGTCCGTAAAAAGAAAAAAAGCAAACAAAACTAATGAAATACGGTATACTATGTGTATAGATATGGATACATAGATATTGAGTTTTTATATTGAAAAATATATCCGAAAATTTAAATGTAGATTTTATTTATAATGACTAGGGGTAATGACCGCAATGTTACCTCGAGGTAGTCCTTGTGAAACCGGTCAGGGAACCAAATCTTCCGGTGCATGGCGACCGACTGAAGCGCCTTTAGGCCCTTCACCGATGTCGGCAACAGGAGCTCTGATGAAGAAGAGAACCCAAGCCTTTGTAGTGCCTCTTCGCTGATCGAATCCGTCATGGCTAGTATCGACCCCGATATCACCATGGCTCGGACCATCTCCGGGTACATCTCTGCCATCTTGAACGCCACCATCCCGCCATAGCTAAACCCAACCACCGTGCACATCTCGACGCCGAGCTTCCTCAGCCCCTTCACGACACACTTGGCCTGAAAAATTGATTTAAAGAAAATAATTATATGGAAATTAAAATCAGAGATTATGGGTCAACCCGGATTTGAATTTGTTAACCAAACTGAACCGCCCAATGTTGCTAGGTCGGTGATGTAATTACAAATGATATCTGTATTACAAACATTGTGTACGAAAAAAAAAAAAAAATTGATTTTCTAAGGTTGAAATCTTTCAAGTTGACCTATTCCTCTAAAGTCTAAGTAAACTTCGAAATCGCTAATGGATTTGCGAATATACTAATCTTCTAACATAAACTTCAATATTGGATACAATAGGGAATTCACCCACTCAAGTCAGTTGGACTGAATTATGTCCATTTAGCTGCGTATAATTTGAAGTGCAGATGGCTATGCATTATTTATCTTGCTCCTTCTTGAAGCAAGCTCAACCCTACCTGGAATGCCGGTGACCGGTCACTCGTGTCACTGACCGACTCACCGAAGAATATGAGGTCGGGGATGTAAACGGCGTACTTCTTCGTCAACGCGCCGACCTGAAACTGCCAGGTCACGATGCCCTCGGCGGCGAAGCCATGGATAAGGACGACAGCGGGCTTCGTGGGGTTGACAAGAAGGGTTTCATCCTTACCCTTGGCCTTCTTGTCGGGCTTCTTGACGGTCTCCCGTGGCACCCAGAAGTTCATGACGGTGCCGGGCTCGATCTCCACCGCGTAGGGGCGGATCCCGGCCCTCTTCATGAGGCCATGCAAGAGTGGTTTCTGGATCGCCACGAAGTTCACCATCTCTCTCTCTCTCTCTCTCTCTCTCTGACGTTGATTTGCGGTGCGTCCCCTGTTCTTGCGGGGGAGAGTACTAATAACGAGAGGGATGGAGAAGAGAGGGATTTTCAAATGGACAAGAAGGTAGGGTTTGGTGATGGGCTGCTGTCGGATGTTTAATGGATTGTTGGGAATGGAACTTGAAATATGGATCGACGGGTTGCATGCAGAACTACACGATCTTGGAAGCTCTTTCCCGAAAATCTTCAACTATAAATAAATGAGGGAGGGCCACAAGAAAGATAAGACAGCTACCTAAAGATGTATGGAGAGAAAGAGAAAGAGGGTAGCGACTGAATGGGGCCGTAAGGATCTGATTTGACGGTGGGTGTGGTTTCTTGCACGATGGTACCGATTCGTTTGGATCGTAGGAGCAAGTTGGGATTGCGAGCGATAACAAGAAATTGAAATGGTTCACCAGAAAGTCTTTTTTTTTTTTTTTTTTTTCCTTATAAAAGACAAAAAGAAGAAAAGGTTTTGCTGCTTGGATGGACAAAATCGCGAAGGTTGTTTGGTTTTGGATCAACTGCCACTGCCTACTTCTTTGTTGAGATGAACGTCTGTTGGACCAGCACTTCGAACGAGTCAATAGGTCGAGGACAATCACCCCCCACCACATGGCTCTGTCAGATTCTTGATGGCGTCTGGTGATAAATAGAAAATACTTGCGTCTCTACTTCGGAATCGCAGCCTAAGATCTTGCGTCACCGAAACGTGGAACCCATGCCGGACTGGCGACACCGATGGCTATGGTTTATTAGGATGAATGGACCCGAGTCCGGACCAGAAATTCATGATAACTAGAAATCGCGGTTAGCCGGATAGACTGCATCTATATCTCACCTGCTTTTTGTACATAATTTAATACTCTTTTTTGAAGGAAACGTTGTAGGATGTCAACATGTGACTACGGTCCTTGATCAATATAGGCAAGCGACATAAATGAGAGTACTGGAGTTAGAGAGGATGGGGACATATATGGATGTACCATCCGACTAGGTCATTAAAAAGCAAATGTTTGCTTGGATTCTCGCAGGAGCAAAGATGAAAGTAGAGAACTAGAAAGAGAAGTCCTTGTCCGAGACAAGGAAATAAATTCTCCTCAAAACTATTATGTAAGCTCTACCGCAGCATGCAACGTCCATTTTTAAAATTCCTATCCATTTGCCAAGCCATTGAAAGAAAATTACTGCATTTTGGTGAAAAGCTAATGAAAACTAGATACTCGTAAAGCGAGGAAGGATGAGCGTGGTTTACCATTTAAAGACCTAATTAAATTCAATGAGGCTATGTTGAGTCGGCAAGCATGGAAGCTAATTCAAAATGCACATTCTCTTTGGAATTGGATCTTTAAAAAATTTTACTATCCTCATATGGATTTATTGCATGTAGAAAAAGGCTCTACCCTCTTGGGGGTGGCAAAGTTTGCTTATGGGCCAAAATGTTATAAACTGATTTATCTAATGGGTGGTTAGAAATAGAGAGAAAATCAGCATAAGAGAAGATCAGTGGTTGCCGAGAGGTGTGATTGGAGGTCCTACGAACAAAGAGGATCCAACTTGGGTATCCGAGTTTATAATCAGGGAGGAAATTAGATGGAATGAAAATAGAGCGAGAGAGGTGTTCGACTGCAAAACATCCTAGGAGACTTTAGCCATCCCCTTAAATTCTCAGCTCCCAGAAGTAAATTGACGTGAAAGGCGATCAAAACAAGCAAGTTTACATAAACAACCTCAGGGCATGGGTAGAAACTCCTAAACAGGATCGAGCATCATTGATTTTTCCAACCCCTAGAGAATTGTGGAATAGAATTTAGAAGGCAAACATGCAATTCAAAATTAGATTTTTCGCTTGGCATCTTTGCCAAAATGTTCTAGCAACCAAGGAGAACTTGTTTCAAAGACGAACTGTGCCTGAAGCCACTTGCATGATCTACCATAAGCACCCGGAGTCCATCGAATATCTTTTTCAAGGGAAATTCGCAAATACAAATAGAGTTACGTTCGATCTAGACTCCCCCTCCATGCGGTGGTGCTCAAAATTAACGTGGATGGGTCTTTTGATGAAGGAACAGAGGAAAGGGCCATCACTTGTGTTTGCCAAGACAACCAAGGTATCCTTGTCAACGGATTTGCTTGATCAATGAGAGTTTCATCCGTGATCCAAGCGGAGACAGCAGCTGTTCTTGAAACCCTAAAGAACTTCGAAGCTTCAATTTGAATTGAAATTGGGGTTGGAGACAGACCGAACTGATCTGGTAAAGGTGATAGCTGAGGGCGCAGATCAAGTCAAATAGGAAGCACACGTGTTGATCACTGAGAAGCACAATAATAAACACTAAAGTGGTGGTTTACATGAGAAAAGTGCACATGATCTCGCGATATGGTTGATAGAAGGATAATATTGAAATTTTTTTTTTTAAAGTTTGGGGATTATATTGAACTAAAAAAAAGTTAGAGGACCACATTGAATATCAAAGAAAAGTGCAACAATCAACTATCTCATTTCTCATAGCGTTAAATGGATGTGTTTTGAAAATACAAATGACATGCAATCCGAAGATTTAAGCTATAATACTTCAAAAAAATTCACGATGTATTAGATTAACCTTAAAGATGAATCCTAATGATGGCAAAAACTTACTTAATTTACCAAGATGTCGTTAGACGTGTTTCAATGCGTTTGGTGTGAACTGACATAAGTTTGGATGGTAAAATCGCACAGTACAAAGAGAGAATTGAAGATTTTGGCGACACTTATAGCATCGCCGCAGAAGCAGGACGCTGATGGGATAATGCAAGTGGCTATCATGGCCTATTTAACCCTTTGCAAATAAAGTTCGCATTCAATTGAATGAATGGATCGAGAAAACTACTAATTCAGTTCAATGCCGAAGGGTTCAAGAACGTACCGGTATATGTGGTTAGGAGCGCGGCACACGTCCTGCTCTCCCCATATCGGTCCTTGTTTGAGTTTCTCATCATGACTTCTATTCGAGTCTCGTTTGTTCAATGGTGATTTCGCGTGCTCGGGTCCCGTAGACCTGTTCATGTGGGAGTTCCCCCTACATATAAAAGCAAAACCCAGAGCACAACTAGTCTCCTGCAAGAGCCATAGTCATTTCACTCCAAAAGTAAGCAAAACATGGGATAATTATCTAGGAAGCTGCAAGTAGAACGTGTATGCACACCGATTTCTCCCTGAAAAATATGATGTATTTTGAACTCAAAATAAGAGCTTGATAGTCTTTTAATATCTTTAAATAATGTTGATCTAGTATTATCTGCTATACTCTTTTGGCTCACAAGTTCGGTGGTCATTTTGAAGTCCATCTTAATAACGAATTTATGAAAATTATGTTTGCTTTGTGATAGCAAGTCCTAACCACAGTGTCCTCTTGATTACGTGACAACTAGGTTTCGCTGTCACCTCTGATCGCGAGTAATGATTGCGGTCCTGCCTGTATGGCCCTTTCCTCATTTAATTCGCTTGAAAGCCACCTCCATTGTTGCATGCTTTAGCCCCTCGTTTCCCGCTATTGATTTCGGTGGCTGGGCGAGATTAACCCGGATGCTCTCCTTTTCTTTGCTCTCTCCCCAAAACCCTAGGACGAGCGGCTGGGGCTCATGCACCGTGTTCATGTCATCTTGAGTGATGGTGTGCATCTTATTGAGTAGTCGAGCATAAATTGGAGTGTCTGCTGGTGATGTCGAAAGTCATTACTACATGGAGACATGGCATATTCATTCAATGGGCACAGTTTGAATTAGTACGTTGATCGGATCGTGACCTCATGAGTTACAAACTTAATTTTTCAAAAATCTTGGGTACAATCGCAAGTCGCTTTCTGTCTTGTCATTGAAGTTGAAAGTACATCAATCTTAATTAAATCACAATATAGTCTATGCGAGGAAAAATACCAAAAAAGTCATTAATATATTATATTAATATCAATTTAATTATAAACATTTCAATCGTATTAATTTAGTCTTAAATATTTTCATGTTTTGTCAATTGAATTCATCTGACTAATTTAGGTAAAAAAATTACTAACATGGATATTAGTTGTTCTATATAACATAATCGATTCTAATGTAAATAGTTTTTAAATTTTAAATTATTTTTAAAATTTCTTCTTTTCTTTCTTTTCTTTTTTGTTCCTTTTACATTGTAGCTGGAGAAGGTTGCCAGAATTTGTCAGTCACTGGACAAGGCTCGGGGGCTTTGTCCACTATTGCTTGGCAATGTTCAAGGCCTATGCCATGGCCTCGCCAATTGCAAGTGAAGCTACCTTTGCTTGCAGTCAGCTAAGCCACGAAGTGAGCCTCCCCCTCATAGGGGTGAGGTCGAGTGATGGTCAGTGGCTGGCGAGCTCTAATGACCCTTACCGGCCATAATGGAAAATAAAAAACGAAGGAGGAAAATAGAAGAAAAGGAAAAAATTAAAAATTTAGGAAAAGTAAAAAAAATATTTAAAAATTATAAATAAATAAAATGTCAATATCGGCATTAGTCTTGTCACGGAGGACAGTCAGCGTCCATGCTAATAGACTTAATTTGCAACACTTGAATTGGTACCAACCAATATAATGGATTTAAAACTTTTTTGATACGTCTCTCACCCTACTTCGGTCATGAGATATGTAAAATTCAAATAGGGTTTATTTGCTTGTCGTATTGAGAGACGGAGTGAGTTGATGCAATTTTGGTAGTGCATAGTGAATGTCGCACTCACACTCTTGTGCATAGGGAGAGCGCTTCACTCACTCTCACATCAGACGTCAAAAAGCTATTAGACGAATGAGTGTCGTTCAGGATGTTGACATGATAACGCTTTTGTCATGCATGAATTTGAGATTTGACCAAAGATTTTAGTATTGAAACTAATTACAATTAGGAAGCAAGCTATCGTGGAGACAAATTCAGTAATTTCGAGATATTCCAATGGACCTCCTACTCCGTTTCCAATATAATTCGGAATGTCATGAAATTACTGTCGATCTAAAAGTTTAAGTTGTCGAATAAGCAATTCGATGATTAAAAATTATACCTCGCTCAGCAAACTCTATGTCATTATTTAACGCGACGTTAAAAAGAAAAAGAAAAAAGAGTCCTGCCGCCAAATGAAACAACGTCAGCAGACAAGCCATTTTATTATGGGCTCAACCCTCACTGTGGGCAGGCCTGTATAGCTGGTGGCTCATATAGCCTAGCCCACTTCCTCGAAAAATGCTAGGGTTACTAATATTATTTTATTAAAAATCAGTTATTTCACGAAAAAATAAATGACTTCAAAAATATATTCCTAAAAATAATCTAATATATTGCTTGAAATAATTATTCGATGAAAAAATTTCACTATCAACGTTTTTCGTAGACAATGAAAATATTATTTATTTATTTTTGTAGTTGATTCAAATGATTATTTTTAGAAAAATGTCTCTTTAATTATTCATTTTTTGCAACATGCACCCTTAACAATTAGATTAATGTAATTCGGATTTCGAGATTGAAACGCGAAGGGCATCGCTAGGGAACCGGTCATCGTCCAAGCCTAAGAACGGGACAAGCTGCCAATAATTGTCATTTAGCTCTCACGACATGCGGCACGTTTTCCTGCGAAGAGTCGATTTCGATTTTGCCAAGGGATTTCAACATAAGCTGTCGCGTTGACCGGGGTTGCTGTTTTTCTGCTCACCTTCTCGAACCGTATTGTCCATTATTCAATTTGATTTTGCGGAGTTAGGTTTGGGCGCCTCAACGCCCGAACGTATTTCTGCCCCCCGACGCCTGTATTTTTTTTTAGGTCAGCAACTGCTCGCGGAATTCCATAGCTTTCAATGCGGTCAAGCAAGGCTAGGAGCTTACGTGCAAGTTTAGGAAAAATTGGGTGCGATTGCTTTGGGAGACTACAAATGTCTTACATCCAGAAACCATGATGAACAATTTGGTGTGATAACAGAACTTTTGATATAGCTAGTATGAGTACCTAGAGGGGGAGTGAATAGGTATACAAGATTTTTCTTGATAATTTCACAATACTTAGACAGTTTGAAGGATTTGCAGCAATTAATAATCAATCGTAAGACGAGTAAAGGAAAGAGAGAATTGAACACGCGGTTTATAGTGGTTCGGCTTGATTCAAGCCTACGTCCACTCTTTCTTTCGCACCGATTTTATTGGCTGGATTCCACTATGAACAAAGAGGTGATACAAGTAATGATCTTCCTTGACTTCTCGTGTAGATGATCTACCACACTCGCTCAAGGTATCTCTAAAAATGAACACTCTCTTGTGTATACAATTTCGCTCAAACAGTATCGACTAATAATCAAGGGTCTTCAGACTCTGGAATTTTTCTATCGATCACGCTATCTCAAAACAACTTGAACGTCTTCTTTTTATACTCCTTTATGCCATCATAGCCGTTGGCACTTACCAAAGGAATTCCTCCAATTTACCCGTTGGACAGAATCAATCATGAAGATCATTCGAGCTATTTAAGGAACCTGGCGATAGCCCATCAATCATGTTCGCCCATACAATCAGGATCTTGGTTTCCAAGAATAGAACATTCCAAGAATACTTTGTCGACCATCGGATCTTCAATCGATCTAGATAAAAACAAACAAAGAATCCGAGATATTTATCCAACCAAGGGATCTTCTCCAGAGGATAGGATCACATCCTCAACCATATGCTTCGGTTCTGAATTTCCTTCGTCACTGGATTAGAAAGACTGTCAGTGAGAATAGTCTTGAGTCTTGAGTCTTGAGATCATAAAGTCTTCAAACTTTAAACTGTCAGTCTCCGAATATCCAGACTTAGACTGATAGAAACGTTTTGTCAGCTTCAAAATATTCTGGAAGGATTTCTCCAACAACTTTACGAGTGTATATATGTAGTCATCATATTGTGCACGTGGAAATTTGTTTCACTTGCCATAAATCATTAGATTTGTTGAAAGCATGACATGAAAGTACAAGCAGTTATAGGAATTATGTGTGAGTCTGTAGTTCTAAGACGCTTATCACATTTGGCTACAATACGACTTTGCATTCTCTACTTTCAAACTTACCATTTCACTCATCCTCAAGTTATATGACTTATTGTGCAAACTAGGAGACCATGGATTGAGGTCACTTACGTTTAGGGGTGAGCATTGGTCTAGGGTCAATCCTAAACCAACCTTGGACCGGCCCAACCCTGCCAGTCCTGGTCCAGTTTCTAGGGAGACTAGGTCAGTCCTTGGTTTTGAGATTCCTGGACTAGTAATGTGCGGATTGGTTCTCAGTCCTAGGGGTTTAAGGTCGGTCCAACCCGGATCAACCCTGATTATATATATAATATTATTTGCATTTTTTTATATAGAAAAAACCTTAAAATAAATAGCTTCAACAACATTAAATAGCTCATTTGTGAGAAGTTCAAGTAATTTTATACTATTTTTTAATAACTTGCATCTTTTAATGTCTTTTACAGCGTCAACATCCATAATTTACAAATGAGGAAAATGTTTTTGTGAGGAGTCCTCACGGCGTTCAAAAAGGCATAAATAGCTCCTCACGGCATCATTCTCTAATACTCGTTCTCTTTTGTCTTATTTGTCCTCTTAGTTTTCAATTTGCTAAAATTGAAAGGAACAACTTCTCCACTCACCATTCAACACTCACCTCACTTGCTTTAAGTCACTTGTGTCGCTCGCCGCTCGATGCTCGCCTAGCTTGTTGCTCCTTGCTCGATGCTCGAAGCTCACACCACTCGATGCTCATCACTTGCCTCTCTTAGTTAACATTGCTTGTCTCAGAACCCATTGGATTAGTCCGGGCCTCAATTGCCTTTTTAGGGAGTACAAAAAATGAAATAAAAAATTATCGGTTGATCTTGGGTTGACCCCTAAAACCGGACCAAACCCATTGGGTCAGTTCGGTTATCGGTTGCATTTTCAGAGAGTACAAAAAAGAAATAAATAAATTATTAGTTGGTCCCAGGTTGACCTTAGAACCGAACCAAATTCATTGGGTCGGTCCGGTCCTCGGTCCCAAGCTTAATGGGGTCGATTCTCGATTCCAAAAATTGAGGACCATCACTATGTGAATTAGTCCAAGGGTTAGGGGGTGGACTGGCCCAACCTGGACCATACTCACTCTTACTTACATTGTGGCAACCTCGATGTGAGGTTGGTGTGCTCTCACACGCCCACGATGGCTTCGGCAGAGAGCAAGCAACAGATAATACGACACAATAAAACACCAAGGGTTTGAGAGAGATCGAGACATGTGTGTGCATACACATACACACACGCACGCAAGCACATAGTGCTGGAGGGAGGGACGAGGACAACCCGGAGGGTGGTGAGCATTCCTGATGGGTGGCTGTAGTTGTTGTTGTGTAAATGCTCGAAAGGTCAAATAGGGTTTTCTAAGTGAAATGACATGGGTTAATTTGGTAAACAGGAGTTTGTCGGAAGATGGGATGTGGTGTGCAAACCAAAAGACATGTTTGCAAAATTGTAATCTCAAAAATGGAGGATGGAAAAGTTCTCGTTGGGTCGATTGAAATGAAAATTCACAATAGTTATATATATGTATATTCCTAAGTTTATCCATATTAACCATCAACATAAGCTAATTGGGCCATGGACACACCCGGGGAGATCTTTGGCCAGTCATGGCAAGGTTATTTAGCTATGGAGCACCACTAGCCTCAAACGGACTACACATGTATTTGATATGATGGGCGACCCTAGATTATCAAATCAGGCGCGACTTCAAGTTTTGACCCGATTCGAGCTCGCCCAATGATCACTCCCCTATCTTAAATCAACTCAAGATTTCCTTGGCGTCCTTGAAAACACAAACAAATAATGGCACCTAGGAAACCATAGGTATCAAAATCCACGGTATGGTCGTGCAATCCATCGATGGCGAAGATTGACGTGACCGTGAGAAAGAAAATCAAATGATTCCCCACGACTCGATGGTTTCCTAATAATCACGCCTGGGAAAAACGCGACCATGTGTGGCGAGATCGTCTAGAATTGCTACAAAGATCCGAACCGCCCCGAACAGAGATTGACGTGATGATGACATTCCGATGCTCCAAGCCCTTTAAGGCTTCCCGTTCCACGTGCCGACCGTCGCGTCGTCGATCAGCTTGCCGTGACGAACAAAGTTAATTTCAAACGTCAAGCAAAATTGCAATGTAGAACTATTGTCTGTACATGCGATTTCATTGTGAGACCGACAAACGGAATCCTAGTATCGGATTTTTGATTCAAAGTTTGATTTTCAAGATACATGATGCAAAGTGTAAAAAAGACATCAAGACTCTAATTAGTAGCTATAACGAAGAAGCATAGGTAATTGTCAAGGTGATTTTATTTTGTTATGTATAATAGGAATGGCATTTTCTTTAGAGAAAAAATTATTAAGGGTGTGCTTTTGACCCCTTGATACATGTACTTTCTCTTAGTGGAATATCTTAATAATAAAATGTTTTAAAAAGATTCCTTAACGAGATACGTGCACCTCAATTTTATTTCCAAGCACCTGTTTATATCAACCTATCGGATTTCGTCAAAATCACACTAACCGAAGCATGAGACGTACTCATGCACTTCTACCTAGATACATTCTCCTCTTCGATATCTACATTGAATGTCCAGAGAAATCTGGTTCGAAAGACTCTTCCTTTATCATCCATCGGTCTACCTCCTTTCGTTGTACACGAGATAATGTACTTCGATCGATGATTTCCTTGATACGAACTTATGATTAGTAATTTTGGTGCTTCCCTAACTTTTCTTAATTATTGAAAGCCTGTGGTTCGCTGTACCTACTAGTGTAGATCTCCATGGAGGGGGACAATCAGAGGGTTACAGTCTTTCTTTTTTGACCCTTTATCTTTTTCGTAGGACGGCTTATCAGGGAGGGTTTTCCCCCTACGCAATCTCTTCTCTTTCCGAATTGCCCATTGCTGGTCCATCCGGGTCTCTCTCTCCTCTCTCTCTCTCTTCTCTCTTGCTTTTGCTTTACTTCCTCGAACTGCTTCAATTGCACTTCTTTTTAACTTTAGTGGTACCTGAAAAAGTTCATGTCTTCTTGATGCACACACTAAGACCAATTCCAGAACCAAAAAAAGAAAAGAAAAAAAGAAATTTGCCTTCGACCTAGGGACAACAAAGAGCACATGTTCAAAGACTGAATCTTTGAGCTTGACCAACGGCCTGACCAAGGAAAACACACTTGACCAATGGGGAACAATAGGGTGCATAAGCTAGTTCTAGCCTCAGGGGTGACATGCTTTGAATTGGAGCATCACGTTCGACACGAAGTTGAACTTAAAATCATAAAGTTCCGGTGGCTTATATGTTTTGAAGAAGTGGGTCGGCGTTAAAAGATGGCAATGGTAATTGCTTGATGCGCAGGGAAGGCATATCTTTACGCCCTTTAAGGTCTTGCGCTGTCGGAGAAAACATGGGTTTCCCCCACTTTCTTCTGTTGAAAGAAGATCTGCCCGTTGTCCACACCATGCCAAGAGAACATAGCCCAAGTGGAATCTAGCGAATGGATCGATCAAGGAACATTAGTACAACGATGCCGCGAACGTACCCATTCGAGCATCGGGACAAACACGCGACCCGATCGTTCATTCGAACACGGGTTTCGCTCGGATCGAACCGGTTGCGGAGACTTGTCCAGAGAACACAACGGGAGGGCGACAAAAAGCTGGGCCGAGACCGGACCAGCTGGTCTCCTTTCCGAGTTCCGGATCTTCTCTCGGCGACTGGAATAATCAATCGCGCTTTAGTCCTATAAAGAGTACGTCTAAGATGGCAAACAGCGACCCCTTTTGATTATTCGAAGCCTCCCCCTTCCGCCCTCCCTCCCTTCCCTCCCTCCCTCCAACTTTTTCCTCGTTAAGGATTCAGTTCGGGACTCCGTTTTGTCGGGGCCCGACGGGGGGTGGGGGGCCCCACTTTGACCCCCAACCCTGCTGCTGCCGATCTGGTCTAACGTTGAACGACCTGCGTCTTGAGACAGAGGGAGAGATTCCATGCAACGCTTTTGAGCGATGTCGGAGATTCATTCCAGTTGTATCTCGTGGCTTTTGAGGAACGTGGTGTTGTTTATGCGCTCGATACTGTGCGATATCCACTTTCTTTATTTTTCTTTTTTCTTTTTTTTTATTAGATCTCCAATATTATTGCGTTTTTACGTGGGGGAGGGGGTTTATTTTATTTTATTTTTTTTTTAAATTAGGGAAATTCCAGATCGGAATACGCACGCACGCACGCACCCGGGGATCGGGCGATGGCGCTGACGTGGCGCCTCGATCGGGCGGTGGATGGTGGGGCTTATTTTGTTGCTTTATTTTATTTATTTAGGGAGGAGGGGGGCTTTTCGTCGGGCTTAGGGCGAGCAGAGGATAGATACGATCCGCGATCTGGGAAAAGCGCGACCGGTTTCGGGGGCCCCACCGAATCCAACGAGCCACATTACATCATGATTGATTTGGCCCTTCTTCTTTTGTTATTTTCATTTTCATTTTATTTTTATTTTTTTTATGGGGGGGAGACTGTGGTTTGGCCAAAGGCATGATGATGATTGAACGGAATTGAAACTTCTTGGGTTCGAAAAGCGTGGGGACATGATGTCGCGGCGTCGTGCTTAGGGGAGGGAGGGCCGGTTCATGCGACGGATATCATCAAAGCCAATTGCCGCATTCCCATTTGTCAAGAGATACTCTTCGATTTCATCCATTCCGTGAAAAGAATATAATATTTATTTATAAAAATAATGACTTATGTCACTTCACAAAATTAGTCGATCAAAAGTATTTTCGTAATCAATCACAACTTATACTTAAACGTTATTATGAATGACGGAACTATTTTCATTCAAAACATTAGTTCTCCGTGAGATAGATAGAGTTTATTGCCCTTTTGTACCATATTACCAGATGGATATAGATTATTGACCTCAAATTCTATTGCCATTTTTTTACCTTGGTTATCTTGATTGTAACCCATGCAAAACAAGTTTGATTCTGAAATCTTTCATTGAATGCCCCAACAACTCTAAAGTACGTAAACCAAAAGTAAATGAAAGAAATCACTTGGAAACGATGTTAATATAAAGATGAATATGTGATTCCGACTAGGACACACTATCTAACATCCTAGTACACATCAATTATTGAAAAGAGCAATCCAATGGGTAACACGTTTACACTTGAATACCAACATTTAAATCCAAAATAAAGTGAATACTTCCTCTCTTAAATGTTTTAAATCATTTCGATGACATCTGTCTGTTTGTCTGTCTGTCGACACTCAATTTCAGTTTCCATCCTCCTTCGCTCAATTTCACCAGCTTGTCTCGACGATTAAATTCCCAAACACTGTCGTTAGTTCAGATTCCTCAATAATGGTCACCCGTTTCCCATTTTTTTCTTTTGTAATTTTTTTATTTTTCGGGTCACCCCTTTTCGTGCACAACACCTCGTTAGTGGTAAACAACGAGGGGGAAAAACAAACATCCTCTGCCGATCTTTTTGAAACTACAGACGCTACATGGGCTGGATTTTCTTTGGGAAGAGCGCGACCGCGACCGGGGTTCGGGATTTGATTATCGACACAAAAAAAAATTTCTCTTTTTTTTTTTTGGAACGCAGTTGGTAATCATAAACTTCGGGTGTCGGATTATTTAATAAACAAGGGGGAAATGCACGTGTAAGTGGACCAAACGAAAATGCGGTGTTGGCATCGGGGGTCGTCTTGGGCTAATCGAGCACTCTGGTTTTTTTTGTTGCTGCTGCCGCTGCATGCAAACAAGCAAAAATTTGAGAGGAAGAGAGAGAGAGAGAGAGAGAGAGAGAGAGAGAGAGAGAGAGAGAGAGAGAGAGAGAGCATCTTTTGGAAAGTGGTGGTCGTCGCTCCCTTGTCGAACTCTTCAAACTCACCAATCTCAAGAAGATCTGATTCTCTCCCTCTGCGATGTATTTTTCCCCCTTTTTTTTTTTCTTTTTCTCCTTTTTTAAAATTCATTTTGAATCTTTTGATTGAATAGGGGTCGATGTTCCAGAGGAGATTGGTCGGGTCTTGCCATGGACGACGTGGGGTCACCCTCTTTCTTTCTTTCTTTCTTTTTTTTTGCATTTTCCTACAATGTTCCTTTATTTTGTAATTTTTTTTTTTATTTTGGGTTTTTGGGTTTTATTTGGTTTGTGTTTGTGTTGTGTGTTTTTTGCCCTTTTGAGAGATGGGGGGAAGCTTTCCCTTTTCCGAGTTTTTCCCATCTTTGACCCGGGGAGATTTCTCTCCTAGCAAGCCAAGAAGAAGAAGGAGAGAACCGATGCCTCCTTTGATGATTACACTGGCGATCTTTCCTCCCCTTCCCGTCCTCTTTTTCCCCTTTTATTCTTTTTCATTTTTCCTCCTATTTTCTCCGTCCAAAAAAAATAATAAATTTCGGTTTTTTCCTCGCGAAATAGAACGGGTCTGTCGAATTTAGTTATAGCTTTTGGACGCTATCTTTTTTTTTTCCTATTTTTTTGCTATTTTTAATGTAGTCGGGGGCAGTGATTGACGTGGTGGGGGACTGATTTTTGGGTAGGAATCGGGGGATGTTGAGGTGATTATTATGGGGATGACGAGGGATAGACAGAGAGAGAGAGAGAGAGAGAGAAAGGGAGGGACATTGGTGTGCAGTTCACGTGATTCCACGGTACGATCACTGATCGTTTTGATCGTTTGTGAATTTTGTGCTCGCATGTTGATGACAATAATAATTGATAAATAAAAAAAATTTAAACATTTGGGGAAGTTACCCAATTGTTTTATGCAAAAGTGGAGTTAAATTTCTTTTTTTTATTTTTTATTTTTTTTTACGTCATGTGGACAGGACGATGTAGATTGACCGATTGGACGCATAAACGCGACGCCCAGGACAAAGGGAAGGGAAGGAGTGTCCACACATTCGTTTTTTCAAGAGGACAATCGAGTTAGATTCTTGCACCCCATCTCGCATGATCGCCATGAGGACTAGCGAAGATACCCTCTTTTGATTATTTGCGCCGTTTGAATCCGATCGGCCGCGCGTTCAAACGGCCGTGTGTCCTTGCGCAAAAACATCGTTCACATGTGTACTACTTCCCACGTTAGCTAGTGATGGAGACGGAGAACTACGCGCTAATTTGGACGATAAGAACCGTCCTAAATCATCGTGATATAATTTCTTTTTTGGGTCTTTAAAATGTTCAATGAGATTTGAATTTGGTTTTCTCTTTGTGTAGTTTATCTCCTTTATGGGCAAATCTGCAATCACGCTCGCCTCGCATCTCAGTCATATTAAATGTCAAGAACGACATTTTTCTCGAGTCAAAGATCACGACCTAATGCCATACCAAGAGGCAGCCAAAATCGTCGGTAAGAATCACGTCCACCATAGTACTAAAGGGAGTAATTAGGCAATAACCGCGTGTGCAATTTAATCGCACCATATGTAGAGCTAATGGTGCGTACGGTGCGATGGGCATGGCGTGGTGTGGGGGCGGCGCGTGGGAAGGGGAAGCGCGTGGGGGTGCGATGTTTCCATTTTCCTTGGGGGCAGGCAAAGTGACAGGGAGAGTGGGAAAAGGCGATTACTAGGAGTAGGACTGGGACTGGGTGAATTTCCATTTTTATACAAATTTATTTTATTTATTGCGATTAATTTATTTTTATTTTTATTTTTATTGTGGGCGAAAATGAGGAGAATAAGGTCACGAAGACAGAGCCTCGTGATCGGCGAAGATGGGGGGGAGGAGGGGGGTTAAGTGCGGCAGAGATGTTAGATCCATGGAAGACTGTTCCTCCTCCACCGTATTCACGTGGCCCTCTTTTGACTGCCCCCGATCCCTGTGCCCACCCCCCCCCCACTCTCTCTCTCTCTCTAGACGCGCGGCCCGTGGATAGGATGCGCTCATGACATTTAGGTCGCTCCAGACTCCATATATTCAACAAGACTCACATGAAACCCATATGATTATATCTATTACCCATGATGGTGATGTCATGCGTTGTAATGATATGATGTCATTCTAGAAACAATTCTAGAAACAAGGCCAATATGACCTAATGAGAAAATGTGACTGACTGGATGAGAATTGTCTCGGTATGATAATTTCAATTCGATTAATAAATGATGCGATCAGTCCAAGGAGAGTCGTATAAAAACATATCATCCCGAGAAAAGCGTGACTATTGATCGATTTACTATTTTTCAACGGTGATTGAGCCCAAATAACATATTTAGACTCTAACCCCCTTCCCTATAACAAGTAATAATTGAGTGGTCAAGGACCCTCTAAAGCTCGATTATATCTCTTTATGCATGGCGACTGTTAAGATGCACATATAAATTGTGTTGGAGAATCTTATTAGAGAATTAGTACGGTAGAGAGTAATTAATAGATTCTAATTGACTCATAATTTATTGTTTTAAGTTTTTTAAATGGAGATGGGGCCAACTTGACAGCTTAAGGACCTTAGGCTTAAAGCTCCTTCTTCACAATCGCTTCAAGCAAAGCTAGTTCGAATTAAGGAGGGCTCACACTTTTGGACGCGATCTCAAAAGAATGTACAAATACTAATGATTCAAACCTAGACTTTATGCCGGAAGATCAGATACGCTCATCGTTCCAATGAGTTCCGAAGTTCATTTAAACTTATAATATTAGCCCCTCTCTCTCTCTCTCTCTATCACTTATCTCTCAAGATGGGGGGCTATAAATACAACCCCCAAGATGGCACCACCCCATTGCATCAGCTCATCTGCAAAACACTCACGACCCGCTCACTGTAAATCGCAAAGTACTATTACTGCTTTGCTTCTCTCTCTCTCTTTCTCTCACTACAACATGGCAATCTGAACCTGGGACCCTCACCTGGGTACTCCTCTGTCCTTTTTCTCTTTTCCCATAATTTCGTATTTGCATATCCCTCCCTCCCCTCCAGTCCTCCTGGCCATTCCACGACAATCACACCCCCACCCCCAACAGGCCCCTGCCCCAGCCCTGCTTGCTGACTCCTATTTCGACCCCTTCCCCAACCTTCTCTCTCCTTCTCTCTCCTTCTCTCTCTCCCCCACCTTATATACTCTCTCCCTCACCACCCGTTCACTCCTTCTCATCATCATTCGCTCCTCCTCTTTTGATCTCTCGTTCCCACGAGAAGAACCCGACGCAGGCGCCCTAGAGAGAGCGGCTGAGATGATGCATAGGTGCAGCAGAGAGCCGTGCCCGTGTGGCCCGTTCGCCAACCAGGGCGCCTCCTCCTTCTCCATGCTCTTCTCCAAGCCCTTCGACGAGAACGACCTCTACTACTCCTCCTCCTCCCCTTCCTCCTCCTCCGTCGACTGCACCCTCTCCCTCGGCACCCCCTCCACCCGCCTCGTCGGCTGCGGCGACGACGGCTCGGATGATCACCACTACAGGCGGAGCGGCGGCGGCGGCGGCGGCGGAGGGGGCGGCGGCGGCGGCCGACCCGAGCAGCACCGGCGCTCGTCCGTGTCCAACTTCTGCTGGGACGTGTTCCAGCCCAAGCACTCCTCGCACGGCAAGGCCAGCCGCGGCGGCGGTAACCAGCCCTCGGCGGCGGCGGCGGCGGCGGCGGCGAGCGATCCCCTTCTTGCTCGCCGCTGCGCCAACTGCGACACCACCTCCACTCCGCTGTGGCGCAACGGTCCCCGCGGCCCCAAGGTGAGTTGCGGATTAATTATGCATCGCGGCATCGATACGTGTGTACGCGCGACTGTTGCATAAGCTCTTGCATTTTAGTTTTTTCTTTGTCCTTTCCGTGCATTGTATATGATCGAGAATGTTTCACGTGTGTTGTTTCGAGAATCGTTCTGGTCTCTGCATTTTGTTTAATGGATTTCCTTCTTTTTTTTTTTTTTTTTTTTTGGGGGGTCGGTCGGTCGGTTCTTGTGTTCATCAACAAGAATACGACGATTTGAATTCTCCAGACATAGTACTAACTGGTAACGTAGCATCTGCACATGGAGTGATGAAGATCGCTATCATTCACTGTTTTCTCTGAACATCCATCATGATTGCACCAATGCCATTTTAATGTATGGTGTCTGTGTATATATCGAAGCTCTTCTTTTTCTCCCAGTCAAGCAATGTCGTCATCTTTGCCGCTGAGCATATGTCATAGGTCTTTGATTATTTCTTGACACCTGTCTTGCAAATTGTTGATATGTTTGCATCTCCATCTTTTCCGGTGCATAATATGACCGTTTCCTGAATGTGCAGTCGCTATGCAATGCCTGCGGAATCCGGTTCAAGAAGGAGGAGAGGAGAGCGTCGGCCGCCGCGGCCTCCGGCAGCGGAGGAGCCGCGGAAGCGCAGCACGTCTACGGCCACCAGTGGGTCCACCACGCGCAGGCGGCGCCGCAGAAGCTGCCCTCCTGCTACTCGCCGGCCGCGATGGCCGGCCACCACCAGTACCACCACAACCAAGAGTTCCGCTTCATGGAGGACGACGTCGTCGCGTCGGCGCGGGACTCCTCCGACGGCGGGATCTCCTTCCTCTCGTGGCGCCTCAACGTCACCGACAGGCCCAGCCTCGTCCACGACTTCACGAGATGAAGAAGAAGAAACGCGCGGCAGCGAGCCGACCGAAAGACGGAAGACGACGACGGTGGAGAATCAAGGAAGACGGATGGATACAAGGGTCAAGATCACCTCGCCCACCCCACCCCCAAGTCCTTTTCTATATAAAATATTAACATATGTATCACGACGTTGATGTTTTGAAGCTTGTTGATGATGGCGATAGTTATGGTCGTGGTCAAATTCTTTTCTTTCTTTCTTTATTTTTGTTCCTTTCCTCTGTTTTTTAAATATTATATTTTCTTTCCAACTTTTCCAGCTGTTTACTTTTTCTTCTCTTGCCCAGATGGAGTCCCCAAATGGGATAATTCCCCATTTTCTTGTTCTCAATTATATATTTTTTTGTCCTTCTCCCTTGTTTGGTCCTCTCTTTTGAGCTGAATATGTACAACCCACGTTCCTGCAACATCGCTTTCCTCAAGTCTTCAATCTCTCTTATGACGATAAAAGTCGGAGGCATTGACGTGGTCGGATCTGTCGAGCGTTTATCGAACCAGCACGGACACACCACTGCCCGTTCCCTTATCATTACGCGAACTGGAGTTCCATGTGGCGCGCCTGCGCATGTGTCGGAGCGGAGCTGAAGCTGCATTCTCGACCGTTCCTGAATGGCCCTCCCGTTGCTGAATTCCATAAGCAGGCAGGGCGTGATGTTGAGAGATCAGTGGGGGAAGTCCTGATGAGATTTTGCGTGCAGGTGGATCGGCCAATTATGATAATAATGTTGTTCTTCTGATCGATCCGGTCGAGGGGTAGGGGGGGAAAAAGAGGGAGGGAAAAAGGGGTTCCTGCGCAGTGATCAGACCATGAAAATTGGTTTTGTCCATATTAGGTCTCCTTTTAACTCTCTGTCCTGACCCTTTTGAAGGTAGGGTTTTGTAGACTGATAATTTCGGGGAGAAACATATGGAGACAATCATACTTTATGGTCCATTGTACCCGTTTTTTTTTTCTTTTCTTTTTCATGGCTTGCTTGAGAGGGAAGAAAATAACGAGAAAAGGAAGAAGACAAGATAGAGATAATCTTTGAGAAACGGTTGGGTGCCGATTTTTAATTTATTATCAAGATTATAGAAAATCAAATAACAAATACTAATAAATTATTATGGAGTCTACTCATTCAAAAATTTGTAATACACAATAAGATGTTATTTTCACAGTAATTCGTTTTCGAACTTGCTTTTTGACTCTAAGTTATTAATGTTGAAAGGCTCTTCACATATAGTTTGGTAAATTTGTAATTGTGGTAACGTGTGTGTGTGTGTGTTTTGTTTTATGCAAAAGCTTGTCTTGAATTGTAGTTTGCAAGCTGCAACGCATTAAAGTAAGATGAAATGACTTCATTGAAATTGTTACACATGGCTACAATTTATTAAAATTGTTATGAATGGCTACAACATACTAAAGTGTGCATTGAATAACTTGCAAACTTGTAAAGTAATATTTTTTAAAGGCGTAATCACTATGAGAAGCACCCTCTTTTAACTATTTAGTGCGATAGAGCAATAAACACCGTTTGCCATCATCATCATGACGTAGAGTTTGAATTTCTTCTACTGTTTACTATGAACATTGTAATTGAAAAGGCAATAGGCTTAATTAGTAAATGAGGCCATGAAAAAGGATTTATTATCAGATTCACCGTCCATTCTCCGTTGAATGGGTGATATTCAAAGGTAGTTTGTTTGCACAACTATCTTTGACTAATAAATATCGGTATCTAGTAATGAAATATCGTTACTAGTACTTACCATTTGATAAATCATATCTAGGACATAATGACTGTAAATTATATATATATATATATGAAACACTATTGACTCCTTTGGGATACAAATATAAAGTAGACATGGACCAAGATCATATTTAATACAAAAAAGAAAAAAAAAAAACCTCTCTTAAGCTGGTAGAATACTTCACGTACCTATAGGCTTTCCAAACACTTTCATAGCCAAAGCTATCGCGCGTTCCCAATTTCAGAAATTCCACGCAAAGCCTAAGTTCTATACGTGATATCATCCATGCACATGCATACAATATAAGTAATTAGAGGTCTACCGTGATTATGAATTGTACACGACTCGGCAATGATTCATTCTAAGGTTTTATCAAAGAGCTAGGACCACATCTTTGAGAGCATATGCTATCCTTCACCTTCACAATCTCTGTGCAGCCGCACCTTCTCCAATGCAAATCATTAGGCAAACTACAGTCCTATCTTGTCATTCTGAGAACGTCTGAACGCCAGACCTCTGCTGAGTTCAAGAAAACTCGGTGGGGAGAGCTCTTGCTCCTAACGTTACAAGAGCTTCCCTCACACAAAAGGAGGATGCTGGCTCCCTACGAACTCGAAAAGCAGGAGTCTTTTTTTCTTACTTGCACTGTGAAGAGGAAAGATGGATGGGTCTGTCGCGCACTTCCTTTGATTTACAGCTAGGTTTCACATCACATGATCTCCAATCACATCTGCTAAGTCGTAATCACCGGTTGTTGGGTTTCGAGCTCGGGCTCGACCCAAAAGCCCAACCCGTTTGTCTCCATTTGAATGGTCCCCGGAGGGAACCGTTACAGAGAGCAAAAGAGCACTTCTTTCTTTGGACAACCGACGTACGACAACATGAGTGGGGCATCCGAGCTCCGAAAGAGAGGAGAAAAAGAGGGTCGTCTGTGTGACTTGAGAAGCCGATAGCGACGCCAAAGTTCCCCCCCACTAGAGAAGTTCCAAGCAAGCTTGTCGGTTGGATCGAGGGCATATTTGACTGTGGACATACGGAAGTTAGTTCGAGCGCGCGATTGATTACACTTCCGATTGGCACAGATAAACACGAGCGTAAGGTGAAGTAGCCTCGGTTCTTGGGATCTGAGGTACGATTCCGTAAAGCACAACATTGGCAACAGAGCACGCTAATTGTTTTCTGCGCTTCATTTATGTAAGTTAAATGTCGTGTTGAAATGTTTTTTTGTATGCACATCATGTCGCAGATTGGAGGATAAATAATGGTATGCTCCAAAAATGATCTTGTTTTTGCATGATTTTCACATATGTTGTGGCTAATATGTCCTTGATCTGATCTGAAAAGTTTGATTCGCCGCAGCCAGATGGTTTAGTTGGTAGCGAACAATGAGATGTTAGCCATAAGTTTTAGACTCACTGATCTATTAAAAGACAAGATGTATCTTGATTATCCAGTTGATATTAATTCATAAGTTCCGGTGAAAATTGTTCTATCAAACAAAAGATATATATATAGACTGAGAAGTTTTAAATTGTAGCTTTTAAAATAGTAGATGTTATTCTCTGGTCAAATAAAAGATTTGATGGATATTGTTCAAAAATAAAAGAAACTTAATAACCCAAGCAAATAGGAATGTGGATGTTTTTACAATAATTATGCTAAAGAAGCGGGATTTGACATTAGAGTGTTATACTCGTATAAAAGGAAAGGTAGCAAGATAAAAAGTAATGTAGTACTTTGTTGCGGTCGTCAAGGATACAAGATTGAAAATGAGTTAGTTAAGTCAAGAACAGGAAAATAATGCGGTTGTCCAACAATGGTTAGAACACGTGTAGTTGAGTCTTAAAAATGGGAAATGACAAAAGTTATACTTAATCATAATCTCTAGACAACTCCTCAAAGTGCTAGATTGTTCACATCACACGAGAATATTGGTTCCGAAACAAAAAGAAAAATTGAGTTGCCCTGTGATTCAAGGATTAGAACAAATAAATTGTTTCAAGCATTGGTTATTGACGATAAAGGGCATGAGAAACTAAATTTTGAAGAAAAAGATGCTAGAAACCATTTTACGAAGTAGAAAAGGTTGAAATTGCTAAAAGGAGATGGGCAAGCACTTTTCAATTTTTTTCAATTATGCTTAGGAAAAATTCAGATAATAATTATATAATTGATTAAAATGGTGAACAATGACTACGTAATGTTTTTTGGACGGATGTGCGACCAAGACACGCAATCAGATACCAAGGTATCTAGTCACATTTGATTCTAGTTATTAGATAAATAAATATGACATTGCCTTTTCCTCAATTTGTCGATGTCAATCATCATGGCTAGTCAATTTTGTTAGGATGCGGCTTGCTTGCAAATGAGATAACAAGCTTTTTCATTTGGATGTTTAAAGCTTAGCTTGATTAGTGCAGGTGCATTACTTATGAATTACCTGAAAAAGGACACTTATCAACACTTAATGAAATTTACTAGTATAGAAAAAGAATTAGTATTTTTTGGGCACTGAACGATAGAATTTTGCTCTTTACCAAAAAAAAAAAAAAAAAAAAAAACAATAGAATTTTGCTTGTTCCCAACTTTCCATAATTAGCTTAAGCAATTGCAGGATTGGCAATTTTTAACGCAAACCAAGATGTTTGAAATGATTTTATGGCAAATCCAATAGTAACATGCATTGACATGAATTTAATCCATATGCGTTAGTATAATAAATATAAATTTAATTTTAGCACAGTAATTGCAAATTTAATTTTTTTCAATAGGAGTATAACATCTTGTTGTGACATGTGAACACAAATTAATCCTTCATGCTAAATCCTTGGTCCACTTAGGAAGTGCATATCTTAATTTATCATGCGCAAAAGACATCTTCACATCGAATTTCTCAAGCTTAATTCTTGGTAGAAATTCACTTGACACAACATTTGCTTCAACAACATTCTGATTTTTCATCAATCCCAGATTGACAAAACAACGAACAGCAAAATTGCCAACAAAATTGCGTAGTCGCTTGCTGCCTTTTGCACTTATGAAAAATTGCCAATAAATTTATTAGGCTTAAAGGATTAAATATAAGAAATCAAGCATGACTCCCAAGTTTTACATTCTACAACAGATGGACATTATCCATTTGACAAATAAATTAAAAAAAGGAAAGGAAAAAGACTTTCCGTTTATTCTTGTAAACCGTGTATTGATTTCTGTTCAATCCTTTTTATTTGCAACTACTCAATTCCCTGCGCAAGCGTCCTCTGCATGGGGCACCAATTACTTACGATTGGCAGCGACGCCAGATCGAGGGACGCGATCGGAATAATCATGCGGTGGCACGCCCACGGCCGATCGGCTCGCAAAGGCCTTGGTGCCGGTGGTTCCGGCGGTGGTGCTGCTTCTAGGAGTGTAGCCACGGCAGTTCCCAGTACACGGAGTCCGACCCTTTTGCAGGGTCTGGAGAACGATTGGACCATGGTCCTCTTTGGTAGCCCGCGCTCCTCCATGGAGAACCCGGCACGCCCTGCTCGGTCGCATCGATGCTCCCATCAAAACCAGCAGAATCATCACCACGACTGCAACTTTTGAAGTTAGGATCTTCTTCATCCTCGGCTGAATTTTTCCCAAGAATCTCTAGCTTTATCCTGTTATGGAGTTTGCGAGTTGCGAGTCTCTTTTATGGGTACGATGAAGAGAATGCATCTGAGGATGTCTCCTACTTATATTGAGCCATTGTCACTTTGTCAGACTGCCAGCAATTGCTTGGATTCTTCTTCTCTCGATCGAAATTGTTGAACGGGCCGGGGATTTTTGAATTTTTGACCGCCACAGTGATGGAGAGCTAGATGGGAATTTGACTCCACTGGTTACACAGAGAGGCAAGAAGGTGAAGGGGAATTTGAATCGGTCGTCAAGGAGGACAATTTGGAATATTTATTGTGAAAAACTTGTAGAGAATTGAGAAATTAAACCATCATGGAGCAAAAAAAAAAAAAAAAAAAAAAATCTTGATAAGTTCCTGCATTCATTTAGTGCTTTAAATTTTGGGCTATTTTTCATTAAATGACTATAATTCTAGCTTTTCTGTAATGTCAGGCTATAATCTAATCCAAATTGTATAGGATCCCCATTTATATCTAGATATGAAGTGATTTCTCTAACTTCTCTTTTTGGTTGAAGAATTCTCTAACTTAATTCTCTGGATTTTCTACTTCTTCCCCCTACTCCTTTGCGTTGAATCAGTGTAGTCATCTTAACTTTTTCTTCTTGTCAAAATATAAAACCTAATAAATTGAACATGCAATGCCACTATCCATACCATGAAAATAACTTAAATTGCTTCGTGTTATTGGCATAGACACGGTCATACATCTGATTGCAAATTTAAAAACAAAAAATTCAAGCATTTGCACTAGAAAGTCGACCAAGAAAATTGAAAGTGCCACGTGGTTATGACACATGAAGAGTTCATGTCGGATGACTAATTGAAATACATCTTTGTTGGTAGGCATAGTCCACACAACATACAAGAAAATATTAAGGAATTATATGTAAGGCTTGATTGATTGTATTAGACGAGTAATGCATAAAACAAGAGGTAAAACAAATGAATGACCTATCAGTTAGGTAAAACTTTGAATTGGAAAAATGTGGGGGTTGAACACATTTTGCAAGATCGATGGTGGTCAAATAAGGAAGTGATTTTGTAAACTCAAAGATATGACGGAGAGGATGACTTTGATTGAAAATAAAGTGGGTTTGGGGAAAGCTAGGGCGACAAACAAAGTTAAAAACCCTGTCTTAATCACATTTGTCCACCAACCCGATTGATATAAATTAAAACCCCGAATTTTTAGTCGTCCATTTCATATGATTCGTGTAATCTAAGTCTTCAAGATATTATTATTTATGTAATCAAGTTCTCCTATTAATCGTTGCCGAGAGTAACATTAAAAATAATGACGTGGCAATTTTAACACGGGGCAGGTTGATTTTCCTATTTCGAAAATGCTTAGGTGGCTACGTTATTGTTCAAATTAAAGATAAATGAGTACGCGAGAATCTTGAAGAAACAAGTAAGCAAGGGGAAAGAGACAAAAGAGGGTTGTGTCTATGCCCAGCATCGATGGCACGGTACCGTTACCAAGCGAGCATCGTGCCCCGTATTGCCTACAAAAGGAGGTGCTTGTGCAATATTTGAAGTCCCGATGGGGTGATGACTACTTTGTTTATTTCTTTTACCTTTGATAAGTTAAAAGTCACTGCCAGCAATCCTTCTAGAGGTTATCTTAAGAGTCTCGCTCTCGTCATGAAATGTTCGATTTAAGTCATAACTTTTTTACATTGCCCGTAACATAAAGGTCTGAGGTTGGCAAGTCTATCATTGTTGCCCTACCTAAACTTTTAACAATCATGAAATCTACAATCGTGGAATCTCTTCACAACAAGTTTATCATAGTTAGGTAACTCGACGCGAGTGATTAATGAGCTCACTTACGACATGAGTCGAACTTATGAATTCTATGCAATGCTTAGAGCCTCGGTCCATTGCTTAAAGTATCATACTAGCGTTGCGCTCCCCCAGAGTTATCCTAGTGCTTGGGATTCTGTCCATGGTTTGATTTTCATTTTACATGGGTCTTGTTTTCTTACGTCTCTAGTTGGAGAGAATTTCTGCCAACCATACTCCTGGTTGGTTGTTTATAAATTTATGGATACTATACACATAAGATTTAACTGAACATTATATATTAAGTAAAGCTCATGTTTGTAGCCCCCTAATCAAAAGACAATTCCCTCCGCTCAGGAGGGAAAGGAAATTCCAGAGAAAACGGGTGTTCAAATGCTGCGATGCCGCTGTTCCTCTTTTTCGCTTGCTGCGAAACTCCCGTTTCTTTTTCAGCAATGCAGAAGTTACGTGTCGTAATATCAAGATAAAAACAGATGTTGACTTTCTCAGGGATGGCCCTAGCTACAGTCTGGAATTCCAATTCAAGTCTAGTCTCTCGTTCAACCAAAGGTAACTAGTCGAAAAGAATGAAATCCACAAGCCGACCACATCCAAGCTTTTCCAAAACACACGTTTTTACTATCATACCTTAGAAAAGGGGCATTGCAGAAAGAACGGCATTCTGATTCAAGTCCGAAAGTCTCATTCAAACAAATGTACCAATTACATGCGACAAAAGTGAATAGGTAGGATTACCCAATTAGTCTTAAACCTATTATGTGGATGCCAATTTGATTTTAAACTTTCTAATTTTGTCAATTTAATCCTAAATCTTTATCCGAAATTCCAATATAATCATTTTGACCAATTTTTGCTGGAAATTACTGATGTGATGGTGTGTTTATAGAAGAGGAGGGTCATTCTTTAGGATGGGCATCAATGATTGGACTATCGGATTGGTGATTTATGATGAAAATTGGCTAGAAGAACCATGTTGTAATCTCGCGATGGTTAGGACTGAGTGCACAATTTTCCCAAAGCAAACATTTATTAAATAAGGGAAGATGACATAGATAGTTCCTAAATTTTGACTCAATGTGCAATATGATCCCTAAATTTTAATTTTTTCAATGTGATCTCTAAACTTGAGTTCAATATGTAATGTGGTCCCTAAATTTTTAATTTGTTCAATGCGGTTTCTAAACTTTTGGTATATGTACCATCTAGTTCCTAAACTATATGAACTATTAGGTGTTATCTTTCCATTAATTCAAGTTCATGGATAATGTATATATATTTTTTCAAATAGTTTGAGAAGTAGATCAAATAAGTATCAATAGTTTAGGAACTATAATAAACAAATTGAAAATTCATGAACGGCATTACATATTATCCTAAAATTGAAGGATCATTTATGTCATTTCGCCTTTAAATAACCACAATATACAGGTATACGCTAATGTTCAGCATAAAGGAACCGGAAAAGTCAAAACCAAAAGGGGTCGACTAAACCTTTGTTGGCGATGTTGCTCATGGTGGAAACAAAGCCGTCATGCATCGACCCGGTATGCAGTGCTTGGCACAGGACAACGTGTGCCCCTCTTGTCCTGTTTGCGTTATTGGCCGGCGTTGACTCGCGCTTCGACTTTCCTTCTTTTTCTTCGGTCACTCGTCACAGGATCGTGAGTTTCCAAAGTTATTTGCAAGAGTCAATTCAAACTCAAAGCGCTCGGTCCGTCCACTCAGGCTCACGTGGTAAACAGGAAAATAAACAAAAGGGTCAACCGCTGATTTGTTTCTGGTCAACACGGTGTAATTTGGTCAGATCACGGGAATATTTCAATGGCATAAAAGTCGAGTTTGCAAATTTAAGATTGTCATACTATATATAAACAAAAGAAAATTATTATTTTTAATAACGAAATACTATGATGGGTTATGAGTACCTTACAAGAATCGATTACTTTAGAAAAAGGAAAATGAATAACGAACAGTCCGATATCAACCATAAGTTTTAAAGTTATAAATATGGAGACTTGCTTGATCTGTTAATGATAAGATTTAAGGTGAATATCTAGTGGATATTGATTCACAAGTTTTGATGAAAATCGTTCTACCAAATAAAAGATTTATATGTATTGAAAAATGAGTTAGTTAAGTCAAGACCGGAGAAAAGATGCAGTTGTCCAACAATGGTTTGAATACATTTAGTTGAGTCTTAGAAATGGGAAATGACAAAAGTTATACTCCATCATAATCATTTGACAACTCCTCAAAGTGCTAGATTCTTTACATTAGATAAGAATATTGATTCCAGAACAAAAAGTAAAATGGAGTTGCATTGTGGTTTAGGGATTAGAACAAGTATTTTTTTTTTTTTTTTTTTTTTTTTTTTTTGTATTGGTTGTTGAAGAAGGAGGGTATGAGAAACTAAATTTTGAAGAGAAAGATGTTACAAATCATGATATGAAGTACAAAAGGTTGAAATTGGAAGATGAAGAATGGGCAAGCACTTTTCAATTATTTTTAGATCATGCCATGGAAAAGTTCCGAATATTTTTATTTACTTGATCTAGATGGTGAATAACGATAGTGTAATGTTTTTTGGACGAATGCACAACCAAGAGACACCAATAAATATTGAGGGATCTAGTCAAATTTAATATCACTTATTGGACAAATAAATATGATATGTCTTTTCCTTCATTTGTCGGTGTCAATCATCATGGCTAGTCAATTTTGTTGGGATGGGGCTTTCTTGCAGATGAGACAATAAGCTTTTTAATCCGGATGTTTTGTATGCGCATTACCAATAAGTTACCCGAAGAAAAGTCTTTTTTATTAACTGTTTTACAACTTATTGAAATTTACTAGTATAGAAAAATAGTTAGCTAAATTCTACCAAAAAGAAAAAAAGAAAAATAGTTAGCTAAAGCCATTCGGGATTGGCAATTTTTTTAACGAAAAGTAAGACATTTAAAATGATTAAATGACAAATCTAAGTAACACACATTGACATGAATTAAGCCGTATAAGTTAGCATAATAATAAAAAAAAATTTCAATGACATGAGTATAACATCTAGTTGTGACATGTGAACGCAAATTAATCCTTAGTGCCAAATCCTTGGTTCACTTAGGAAGTGTATATCTTAATTTATCACGTGCAAAAGACATCTTCCCATGGAATTTCTCTAGCTTAATCCTTGGTAGAATTTCACTCGACACAACGCTTCTTTGAAACAACAATACTCTGGTTTTGCATCAATCCCAGACTGTCAAAACAATGAACAGCAAAATTGCTAACACAATTGGGTAGTCGCTTCCCGCCTTTTGCACTTATTAAAAATTGCTAACAAATTTATTAGGCTTAAAGGATTAAATCTAAGAAATCAAACACGATTCCCATGTTATTACAATTCTAGAACAGATGGAAATTATTCATCCGAAAAAGGAAAAAAAAAGGGAAAGAAATCGTTTGTTCTTGTAAACTGTGTATTGGTTCCTCTTCAATCTTCCTTACTTGCAACTACTCGATTCCCTTTGCAAGCGTCTTCTACATGGAGCACCAATTATTTACGATCGGCAGCGACGTCAGATTGAGGGAAACGACTGGAATAATCACGTGGTGGCACATCCACGGTCACTCGGCCCGTGAAGGCCTTGGTGCTGGTGGTGTCGGCGGTGGTGCTGCTTCCGGGAGTGTAGCCGCCGCAGTTCCCAGTACACGGAGTCGGACCCTTTTTCAGGGTCTGGAGAATGACTAGATCAGGCTCCTCACTGTTAGCCCGCGCTCCTCCGTGGCCGTTAGTCAGAACCCGGCACGCCTCGCTCGGTTGCATCGATGCTCCCATCAAAAGCAGCAAAACCATCACCACGACTGCAACTTTTGAAGTTAGGATCTTCGTCATCCTCGGCTGAATTTTTCCCAGGAATCTCTAGCTTTATCCTGTTATGGTGGTTGCAAGTTTTGAGTCTCTTTTGTGGGTACGATGAAGAGAATGCGTCCGAGGATGTCTCCTACTTATATTGAGCCCCTGTCAGATTGCCGGCAATTGCTTGGATTCTTCTTCTCTCGATCGAATTTGTTGAACGGCCCGGGGATTTCTGAATTTTTGACCGCCACAGTGATGGAGAGCCAGAACGGAATTTGACTTCACTGGTTATAGAGAGGGAAGAAGATGAAGGAGAATTTGAATTGGTCGTCGAGGAGGACAATTTGTAATATGTACGAAAAGAAGTTCTACAAAATCGAGAAGTTAAACCATTAAGGAGCAAAAGAAAAAGAAAAATCTCAATAAGTTCCGACATTTCTTTAGTACTTTAAATTTTGAGCTATTTTCATTAAATGACTGTAGTTCTAGCTTTTCTGTAATATCAGGCCATAATCTTATCCAAATTGTATAGGATCACCATTTATATCTGGACATGAACCGAATTCTCTAACTTCTTTTTTGGGTCGAAGACTCCTCTTACTAATTCTCTGGATTTTCTGCTTCTTCCCCCGACTCCTTTACATCGAATCAATGTAGTAATCATTACTTTTTCTTCTCATCAAAATATAAAATCTAATAAATTGAACATGCAATGTCATTGTCCGTAAAAAAAAAAAAAAAAAAAACTTAAATTGATTTGTGTTATTGGCACAAACACGGCCATACATCTGATTGCAAATTCAAAAACAAAAGACTCGAACATTTTACCATCGTCCGCGGTGGCGCAGCTAGCTTCGGGCTCTCTCTCCCTCATGAAGGGGAGGAGTTTGAATCCCAGAGGTGTCGTATTCACGCGACTCACTCGTGGCTGGGTCTGTGGTGGTGGCTCAATTCGCCTCGGGTTTACGCCGCCGGCTGTCGGCTGTACGGTGGTTCCCGGGTCACCAAAAAAAAGACTTGGGCATTTAAACCGAAAAGTCTACTTAGCGAATTGAAAGTGCCACGTGGTTACAACACGCAAAAGGTTCTAATTGAAATACATCTTTGTTAGTAGGTATAGTTCACACAAAACAAACACAAAATATTAAGGAAATACTTATAAGGCTCGAGTGACTATCTTAGACAAGTATGTGTAAAGGAAAGGTAGTCACGTAAAACTTGAGTTGGGAAAATACTGGGGTTGAATACATTTTGCAAGATCGATGGTGGTCAAATATGGAAGTGATTTTGTACATTCAAAGGTATGATAGAGAGGATGAGTTTGATTGAAAATAAAGTGGGTTTGGGGAAAACTAGGGCGACAAATAGCGATTCGTGAATTTAGTCATTTATATAATATATGTATACGCACACAAGAAAGCAGGGGAAAGAGACAGAGGGTTGTGGCTATGCCCAGCCATGGCACACTAGCATTACCATGCGAGCGGGCCCCGGACCGCCTTCAAAAGGGGGCGAGGCTGTCTTTGAGGCGAAACTTAGTCTAGTTGTCAAGGTCTTGAAGGTCACTGATGGTAAGCCAATCCTCCAGATTTCAGAGGTGCTCTGCATATTCCAAGTCTCGTCGTTGGTGATGACTACTTTGTTTTTTTTTTTTACTTTTTCTTTTAATAAGTCAAAAGTAATGATGGTGAACCCTCTGGATGTTATCCTAAAAGTCTCGCCCTTATTATTAAATGCTCGATTTGAGTCATAACTTTTTTGCACAACCTACGACACAAAGGTCTAAGGTTGACAAGCTCGTCACCGTTGCCTAGTCAAGATGCTAACAGTCAGGAAATCTCTCCATACGAGATTTGTCGCAATTAGGCAACTCGACTCAAGTAATTCAAAATTTCACTTATGACATGAATCAAATGAATCAATTTGGTGCATCGCTTAGAGCTTGGTCCATTGCTTAGAGTATCATATTGGCGTTGCGCTCCCCTAGAGTTGTTCTAGTGCTTAGGATTTTCTCCATGGTTTGATTTTCATTGCCTTCCATCTCTGGTTGGAGAGAATTTTCCCCAATCATACTTCTGGTTGGTAGGTTATAAGTTTATGGACACTACTCACATAAGATTTAACTGAACAAATATATAGGTAAAGCTCATGTTCGTGGCTCCCTAATCAAAAGACAATTCCCTCCGATCAGGACGGAAAGGAAATTCCTAGAAGAATGCTTCAGAGAAAACGGGTGTTCAAATGCTGCGATGCCGCTGTTCCTCTTTTTCGCTTGCTGCAAAACTCCTGTTTCCTTTTTCAGCGGTGCAGACGTTATGTGTTGTAATGTCAAGACAAAACAGATGTTGACTTTATCAAAGATGAGCATAGCTACAGTCTGGAATTCCAATTCAAGTCTAGTCTCTCCTTCAACCAAAGGTAACTAGTCAAAAAGAATGAAATCCGCAAGCCGACGACATTGAAGCTTTCCAAAACACATGCTCTTACCATTATACCTCAGAAAAAGGGGCATTGCAGAAAGTGTGGAATTTCAATTCAAGTCCGAAAGTCTCATTCAAACAAAAATACCAATTACACGCAACACAAGCGAATGGGGAGGATTATCCAATTAGTGCTAGACTTATTATATGGATACCGATTCGATATTAAACTTTTTAATTTTGTCAATTTAATCCTAAATTTTGGTGCAAAATTCTAATGCAGTTCTTCCAGCCAATTTTCACTATAAATCATCTATGTGGTGGTGTGCAATTTTTGATGGAAAGGAGGGTTGTTCTTTAGGACACATGTCAATGACTGGACCGTCATGTCGGTGCTTTTTGGTGAAAATTAGCTAGAATGACCATGTTGAAATCTCATGTAAATGTTTATGACTAAATTGACAAAATTAAAAATTTTAGAACTATATTGACATCCGTACAATACAATTAGGACTGGATGGACAATCTTCCCGAAGCAAATGCTCATTTAAATAAGGGATGACGATATAAATAGTTCGTAAACTTTTATCCAATGCCCAATGTGCAATATCATTCATTAATTTTTAATTTGTTCAATATGATCCATTAACTTTTGGTACATGTTCAATTTAATCCCTAAATTATATGAAATGTTCAATACTATCATTCCATTAATTCAAGTTTATGGACAATATTAAACATTTTCATATAGTTCAGGGATTAAATTGAACATATATTAATAGTTTAAACCACATTAGACAAATTGAAAGTTTAGGAATGACATTACACACCAACCTAAAGTTCAAAGACTATTTGTGTTATTTTCCCTTTAAACAACCACAATATACAGGAATGTGCTGATATCCAGCAAGAGAGAACCGGAACGACAAGTCCAAACCAAAAAGGGTTGGCTAAACATTTGTTGGCGATGTTGCTTATGTTGGAAACAAAGACTTCATGCATCGACCCGGCGTGCACTGCCGGGCACAGAACAACGTGTGCCCCTCTTCTCCTGTTTGCAGTATGACTCAATCTATTGGTCCGCTTTGACTCGTGCTTCGCCGATATTTATATAGGTTGGTACCTCAAACTTTCCTTCTTCTTTTTCTTCGGTCACTCGTCACAGGATTCCTGAGTTTCAAAGGTTAATTGCAAGAGTCAATTCATACTTAAAGCGCTCGATCCGTCGTCCCCTCGGGTTCACGTAGTAGACAGAAAAATAGAAAAGGGTCAACTGCCGTTTTGTTCTTGGTCAACATGCGGGCATTTTTTTTTTTTTTGGGGGTTGGATCACGGTAATATTTCAACGGAATAAAAGTCGAGTTTGCAAATTTAAGATTGTTATATTATATATTAACAAAACATAAACTATTGTTTATAACGAAATACTATGATGGGCTGCAAGCACCTAACAAGAACCGATTCCTTTAAAAAAAAGGAAAATGAGTAACAACAGTTTGATGTCAGCCAAAAGTTTGAAATTAGAAATAAGGAGACTCATATAATTTGTTAATGATAAGATTTAAGGTGAAAATCTAGTGGATATTGATCCACAAGTTTTGGTGGATATTGTTCTACCAAAGAAAAGATTTCTATAGACTGATAAGTTTTAAATTGCGACTTTTAAAATAATGGATATTATTCTCTAGTCAAAGAAAAGATTTGATGGATATTGTTCTCAAATACAAGAAACTTAATAACTCAAGCAAATAGGAATGCGGATGTTTTATAAAATTATGCTAAAGAAGTAGGATTCGACATTAGAGTGTTAAACTCATATAAAAGGAAAGGCAACGAGAAAAAAACGTGGTGTAGTACTTTATTATGGTCATCAAGGTACGAGATTGAGAAGGAGTTAGTTAAGACTAAAGAAAAGATGCGGTTGTTAGAATACATTTAGTTGAGTCTTATAAATGGGAAATGGCGAAAGTTATACTTAATTATAATCAGTTGACAATTCCTCAAAGTGCTAGGATCTTTATATCACAGAAGAATATTGATTCTAGAATAGAAAGAAAAATCGAGTTCCATTGTGTAATTTAGGGTTAGAACAAATAAATTGTTTCAAGCATTAATTGTTGAAGAAGGAGGGCATGAGAAACTAAATTTTGAAGAAAAAGATACTAGAAACCATGTTACGAAGTACAAAAGATCGAAATTGTAAGAAGGAGATGGGCAAGCACTTTTCAATTTTTTCGATCATGCTGTGGAAAATTCTGATTATAAATATATACTTGATTAAAATGGTGACCAATGACTACATAATGTTTTTTGGATGGATGCACCATGAAGACACACAGATAGATATTGGGGGATATAGTCACATTTGATATCGCTTGTTGGACAAATAAATGTGACATGCCTTTTCCTTCATTTGTCGATGTCAGTCATCATGGCTAGTGAGTTTTTTTAGGATGCGGCTTGCTTATAGATGAGACAACAAGCTATTCCATCTAGATGTTTAAGGCTTAGCTTGATTTGTGTAGTTGCCAATAGGGGTCTACATGGCAATGTTCCAATTTTTATGTTCTTTTGTTCTTTGAAATAGAAAAAGAACAAAAATCTGTTTGGTAATGTTAGTTAACTTTTTTTATTTCCTAGAATAGAAAAATAGCTAGAGAAGATTTGGAATAAAAATAAGAAATAGAATAAGGTAGCTTCTTGTTCTCGAGAATAATTTTTAGAAATAATTTATTTTCTTTTTTTTCCTTTTTTTCTTTTCTTCTAGTTTCTTGTCTAACCAATCAATGAAGACTTGCCGCCTGCTGCTACTGCCCACCATCGGCCGTCACCGCCACTAGAGGAGGAGAAAGAAGAGAGGAAAAAGAAAATTCTAAAAAGTATTAAGAAAAGAAATTTTATCATACAAAAAAATTTGTAGGTTGTACCAAACACATTCATGTTCTTTTTTATTCTGGGAATATAAATTTTGTGTAGTTACTAAACATATAATTTTACATAGAAATTATTATAGGGAATAAAAATAGAAAAAAATACTTTTGAAAAAAATTATTTTTCGGAACAAAATATTACCAAACGTACCCTAAATAACACAAAGAAAAATATTTTTTATTATCTATTTTTGACACTTACCAACACTTACTAAAATTTGTTTGTATTTTTTGGGCACATAAGAATAGGATTTTGCTTGTTTCCAACTTTCCATAATTAGCTAAAAAGCGATTGCAGGATTGGCAATTTTTAACGCAAATTAAGATATTTAAAACAATCTTATGGCAAATCCAATAGTAACACGCATTGACATGAATTTAATCCATATGAGTTAGCATAATAAATACAAATTTAATTTTTTTTCAATACACGAGTATAACATCCGGTTGTGACATGTGAAATTAAATTATTCCTTCATGCCAAATCCTTGATTCACTTAGGAAGTGCATAGCTTAATTTATCGCACACAAAAGATGTCATCCCATTGAATTTTTCTAGCTTAATCCTCGGCAGAAATTCAACATTTGTTTCAACAACACTTTGGTTTTTTTCATCAACCCCAGGTATAATGAATAGCAAAATTGATGACAAAATCAGATAGTCGCTTCCCGCCCTTTACACTTACAAAAAATTGCTAACAAATTTATTAGGCCGAAAGGATTAAATCTTAGAAATCAAGCATGATTCCCAAGTTATACATTCTACAACAGATGGAAATTATCCATCCGAAAAATAAATCAAAAAAAGGAACGGAAAAAAAAAAAAAACTTTCGTTTATTCTTGTAAACTTTGTATTAGTTCCTTTTATCTTTTTTACTTGCAACTACTCAATTCCCTTCACAAGCGTCCTTTGCATGGAGCACCAACTATTTACGATTGGCAGCGATGCCAGATCGAGGGACGTGATCGGAATAATCACGCGGTGGCACGCCTGTGGTCACTTGGCCCGCGAAGGCCTTGGTGTTGGTGGTGCTGGTTGTGGTGCTGCTTCCGGGAGTGTAGCCGCCGCAATTCCCAGTACATGGAGTCGGACCCTTTTTCAGGGTCTGGAGAACGATTAGACCAGGCTCCTCACTATTAGCCTGCACTCCTCCGTGGCCGTTAATCAGAACCCGACGGGCCTCGCTAGGTGGCATCGATGCTCCCATCAGAAACAGCAAAATCATCACCACGACTGCAACTTTTGAAGTTAGGATCTTCTTCATCCTCGGCTGAATTTTTCCCAAGAATCTCTAGCTTTATCCTGTTTTGGTGGTTGCAAGTTGTGAGTCTCTTTTGTGGGTACGATGAAGAGAATGCGTCTGAGGGTGTCTCCTACTTATACTGAGCCATCGTCAGATTGCCGGCAATCGCTTGGATTCTTCTTCTCTCCATCGAAATTGTTGAACGGGCCTGGGATTTTGAATGTTTGACCGCCACAGTAATGGAGAACCAGATGGCTCTGAAAAACTAAAATAAAATGGAGAACCAGATGGGAATTTGACTCCACTGGTTATCGAGAAAGGGAAGATGACGAAGGAGAATTTGAAATCGGTCGTCAAGGAGGACAATTTGTAATATTTATTGCGAAAAAGTCTTAGAAAATTGAGAAATTAAACCATTCAGGAGCTAAAGAAAAGAAACATCTCAACGAGTTCCAGCACTACCTTAGTACTTTAAATTTTGGGCTATTTTCATTTGGTGACTATAATTCTAACGTTTCTGTAATGTCAGGCCATAATCTAATCCAAATTGTATAGGATTCCCACATATATCTAGACACGGAGTGAATTCTCTAACTTCTGCTTTTGGTCGAAAAATTCTCTAACTCAATTCTCCGGATTTTCTGCTTCTTCCCCCGACTCCTTTCCGTTGAATTAATGTAGTCATCTTAACTTTTTCTTCTCGCCAAAATATAAAATCTAATAAATTGAATAATGCCACCGTCTGTACTGTGAAAATAACTTAAATTACTTCATGTTATCGGCACATACACGGCTATACATTTGATTGCAAATTCAAAAACAAAAGACTCGGACATTTGGATTAGAAAGTCTACCGAGTGAACTGAAAGTGCCACATGGTTACGACATGTGAAGGGTTCATGTCCGATAGCTAATTGGGTTACATCTCTGTTAGTAAGTATGGTTTACACAAAACAAACGCGAAAATATTAAGAAAATACTCGTAAGGCTTTAATGACCATATTAAATGAGTATATGCATAAAACAAAGATAAGACAGATGAGTGACCTATTGACTACATAAAACTTGAATGAGGGAAAATGTGGGGGTTGAACACATTTTGCAAGATGGACGGTGGTCAAATAATAGAGTGATTTTGTAAATTCAAAGGTAAGACAGAGAGGATGGGTTTGATTGAAAATAAAGTGGGTTTCGGGAAAAATACGGCGATAAATAGAGTTAAAAACCGTATCTTCATCATATTTGTCCACCAACCCTATATATAAGTTAAAACCCATAATTTTTAGTCCTCCGTCTCTTATGATTCGTGGAATTATATATAAATATATATTGTGCAATCTTAATCCTCGAGATATAACTATTTGTGTAATTAAGTCCTCCTATTAATTGTGGTTGAGAGTGACCATTAAAAATGATGACGTGGCAATTTTAACATAGACGATATTACACACTAATCTAAAGTTCAAAGGCTATTTGTGTCATTTTCCCTTTAAACAACCACAATATACAGGAACGTACTTATATTCAGCATGAAAGAACCGGAACGACAAGTCCAAACCAAAAAGGGGTTGGCTAAACCTTTGTTGGCGATGTTGCTCAATGGAAACAAAGAATTCATGCATTGACCCGGCATGCAGTGCTGGGCACAGGACAACGTGTGCCCCTCTTGTCCTGTTTGCGGCATGACTCAACCTTTTTGGGCTATCGGCCCACGTTGACTGATGCTTCGCCCATATCTATGTTGGTACTTCGACTCTTCTTTTACTTCGGTCACTCGTCACAGGATTCGTGGATTTCAAAAGCCATTTGCGAGTCAATTCAAACTTAAAGCGCTCGATCCGTCCACTCAGGTTCACGTGGTAAACAGACAAATAAAAAGGGGTCAACTGGTGTTTTGTTTCTGGTCAAGACGGGGGCATTTTTTTTTTTGGTCGGATCACCGGAATATTTCAACGGAATAAAAGTCAAGTTTGCAAATTTAAGATTGTTACATTATATATTAACAAAACATAAACTATTGTTTATAACGAAGTACTATGATGGGCTACAAGCACCTTGCAAGAACCGATTACTTTCAAAAAAGGAAAATGAATAATGAACATTTGATGTCAGCCAAAAGTTTGAAATTAGAAATAGGAAGACTCACTTAATCTGTTAATGATAAAATTTAAGGTGAATATCTAGTAGATATTGATTCACAAGTTTCGATGGATATTGTTCTACCAAAGAAAAGATTTATATAGACTAATATGTTTTAAATAGCAACTTTAAAAATAGTGGATATTATTCTCTGTCAAAGAAAAAAATTGATAAATATTGTTCTCAAATAAAAGAAACTTAATAACTCAAGCAAATAAGAATGCCAATGTTTTATAACAATTATGCTAAAGAAGTGGGATTTGATATTAGAGTGTTAAACTCGTATAAAAGGAAAGGCAATGAGGAAAAAAAGTGGTGTGTTACTTTGTTATGATCATCAAGGGTACAAGATTGAAAAGGAGCTAATTAAGTCAAGACCGTAGAAAAGATGCGGTTGTCCAACAATGGTTAGAATACATTTAGTTAAGTGTTAGAAATGGGAAATGACAAAAGTTATACTTAATCATAATCATTTGGCAATTCCTCAAAGTGCTAGATTCTTTACATCACACAAGAATATTGATTCCAGAACAAAAAGAAAAATCGAGTTGCACTATAATTCAGGGGTGAGAGAAAATAAATTGTTTCAAGCATTAGTTGTTGAAGAAGGAGGGCATGAGAAGCTAAAATTTGAAGAAGAAGATGCTAGAAACTATGTTACAAAGTATAGAAGGTTGAAATTGTAAGTAGGAGATGGGCAAGCACTCTTCAATTTTTTCGATCATGTTGTGGAAAAATTCTTGTTATAGTTATATACTTGATTAAAATGGTGAACAACAACTATGTAATGTTTTCTGGATGGATGCATGACCAAGACACGCAGATAGATATTGGGGGATATAGTCACATTTGATATCAAATAAATATGACATGCCTTTTCCTTCATTTGTCGATGTCGATCATTATGGCTAGTCAGTTTTGTTAGGATGGGGCTTGCTTGCAGATGAGAGAACAAGCTTTTTCATCTGGATGTTTAAGGCTTAGATTGATTAGTGTTGTTGCCAACGAGTAACACAAAGAAAATCTTTTTTATTAACTGCTTTGGACACTTACAACATTTATAGAAATTTATTAGTATAGGAAAAGAATTAGTCGTTTTTGGACACAAAACAATAGGATTTTGCCTATTCCCAACTTTCCGTAGCTAGCTAGAGCAATTAAGGACTGGCAACTTTTAACACAAATTAAGAATTTTAAAATGATTATATGGCAAATCCAATAGTAATACACATTGACATGAAATTAATGCATATAATTTACATATTAAATAAAAATTTAATTTTTTCAATAACACGAGTATAACATCCAATTGTGACGTGAACACAAATTAATCCATCGGGCTAAATCCTTAGTTCACTTAGGAAGTGCATATCTTAATTTATCGCATGCAAAAGATGTCCTCCCATTGAATTTCTCTAGCTTAATCCTTGGTAGAAATTCACTTGACACAACATTTGTTTCAACAACACTCTGGTTTTTCTTCAACCCCAAATTGACAAAATAATGAATAGCAAAATTGAGGACAAAATCAGATAGTCGCTTCCTGCATTTTACACTTACAAAAAATTGCTAACAAATTTATTAGGCTGAAAGGATTAAATCTTAGAAATCAAGCATGATTCCCAAGTTATACATTCTACAACAGATGGAAATTAGCCATCCGAAAAATAAATCAAAAAAAGGAAAGAAAAAAAAAAAAAACCTAAGGTTTATCCTTGTAAACTGTGTATTAGTTCCTTTTATCCTTCTTACTTGCAACTACTCAATTCCCTTCACTTGGTGGCACACCCATGTTCACTCAGCCCGGAAAGGCCCATCACGCGATGGCACGCCCACGTTCATTTAGCCCGCGAAGGCCTAGGTGCTTTGTGGTGCTTCTTCCGGAGTGTAGCCGTGGCAGTTCCCAGTGCATGGAGTCGGACCCTTGTCCAGGGTCTGGAGAACAATTAGACCAGGCTCCTCACTATTAGCCTGCACTCCTCCGTGGCCGTTAATCAGAACCCGACGGGCCTCGCTAGGTCGCATCGATGCTCCCATCAGAAACAGCAAAATCATCACCGCGCCTGCTAGTTTTGAACTTAGGATCTTCTTCATCCTCGGCTGAATTTTTCCCAAGAATCTCTAGCTTTATCCTGTTTTGGTGGTTGCAAGTTGCGAGTCTCTTTTGTGGGTACTATGAAGAGAATGCGTCTGAGGATGTCTCCTACTTATATTGAGCCATCGTCAGATTGCCGGCAATTGCTTGGTTTCTTCTTCTCTCGATCGAAATTGTTGAACGGGCCTGGGATTTTGAATGTTTGACCGCCACAGTAATGGAGAACCAGATGGTTCTGAACAAAAAGGTAAAAAAGATGGAGAACCAGATGGGAATTTGACTCCACTGGTTATCGAGAAAGGGAAGAAGACGAAGGAGAATTTGAACCAGTCGTAAAGGAGGACAATTTGTAATATTTACTGCGAGAAAGTCTTAGAAAATTGAGAAATTAAACCATTCAGGAGCAAAAAAAAAGAAAAATCTCAATGGGTTCCGGCATTACCTTAGTACTTTAAATTTTGGGCTATTTTTCATTTGGTGACGACTATAATTCTAGCATTTCTATAACGTCCGGCCATAATCTAATCCAAATAGTATAGAATTTCCACATATATCTAGACACGGAGTGAATTCTCTAACTTCTATTTTTGGTCAAAAAATTCTCTAACTCAATTCTCTGGATTTTCTGCTTCTTCCCCCGACTCCTTTTCGATGAATTAATGTAGTCATCTTAACTTTTTCTTCTCGCCAAAATATAAAATCTAATAAATTGAACAATGCCACTGTCCGTACTATGAAAATAACTTAAATTACTTCATGTTATTGACACATACACGGCTATACATCTAATTGCAAATTCAAAAACAAAAGACTTCGGCATTTGGATTGGAAAGTCTACCAAGTGAATTGAAAATGCCACAGGGTTACGACACGCAAAGGGTTCATGTCAGATAGTTAATTGGGATACATTTCTGTTAGTAGGTATGGTTTACACGAAACAAACACGAAAATATTAAGAAAATACTCATAAGGCTTGAATGACTATATTGAACGAGTATGCATAAAACAAAGATAAGACAAATGAGTGACCTATTGATTACGTAAAACTTGAATGAGGGAAAATGTGGGGATTGAACACATTTTGCAAGATGGACAGTGGTCAAATAAGAGAGTGATTTTGTAAATTCAAAGGTAAGACAAAGAGGATGAGTTTGATTGAAAATAAATTGGGTTCACGGAAAACTAGGGCAACAACAGAGTTAAAAATCGTATCTTCATCAAATTTTTCCATCGATCCTATATATAAGTTAAAACCCATAATTTTTAGTCCTCCACCTCTTATGATCCATGGAATTATATGTGTAATCTTAATCCTCAAGATATAATTATTTATGTAATTAAGTCATCTTGTTAATTGTCATCGAGAGTGACCATTAAAAATGATGACGTGGCAATTCTAACAGAGTGAGACTTAAATGGCATGGTGATTTACCTATTTTGAAATGATCATGTAGACTTTATTATTGTTCAGAATAAAGATAATAGGTATATAAGAATCTTGTAAAAACAAGTAAGCAAGGGGAAAGAGACCAAATAGGGTTGTGGCTATGCCCAGCATCGACGGCATACTACCGTTACCATGTGAGCGTCATGACCTGTATTGCCTACGAAAGGTGCGAGGATGTCACTGAGGCAGGGCTGCGACCTTCACTGCTCTCTCTCTCTCTTACACACACACACCCGTCTGATGGCCGTCTTAAAGGGTGACCCTCCTTTTTCATAAAAAAATTGCACACCACCACATCGGCGATTTCTGAACAAAATTGGTCGGAATGAATGTATTGGAATTTTGCACAAAAGTTCAAGATTAGATTGATAGAATGGAATAGTTTAAAATCAAATCGACATCTGCATGATAGGTTTATAAATGATTGAGTAATCCTCCCCCGTTCGCTTCTGTCGCATGTAATTGGTACGTTTGTTTGGATGAGACTTTCGGACTTGAATTGGAACTCCACACTTTCTGCAGTGCCCCGTTTCTGAGGCATGATGGTAAGACCGTGTGTTTTGGAAAAGCTTCGGTGTGGTCGGCTTGCAGATTTCGTTCTTTTCGACTAGTTACCATTGGTTGAACGAGAGACTAGACTTGAATTGGAATTCCAGACCGTAGCTACGGTCATCTTTGAGAAAGTCAACATCTGTTTTTTCTTGATATTACGACACATAGCTTTTGCATTGCTGAAAAAGAGGAACAGCGGCATCGCAGCACAGAAAACCCGTTTTTTTCTGAAGCATTGCTTCTTGGAGATTTCCTTTCTCCATTCCTCGTTGCCCAGGTCAAGATATAAACTTCCGTAAAGGTTTAGAATTAAATCGGCAATAATGAAAATATTTGGAATGGAGTGACTTCCGCACAACATAGTTAGGATTGAGTGGACAATTTTTCCAAAACAAGCGCTCATTTAAATAGGAAAAATGACATAAATATTCCTTAAATTTTGACTCAATATGCAATATGGTCCATAAACTTTAAATTTGTTCAATGTGATCGATAAACTTGAGTTCAATATGCAATGTTGTTCTCAAAATTTTAAGTTATTCAATATGATTCCTGAATTTTTTATACATGTTCAATGTGGTCCATAAACTTGAGTCCATGATAGTGCTTATGTTTAGCTTAAAAGAACCGGAACGACAGCTCAAACCCAAAATGGGTTGGCTAAACCTTTGTTTGCGATGTTGCTCGTGGTGGAAACAGAAAGAGTTCAAGCGTCGACCCGGCATGCAGTGCTGGGCACGGACAACGTGTGCCTCTCGTCCTGTTTGTAGTGTGAAAAGCTTTTTGGGCTACTGGCCCGCGTCCACTTTTGCTTCGCCGATGTCTATGTTGGTACTTCGACTTTCCTTCTTCTTTTTCTTCGGTCACTCGTCACAGGATTCGTGAGTTTCAAAATTTAATTGCCAGTCAATTTGAACTTGAAGCGTTCGATCCGTCCACTCGGGTTTACGAAATAAACAGGAAAATGAAAAAAAGGGCCAACTGTTCTTTTGTTTCTGGTCAACACGGGAGTATTTCAACGGTATAAAAGTCCAGCTCGCAAATTTAAGATGTTATATTATATATTAACGAAAAAAACTATTGTTTATAACGAAATACCATGATGGGTTGCAGGTCCCTTATGTGAACCGATTACTTTACAAAAAAGAAAATGAGTAATCTGATGTCAGCTATAAGTTTTATAGCTAGAAATAGGGAGACTCACTTGATCAGTTAATAATAATTAAGGTGAATATCTAGTGGATATTGATTCTCAAGTTTTGGTGGATATCGTTCTACCAAAGAAAAGATTTATATAGAGTGACAAGTTTTATTTTAAATTGCAACTTTTAAAATAGTGAATATTATTCTCTGATTAAAGAAAAGATTTGATGGATATTGTTCCCAAATAAAAGAAACTTAATAGCTCAGGCAAATAGGAATGCGGATGTTCCTATAACAATTATGCTAAAGAAGCAGGAATCACATTACAATGTTAAACTCGTATAAAAGGAAAGGCATCAAGGAAAAAAACGTGGTGTGGTACTTGGTGGCAGTCGTTAAGGGTACAAGATTTTTTTTTTTTTTGGTCGAAAGTAGTGTGTTCATTCATTCATCAAAACGAGAATTACATGAAAACGACATGTGGAAATCTGAGCACAAAATATTCCAAAGGGATTGTGGGGGATTGAGCTTCCATGTTGGGGGAAGGATTTTGAGTCGGAATGCTTTTGCAACCTATTCTGCGGCTTGATTTGCTTCTCTAGAGCAATGGACTATGCTTACGTGGGTTAATTGGGCCAAAACCTGTTTGCACTCCCTAATATGTTCTTCACAGCCCATAACTCCTCTGCCTGGCCTAGAACAAGCTCCTCTGCCCAGCCTAGAACGAGCTCCACCAGCGGAAGACAGTCACTTTCGGATATTAGATTCTATTTCGGTACCTGTACTTCTCCCATGTGAGGTTCTTCTCTCTGTTTCAGCAGTTGCAATCCATGGGGCAGAGCTAGGGTTTTTGCCAGCAGGGATGAAGAGGCATGGATCTCTTTGACAAATCCATCGACGATCACTCTGTTGGAGTTTCGCAGGATCCCAGCGATCGAACTAGATGAGGTGCCTTCCACCCACGAGCAATCGACGTTCAGCTTCAGAGCATGGCTTTCCGGCGCTGTCCAGCTCACAGGTAGGGTCACCGTTCTTGCCTTTCCTTTTCTCGTGCTTGGGTTCCATAGACTAAAGCTTCGGCTTTGTTCTTGGGCAGCCTCGATTATGGCCTCTGGTTGTAGTTTCCTATCGAGAAAAAAATGCGGTTGTCAAAAAATGGTTAGAATACATTTACTTAAGTCTTAGAAATAGGAAATGACAAAAATTATACCCAATTATAATCACTTGACAGCTCCTCAAAGTGCACAAGAATATTGATTCCTCAAAAAAAAAAAAAAAAAAAAAAAAAAAAACATTGAGTTGCATTGTGATTATGAGATTTCAAGCATTAGTTGTTGAAGAAGGAGGGCATGACAAACTAAAATTTGAAGAAAAAAGATGTTACAAACCATGTTACGAAGTACAAAAGGTTGAAATTGCAAGATGGAGATGGGTAAACATTTTCAATTATTTTTAGATCATGCTATGGAAAAATTCCAATTGTGTACTTGATCTGGATGGTGAATAATGACTGCATAATGTTTTTTTGACAGATGCATAACCAAGAGACGCAAACCGGTACTAAGGATCTAGTCACATTTGATACGACTTATTAGACAAAGAAATATGACATACCTTTTCCTCCATTTGTCGATGTCAATTATCATGGCTAGTTAGTTTTGCTAGGATGTGGCTTGCAGATGAGACAATAAGCCTTTTCATCTAGATGTTTATGGCTCAACTTGATTAGTGTAGGTGCATTACCAATAAGTTACCTAAAGAAAAGTCCTTTTTTATTAACTGTTTTTGACACTCACCAACACTTATTGAAATTTACTAGTATAGAAAAAGAATTAGTATTTTTTGGGCACAGAACAACAGAATTTTGCTTGTGCCCAATTTTCATAGTTAGCTAAAGCGATTGCAGGATTGGCAATTTTTAATGCAAATTAAGATGTTTAAAACAATTTAATGGCAAATCCAATAGTAACACCCATTGACATGAATTTAATCTATCTGAGTTAGCATAATAAATGCAAATTTAATTTTTTTCAATGACATGAGTATAACATCTAGTTGTGACATGTGAACACAAATTAATCCTCCATACTAAATCCTTGATTCACTTAGGAAGTGCATATCTTAATTTATCACCCGCGAAAGACATCTTCCCGTTGAATCTCTCTAACTTAATCCTTTGTAGAAATTCACTTGACACGACATTTGCTTCAACAACATTCTGATTTATCATCAATCCCAGATTGACAAAACAACGAACAGCAAAATTGACAACAAAATTGCATAGTGGGTTCCTGCCTTCTGCACTTAAAAAAAAATTGCCAACAAATTTATTAGGCTTAAAGGATTAACTATAAGAAATCAAGCATGACTCTCAAGTTATTACATTCTGCAACAGATGGACATTATCCATATGAAAAGTAAACAAAAAAGGAAAGAAAAAAAAAACTTCCATTTATTCTTGTAAACCGTGTATTGCTTCCTTTTCAATCCTTTTTACGTGCAACTACTTAATTCCCTTCGCAAGGGTCCTCTACACGGAGTACCAATTATTTAAGACTGGCAACGACGCCAGATAGAAGGACGCGATCGGAATAATCGTGCGGTGGCACGCCTACGGCCGATTGGCCTGCAAAGGCCTTGGTGCTGGTGGTTCCAGCGGTGGTGCTGCTTCTAGGAGTGTAGCCACCGCAGTTCCCAGTACACGGAGTTGGACCCTTTTTCATGAAGAGAATGCGTCTGGGGATGCCTCCTACTTATATTGAGCCATTCTCACTTTGTCAGACTGCCAGCAATTGCTTGGATTCTTCTTCTCTCGATCGAAATTGTTGAAAAGGCCGGGGATTTTTGAATTTTTGACTGCCACAGTGATGGTAAACCAGATGGGAATTTGACTCCGCTGGTTATAGAGAGATGGAAGAAGGTGAAGGGGAATTTGAATCGGTCGTCGAGGACGACAATTTGTAATATTTGTTGTGAAAAAGTTTTAAAAAATTGAGAAATTAAACCATCGAGGAGCAAAAAATAAAAAATCTTGATAAGTTCCTGCATTTCTTTAGTACTTTAAATTTTGGGCTATTTTTTTTTTATTAAATGACTATAATTCTAGCTAGTGTGTAATGTCAGGCCATAATCTAATCCAAAATCGTATAGGATCCCCATTTATATCTAGACATGACGTAATTTCTCTAACTTCTGGTTGAAGAATTCCCTAACTTAATTCTCTAGATTTTCTGCTTCTTCCCCCAACTCCTTTGTGTTGAATCAGTGTGGTCATCTTAACTTTTTCTTCTTGTCAAAATATAAAACCTAATAAATTGAACATGCTGTTCAACTATCCATACCGTGAAAATAACTTAAATTGCTTTGTGTTATTGGCATAGGCACGGTTATATATCTGATTGCAAATTCAAAAACAAAAAAAATCAAGCATTAGGACCGGAAGGTCTACCAAGTGAGTTGAAAGTGCCACGTGGTTACGACACGTGAAGAATTCATGTCAGATGACTAATTGAAATACATCTTTGTTAGTAGTTAGTTCACACAAAACGGACATGAAAATATTAAGGAAATACTTGTAAGGCTCGAATGACTGTATTAGACAATATGCATATAACAAAGGTAAGACAAATGAGTGACCTATTGGTTAGGTAAAACTTGAATTGGGAAAATGTGGGGGTTGAACACATTTTGCAAGACCGATGGTGGTCAAATAAGGAAGTGATTTTGTAAATTCAAAGTTATGATAGAGAGGATGAATTTGATTGAAAATAAAGTAGGTTTGGGGAAAACTAGGGTGACAAACAAAGTTAAAAACAGTGTCTTGATCGCATTTGTCCACCGACCCTTTATATATAAATATATATTCAAACCCAGAATTTTTAGTCCTCCATCTCCTATGATTCGTGGAATTTAGTCTTTTATAATATATATATAGTTATATTGTGCAATCTTAATCCTCGAGATATCATTTTTTTATGTAATTAAGTCCTCTTGATAATTGTTGTTGAGAGTAACCATTAAAAATGATGCCATGGCAATTTTAACACGGTGAGACTTAAATGGTGTGGCAATTTTCCTACTTCGAAAATGTTTATGTGGGCTATATTCATGTTCAAAATAAAGATAATGAGTATATAAGAATCTTGTAGAAACAAGTGAACAAGGGGAAAGAGACAAAAGAGGGTTGTGGCTATGCCTAGCCACAGCACACTACCGTTACCATGCGAAGATGTCACCGAGGCAGAACTTAGCGTGGTTGTCAATGCCTGGAAGGTCACAGATGGTGAGCCGATCCTCTAGATTTCAGAGGCGCTCGTGCATATTTGAAGTCTTGATGTTGGTGATGACTACTTTGTTTTCTTCTTTTACTCTTGATAAGTCAAAAGGTAGTGATGGCTATCATTCTGAGTGTTATCCTAAAAGTCTCACCCTTGTTATATGAGTCATGGTTTTCTCACATCGTCCATGACACAAAAATGCGAGATTGGCAAGCCTATCACCATTACCCTACCAAAATGTTAATAGCCGGTGAATCTCTTTACATGAGATATGTCGCGGTTAGGCAACTCAATGAGAATAATTTGAAAGTTCACTTACGAAATGAATTGAACTTATGAGTTCCGGGCATCGCTTAGAGCTCGGTCCATTGCTTAGAGTATCATATTGGCATTGCACTCCCCCAAAGTTGTTCTAGTGTTTAGGATTTTCTCCGTGATTTGTTTTTCATTTTACATAGGTTATATTTCCTTCCATTTCTGGTTGGAGAGATTTTTCCCTAATCATAATTTTGGTTGGTAGGTTATAAGTTTATGGACACTACACACAAAAGATTTAACTGAACAAATATATAGGTAAAGCTCATGTTCGTAGCGCCCTAATCAAAATACAATTCCCTCCGATCAGGAGGGGAAAGGAAATTCCGAGAAGAATGCTTCAGAGAAAACAGGTTTTCAAATGCTGCGATGCCGCTGCTCCTCTTTTTCGCTTGCTGCGAAACTCCTGTTTCTTTTTCAGCGGTGCAGACGTTATGTGTCGTAATGTCAAGACAAAACATATGTTGACTTTATCAAAGATGAGCATAGCTCCAGTCTGGAATTCCAATTCAAGGCTAGTCTCTCGTTCAACCGAAGATAACTTGTCGAAAGGAACGAAATCCCCAAGCTGACCACATCGAAGCTTTCCAAAACACGTGCTCTTACCATCATAGGGCATTGCAAAAAGTGTCGAATTTCAATTCAAGCCCAAAAGTCTCATTCAAACAAACGTAACAATTACACGCAACACAAGCGAATGGGGAGGATTACCTAGTCACTCATAAACTTATTATATGGATGCCAATTCGATCTTAAACTTTCTACTTTTTGTCAATTTAATCTTAAAATTTGTGTGAAATTTCAATGTAGTTCTTTTAGCTAATTTCATTGGAAATCATCTACGTGGTGATGCACAATTTTTGCCGGAAAAGGAGGGTTGTTCTTTAGGACAGATGTCAATGACTGGACTACCACATTGGTGCTTTCCGGTGAAAATTGGCTAGAATGACCACGTTGGAATCTTGCACAATTTTTTATGACTAAATTGACAAAATTGAAAATTTTATGATTGGATTGACATCCATATAACACAATTAGGACTAAGTGGATAATTTTGCCAAAGCAAATGCTCATTTAAATAAGGAATGATCATATAAGTAGTCCATAAACTTTGACCAAATGTGCTGAAGTTTAGCCCAATGTACAATGTCATTTGTTAAGTTTTAATTCGTTCAGTGTTATCCATTAATTTTTGGTACATGTTCAATTTAGTCTATAAATTATATGAAATGCTCAATGTTATCATTCCATTAAATCAAGTTCAGGGATAATATTAAACATTTTCATATAGTTTAAAAATTAGATTGAACAATTAAAAGTTTATGACCGACATTACACACAAACCTAAAGTTTATAGACTATTTGTGTCATTTTCCCTTTAAACGACCACAATATACAGGAACATGCTTATATTCAGCATGAAAGAACCGGAACGACAGGTCCGAACCAAAAAGGGGTTGGCTAAAACTTTGTTGGCGATGTTGCTCAAGGTGGAAACAAAGAATTCATGACTTGATCCGGCATGCGGTGCTGGGCACAGGACAACGTGTGCCCCTCTTGTCCTGTCTGCGGTATGACTCAACCTTTGTGGGCTATCGGCCCACGTTGACTTATGCTTCGTCGATATCTATTTTGGTACTTCGACTCTTCATTTTCTTCGGTCACTCGTCACATGATTCGTTCAAAAGTTATTTGCGAGCAATTCAAATTTAAAGGGCTCGATCCATCCACTCAGGTTCACGAGATAAACAGAAAAATAAAAAAGGGTCAAGTGGTGTTTTGTTTCTGGTCAACACGGGGGCTTTATTTTTGGTCGGATCACGGAAATATTTCAACGGAATAAAAATTGAGTTTGTAAATTTAAGGTTGTTATATTATATATTAACAAAACATAAACTACTGTTTATAATGACATACTATAATGGGCTGCAAGCACCTTACAAGAACCGATTACTTTCAAAAAAGGAAAATGAGTAATGAACATTTGATGTCAGCCACAAGTTTGAAATAAGAAATAGGGAGACTCACTTAATCTGTAAATGATAAGATTTAAGGTGAATATCCAGTAGATATTGATTCACAAGTTTCGGTGGATATTGTTCTACCAAAGAAAAGATTTATATAGATTGACAAGTTTTAAATAACAACTTTAAAAATAGTGGATATTATTCTCTGGTCAAAGAAAAGATTTGATGGATATTGTTCAAAAATAAAAGAAACTTAATAACTCAAACAAATAAGAATGCGGATATTTTATAACAATTATGCTAAAGAAGCAGAATTTGACATTAGAATGTTAAACTCGTACAAAAGGAAAGGTAGCGAGGACAAAACGTGGTGTAGTATTTTGTTGTAGTCATCAAGGGTACAAGATTGAAAAGGAGTTAGTTTAGTCAAGACCGTAGAAAAGATGTGGTTGTCCAACAATGGTTAGAATACATTTAGTCAAGTCTTAGAAATGGGAAATGACAAAAGTTATACTTAATCATAATCATTTGGCAATTCCTCAAAGTGCTATATTCTTTACATCACACAATAATATTGATTGCAAAACGAAAAGAAAAATCGAGTTGCACTGTAATTCAGGGGTTAGAGCAAATAAATTGTTTCAAGCATTAGTTGTTGAAGAAGGAGGGCATGAGAAACTAAAATTTGAAGAAAAAGATGCTAGAAACCATGTTACAAAGTACAAAAGGTTGAAATTGTAAGTAGGAGATGGGCAAGCACTTTTCAATTTTTTTTCAATCATGCTTTGGAAAAAATCTTATTATAGTTATATACTTGATTAAAATGGTGAAAAATGACTACGTAATGTTTTTTGGATGGATGCATGACCAAGACACATTTCAGAACTTTGCTTATGTGTCGAGTTCTGTATTCTTAACTGAGTCTAATCTTTTGTGAACTGTGGATTCAGGAGCGACAAACCATGTAGCGAAGGATAGAGAATCTTCGTGGAATTCCGACGATTTTATCTCTAATGCCTCACGTATCTCCACGCAGTGGCTTTTCTTACTTGCTTCTTTGGACGTCGGACTTGGCTGAGAAAAAGGTTCCTGAGAGATGCAATGTTTAATGTCGATAGTTCAGCCACCGTCACTTGGCCGCCGTCCCTCGGCCACTGTCGCTCAGCCGCCATCCCTCAACCTCCATTGTAGTTGCTTGCCACAACAAGACAAAAGAAAGAAAGAAAGAAAAAAACGAACAGAAAATCCCGAGAAAGAGGGAGGTGTCGACGATGAGGGCGGAGGAGGGGAAAACTTGACACATTATAGACAAGACCTAAAGGCAGATATCTCATGAAAAACACCATACCAAAAGAATCTCACACAAAACAGTACGGTCCATGCATCACAGTCATCAAAATTTTAGTGATTGTTGTTAGGTCAATTTAATTAGAAATTGCATATCATGAGAATTAGGTCGTTTAGTTAACACGGCATTACACATTTTCGGGTGAGTTCCACAAAGAAATAAGACAATAGTGTAACTTTACATGATAAAATTACCATTTTACTTTAGAGGATCCCAATACTTTAAACTCTTCCAATTGTATTCACCTGTGACTCTTTCATTCGACACTTATATCATAACCATAACGAAGCACATGAGTTCAAACTCCTTGGATCAATCCCAAGAAAGAACACAAACAGAGGGATTCGCATCTTAGACTCGAACGAAGAAGATGAACATGCTCGGGTGCTCAATGAACACGAGATTAGCCTTGAGGATATAGTTCAGTTCAATGATAGCAGGGAGTCTGGGCTTCACCGGGGCAGCAGGGAGTCTGGGCTTCACTGGGCCAGCAGGGAGTCTGGGCTTCACCCTCGGGGGGGTGGCCGTCGGGCCAGCAGGGAGTCTGGGCTTCACCGGGCCAGCAAGGAATCTGGGCTTCACCCCCGGGGGGGTGGCCGTCGGGCCAGCAAGGACTGCAACAGGGACTCTGGGCTTCACCCTCGGGGGGGTGGCCGTCGGGCCAGCAGGGACTGCAGCAGGGACTCTAGGCTTCACCCCCGGGGGGTTGACTACAGAAGGGACTCTGGGCTTCACCCTCGGGGGGGTTGCCGTCGGGCCAGCAGGGACTGCAGCAGGGAGCTCCCCTTGCAATATGCTGTCCAAAGGGGACATGCGCTGTGATTGGACATCAGAATAGGAGGAAGAACCATCTCATCCATAACTGTTTAGCAAAAGGGGATCCAATTTATGTATCAGAGTGTTCGGTTTTGCTTGATGAATATGCTTATGCAATGGGACCTTACAGTCTCATATCAATGTAAAGATGCATAATTGCGAAAGTTGCCACAATTCAACAAATCCATCTCTTAATTGAGCAAATTATGCTCCTAACAATGACACTCGTAAGAAAGATATGCATGACTGGCCGTAAAATAGGATCCTGCTGTACAATGATTTCGACCACATCCATGACCCCCTCGGCTTGAAAATACTCCATAAAACAATCATAAATCAACATAATGGCAGCTCTAAATAGAACTTGAAAAGAAAGTGACTTGTGATCTAAACCACCTCACATCGATTTACAACATGAAAACCGCTCCGTTAAACTGTTACAATTGACGACACTTTGTATTATTTAACAACATGAACGGATTCCCCGACAGTTCACGACCCTGAGGTACTGTACCCTGGCCTGGAGGACTAGTACAGACACACCAACAATCCCCCTATTCCCAGGATGATTGATATTTATCATGATGACATGGGTTGTGAGGTTGGAGGGTGAAACTTATCATATCCATATGTCATGGAAAAAAAAAGTGTATTTACTAGCACATGAAGTTTTTCATGACAATTCAATGACGTATTGCGTAATTTTCCCATATTAAATACGGTTGAGAATTAGAATACGGGTCATGTTTTTCCACTCCGAGATCCACAGATGTTTTGGACAACTCTTCTCATAACTTGACGAGTAAAAGTTAAGATGGATGGTAGTTGGAAATGAGAGATCTTATATTCCTTAAGATGCAAGACTAACTATTTAACCATTTGTCTGTTCGATTTGACTCTTGATTATATTCAGGATGCCCATCACCTACTCTTCATTCCACCTCCTGTTCAATAACTTCTCTCCCCACTAGAATGCTTTGCCAAATGTGAGAATCTGAATTATATACTTTAGGTTTGGTCTCTTGTACATAAACATCTTTGTAATTTTGTTAAGGACTTGTGCCTTTAGCTTGAAAAAATGGAGTGCGAGCCGTTAATGCGGAGAAACAGTCAAACTTGCTTTGAAAGAGCAGCTAGATGAGCTTCAAAAGCAATTCAATGAGGTAGAGACCCCCCCGATTCGCTTGAGGTCGCCACAGGTGATCTCTCTTAATTACTCGATCTCATATAACTTCACAGGCCAAGCTCTTGATTTCTCGTAGAATGGAGATTATCTTATGAGCGTTTGGTGTACGAATGATATATTCCGCTTGCCGACACCGACCGCCGCCCGACAGCCGCTCGACCACTACACGATAGTCACACGATAGCCGCACGACTACCGCACAACAGCTGCTCGATCTTGCTCGAGAATCAGATCTCGCTCTTCATTCTCGACCTACTATTCCGCCTTCAGCGTGGCCGACCTGACCAACACGGGGTCTTGGCGAAGCTGGCGCTCCGGTTCTTCTCTCTGGCCCGGCTTTTATCATTTATAATAGATGAACCCTAATTGATCTACACGTATAATTAAAGTTTTTTAGTTTCTTTTTTGAATTTGATGCAGATATCTATATATATATATGTACTTGCTGTAAGAGAAATATTACTACACAATCAAATGTTTCCAATTGCATTTTCCAGATGACGGGATCTTCTTTATGCTTATCATACAATGGCCAAAAGTATAAAAACGCAAGTAAAATGTATGCATACAAAATTCTAGGCCCAATTCCCTAATTGTCCTAACTTCAGGTCCAATCCTAATTGTCCCGATTTTTTCTTTGAAAAAAATCCTCCAACGGGAGATGGTGGAGTAACTGAAGAGATGGAGTAGATTTGAAGATAACTCCTGTACGATTTGAAGATAACTCCAATGGTTCAAGTTATTTTGGCCATCCCCAAATTCCATATCTCAATTCTTCCTAATTATCTTGGATGTTAAAGATTGTCCTATTGATCTCCTCGACGGACGATGGTCAGTGGCAACGGATGAAGGACCGGTTGACGAACGATGAGAAATTTTTTTATTTCTCTTTTATGTTCCAGAAATAGAGAAGTAGAAAATTTCTACTTTTAATTTCTATTCTAAACCTATTTCTGGAATTTGATAAAGAAGTGAACCGATAATGCTTCTGTAAAACTTTTGGTCAACTTTCTTTCCTCATTCATCTTTGTCTAGCTTCGAAGAACTTGACATAGGTGTCTCTATCCTTTTGCAATTCTCCAATCCAAATTTCTTGATAAGATCTTTAGCATATTTTTCTTGATGTATAAAGATGCCTTTCTTTGATTGTTTAACTTACAATCCAAGAAAGAATGTTAACTCTCCCATCATACTCATCTCGAATTTATCCTTAGTTTCATAATTGCAACTTGCAAGCCCAGAAAGGAGGGGAATTTGGACAAGAATAATTGTGACTGATGTTTAGAACGAGGTTGTCGCCTTTTTTGCTTTCTCCATATCTTGGCAAGCCTATCCAATGGTACGACTTAATTCGACTTTCCACAACATAGCAAGGCAAAAATGACCAACATTACTAATATCTAGAACGATATAAAAGTTTCACCAACTAGTTTAGTGGACTACAAATAGCTGTCTCAGGATCATTTGTCTATGTATCATTGAAGACAGATGCTCCAAAAGACTAAATTCTAAAGGAAGCGTCTTCAAGGGCAAAAATTTCAACGAAAAACACTCCAAAGGAGAACTGAAGTTTCATACCTATGACAAAGATCGATAAGTACAAAGCATAAGTCGATCTTCTCATCTCATGTTGGCCCTAAGCCTAAGCGGCTCATCCAAATCTCAAACTGATTAGCATTGCATTTATATCGGTGGAAAACCTCTCATGTTTCACAATTACCACATCATATCTATGAACCTTCCTTCAACATCAATAAGCAAATGCAAATGCAAAATTAAATGAGATCAAACACGTCAAGCACATTTGCAAGTTCAATCTCATGATGAGTAATGAATTACCATGTCAAGTTCAATTTATTTGTGAAAGAGCAGTGTCACTGCAGACTAATTCTATTAGATCGAGCAATTTGCTATGACAAGTCCAAGAACCGTGAGACCTAGATGAGATTGCAACAAAGAGATCAAATAAAGCACAAGTTTCCTGCTGTATAACTTATTCTATTTATCGTATATTGTGACACTTCCACGAAAGTCTACTAATTCCCATCATGGTAAAAAATAGATCATGATCTCAGGTAAATGAATGGCATGAAAGAGTAAGGTCATGACGAGGAATGAACTCTATGACGTGGCTGCACAAAATGATTTATGACAGCAGCTGACTTTATCGAAAGTCGAAGCAGAGAGAGAGTCAAAAGCCAGGCATTGTTCATCATCTTCTTCCGCTTTGCTACTCCACCGCGAAGTTCAGCCGATGGGCGTGGTGGGCGGCGCTCAACTGCAAGAGGCCAGATCTAACCGTCGGGAAACCTCGCCTGAGGTCGCAACACTAGATTCACCTACTGAGCGTATGGAATGGATCTTATTATAAACGAAACCATGGCTCTGATACCATGAATGGACCTAAACTTAGAACCAAGCCACTTTGTCGGTTTGATCTTCACAGAACCTGAAATGCACGTCCCACAAAATTATCAGCAAACAGATGATGTTTCGCTCCGTTTAACTTTTTTGAAGAAGCATACAATAGCTTCTTATACAGTAACATTACTTGGATTTCAACTCAGCTATTTCAAGCTTTAAATCATTATCCTCGCTTGCAGCCTCAAAGATCGCATCCAGATAAGGGGAAGTCCAACAGTTGTATTGGGATACTTTGTAAGGGTCAGAGATAACAACAATCATATTTTTCTTTAGTGCCATAACTTACGAAAGGTACACTTAAGTATCAAAATCGAAGTAAAATGGATCACTTGAGTGCAAATCCGGCCAAAATGCTGACGTGTCAATTTTCCGGCAAAGCGAGTGCAAAACGGCATTGTTTTGGTGCTAACGTAGTCGATTTGAGATCAGATATAGGTTGGTTTGATTGAGATGTATGGCTAATCGTGGGTGACACCATTAAATTGGAAAACTCTCATCGATCGACAATAATATGATTTTACTATCGTTTTGGTACCATGTGTCTGTAATAGAATTCTCAAGATTTTCATGATAATCGAGAGTCGTCATCGAGTTAAGTGGGTTAATTGTGACTTGAAAAAAATCGACCACGGATCGGATTCAAATTCGTGATTAATTTTAATCTGTCGCAATTTTAGTGTGATCTAGGCTACCGGGTAGCTTAGAATAAACCATTTTAAAAATAAATGCTAATAATAAGGTAATTTCGTAATTTTGTAACATATGCTTGAAAAATTTCTAGTCATTTTGAAAGTTCAACAAAAACACGAATATTCCTCCATAAATTCAACATATGTGTGGGACACCAAAAGTTTTGAAAATCACGTACATACCTATACTTTATGTAAAGGTTCAAGTATACTACTAGTAGAGTTATCTACACAAGAATAAGGGTCCGTTCGTTTTGCAGAAAATGGGTAATTTCTGGAAAATATTTTCCCATAAGTCATTTTTCAGAAAAATGATAATATTTTTTGGTGTTTGGCTGAAACCTGAAAATGTTTCGGAAAATATTTTTTGGTGTTCGGTAAGGAAAATATTTTTTAAGACTTCACCACTTAGACATGCATCACTTACCGACCTATAAATCCAGCGGATAAATCTGCAATTCCAGACTTATAATTCACTGTCAAATTCCTTTAAATGCGTATAAAAGTCGAAGGCATATTTGAGTCTCCGTTTATTATGCCACGTGGTCAAAAACGATCTTCTCAACTTACTATAAGCAATAGCTTCTATTAATTTGGAGGGATGAAGCCACCTAGCCTAGTCACTTGAGTGCAAATTTATCTTCCATTAAAGCAAGGATTTTTCTTATTTCTTAAGTTACCTTAATTGACATGAGCCCAAGGGATTTGATATACATTTATGAGCAAGATTTCTTCTTGTCTCTCTCTCCTCCCTCTCCCCCTAAAGCTGTCGGCCACCCATCTCCCCCTCACTTTCACCTTTTTCCTTTTCAATATGTCACTTCCTCAATAAATGGAACCCTAAATTTGAGGGATTTGGAAGACTTGGAATGCAATGCATTAATTGGACAAGACTTCTCTCTCTCTCCTTCCTCTCCTCCTTCACCGTCGACCTCTTGCCCTCTCTCTCACTCTCACTTTCATTTAATCTCTCAAATTCACCCTCTCTCTCCCCTTGACATTACCGAAGCCACCACCTCTGTTTTCATTCCCATTTCAAGCTTGTTTCTTCATTTTTTTTTCTTCTTGTTCTTCCTTTATCGACGACCGTCCTTCGAACCTCGACACCGGACTGCCATTTGCGCTGCCATTCAAAGCCAACCAACTAGCCTCCTCAAGGGCTGTCAGAGAGAGAGAGAGAGAGAGAGAGAGAGAGAGAGTTACGTGAAGGAAGGAGGAATGAGGAGGTGAACGAAGGAGGGTGATCACCATTGCAGAGATTGACAGAGGTGGCCTGCCAAGAAGAGTCGGAATTTTTCAGAGAGAGAGAGAGAGAGAGAGAGATTGAGCGCATCGGCGACCGGTTCAATATGGGCCATTCACAACAGGAGGCCACGTTCCACAGCTTTCCATCCTTAAAAATTCAGATTTAACTCTATTATAAGAATATACTCAAAATTTAGCCTATATATATGTGTACGTGCGTTCTTTAAGGCACCGTTTTCACTAGTGATTTTCTTAATCACTGAACCACGTATGTCCGTAATGAGGCATGCAGTAGACAGCAGTCGTGCGTTCTTTAAGGAAAAAGTCGTCGCCGTGTCGTTTTGAGCAGAAAAGGCTGAAGACTTCTTTTGTTGGCGAAATTGAGATGCATGTTGGATGCATGGATGAAGAAAAATAACAATTGAGGCATTGAGGTATCAATTGAAATTCTAGAGGCCAAATGAGAGTGGATCAAGAAGAAATTGAAGAGCAATTGGAGTCTATTTGCTAAGGAATTCGTATGCCCCCTCAAGTGATGACTTTTGGACCAACTCAACTCTCTAAAATGGGCAATTTGGGATGAAAATGGGCTAGTGAATAACAGCTATGTAGAGGGATAAGAGCAAGAGATATTTGTTGTGCAATATCAAGCCAAGTGGAGCCCCCTTACCTCTCATCTCTATCCATTTACCTCTCCCTCATCCTCTCTCTCTAGTTGCCATGAATTGTTTCTTCTTGATCCTCCATAATAGGCCTTAGAAAAACTCTATTTATAATATAGCATGCTGTTGAAACTGCTTCAGCCCAAAATCGTGAAAAGATGTTGCTTTCAATTAAAAGAGTTCGACATCTCCCGAAAATGTTGCCTCATCATTATATTTGGGCGCTTTCGGAATATGTCAAACTTAATGGTGAGTCTCCCCAGCTTAGTGGCAGATGTACCCCCAAACTTATCTTTCAAGGTAACTCACATAGCTTGAGCTTTATCATAACTTTCAAACTCACACATGAGAGCTCCCAATCAAGAATTGACGGGAGGAAGTCATTACTTGCCAATAGCAGGGAAAGGAAATGGTGCACCTTTTATAGAAAACAATTTATTATTGACGAGGAAGTTTACGGTGAAGGTTAGCCAAGATCTTTCATATGGAATTGAAGACTCAGAGACTTGATCAGTTTGGAAAGTAACTGATCTGAGCTATCATCGTTGCCGAAGGAGGTCTTTTAAGCATGTAATAAATGGGAAGAAGCTGTTGATCGTATGAATAGTTGGTTTTTTTTTTTTTTTTTTTTTGGGTATAGATTCGAATTTTACACGTGGCAGCATACGGACAGCTGCATCGTTGTACTTTAATACAATTTTTAAGGTATTTTTCTCTGCATTATCCGTGCGTGCCTTTTTGTCTCAAAGGTGACACCGGATCAAGCTTCTCGCAAGCAACATGCATAAAAATATATATAATCCAGATTAAGCTGTAAAAATAGAGATTATTCATCCCGTTCACGGGCATATTTCCGTCGGTCAACAGTAACATTCTGAGCGAATAAAATTTATAGTAGAAGAAGAGTAGAAACACATTTGATACAACCCCAAAAATTTTGTGACTTAAAATTTCATTTAATATATTAACAATTTTATTACATTTTTTTTTCTTTCTTTTTTTTTTCTTTCTCCTTCCTCTTAGCCGGTCGTCGGCCTTAGGGGAGCCTCATCGGCCACCAGCGAGGCTCGGCCTCGCCAGGCCAAAAGATGTCAACCCAGGCGACGCCAGGCCTCACGGTGGCCGGGCAAGGCTCAGAGTACTTTGGGAACTATTTACAAGTCTTCTCACATTTTCCTGCCACAAATTATGTTTCTGATGATGGAAGCCATGCTTTGTCGGATTGACTATCATGGTACTCTACAATTATAATTAAGTTGAACTCGGCCTCCTTAGGTATCGACCCTCTCGGCATTCTATCCCGAGTCATGGGCCCGATGGTACGCTTCCTAAGAGTCCTCTACTCTTGATCACTCATTTAGAAGATTCTTTAAAGAAGCATGCATCCAATTCCACATAGAATTAGAAGGCATTTTCACTTGGATTGATCTGACTCCACATTTGACGACAAAGAGATGACTTCCTAATTGAAGTTTGAGAAGGAATCAATGGATTAGACAGTAGAAACGGTGGAAAAAGTTGAGTATTTCACGCCCCGAACCCCGAGCTCGTAAACATCCCTCAACGGTCGATGCAAAAGCAAATCTTTTAAAAATTCTTCTCAATACTCGATTTGACTTAAGAAAAATCATGATTTTGACCATATTTAAAATGACCGTGATGCTAATGAGTGAATTTATACAAGCCCTAAGCTAGCTTTGACAATTAAATGTGTTCCATAGCCTAGATATTCTTAGTCCAATATATTCTCAAATGCCTTTAAATCCTGATTTGATATTATGAAAGTTATGGTTTGAATTGTATCAAAATGTCTACGGTACTTGTGAACATTCATGCGAGCTCCAAACTAGCCTTGGCAATTGAATGCCTTCCATAACGAGATATCACTTTGTCGAAGAAAAGAAACACATAGCCGCAAAACGTGAAGGGATAAGAAAGTTGAAAATCCCATGGAATATATTATGACTGACCCCACTGCAAACACTACCACGAGATAAGGGTCACATTATCTCGATAAATGAAATTAAATAAACTTAATTCATGCATCACCGGAGAGAATTTATAATGAAATTGAAAAATGGTGGTAAGACTAAAAAAGGTCTCTCAAATGCGTCTGAAGGAACTCAACAAGACGTTGGAGCAATTCAAGGGGAAAACCCCTATCAAGATTCATCAAATCTCTTTGGCTGTAAAGAGGAAAGGGAAGGAGCCCATGGTTACTCCATCCAAGAAAAGAATAGCACTCATCATTGAAGATGAAGAGGATATTAGTTGGTCTTGGGTTGACCCTAAAACCGGACCGAACCCATTGGATCAGTTCGGTCTTCAATCGCTTTTTTAAGAAGCAAAAAATGAAATAAAAAATTATTGGTTGGACTTGTGTTGACCCTGAAACTGGACCAAACACATTAAGTTAGTTAGGTTCTCAATCGCTTTTCTAAGGAGTACAATAAATGAAATAAAAAATTATTGATTGGTCCCGATTTGACCCTAGAATTGGACCGAACCCATTGGGTCAGTCCGGTCCTTGGTCCCAAGCTCAATAGAGTCGGTCTTTGGTCTCGAAAATTGAGGACCAGCACTGTGCGGGTTGGTCCTAGGGTTAGGGGGCGAACCGGCCCAACCTGGACCACGCTCACCCCTAGTGTGTAATGTAGAAAATTACTAAAATTTGGCACTAGGCACCTAAGGGTACCAAAAACCCCTTCTTCTCAGGAAACATTGCCACCACTTTTGTATCCTTAATTTAGAATACAGAGGGGAAAATAAATGTGTGCAGAGGAGGAGAGAGACAGAGAGAGAGTAGGGGGCTATTGTGTGCATACTAGTGAGAGAGAAATGAAATTATTTTTGTGTACAAATTCGTTTGCTGGTGAGCCGCCGACCCCCCCCCCCTTTGAGGCATGCCGGTCTCGACTGTTGTGACTGATGCGAATCGAACAGCAAGTTGTGGACCTGATCATAGTGTTTCTCTTAATTAGTACCCAACGCTCATCCACTCGATGTCGCCTCAATGTCCTTTTTTGTCGAACATGTCACCTCAACGTTATTAGTTAGAGTAGAGCACTTTCTTTCTTCCAATTTTCCCTCAATAAATAATAAATAAAGCAATTGCCCTCGCAACGGCAAAAAAAAATAAAAAAAATTATAAGTTCGTGCTTTTACTAATGACTAGGTTGGCCAATCCAATTTTCGGTTCCTCAGTTTTTCTGCGCACCTTTTTCATCGACACCTTCGTCTCGAACTATTATGTAGGATTGTAAGAAATTTCGGGCGAAAAGCCCGCAGAAAAGGGGAGATAATGAGCTGACTTCAATAACACTCTTGGTAGTTGTATCACTCCCACATGGGATTTTCCCTTTAATCAGATCAATCACAATAGGTTCAATCATAGCCATGAAGTCATCTTCGAATTCCTCTCCCCATCATTTAGGGACAATGTCTTTAGGGTTTTGGAAATAACTTGGAGGAGGAGTATATTTGACTATAAAGTCGTATTTTTCACTTGGTTGTCCCAAGGTGTCTACCACTTCACCCTTCTCACGGGCTTTCTTCACAAATTCACGGTCCGAATGGGAAGTTTTGTATTCATCCTCTTCTGTGTTATATGAGTAGACCTCTTTATCCTTTGGCAAAATTGAAATAAAGTCTTCTTCATCATGAACGATGTGACCTTTCAACTGGTGATCATCGAATGGCATGCTCTATTCCATCTCTTGGATATCCATCAGGGGTATATCCTTGTCAACATCCCCATAAATCATGTTGACATCTTCAAAATGCTTTGGAAGGGGATTTTGTTGGACATTCGGTGCTGAATCCTTAAAGGTGAGCAGCTTTTTATCCAGCAAATTCTGGATCTTATAACAGAGCACAAAACAATTATCTACATGATGACCTTTTTCACCCGTATGATACTCACATGTCTTATTAAGGTCGAACCAAGTCAATCGTCATCATTGACTTCAAATATCCATTGGCGGTACCAATGATTTTTGGTTTAACAGAGACTAGGGCATCTCCATGATAGAACTCATGGATGAAAGGAATTTGAGCAACTTGTAGCTGAGAGTAGACGAAAGGGGGGAGTAATTTAGGTGAGGAACTGCTATCATAGACAAGCTACATATGCCATAGACATAAATGGACAATGATTCACCAATACATTGTACCTGGTTAAGTCCCAAGTGTTAAATGATGTAGAAGAACAATGAGAACTAGGACCCAGAAAGAAGACAAGGACTCAAGCTTGAGGATCACATGCTTCGTTAGGAAAGTTAATGAACCACGCTTTGAAGCGATGAGGTACCCAGTGAGGTAGGCTCTCCTCGACCCAAACGGTGGACACAACTAGCTCACGAGTCAGGTTGGTCCCGAGAATAGGAAAATAGGAGTGCTGAAAGTCCATCTCCTACAGGACGCCATAACATACATGACGCACCTCCATCTAAGGACCTGAAAATTTTAAACCACAACAGAGTGAGACAAAGTTTCAGCAAGTCAACACCCTAAACCCCGATTAGGACGATAATTCACCTAGAAGCAGCCTAAACATACACCATATAAGATTTACCTCATCTTAGCACCTCCCTACACATTAGTACAGCTCATATAACATGTATAAACTTCTTCTTCTTCTTCATCTTCTTCTTCTTATTTTAACTTTTTAGCTTTATCTTCTGAAAAAAATGACTTAGTCTTTTATATTCAAAGATTTCTCTTTGGGCATTGGCCTTGCTTTTACCAGGCACACTGCTTTTTCATGCCTCATTTTCTTGCACTTATTTGCTTTGGACAAGTCTCCATTTTTATCGGCATTCTAGTTCATGCCACTTGAATGTTTTTGTCTTGCCTTAGTGTGGGGGATGATCACCAACTGGTCTAATATGAAATGAATCCATAAGCTCAAGTGGGCTATGCAATTGATAAAAGTGTATAGGATAGATAAATGACCGCTCTTCATCATCTAAGGGCACTTCAAATTATCGTAGAAGTTACACTATAAAAGCAATTCTTGAAAATTGATGCAAGTGTGATTAAGAAAATTTCTACCATTCATTTCAAATTTATCCCAATGTGGGATGATCCTTGATAGGAATAATTTAAAAACTCTTCATGTGTGTGGGCTCAAAGGGCTAAGCGATGGGTAAGCCTGTAGTGTTTCGGGTACGTATAGATATTGGGGGATATAGTCACATTTGATATCAAATAAATATGACATGCATTTTCCTTCATTTGTTGATGTCAATCATCATGGCCAGTCAGTTTTGTTAGGATGGGGCTTGCTTGCAGATGAGAGAACAAGCTTTTTCATATGGATGTTTAAGGCTTAGCTTGATTAGTGTTGTTGCCAATGAGTTACATGAGGAAAAATCTTTTTTATTAACTTTTTTTGACACTTACCAACACTTATAGAAATTTATTAGTATAGAAAAAGAATTCGCTTTTTTTGGGCACAGAACAACAGGATTTTGCTTCTTCCCAACTTTCCATAATTAGCTAAAGCGATTAAGGTCTAGCAACTTCTAACACAAATTAAGAATTTCAAAACAATTATATGGCAAATCCAAAGTAACACGCGTTGACATGAACTTAATCCATGTAATTTACATATTAAATAAAAATTTAATATTTTCAATGACATGAGTATAACATCCAGTTGTGACAATGTGAAAACAAATTAATCCTTCGCCCCAAATCCTTGGTTCACTGAGGAAGTGCATATCTTAATTTATCGAGTGCAAAAGGTGTCCTTTCATTGAATTTCTCTAGCATAATCCTTGGTAGAAGCCCACTTGACACAACATCTGTTTCAACAACACTCTGGTTTTTCTTCAACCCCAGATTGACAAAAAATGAATCGCAAAAGATGACAAAATCAGATCGTCGCTTTTTGCCTTTTACACTTATAAAAAATTGCTAACAAATTTATTAGGCTAAAAGGATCAAATCTTAGAAATCAAGCGTGATTCCCAAGTTATACATTTTACAATAGATGGAAATTATCCATACGAAAAATAAATCAAAAAAAGGAAGGAAAAAATAACCTTTCATTTATTCTTGTAAACTGTGTATTAGTTCATTTTATCTTTTTTACTTGCAACTACTCAATTCCTCCACAAGCATCCTTTGCATGGTGGAGCACCGACTATTTACGATTGGCAGCGATGCCAAATCGAGGGAACGCCAGATCGAGGGACGTGGTGGGAATAATCACGTGGTGGCTCGCCCACGTTCGCTCAGCCCGCGAAGGCCTTGGTGCTGGTGGTGCTGCTTCCGGGAGTGTAGCCGCCGCAGTTCCCAGTACATGGAGTCGGACCCTTGTCCAGCGTCTGGAGAACGATGAGACCAGGCTCCTCACTGTTAGCCTGCGCTCCTCCGTGGCCGTTAATCAGAACCCGGCACGCCTCGCTTGGTCGCAACGACGCTCCCATCAGAAACAGCAGAATCATCACCACGACTGCAACTTTTGAAGTTAGGATCTTCTTCATCCTCGGCTGAATTTTTCCCAAGAATCTCTAGCTTTATCCTGTTTTGGTGGTTGCAAGTTGCGAGTCTCTTTTGTGGGTACGATGAAGAGAATGCGTCTGAGAATGTCTCCTACTTATATTGAGCCATCGTCTGATTGCCGGCAATTGCTCGGATTCTTCTTCTCTCGATCGAAATTGTTGAACGGGCCTGGGATTTTGAATGTTTGACCGCCACAGTAATGAAGAACCAGATGGTTCTGAACAAAAAGAAAAAGAAAAATGGAGAACCAGATGGGAATTTGACTCCACTGGTTATCGAGAGAGGGAAGAAGACGAAGGAGAATTTGAATCGGTCGTCAAGGAGGACAATTTGTAATATTTATTGCGAAAAAGTCTTAGAAAATTGAGAAATTAAACCATTCAAGAGCAAAAGAAAAGAAAAATCTCAATTACTTCCGGCATTACCTTAGTACTTTAAATATTGGTCTATCTCTCATTAGCTGACTATAATTCTAGCTTTTCTGTAATGTCAGGCCATAATCTAATCCAAATTGTATAGGGTTCCCATATATATCTAGACATGGAGTGATTTCTCTAACTTCTTTTTTCGGTCGAAAAATTCTCTAACTCAATTCTCCACATTTTCTACTTCTCCCCCCTACTCCTTTATGTTGAATCAATGCAGTCATTTTAACTTTATCTTCTCGTCAAAATATAAAATCTAATAAATTGAACATGCAATGTCACTGTCCATACTTTGAAGATAACTTAAATTGCCTCGTGTTATTGGCATAGATATGGCTATACATCTAATTGCAATTTCAAAAACAAAAAACTCGGGCGTTCGAATCAGAAAGCCTACCGAGCGAACTGAAAGTGCCATGGGATTATGACACAAATAGTCCCTAAATTTGATCAAATGTGTAATGTGGTCCATAAAATCTAGCTCTATATGCAATGTTGTATTGGAACTTTCAATTTATTCAATGTGATCTTTAATATATTCATACACGTTCAATCTAATCATTAGACTATAAAAAATGTTCAATGTTATCTTTCATTAATTGAAGTTATAGGACAATATTAAATTATATTGAACAAATTAAAAGTTCAAGGATGACTTTTACATTAATCTAAAAAGCTCAAAGACTATGTGTATAATTTTTCCTTTAAATAGCCATGTATGCACGAAAGTGCTTATACATAGCTTAAAAGAACCGGACGACAGGTCAAACCCAAATAGGGGTTGGCTAAACCTTTGTTGGCGATGTGGCTCGTGGTGGACGCAAGAAGAGTTCATGCGTCGACCCGGCATGCAGTGCTGGGCACGGACACCGTGTGTCCCCCTTGTCCTGGTCGCAGTATGAAGCCTTTTCGGGTCATCGGCCCGCGTTGCTTATGCTTCGCTGGTATCAATGTCGGTACTTTGACTTTCCTTCTTCTCTTTCTTCGGTCACTCGTCACCGGATTCGTGAGTTTCAAAAGTAAATTGCAAGGGTCAAGTCATACTCAAAGCGCTCGGTCCGTCCACTCAGGTTGCCCCAATTAAACGCGGAAATAAAAGAGGATCAACTACTGTTTCGTTTCTGGTCAACACGGGGAGTATTTCGTCGGTATAAAAGTCAAGTTTGCTAATTTAAAATGTTATATTATACATAAAAAAGAAAAAAAAAAGAAATCTATTGTTTATAATGGAATACCATGATGGGTTGCATACACCTTATAGGAACCAATTACCTTGGGAGGAAAATGAGTCACGAACAATCCGATGTCAGCCATAAGTTTCTAAGTTAAAAATGGGGAGACTTATATGATTTGTTAACGCTAAGATTTAAGGTAAATATCTTGTGGATATTGATTCACAAGTTTTGGTGGATATTGTTCTACAAAAGAAAAGATTTATATAGATTGAGAGGTTTTAAATTGCAACCTTGAAATAGTGCATTTTATTCTCTAGTCAAAGAAAAGATTTTATGGATATTGTTTCCAAATAAAAGAAACTTAATAACACAAGCAAATAGGAACGTGGATGTTTATATAACAATTAAAGAATTCGACATTAGAGTGTTAAACTCGTATAAGAAAAGGCAGTGAGGAAAAAGTGTGGTTAGTAATTTGATGAGATTGTCAAGGTACAAGATTGAAAAGGAGTTAGTTAAGTCAACACCAGGAAAAAGATACCGTTGTCCAAAAAAGGTTAGAATATATTTAGTTGAGTCTTAGAGATGGGAAATGACAGAATTTATACTCAATAATAATCACTTGACAACTCCTCAAAGTGTTAGATTCTTTACATCACACGAGAATATTGATTATAGAACAAAAAGGAAAATTGAGTTGCACTATGATTTAGGGATTATAACAAATAAATTGTTTCAAGCAATGGTTGTTGAAGAAGGAGGGCATGAGAAACTAAATTTTGAAGAAAAAGATGCTAAAAAACCATGTCATGAAGCGCAAAACGTTGAAATTGCAAGAAGGAGATGGGCAAGCACTATTCAATTTTTTTTTTTTTATCGTGCTATGGAAAAATCCCGATTATAATTATATACTTGATTTGGATGGTGAACAAAGAATGCATAAGGTTTTTTGGACGGATGCATGACCAAAATACGCAAACAGATAATGGGGGATCTAGTCACATTTGATACCACTTATTAGACAAATAAATATGACATGCCTTTTCCTCCATTTGTCGTTGTCAATCATCATGGCTAGTCAGATTTGTTAGGATGCAGCTTGCTTGCAGATGAGATAACAAGCTTTTTCATCTGGATGTTTAAGGCTTAGCTTGATTAGTGTAGGTGCGTTACCAATAAGTTACCAGAAGAAAAGTCTTTTTTATTAATTATTTTTGACACTTATCAACACTTATTGAAATTTACTAGTATAGAAAAAGAATTAGTATTTTTTTGGGCATTGAACAATAAAATTTTGCTTGTTCCCAACTTTCCATAATTAGCTAAAGCGATTCAGGGCAGCAATTTTTCACGCAAATTAAGACATTCAAAACGATTATATGGAAAATCCAATAGTAACACGCTTTGACATGAATTTAATCCATATAAGTTACCATAATAAATAATAATTAGATTTTTTTTCAATGACATGAGTATAAACATCCACTTGTGACATGCGAACACAAATTAATCATTCGTGCCAAATCCTTGGTTCACTTTTTTTTTTTTTTGTTCAATTAATAAGTGCATATTTTAATTTATCACACGCAAAAGATGTCTTCCCATTGAATTTGTTTAGCTTAATTCTAGGTAGGAATTCACTTGACACAACATTCGCTTCAACAACATTCTGATTTTTCATCAACCCCAGATTGACAAAACAACGAACGGCAACATTGCTAACAAGATTGGGCAGTCGATTCCTGCCTTTTGCCCTTACAAAAAATTGCCAACAAATTTATTAGGCTTAAAGGATTAAATCTAAGAAATCGAAAATGATTCCCAAGTCATTATATTCTACAACAGATGGAAATTATCCATCCGAAAAATATGAAAAAAAGGAAAGAAAAGAAGAACTTTCGTTTATCCTTGTAAACAGTGTATTGATTCCTTTTCAATCTTTTTCACTTGCAACTACTCAATTTCCTTCGCATGCGCCCGTTGCATGGAACACCAATTATTTACGACTGGCAGCGACGTCAAATCGAGGGACGCGATCGGAATAATCACGTGGTGGTGGCACGCCCATAGCTGATCGGCCCGCGAAGGCCTTGGTGCCGGTGGTGTCGGCGGTGCTGCTTCTTCCGGGAGTGTAGCCATGACAGTTTCCAGTACACGGAGTCGGACCCTTTTTCAGGGTCTGGAGAACGATCAGACCAGGCTCCTCACTAGTAGCCCGCGCTCCTCCATGGCCGTTAATCAGAACCCGACACGCCTCGCTCGGTTGCATCGATGCTCCCATCGAAAGCAGCAGAATCATCACGACGACTGCGACTTTTGAAGTTAGGATCTTCTCCATCCTCGGCTTGATTTTTCCTGAGAATCTCTAGCTTTATCCTGTTTTGGTGGTTGCGAGTTGCGAGTCTATTTTGTGGGTACGGTGAAGAGAATGCGTCTGAGGTTGTATCCTACTTATATTGAGCCATCGTCAGATTGCCGGCAATTGCTTGGATTCTTCTTCGCTCGATCGTAATTGTTGAACGGGCCAGGGATTTTTTAAGTTTTGACCGCCACAGTGATGGAGGACCAGATGGGAATTTGACTCCACTAAATATGGAGAGAGGGCAGAAGATGAAGGAGAATTTGAATCGGTCGTCGAGGAGGACAATTTGTAATATTTATTGGGAATTTTTTTTTAGAAAATTGATAAATTAAACAACTAATGAGCAAAAATAAAAAATCTTCATCAGTTCTGGCATTTCTTTAGTACTTTAAATTTTGGGCTATTTTTCATTAAATGACTATAGTTTTAGCTTTTTTCTGTAGTATCAGGCCGTAATCTAATCCAAATCGTGTAGGATGCTCCCATATATATATAGATTTAAAGTGAATTCTCTACCTTAATTCTCCGGTTTTTTTTGCTTCTTCCCTTGACTCCTTTGCGTTGAATCAATGTAGTCATCTTAACTTAACTTTTTCTTCCAGTCAAAATATAAAATCTAATAAATTTCTCAACTTTTTCTTCTTGTCAAAATATAAAATCTAATAAATTGAACATGTAGTGTGGCCATCTGTACCGTGAAAATAACTTAAATTGCTTAGTGTCATTGGCAAAAATACGGCTACACATCTAATTTGCAAATTCAAAAACAAAAGACTCAGGCGTTTGGATCAGAAAATCTACCAATTGAAATTAAAGTGCCACGTGGTTACGACACATGAAGTGTCCATGTCGGATAACTAATTGAGATACATCTCTATTAGTAGTTATAGTGTAGTTTACACGGAATGAACACGAAAATGTTAAAAAAGAAAATAAGTGACTTATCGGTTACGTAAAACTTGAATTGGGCAAATGTGGAGGTTGAACACATTTTGTCATGATCAACGGCGGTCAAATAAGGAAGTGATTTTGTAAATTCAAAGGTAAGGCAGAGGATGAGTTTGATTGAAAATAAAGTGGGTTTGGGGAGGACTAGGGTGAGAAATAGAGTTAAAAACCATGTCTTGATCACATTGGTTCACCAACCCTATATATAAATTAAAACCCAGACTTTTTGTCCTCCATCTCATATGATTTGTAGAATTTAGTCATATATATATTGTGCAATCTTAATCCTTAAGATATAATTATTTTTGTAATCAAGTTCTCTAGTTAATCGTGGTCAAGAGACCATAAAAAAATGATGATGTGGTGATTTTAACATGGTGAGACTTAAATGGCGTGGCGATTTTCATATTTTGAAAATGCTTACATGGACTTTATTATCGTTCAAAATAAAGATAAATGAATGTATGATAATCTTGTAGAAACAAGCAAGGGGAAAAGAGACAAAGAGGGTTGAGGCTGTGCCCAGCCATGGCACGCTACCATTAACATGCGAGCGTCGTGCCAAATCGACATCCGCAAAATAGGTTCAGGACTAATTGGGTAATCCTCCCCGTTCGCTTCTATTGCATGGAATTGGTACATGTATTTGTTTGAATGAGACTTTCAGACTTGAATAGGAATTCCGTGATTTTTGCAACGCGCCTTTCTGAGGTATGATAGTAAGACCATGTGTATTGGAAAAGCTTGGACGCGGTCGGCTTGCGGAATTCGTTCTTTTCGATTAGTTAATGTTGGTTGAACGAGAGACTAGACTTGAATTGGAATTCCAGACTGAAGCTGTGCCCATCTTTGAGAAAGTCAGCATCGGTTTTTATCTTGATATTACGACAAATAACTTCAGTGATGCTGAAAAAAGGAACAGCGGCGTTGCAGCATACGAATACCCATTTTCTATTCCTTCTAGGAATTTCCTTTCCCCAATCCCCGTTGACCAAGTCAAGATAAAGATTTACATAAAGGTTTAGAATTAAATTGACAAAATTAAAAATTTTAAGACTAAAATGACACCCGTACAACACAATTATGACCAAGTGGACCATTTTTTCGGAAAGAAACGCTCATTTAATTAAGGGATAATAATACAAATAGTCCATAAATTTTTACCTAATGTGCAATGTAATTCATGAATTTTAGCCCAATATACAATGTCGCCTATCAAATTTCCATTCATTCAACGTGATCCCTAATATATTAATACATGCTCAATCTAGCCCTTATATTATATGAAATATTTAATGTTATCCTTCATTAATTCAAATTCCATGACAATATTGAATATTTTCATATATAGTTTAGGAATTAGACTGAACATGTACCAATAGTGTAGAGACTATATTGAACAAATTGAAAGTTCATTGATGATATTGTACATTAATCTAAATCTTAAAGATTATTTATATCATTTTTCCTACATGAAAATGCTGCTGTTGGCTAAACCGGAACGACAAGTCAAAATCATAAGGGTTGGCTAAACCTTTGCTGGCGATGTTGGTCGTGGTGGAAACAAAAAGAGTTCGCGCGTCGACCCGGCATGCAGTGCTGGCCACAGGACACCGTGTGCCTCTCTCGTCCTGCTCCCAGTATGAAAACCTTTTTGGGTAATCGGCCCGCGTTGACTTATGCTTCGCCAATATATCTATGTTGGTACGTTCAACTTTCTTTTTCTCTTTCTTCGCTCACTTGTCGCAGGATTCACGAGTTTCAAAAGTTACTTCCGGGAGTCAATTCAAAGTTAAAGCGCTCGATCCGCCAACTCAGGTTGCACCAAGTAAAACAGGAAAATAAGAAAAGGGTCAACTGCTATTTCGTTTCTGGTCAACACGGTGGTATTTCAACGGTATAAAAGTCCAGCTTGCAAATTTAAGATTGTTTATTCTATATTAGGTATGGTTGGTCCCGGTCTAATCTGATTCCTAGTTTCTAGAACAGTCAGTCGGTCCGGTCCGGTCCAATAGAACTAGTTTTTCTTTTTTTTGGTCGGTCGTCCAATAGAACTAGTTACTTGCACTTCTTTAGCTTTATCTTCTCGAAATGATAATCGAACAAAACATAAGAGGACATTATGGAATTATAGAACTCTAAAAACCAAGTGAGAAAAGCAACAAACGATCAAATAAAAATTTCATGTCGAACTTCGAAGTCCAGTAAAGCTGCATACCACTCATAGCCTGAAATATGTAGCAACAAATGTTCAATATAATTAACCAACAACTCGTATTACGGAACGGAGAAGAAGCTGCACTACGGAGACCATCAAGGACATTACCACAGCTCAAATATAAATCAACAGAGAGCAGCAAAACATATGGTCCACAAAGCTATCTTAAAAGGAGAAACTGACAGAGGCCAAGTGAAACGGACCCTTCCTTCTTCAAGTAATAAAAAGCCCAGGGCAAAAGGCTAACAAGCAAAACTGCAAGAGATTAAAGGCGCTCGAGCGAGAGCTGAGGGGGACGTCTGAGGAGCCGAGAGCCAGAGGGATGCAAAAGAGCATCGAGTGAGGCGTGAGGCACTTAGGCAAGAGGGAAAGACGGAGACTGAAGGTGCTCTGAGCGGCGTGAGAGGTGAGACTGCAGAGGAGGACTGGAGAAGGAGTTAGATTAGGGTTTGTCGCTGTTTTTTAAGAAATTAAAAAAATTTAAAAATAGTTAGTCCGGTTTGGTCTGGTTGCCCCTTGGAACTAGAAATCAGACCGACACCCTTAGGAACCGCCCAAAATCGGCCAGTTCAGTTTGGTCCAGGTGGTTCCCTGTTCAGTTGGTCCAATATGCTCACCCCTATTATATATTAACAAACAAATCGTTATTTATAATGAAATATCATGACGAATTATAGGTACCTTATAGGAACCAACTACCTTAGTGAGGTAGGTTCGAGATATTATATTAAAATATGTAGTGAGTTTGGGATGGATTTAAAAAGTAATAAAATGTCATTGGGACGGTATAGGATGATGACCCGTCATGCTTCCATCCCTATTGATTCATCATGAACACAAAATCATTTATCTCAATTAAGGTTAAACTTTTTAAAAGGTTGAGGATCATCTATAAAGAATTTCTTTTATGGACATTAGTCCTTATATAATTATGGTTTCTATGATCTTAACATGTTATAAGTATCAAAACCATTCAAGGTCAGCAGATAATGACGTTTCCTTGTGCCACGTTCCTTGACTCAGACCTCTGTAACCCTGATTCTCAGACCAACAAAGAATCAAGAACCGCTGTCCACGGGACGCGCTCGCGAAGGTGCACGAAACACACTAATACGAATATACAATTCTTGCATTTGACTCGTTCATCCTTTCGAAATTTTCTGAGTCTCTCGAGCATAGGGAGTCAACGTTCAAAACACGTCTCGAGAGAATTTGAAGTCAGTCAAGGCCTGCATGTCTACAAAAACCGGCACGTCGACACGCATCCTCATCAAATTCCTACGTCCTGAGCAACAGCAACATCATCAATCGACCCACCAAGAAATGATGATGAAGTTCCCAAGAGCAATTCTAGTGGCCGTTATGGTGCTTTTGCTGCTGAGATTCGAACCCAGCGAAGCGTGCAGATCGCTCCACGAAAGGGATCAATACCAAAACCAGAAGCCTCATCACTTGTTCAACATACTGCAAAAGGGCGGCGTCCGTCCTCCTGGGAATGGGTGCGCCTACACTCCAGGCAAAAGAGGGGCGCCTTGCATGCAGACCAGAGGCTTCGCAGGCCATGGGGCGGTGACCCCTCTGGTCGGTCATGCCAGCGACAAAGAGATGGTTCAACCCGGTGTGGCCGTGGGATCGGAAGTGAACGAGTATTGATCGGCAAGGACTTTCAAGATGCAACACTGGCGATATTTTCATTGGAAATCTTCCCTCGTTCTTCTCTCTCTCTCTCTCTCTACCCCCCCGGGCTTCTCCTTCGTTTAACGGATGAAATCTCAATTTTTTCTCCGTCTATTCTCTTCTGGAAAGAATATACCGAGAAAAGATGAACCCCTATAGAAATATTTTGCAGCAATTACATGTAAAAGAGAATATAGTGACTTCATACAATTTTCTGTCGTGTAATACATCTTGTACTTGACCGTAGTGTTAAATCATCTCATCATCAATAATATATCGAGTTAGAGCTGATTTTGTATTCTTTATGCCCCAATTATCAAAAGAAAGAATTGCTGTGGACGAGGAGCGCGAGCAAAGCAATTGGGACGCGTTGCCGTTGTTCGCGCTCTTCTCATCACCTGATTTTCATCGTACGTGGCAAGAAAGTTCTTTAAGTAGCCCTTATTGGTACGCTCTCTCTCTCTCTCTCTCTCTCTCTCTCTCTCACCAGTTGGCTCTGTATTCGGAGACCAAGGAGCTGGATCTTGACTTCTTGAGTGTCGATGAGGGCGAAGTGGAATGTGGCTTTGCCATGGTCCAACTATGGAGAGAGAGAGGATGCGATGTTGGTCGGCAATCGTCCAAGCAACAGTGTTAACGTTGCTGCACAAAAAAAAAAAAAAAAAAAAAAAAAAAAAAAACGATAGAATCTAGTTTGATGATTGGGCAATAGATGTGTATCTTAATCAAAACATGAAATAAACGACTTAAACTACACCAAACTTGGGACCACGTCGGTTCTGATTGTCCTATATATAATCGTACTAGGATCATCATCGTTTACATCATCGATCAAAGTTTCAAGTAATTTTGCTTTCCTTCCGTCCACTTTTGCCTCGTACCATTGAAGACAGAACTTGAAGATACACGACCTTCTCACAAACCAAATTGAGTCGCATCAATGTTTGCTAAGAGCTATGGAGATCAAATTCTTTGACGTTTTTCCTCGCGACATGGTGTTGGAAGTTCTAGCTTCGGTCGCTGCCAACTCCATGGACGATTTCTTTAATGCGAAAATAAGGTATCATCTAAGCTTTCCCTTCAAAAAGTCACAATAGGTATTTCTAACATTTAATCTCTTCCTACTTTACTCATTCTTAACCCTACATAATGAAGAAATTCTAATTCAGTTGTACATAGCAGCTTTATAATGTTTTCTTGTGATGTTATTTATTCAATCGAGCATCCTCATTGGATAGATGACTTTATCGTAATGAAGATTTTTTAATTTGATTTTAGCTGTATAAACTTAATTATGCTTTCATGATTATTGAGGCCCAACGCAATCCGACCTTAGAAGATGTAATCTAGTGTCAATTGTCAAGTACAAAGAACCATTGCAATTGTTATACTAACATGGGATTACGATAATATGTGCAGTTGCAAAATTTTTAATGAATTGGCCGAAGCAGATTACGTGTATAAACAAATATCCCTTGACAAAATTTCAAGAATACTATGGTGGCATCTGGAAGAAAGCAAAGCCTTCATTGAGAGGTGCATCAAGTGCAATAATTTGGAGGCCTTGTATACGCAAGGACTGGTATGTGTCTAATTATGTGATTTATCTCTATAATTTATTCACTATTGTTTCGCTCAAAGTTAGAAATTAACCATATGCAATTTATGAATATTGCAGTACGAGTATGTGAGTTTTACGAAGGTTGAGCTAGGAATGGAGCTATTGAAGAGGGCGGCACAGATCGGGCACCTTGGAGCTTCCTACGTCATCGGGCTCTTCCTCATCTGTGAGGGTGGTGAGTTGAAGAAGGAAGGAGTTCGACTGCTGAGGAAAGTGTACACGAGCAGGCAAGTGGTGGAATGCCTCAAGAAGTACCTTGATGTCATGCGCGACGTGTGGTGGAATAACGCAATAATCTTTGGAGGAGAGCCTCCTCGCTATGACTGCCGGATGCGAAGCAAGCACTACAAGAGGAAGGGATGGGCAAGTGACATCGACCATTATAATGACACTGAATGCGAGCAATGCATCCGCCGAGCGGAGATAGAGATCCTCTACAAGTATGGCAGGCACCCTTGATCACAAGAGGTTTTTCTTTATTGATGCAATCTATCAAGATCCTATGTGCCACCACTATCAAGGAAGAAACTACATGCACCTAAAGAAACTCTTGGACAAATTTCAAATGATTTGTGACCGTTGCTATTTTGTCTTTGTGTTTTGCGTCTGTGACAGGCTATATTATTTTCATTCAGGCATCATGCAAGAAATCGCTGTGTGAGAAAGTTTTCATACCATAAACAATGTATCCAACAACATGTTATTTGTAATTTCTAGAATTATGCAAAAGAGTTTAGGGAAAATTCCAATTAAAGGCCCAATATGCTTTCATTTACTTAAATAACGGCATAAAGTAAATATTATTTCAAATAATGGCTTAAAGTACCATCATTTTCTCAAATAGGGGCTTGAAATAAACTTTGTTGCAAATAAAAGCCGAAATGCCTACATCAATTTTAAAGAAGAGCCTAAACTCATTGGCTGTAAAGGGTAGTTTTGTCTTTTAAAATTTTTATTTTTTTCCTTTTTTTTTTTTTTTTCTTTAAAAGAATTTTAAAAAGAAAACACAAGCCCATGCTTCCTCCCACCTGAGATTCTCCTTTTTATTTAAGTTTTTTTTTTTAAATTTTAATCTAATTTAATTTAAATTTAACTTATGTTTGGATGAAAATATCCTTGATTGGCTGGAATATTTTGCAAACCGACAAGGCTAGATATTTATTTAAAATAATTATAACCACTTCATACCATTCTTTGATATTGATATGGTCAGTTCAAGCCTTTATTTGAAATAAGGTTCAAGACTTTTATTTGAGAAAATAAGAGCATTTTGTGCTTTTATTTGGAATTTTTTCAAGGGTTTATAATTTCTATAGTTTCCATAAGAAAGAAAAATCTGTCCCGAGGAAGAAGTCATTGAGTGTTGGGTTTCATGAAGGTTGAGCTATAAATCAGTGTTGGGTCTCTTGAACCATGGGAGTCCAAAAAGATAAGCGTTGGGTTTCTATCAAGAAACGATGATGGTATAGTCCTTGCGGCCAATGCGACGAGGAGAAACTTTTGAAGCGCATTGCAGAGCAAAAGCAGGAAAAGCTGAAGTAGGTTCGCTGGGAAATAGGTCGCTAAAGCCTTCGCTCTCACTTCCGTTTGGGGGTTTACGGACGTAAATGAAGCAGCTTAGCTTGTCTTCACGGGGTAAATTCCCCTAAGAAAAGTTATCTCACCCTATTCATTCACAAGCCGAAGTACCCGAAACAAGCCAAACCCACGACGCACTGCGAAGAGATTGATAAAGGGCAACCGTTAATTTGAGCACTCGATCAAATCGTTGCGAGAGGAGGGGAAGCACTTGGATAAGGCTGCACTACACGTGTCGTTCTTGAAAGAAGAACGCAAGATATATTAATTCAGTAAGAGTGGGATATTGCTCCGATATAATCAGAAAACAAATGACGTTGTTGTGACCGAATAACCTGCCTTCTTCAGGAGGTGCAGCTGCTAGATTGAGTGATACTCATTTTGAATCTGTACGCAGACCAATTACATCACTTGATCGTGATTGATTTTTGGAACATGGACAGTGCAAAAGATTGATCTAAACTGTTTAGGATGGATTTTTGTGGAACTTGGCAAATGGAAGCGATTGATCTTATATGTTTAGTATGGGTGCTCTTGAAACCAGCTCAATAGTGATCCAAAACAAAGAAAGCACGTGTAGCCAATTTTCCTTTCGAATTAATTTGTTTTATGTTGTTGTCTTTGATGTTAGGATAACCAGCATCTGTACAAGAATCCCAAGTGGAAGCAATGACTGTGATCGCAGTTTCTACTGGAATATAATACATAAAAACGGCGAGATCTTGCAATTTATATTAATGCAAAATCACCAAAGAAATAAACGGGAAGTAATAAGGACACTAGAAATTTACGTAGTTTGATTCGAGTATCAATATCTACGTCCACGGTGAGAGCCAGTAGGAAATAATTCATTATAATCAGAGAATCGGAGTTTATAATCACTTACACGCTAAAGTGTTTCTCACACCTAAATTTAAGTCCAAATCTAAAGTGTTTATAAATAAATAACTTACTTAAACATAAATTTATTGCATAAAATTACCGCACATTTAAGCTTAAAGTAAAACACTTTACGTATGCCAAAACAAAAACTAGGCGTTTGTCCCTTCTCCACGTACGTATATCTTCGCATTCTTTACCTCTTCAAGACTTGTGCGGCGTTCACTTGCAAAATGGAAAAAGAAAACTTAGGCGTTTTACGTGTGTGCCAAAGTCAAAAATTTGACCGTGGGCCCCATTGCGTCAGCAAACCAACGCCTACAAGGATTCTACTTCTATAAAAGGGAATTTCCTTTTTTATCTCTCCCAACAAAGATATCTTTGCCCTTAAAAGATAAATAGATAAATAAAATATAGCGTGTCCCTTTTGTCTTGTAGTGGCAAATCACATTCTCCTTGTTTTGTTACTTATTGTGCACGTATAAAAGAAAGTCTAATAAAAAGAAAAATTTCTTCATTTGATTTGTAATTTTTTTAGAAAAATCTTCTTTAATAGAATTTAATTTAACAAATCGTTATCCGAATTCAAACTCGAGATATTGATTTAACAGTTTCTTTATGCAATCCATGTTTAGTTCGTCATTCTGGACGATAAAATTAATGGTATGCCAAGACATTCCTTGGTGCTAGACCGAATATCCAGTGCATCGCCCCTAGTTGACATCACATGGACAATTGGTTGGAAACTTAACTCGGTAAGAATTTACTCATCCTGTCTTCGATGATGGATTTTTTTTGCCATGACTGGAGCTTATATGACTTTAGGAATAGAGAAGTTGTTTGAAATCCGTCTACTGTCGAGAAATATTTGTGTCTTAAAAGACTTTTAAGTCGAGTCAATTTCTTAAACGATAAATGGTACATAAGAGTACTGTTGGTGCCCCTCGGAGAGCTCTTGCCCCTCCCTTGCGTACATGATCTGCTGTATATTTGGAAAAAAAAAAAAAAAAAAAGCACTTGCGTATCCCCTCCTCTCTACTGTAGTACAGGCGACCGTACATGAGAGGCGCGGTATCGACCGTCGGATTGCGAGGACGGATCTGGGCCGTCCGAGCCTCGAGCTGCGGATGGGGAGGGAGGTAGCGGTGGGGGCCAGGTAGCAGACGCCGGTTTTGGATTGGTGGGTTTTAAAATCAGAGGGCGGAGATCCCTCCCCGGACTTGCGACACGTGGATCGGATTCGCGAGTGTGTGGCCGAATAATGATGTTTTGGTGTTTCCCATTTATTTTTATTTTTTGTTTTTGGTAGGTTTTTGGGTGGATCGCATAAATCGGGGGTGTTAAGTCAAATCACAACCTTAGCTACTAAGGAAATATATATAGGGGAAAAAGAAAATTATTATCTGCGAATTTAAAAAGAAAAATGCATTAGCTGGCCGGTATGATACATTGTTTATTTTATTGTTCTGATAAGTTTCCGGTTGGATCGCATGAATTGGGGGGGGATTAGTTAAATCGCAAGCCTTAGCTATTAAGGATTATTTGTGAATTCTTTTTTTATTTTAAAGGCTGCATTAAATAAATAAATATGACGGCCTTTGGCTTACGTGTATGGACCAGAGGCTCCCAAATTACGTGTTCTCACCCGAGGAAATGTTTAGAACCTTTTTAATCCAAAGTGGAAATATTTAGACCCGCACCCTAATCAAGTCCCTACGTCCTCAACAACAGGGACATCATCGATCGGCCCACCGAGAAATGATGAAGTTCCTGAGAGCAATTCTAGTGGCCGTCCTGGTGCTTTTGCTGCTAAGGTTCGAACCCAACGAAGCGGGCCGATCGCTCCGCGAAAGGGACGAATACCAAAACCAGAAGCCTCATCACTCGTTCGACATACTGAAAAAGGGCTGCGTCCCGCCTCCCGGGAATGCGGGCGGCTACACTCCGGGCCATAGTGGGGCGCCTTGCAAGCCGACCAGGAGCTTCGCGGGCCCCGGCGGGGCGGCCCCTCCGGTCAGTCATGCCACCGACGAAGAGATGGTTCAACCCAGTGTGGCTGCCAGCAACAAAGAGATGGTTCGATCCGTAGTGGCTGCGGGATCGGAAGTGAACGAGTATTGATCTGCAAGGACTTTCAAGTCGCAACACTGGCGATTTTTCCGCTGGAAATCTGCCCTCGTTCTTTCCCCTCTCTCTCTCCCTCTCCGCTTCTCCTTCGTTTAACGGATGAAATCTCAATTTTTATCTCCGTCTATGCTCTCCTGGAAAGAATATGCGGAAAAAAGACGAACCCCATATAGAGATATGTTGCAGCCGTTAAATATGAAAAAGAACATAGTGACTTCATACAATTTTCTGTCGTGTAATACATCTTGTACTTGACCCGCATAGTGTTAAATCATCTCATCATCAATAATCTTATCGAGTTAGAGCTGATTTTGTATTCTTTATGCCCCAATTATCAAAAGAAAGATTTGCTGTGGCCGGGTAGCGCAAGCAAAGCAATTGGGCCGTGTTGCCGTCGTTCGCGCTCTTTCATCTCCCGATTTTCATCGTACGTGCCAAGAAAGTTCTTTAAGTAAGCCTATTCGGAGAACGAGGGGCTGGATCTTGCAGGGTCGATGAGGGCGAAGTGGCGTCCGGCCTTGCCGTGGCCCAACCCTGGAGAGAGAGAGAGAGAGAGAGAGGATGCGATGTTGGTCAAAAATTGTCCGAGCAACAGTGTTAACGTTGCTGCAGGGATTAAAAAAAAAAAAAAAAAAAAAAAAAAAAAGATTTTTTATCTACATTAATAGAATTTTGAAAGAGTTAGCAACCCAGAAAGAATTGTCAGTTAAAATAATTGTCAGTTAAAATAATTTTTATCTACCAAAACTCAACGACACACGGATTTTTATCTACTCTAGTAGATTTCATGCAGGTGAATTTGAAAGTTTGTTAATCTCACTTCAAATACTTCATGTACTTGACTTTCCTTATTTAGACTCTGATTTGATAATTGTCCAGTAGCTTTGTATCCTAATCCAAATAGGAAATAAACAACTTAAAACTACACCGAACTTAGGATAACGTCGGTTCTAATTGTCCTATATATAATCATACTAGGATTTCCATCATCGATCAAAGTTTCAAGTAAGTTTCCTTTCCATCTGTCCACTGTTGCCTCGTGCCATTCAAGACCGACAATTAGGAGACGCAATCTTCTCACGAGCCAAAGTTGAGTCAACCTCAATGTTTTGCTAAGAGCTATGGAGATCGAATCCTTTGATGTTCTTCCTCGCGATATGGTGTTGGAAGTTCTCGCTTCGGTCGCCGCCAACTCCATGGACGATTTCTTCAATGCGAAAATAAGGTACCGTCTAAGCTTTCCCTTCAAAAAGTCGCAGTTGATATTTCTAATGTTTAATCTCTTCCTACTTTACTCATTCTGAACCCCGAAGAAATTCTAATTCAGTTGTACGTAGCAACTTTATAATGTTTGGTTGTCATGTTATTTATTCAATCGAGCATCCTCACGCCGAATTCCGCTGTTTTCTTCGCTTTTCCTTTACTGCAAATCACGAACGTGTTTGATATATTATGCGTGGACTTGGCACGCGTCGTAAGTTCTCCGCCATACTCAATGCTTCAACGAAATTGGGATGTTCTCTTCTTTTTTTCCCGCAAACCTGCTCGCCCTCCTTTTAATTCTCTTTTAGATGTTGTGATCGTCCCCTGTTGTATCCACCCTCCTTGCCTCGAGTCCGGGTTTGTGCATGAGTTCCCGCATAAAGAAAGAAGATAACAGTGGGATGTTGATGAAGAAATATCGTGAAAGCCCACTGATATTTTATTCTTGTCCCTGCAGTTGCAAAACTTTTAATGAATTAGCTGAAGAAAATTATGTATATCGACAAATTTCACTGGACAAGATTTCAAGAATACTATGGTGGCATCCGGAAGAAGGCAAAGCTTTCATTGAGAGGTGCATCAAGTGCGACAATTTGGAGGCCTTGTATACACAAGGACTGGTACATATTTAATTATGTGATTTTGCTCTCTAATTTATTCGCTATTGTTTCGTGCTGAGTTGAAAATTGACCATATGCAATTTGGGAATGTTGCAGTATGAGTATGTGAGTTTCATGAAGGTTGAGATAGGAATGGAGCTATTGAGGAGGGCGGCACAAATCGGGCACCTCGGAGCTTCCTACGTGGTCGGGCTTCTCCTCATCTGCGAGGGTGGTGAGTTGAAAAAGGAAGGAGTCCAACTATTGAGAAAAGTCTATGCAAGCAGGCGAGTGGTGGAATGTCGCAAGAAGTACCTCGACATCGTGCGTGACATGTGGTGGAACAACACAACGATCTTTGGAGGAGAGCCTCCTCGCTACAATTGCCAGATGAGGAGTGAGCATTGCAAAAGGAGGGGATGGGTGAGCGACATCGACCATTACGACGACACCCAATGCGAACAATGTATTTGCCGAGCGGAGATAGAGATCTTCTACAAATATGGCAGACACCGGTGATCACGAGAGGTTTTTCTTTATCAATGTGATCTATATATCAAGATCCTCCCTGCCACCACAACGAAGGAAGAAACTATATGCACCCGAAGAAAACTCTTGGAGAGATTTAAGACGATTTGTGACCGTCGCTGCTTTATCTTTGTGTTGTCGCTGCTTTATCTTTGTGTTTTGCATCTATGATAGGCTATGCTATTTCATTCACGCGTCGTGCGAGAAAGTTTTCATACCGCAAGAATATACAGTAACCAATATATACAATGACATGTTATTTGTAATTTCTGGAATTATGTAAAGGACTTTTATGAGTCTTTAGAGTTTCCATGAGTGTTGGATTTCATGAAGGTCGAGCTAGAAATAAGTATTGGGTTTAATGAACCATGGTAGTCCAAGAAGGTAAGTGCTGGGTTTCTATCAAGAAACGATGACAGTGTAGTCCCAGTGGTCAATGCGAAGAGGCGAAGCTACTGAAGCGCATTGCAGCAAAAACAGGAAAAGCTGAAGTAGATTCGTTAGGAAACTGATCGCTAAGCGTTCGCTCTCACTCCCGTTTGGGGGTTTCCGGATGCAAATGAAGCAAGCTTAGCGCTCATATTCAGGGTGGTAATTTCATTTAATGCGATCCAAACGATTTCCCTCGATCGTTCGTGACGAGATAACCCATCTGGAGTGGAAAATTCAGTCGTCGTGGTGGGGCGGGCGGAATCGGACGCAAGAGCTTCAATATGCAAGGCGTGCACCACAGCTCCGCCCACCTGCATCAAGCTGGATTCTCTCCTTTTCAACCATGACCACGACACTGGCCAAAAAGTAAAAAAAAAAACACCAGTATACAGCTTTCAGCTGCTCAAGCATCTTCAGATTTTCGTAGAAGATGGAACGTCCTCCAAATCATGATTAGTATCTAGATAACGAAGTCATAGGAAAAGCAAGAGATATGAGAGACGAGCTCTCAATTAACATGCTCTATTTAGAGGACAAATTAAATCAGTTCGATTGAGTCTTCCCATATATAGTAGACAAATCTGTCAACAGCCATGAATTCAGCCTTAATAGCTCTAGAAAATAGCTATAGAAGGAGCACAGGTTTATCTTTTTTACCAGAAAATGGAAGAAGAAAAATCAAGCAAAAAAAAAAAAAAAAAACCTGATAGAAAAGTGATTTTCAATTCTAATCTGAACTGGGCAATCAGCTGCAAAAATATTCGATCGCAACAAGCTACAAAACTCCCTCCAAGTTTTACAGAGCAAACTGTGATTTTTGCCTCATGGTCTTATTATGAATAATTTTACAGCAGCAGTATGCATCTGCACACTCATTTCGACTTCTTCCCTGCCTTCTTCTTGATAACTTCATCGATGTACATTATACCTTTGCCCTTGTAAACTTCTGGAGGCTTGCAACTACGAACGGCAGCGGCGAACTGATGCACCCTCTGCTTGTCGATCCCAGTACAGCAGACCACATTGTTTTTAAAGCAAAAGACACGCACTGCAGGAGGAACAGTCAGCTCCACCTCGTGACTGTAGCCTAATTTTAGGTACAAGAGGCGTCCCTCAGACTCCGCTCTAGCCTTGAACCCAACACCAACAATCTTGAGAAAGCGAAAGAATTTGGCCTCCATTGCCATCAAAGAAAACAGATTGCTCAATTTCCCCTGAGATCAGACTACCAAATTAAGCACATCCTCCAATCATTATTTCCAAAAAGTCAATTCACGAGAAGCAACAACAGCATCCCCAAAACTGATAAACTTATGGAAACCATAGTAAGAAACTGAACCCATAGGAGCAGAAATCTATAGGACGCAAGTAGGCTACAGACTACAGGGCATCCTGGCCTTTGGCATCATTTCTTTTACTCTATATCCCGATTATACACTCCTCTACTGATCTGATTTCTTTAACTTTAAGCCACAGTGGCCCTCTTCCAACCGAATGTTTCATAGTCGAAAAGCAAGAAAACTATCTATCTCATCCAGCTTCAGTAGAGGAGTGGTGCATTAAGAGATTTTCCATCGGTAACATAATCTATTCATTACTCCAAGCTTTCGCCGGCCAAAAAACAAGAAGTTATAGGTTCTTAGACCCTTCTTTCCCTTTCACAGCGCCCATTGTCGTTCTACACATATTCTAATGTTTTTGATCTAATTAGATCATCCCCACTCTTTATCGGCCTATGCAACAAGCTTAGGCCTCAAATCTCAGATTGAATTGCAGGAAAAAATCAAGTAACCTACTCACAGACAACAAAACAAAGGCCCCCTCCAACATGGAAACAGACCCCCTGCAACTAAAGTGGAAGAACAGAACCAAGAGAACAAGATAGAGCTAATTGCAGTCACTCTGCCACAAGCGACGAAAAACGAAATTCAAGCAGCAGCAGCTCGCTCCATTCACAGACACTGCCCTGCTGCAACGCTGCGCTCTAAACCCAGAAGCCAAAAACACAAAAAGATCAAGCATTTCCACAAGCCCGAAACTCAAATCCGCTTTTGAGAAAAAGGGTTTGAGGAAAAACACACGATGACGAAAGGAATGAGCATGGCTCGAGACCCCCCAGAAAGTTTCCAAAGAGAAAAAAAAAAACGAGCTTTCGCTTAGAAACCATACCTCTGAGAGTGAATGAGGAGGGCGCGGATTGTTTGATGCAGGAGAGCTTGCTTGCGGAGGGAAGAGATGGGTCGATGGCGGAATCGCGTTCCAAGAGGTATCGGATGTCGCTGAGAAGACGGAGGAGCAGGGCGGTGGTGGCAGTCGATTCTCAACCCTAACAGCGACGCCCCTGCGGCTGGAGGAGAGAGAAAGAGGACTACTTTCTTTACTCTCTCTCTCTCTCTCTCTCTCTCTCTCTCTCTCTCTGCTGAAATTATTTTTTTTGTTGCAAAACCAGAAATTGTTTGCCTTCATAAGAGCAAAATATGGTTTTCTTTTTCCGGCCAAAAGAGCAAAAATGGTTTGGGATAAGTCCATTTTTTTCTTCTCGTTTTTTTTTTTTTTTTTTTGGTCGGTCTTCTCGTTTGTAAATGATAGAATTATTTAATTTAATTTTGGTTTGCTTAAACATTTCCTATTTAAAAGCAGTATTTGCTAGCCCCAGATAATTAATCGTTATTTATCATCATTTTTAGTAAACGAATTTGTCTTGTGCGCTCGTTTGCGGTACCTTCTATTAGTTTTATTACTCCATTCACTTTTTGCACATAAAGTATGTATTTAGTATAAATCTCAATTGATTAATTAAAAACATGCACGAGAGAAACGTTTTTTAAATCAATACCTAAGCATAAGAGAGTGCCATGAAGATGAAAGACATTATTTATCTTTGTACATATCTAAGGAGAAAATTAAAGGAAAAATTGAGATTGTCGTGAAATTTAGTGCAATACATATTAGATGCGAGATAAATTCGCATGGTTTTGATTATCTTGTAATCACCTACAAGATAACTTTCCTTCCGAATAATGATTACAGAAATTTAACATTAACTTTCCTTCCAAATAATTTTAAAGATAGCTTTGAAGAGTCTCGATCAGATTTGGTTTCGAAAGAGGAAGGCAGATATGAATCCTTTGAATAATGTCTTTCCAAACAAGTTCAATTTTATGGACTTGCTTGTCAAGCTGTTCGTAAGTTCAATTTTTCTTCTGTATAATTGTTCTTGTTCTTGCTGCTAAAAACACGAAAATGCCATTAGAAAGTTTTCAGTCAATTCTTCTTCTTTGATTTTACGATTATTTGGGAAATAGATTCAAAGAGACAAGCAGTTAGTCCTATTTTCAGTCTTGAGATTTTGAATCAATCAACTTTTAATTGATTAACCACTGGGATTCGCCGTGTGCAGAGCCCACCCTTCCAACATGGAAGGGGAGGTGAAGGTTCAAATCCCGACCTTCTCGGGGGAATGGGGTGGGGACGCGTAAGTTTCAAGAGTGGGTTTCGACTCCCACGCCCGCAAGAGCGGGCGCAAAAGTCTGAGTGAGTGTAGAGTAGGAATAGAGTAGTAGAGACCGACAAAAAAAAAAAAAAAAAAAACTTTTAATTGATTTTAGACTGAGAACTATTATCCGATAGAACCCATTTGAACTTGCTTAGTCTTCTTGAAAACAATCGAATTTCATTTCGCATTCTGTAAAGATGCTTTTTGAAAATCAATGTGTCCCTTGATGATCTTTAAGTTATCTAGTTGAAATTAGATAATCCTGGTTGATCTGATTGGAGAAAATCGAAAACATCTCTTCTTAAATGACGTCAAACAAGCGCATTCAGAATAAGATCATCTCATTGAGAAAGAAAAGAGGAACTTTAGAGCCAATAAATGAATGCTCTGCCGCCTGTTCAGCTTCCCATCATAAGCCAACGCGAACTGCTAGCATCCAACGATTGATGTCAATCTACATGATTGGATTCACTAGTATTTTCTGTGAACTTGGCTATGTAAATGCTTAATTCTTATGACTGATCTCACGATAAGAGCACTTTATCTTTGCTCAGATATATTGTCCTCATAATATCTCGAGCATTTTGTACAGATATGAAAATCAAATGGAGAGGTTCTGCCATTTTATCGATACTCCTTTTGATTCACCTCCTGCAGAAACTTCCTGAGAGAGACATCCTCTATCGGCGACTGGATGAAAGATGGGTTAAACAGATCGGTATTTTGGGCTTGCTGCCTGCAGCGAGCTCGCAAACCGGGACAAAATGATATGGTGTAAGGCTTCTTCATCTCATTTGCTGGTCGGGTTTGGATCTAGTAGGTGTTGATAATGGTAATAGAAGCCCATAGTACTCTTTGCCACCTGATATTGGCGCATGTTTTGCTTAACCAAATTGGGACTTTAAGATTTTTAATGTGTTTTTATTTGACTTTGACAGGAACTTTGTTGAACCTTTACTGTTGCCAGCGTCGAAGGTTCTGCATAGATGGATTGAGGTTGTAAATCAACCCTTCATTGTTCGTACCTTATTTTTTTCTGGGTGGAAAAGTCGAGCAATAATTTTTAGTCATAGTGAAAACATCACTTTGATTAAATGATCGATTCAATTAGCAGGAGATTAGTTTTGCTGACACATTCTAATCAATAATTTTCCCCCTTAGGGAAGTGATTTGTTAAGGGTAAAATATGTTCCTTATCCTTTTAATCTTCTTTGAAGTATGTGATCTGAATCATAAAAAGCAGGGTGAAGCTTATCAAACATTTCATGATGCATTATAATACATCCATAAAATGTTTGGAGAAATATTTTATGCTTGCTTTGCTTGATTGTCAGCAGCTGAAGTTGCAAACATTTGTTGCTAGTGCAGCGTCCTGAGGCAACCCTTGCAACAGATGCTGTCATAGGGTCAATGGTAGGGTTTGCTTTTTCACCTGAGTATGCATAAGTAGTTTCTTGAAACGGGGATTTTCAGAATTTGAGTAAGTAAAGTAGTACATCATGTATGACCTGGAAGCAGTAGTAATCTTCTGGCACAACAATTAAATGTGCAGGGGAGCGTTTATACACCGGGGAGTAAATGCGGGTTGCTGCATCATGTTATGGGTGAAACTGATGGTGCTCAGGGGATCTGGTCATATGTATCACTTTTTCTAAGCATCTTCACAAAATTCATCTTTGAGTAAATGTTCATGTCACATTTCATGGAGTACACAGACATGTGGCAAACTGCAAGGCTGTTGCTTGTAAAAGGAGCATTAGATAACTAAAAATCTGTACAGCTCTCCATTTTCTGTTGGCATCTCCGTTCTGTAACATGTCCGTATTGTGGGGTAAGAGCACACAAATGCATCCTCTTTTTCATGGATGAATTAATTATGACAAACTTCTGGAATGCTCATAGTCTAAATCATTAATTAGGTTTTAAGCATCACAGGCTTCTGGGAACTCCAATTGAGCAAAACCTGGCAGTGAAAAGGTTGACTCCAGGAAGTTGACACATTTTTGACTTTTTGAACATTTTGTAACATGCTTTATGTTTCTGGAAGTACAGATTTATGAGTTAATTTCTCATTGTTGATAGAATTTGTCCGTGCTATGTGGTTTTATCTTATGCTCTAGTTTGGAAGGGTAGTTTAGACTCTCATTCTTGGAATTGTTCTTGGTCATTCCTGCTTTTAGGTATGCTGAACATAGGATGGGTTCAGTGTCCTTGGCTATTCGAAATGCCGGAGCTCAGATCATAACAAATGCAGAGGTGTTGTCTGCCTTAGTGCCTTACTGGGTCATACTTTCTCTCAATGATTTTGGAACCACATAACATCCCCTTAATTCGGTACACGACATAGCATTGAGAGATCTTATGCTCTGATTGGTTGTTTGATTTATTTATTTCTGAGACGTGTTTCATCCTATATTGTCACGAATCGCACCAGCAGGCTTTTCTGAACTTCCTCAAGCCCCTAGTAAATCCTGCCACGCAGGCAGGAGGTTTTTTGTTTTTTTTCCTATTTGAGGATGCATCTACTTGTATCGGACTTCCCTTGTGCCATTTTTAATATGATATTGTGCAATAATGTTGTTTAGCTTTCTCAGCTGATGCTTGATGAGTATGACAGAGTGAAGGGTATAAGCTTCAAAACGTGAAGCTCCTTGGGAACCAAATTTGGGCCCTTCAGAGAATTACTCCAACATTGCATGGATGACTACTATAATCAGGTGCGGCGGGCTGATGGTTCAGACGTGCATTCTTCTATTGTTTATCAAATGTGACTCCTTACAGGACCTTCATGGTCATGAACTATTCTTCTGATTCATATTTTCATATGCTGATAAAAGGCGTGACAGATGACACTTGGCCTTTTCATCTGTAAAATAAGTATTTGGACCTCCAATAGATCCTGCAGATTTTAGGCAGGAATTAGTAGCTCAAGATGTTCTTCCCGATGAATTTCTCCGGTCTGTCAAGTACGCTGATTAAACCTCTGTGAGCTCGATTATTGCTTTCAACTGATCTGTAAAATCTTTTTACTTTGTCATCTAGAGGCGTGCATAGAAATAGTCCATTAATTCAACGGGTCCTACAGAAAGCCCAACAACTCATGATGTATATGGACTATGGAGTAACGATCCCCACCTTTTCTTGACAATGTGTAAGAACTCCATTGAGTGCAGTTTGTGCTGGTTATTGTGAAATGCATTTGCTTCATTACAGCGTCTCTGTAGCCTAATGATGGAAATCCGAATGATTGTGCTTCCTACAAATGTCACTGCTGTAAATCTTTAAGTTTCGCATCAATGCCAATGAACTAGATCTCGATTAGTTAGTCTTGGACTAGTCTCTCATGTGGAATTTGTTTTTCGGGAAGGAGGTCGGCCGTGAATTGCAGAAACCCAAGTTTGGGACATTCGGTTCCTACATCATCACCGCTTTTCCACAGAGTGCACCGTCCTTATTGGGTGAAAACTCATCCCTGTGTCGTTGTGTCCAATAGTTGAACAGGCGACCACAAAAATAGATCTTGCGGGGGACAAAACGCCATCCTTTCGATCTCACAGGTTGAGTTATCCTCATGCAGGTCCTCAGCATGGGGGAACAATTCATGTTGGTTCTGAGAGGTGTATTCTCGGCACATTGTGTACTATGTGCTATTTGATTGGGGACATTGTTATTATTTTGTATCCATGTTGTGATTGGCAAAAACGAGATCAACTTGTCAATCTGTTTCCTAAACCTGTGGATATAGTTTCAAAATTATATGCAGGTTACTCAAACGTTCATACTCTGTTGCTTCTTCACTCCGCTGCAACCCAAAGATAATCGGGTTATGGTATAAGAATGTCGAGCAAGAAACATTGTACCGCCTTAAAATCCTTTCGATGAGCATTTTTGGAACATCATTCCAGTTTCTAATTCTGGCATAAATGGTCGAACTTCATCTGATTGTATGGAGGAAATTGACTCGGCTTTGTCAACATGCGGTCAGTGGATTGCCATCAAGGAGACCAAATCATTGAGATGACCATACCTTCTGTTCAGGACAAAACTGTAGCGCTTCCTCGTCCTTACCTAGTCCCCAAACTTTAATTTTTCTCCCCCACCTTGATGTTTTGACCAGCGGAACCACCTTCCATTTCAATTGCTTTTTATCCCTGAACAGCAAAAGCTCAGACCATGGGCGTCTTTGTACAAATCACAGATCAGCTTCATTTATTTTTAAATTGCCATTAGCAAGGATGTAATTATAGAAGACGTCTTTGTACAATCACTTTGAGTGATGTTGCATTTCCACGTCATTTCTCTAATCTTTTTCTTAAATTTCATAAATAAGACATATTTTAGAAATAAATTTCCATGTCAACCTAAACAATATCTTATTGGATATTAAATATAGGTAGAAAGTAGAGCAACTTCGTTTGACTTTGTTCAATTGTTCTTTCTGTTGAGAGAGTCTTCATTTTATCTCACTTGGGAATTTTCAATCTTACGCTTAGTCTTTAATCTCTTGTTCTCATAAGTCTTTCTTCTCTCATGATCATAAACTAGGATTGGGACGCTCAAACAACTTGCTTGGAAGTTTTCCATTCCTCAATTATTAAGAGAAAATTTTGGAAAAAAAGGGTTAAAGAAGGTAAATTTAGGACCTAAATACGAATTGGTGATTCGTTATGAAATGACAAAAGGTTAACGTAGAAATCCTAAAGTTAGGGTAGAAATGAGACCAAACCTAAAGTTAGGGTAGAAATGAGACCAAACCTAAAGTTAGAGGTTCTTTATGGGGAAAAGGTTTATAATATAATTAGGATCGGATTTAAATTTGAAATTTTTTTTTATGAGAATTGATATCAGAGTTGATGTTAGATAATTTGTTTTTAGAGTATTGAGCCGGTTAGAGAAACTACACTCAAAATTCGTAAGTACATATGGCAACAATTTATAGGCCTTCTAAAAGAATTTGTAATAATGTGTGTGTGTGTGTGTGTGTCTGTATAGAGAGAGAGAGAGAGAGAGAGAGAGAGAGAGAGAGAGAGATGTTCCAAAGATAATTTATAAAAAGACAAGTTGCCAAAAAAGGAATAATACAAAGCGGGAAAAAGAAAAATGAAAAACTGGGGAAGTGTGTACTTGGATAAGCCCTAGAAATGTTCCAAAGATAATTTATGGAAAAGACAAGTTGCCAAAGAAGGAAAATACAAAGCGGGAAAAAGAAAAATGAAAAACTGGGGAAGCGTATACTTGGAGAAGCCCTAGAGCATTTACTTTTGTCAACGCCCCAACGTTCCACAAAACTCAAAGCCAAAAGCGGTAAGCAAAGCACGCCCACCTTCCGCGCCGCCGGCAGCAATGAACGGCGACGCAGTGGCCAGTCGCGACGACGAGGACGACGACGACGCCGATATTACCGGCCCTCTAGCCATCCTCTTGCCTCCGCCGGAAGACGGCGGCGGTGAAGAAGAAGACGATCCGGCCGAACCCGACCAGCTGGAGCTTCACCTCCTCCGGTCAGTCAATGCCGCCATCGCCATCCGGCAGCTCCCCTCCCGGGGCCTCTCCTTCCAGCTCTGGCCGGCCGCCACCACCCTCCTCAACCTCCTCGATTCCCACGTCTCCGACCCCGCCGCCGGCCCCCTCTCCCCGATCCTCGCCTGCCGCCCCCAAAGCCCCCAACGCCGACTCAGCGTCCTCGAGCTCGGCTCCGGCACCGGCCTCGTCGGGATCGCAGCCGCCGTCGCGCTCGGCGCCGACGTCACCGTCACCGACCTCCCGCACGTGGTCCCCAACCTCCAGTTCAGCGTCGACGCCAACGCGGCGGCCCTGGCGGCGGGCGCCGGAGGAGGGGCGGTCCGCGTGGTGCCGCTCCGGTGGGGGGAGGCGGCGGACGTCGGGGCCCTGGGGGAGGAGGAGTACGACGTGATCCTGGCGTCGGACGTGGTGTACTACGACCACCTGTACGAGCCCCTGCTGGAGACGCTGCGGTGGCTGTTCGAGAGGAGCGAGCGGAGGGAGGAGATGGTGTTCGTGATGGCTCACCTGAGGCGGTGGAAGAAGGACTCGGCCTTCTTCCGGAAGGCGAGGAAGGCGTTCGACGTGGAGGCGATCCACGCTGACAAGCCATGCCAGGGGTCGAGGATCGGGGTCGTCGTCTACCGGTTCGATTGGAAGAGGAAAAGGACCGCGAAAAGCGCCACTCCGTCGGACACCACCGCCTCATCCGATGAGATTTGATTTGTTTGAATTGAGAGTTCGACGCCAAAAAGAGAGCATTGCAAGAAAAATGCCATTGGCTTTCACTATTACTTTCTTCCAAGCAAAGCTTGTTCTTCAAATTTTCAATTTTAAATTCATGAAGGTGCGACTGCAACAATGATGGGTTTTCATGAGCATTCTTGAGACGATCAGGCATCGCGTTCCGTTCGATCGGTTTCATTGTGTTAGAACATTGAGGCGCGCCCTCCTTGACAGAATTACTTGACTAAAATTTAAAAACATTGGATCTTTCTGAGAACTCAATAGATATATGATGAACATATGTTTCTTGTTCTTGGTAACATTTCTTTACTTACAAGTCAAGTTTCAATCAAAACATAGAACCTCAAAAACCCTTCAAAAATTCCACATTCGCATAGGCGCAAAGGAATGAAACTATGACAAAAACACCCACCAGCAAAAGAGGGGGCAAAAAGAAAAAGAGACATCACAAGCAAACAATATACAATCCCATCTACAAAAAGGTCCCCTAGAGGAGTACCGAAATCGTCGGGGCACCGTCTCATTGCCGCTCCTTTCCATCTTGCGATTCTCTACAGCAAAATCGATGCCCAATACATACAAGTAACAATCATTTCCCAGTGAAGTGGAGTCGCAACGTGATCCTCAGCGATTCAGCTGCATGACAACAATGGAACTGCCAACATTGCATGCGGATCAAGAAAGTTATCGCTTCCTTAAGGGTGAGCCCTTAGCTACGGCTTTCATGTTCTGAGAGTCCCTAAAGCAAACGAAATGAACGAGTGTCTTTCCATTTGGATACACTGCAAATACGCTTGTCCCTATCTTTTTGTTGCAAAGAGAGCACATACTTTCGCCGGTTATCTTCACGACCGCTTTCCTTTGGGTGTAAAGTTCGTCTTTCACCTGTTTCCAACGGCAAGTTAATCTTAGCCCAAAGGGACATGGTGCATTGAGCAAGCACTTCATCATATTCCTTTCCAACATATTAGCAGAGATGTGCTACTGAGGAAAAATAGAAAAGGACAAATGAAAAATGAAAAATGAAAGACAATAATCCATGTAAGATTGTGAAGCAGGACCTTTTTCACAGAGAAGAATGATAGTTTACTCTTAAAATGTAAAATCAAAAGATAAATGCCAAAAGAATCCAGCGATACAAGGTTGGATAAAAATGCACCTGAAGGTTTTCACTCTGCCTCAAACTCTTAATCACCGAGTAGTTCCTGGATGCTTCACTGGACTTCCTAACAAGGGGACCGAGAAATGGAAGCAAATTCTGCACAAAGAGGAATACATCTGCTATGAGAGCTTGAAACATAGGCAAAATGATTCTAGAGGAGAAATACTGGAGCATAGAAACTACTGATGTCTGATTCCTGCTTTAGCTAACTATATACCTGCAGCTTAGTTTCTCTTGGTAAGAGTCTAAGGGCCTGTCCTCCATTGATTCTATCCCACCTTTTGCTCAACAGATCGAGGACCTCATCAAGCATTATAGTGGAAGCTCCTTCTTCACTAGACTCATCTGCATCACCATCACTCCTGCCACTGTCAGTATTGCTGGGACTTACTCTCATATCTTCCGCACCCTCTATTGCAGCAATTTTTTTAGAGGTTCGACTTCCCCTGGACCTAATAGAAGCCGTATGACCAAGCTTTGGAACGCTGGGACTTTGAGATGATACTATATTGTTGATGCGCTTTTCGAAATCTCTTGTTGTTCTTCGAGGATTCAGGTATATTTGCATAAGGGTAAGATATATACTGCCCGGAGATTTTGCAGATGGCTGATGAACCATACTTTCGTATACACGATCGCAATAAGACAGTGCCAGATCAGCCACATGAAGCTATGAAAAGGGCAGAGAAATAATTAGCACTCCAAATATCTACAGGGCATGAAATGATTAAACAAAGATCATGATGTTCATGAAATAAGCACTTCATAGGCAAATGCACGCCATTGCTAAGCTTCATGATAAAGATCAGGAAACCATAGCCCATAAGATTAGGATAAGAAAAACCAATTATGGGAGATAACAGTCTGGAACTTGAGGAGAGCTACCGCCACCTGCTACTAACTTTAGCATTGAAACCAACTATGGGAGATGACACACAGAAACAATGAGAATAGCAACAAGACCAGCCTTGATCTGGGCTGAACACATATTTCTCAACCATATTTTTTTTTCTTGATATTCATATGCAGTCAAATTCAATAACACCCAACCGATGAACAAAACATACACAAGTTTCTTGTCTGTCAAAAGACAAGTTAATGAGATTCATTTACATTTTATGGCAGAGAATTGTCATTGCGAATAAAACATATTGTTGAAGTTTGTTAAAACCAATATTATGAGTTGCATATCTTTTATGGCCAAAAGAGTTATCCAATCTTTCATCAACCATCAATAGATTACCTTGTTCGCACTGTTATGCCAACTCAACTATGTTTTTAGTGCTTTCACTTCTCCATGGTAGGATCTCCTTTCTATAAGTAAAGAAACTTTTGGAGAACTCATATTTGTAGCTTAATATAGATACAAGTGAATGCTAAAAAACCCAGCTTAAATAAAGTAATGAGTCTCAGGGCCTTCTACATACTCTCAAGTTAATGGACTCCTGGATAAATTCCCATGAGAAACTGTGCACTTACTGTTTAACTGGTGTGCAGGTAACCAAAGATGTTGATATCAATGAGAAAACTAAGATTGGAGTGAATTTGGAACAATAAAAATGACGTTGGTTTGATTGCAAAACTTGAGAAGATAAGGATGAATTACAACAGTTCCATAGGTTAAATCTCACATCTTCAAGCAAAGCTGTAGGTTCCACGATAGTGCAAAAATGCTAATTCTTAGTTGAGCAAAGCAACTACATAACTCATGATATATTAATTACCATCAAGTCAATTTACGTGGCACCTCTTGAATTCACTTGATAACAACGTAAGAGGTTGAAAATACAATCTCCCTTGTTAAAAGTACCTTATGAACATAGAGAGACAAGGCGAGCTCATGTTGGTTCATTTTCCCCAATAAAATTGCGCGCTCTTCATACAAGGCATCTGTTGGAAGACGTTTCAACAGAGTCTCTGGACTGTAACCTGAGATACTTTCTAATGCAGACAACAACTTCTTCCTTGTTGAAGTATAGACTTTCTCATCCCATTTCTGTTGAGCACTAAGATCTCCATACCATTCAAGGACCTCACCCAGATAGATTTGCACCTGCATCAATTTAAAGAGCTGTCTTGATTAAAGTGGGTTAGAATAGAATGCAAACAATTATTCTAAAATATTTAATGATTGGCAACGGAAGCCGACAATAGAACGGCTAAGTCTTCGTTTTTAAATGGAAACAGTATGACTCCCGAGGAAAAAAGTACCATTTTAACATAACAAGAACCGTGTCATAAAAATGTTGATAATGGCATCTAAGGCATAATTATAGTTTACCCACAATAATTAAAAAATGCAAAAGATTTTCACCATTTCGTTTTGCAAATTTCCTGAGATTCCATTCTCATTCATGGCAAGCATAAGTTCCAAGTATGTGGCCTGCATGTTTGGTGCATGCTGCTTCAAATAAGAGTTGACCAAATCTGCTGGAATATTCCCAGACAAAAAGAGCTCGATAGTTTGCGTTGGACAGCTTTCAAGAACAAGCATTGCAAACTCCAAGACAAGCATAGCGTCAGTTCCACAGAGAGGCTGCACAAGATAACCAATCAATGGTCAAACTTGAAAGATTATAACCCCCTTTGTTATGATAGAAATCACAGCTTGTGGTGATCATAGCAGCTCGCGAAAGACCTCAAGTTCACTGAATGCCACAACCATGTCACAAGCACCAAATAACATACCTTGAGATATTCAATTATCATCTCTGGCTTGAACTTTTGAGCCACAACAGATTTTGATTCATTTGATTTTGACTCCTCCACTAAGTGATGAAGAAGCTTTAGAGCTTCACGATGCATCGCACTGCTTTTGTAAAGCTCAAGCAAAGCTGCATAATTATTACTGTTCTGAAGAATCTCCTCACATATTTTCACATCACAGTAGTTAAGGCCTTTCAGTAATTCAACAGCAGCAGAAGACTGTCCAGTGAGAAGCAAGGCCTGGAGTAGTACTGTGTCCAATATAGTTGCCATGTCCCTTGCAACTGAACTAATGGCGATGCTGACCCGTCCCTGAGGAACAAAAGCAAAACTAGACATGAAACTACAATGATATAAAATCCAATGACACAAGAGAAGACAGCCTTAATTCAATTAGTATGTCATGTCCCCATGGAAAATCATCCGTGCCATCGCCTTTATATTGCAATGTGTCTGGTCAAGTATATTGATGTTGACACATAAGCAAGGATTCTGAACTGTAAACTTTCTGTAATTGCATTTTGAACACATTGCATAACACTGCATGATGGTAGGTACCGAGTGCACCTTAAATAATTAAACCGACATTCCAACGTGACAAATTATGGACCCAACAAAAAGCATTTAATTCATAATCAATCACCCAACTTTAGCACAGAAAAATTTCAGAAGCATGCAGGCAGTAATATTAGTGTGCTCAACTTCAAGCATCTGTGCATTACATTCATTGCACTCGATTAACTAGAAAATAAAGTGATAGAGTAGAATGACTGAATTTACTAAAAGAAATTGTCACTAGTAGCACAACAGATCGTTTAGCCAGTTTCTTTCTACAGTTACCAGATTTGAAGAAAATTATACACTGGGAAATGAAGGTTATGTATGACCAGAACCTCAGTTCTAGAGGAGCATAATTTCTTTTAATTTGTTATACCTGGCAAGTAAAAATTGAATAATGTGCTATGAGATGCCCTTGCTTACAATAACCGCAAACATGTGCAATCCCAGTCTCCCTCAACTATTGGGTTCAACAAATTTACCAAATTTCAGATATTTCTTAAAGCATAATTTAGGCATAGAGCTAACGTCAAATTAACTTCATCTGGCCATAGTCTTGGCTGACATAAAATTTAACAAATCCACGTATCATCAGAATTTGGCCAATATATGAGGACGTTCAGGTAATGCAAGTACCTTGTTAGTCCTTTTAAATCGACTGATATCGTATGAGGGGACACTATCACCAACAGCATCTAAAACCACCTCTTCTGTGCCCTCAGTTGTGGCCTTCTCTATTATACCGTGTCTCTTCTTCTGCAAAAATTTGATAAGAGCCATGAGAGTATTATGGCTCATTTTTTTGGACTCAAGTGCTGAATGCTCATCGAACTCCTGCGAATGTGGTGGGGGGGACGATTCCATATCATCTGACACACCAGAGGAACCTCTAGATAGGTATGAAGTGTCCCAAGAAATGTCCACCGATTTCTCTGGCTCAGGAGCCAAAGCCGTTTTTGGAAGAATTATTGACGGGTATAGAGAAAGCACATAAGTTATATCCACTTGAGAAGCCAAGAAATGTTCCATTGCCTCCTCATAGCTTCCATTTTCAAAAAGATAGTGTGCATATCTGTAACAGGTTCGGGAAGATCAGTGGTGTGATGAGCAATTTACTGCAAGAAGATAGTCAATGCAGGGACGAAAATCACTTCCACAATAGGCTTCACTTTTGGACGAAGTTTTGGAGCAATAATGTCCCCGAGATACATGGACACAAGGTGAGGTAATTTACTTAATCTCCTTCCATGGAAAATTTGATGGTAAGGGCAATAAGTTACTTTGTTATTATCATGGGTAAAGATTGTCAAGGAAATCTACCTTATATGAATTGACCCCTCTTTTGCAGTTCGAAGGTTTGAATCTTCTGGGGGAAGCATCTTGCACAAGGCCAAGGCTTCCTCAAAATTGCCAGACGCCGTTAACTGCACAATCTGCATTAAGCACATAAATTAAGAAAAAAGCATAACATAAGGAAAATACGTAAGAAGATACAAAGAGTTCGTCCTAAAAACAATCAAATTTCATTATGATGCCCCATGAGTACCTGTGCACCAATAGGAACAGGAAAGAGCCCATAGACGGAATTATCTTGGGCAACAACTAATGAACTGCTACTTTGGGCAAGATGACGAACATTACGGAGAACGACAGTCTGAATCAATGGGTATGGAACTCGAAGAGAGCGAATCTGAAGTACACCAACATGAAGAACATGACAAGAAGAAGCTTAGCATGCAAAAAGAATGAACAGAGAAATAAACTGATAAGACAATTATCAGCTTACCTCAACATATCTTGGTAATAAACCTATTACATATGGCTTCTGAATGACAACTTTTTGAGGAGCCTCTGACCAAATTATCCTACCTTCTGGTAGTAGCTTCCCAGTTTGGTCCACAAAAACTCCAATATTATCCTAAATATGGCAGAAACTCATGGAAGCATATCAAAATATCATCATATAATCCAGAGAAGGATTGGTCTAGATTACTCAAAACAACTTGGCCACAAAGTTCGTTGGGATATCTCAAGTTAAATGCATCACACGGAATGGCAAACAAATTCAAGTATATTCTGTGCGCACCCAAAGAAAATATAAATTGGATTTCATCCTCAGGATACAGGAAACACCTAGATACTGACAATTTAGTTCACCAACAGGATTTACATTTTCCTCATTTTTCTTTAGTCAGCTTCTGCTAAGTTCTAAGGTCCTCAGCAATGGAGAAAACATCCTCTGTTTCAGATACATGATAATATTCATATTTGTTCTTCAAGCTAAATCCTGCAGCTAGGCCCAGTTGCAAAGATTTTTCTTTTAAAGCAAAAATATTCTCTGCTGATATAAGATTCTGCACAGCACTAAGCAAATGTCTGAAGTATTGCCTCGGCAAAATGACATAGCCTCTCACGGCCAAATACAGGGTAAGCACTTCTTACAATATCTGACTTCAGTAATGCTGTAACAGTTGATGCATAGGGATTAAATGCTCTTAGGGATATCATAAACTGCTTAAATGTTCGTATTAAAGCTACGATGGAATCTTAAAAAAGTTCTATCAGACCTCAACCACTTGAGGAAATACTTACACTTGAGGGCCTTTGCTTTTGAGGTGGTTTTCTTGGACAAGTGGTACAAAAACAATGGCCACAAATTGCTCCAGTGGGAACATGTGATTATAGGATGGAAGAGGTAGGGGAAAACTTAAAGGACCTTGAGGAGAAGACAAAAATTAAAAAGAAATATCTTGACCATTTGATCTTATAAAGGATCTGATATGTCATAGGGCATAACAGTATCAAAAAATTCCTTAAGCCGACTCAGATAGGAGAATAAGACTCTGATAGTAAATAATCGTTACTATTATTGTCGTTGTTGAGGGCCTTGCTAACTTGGATGACGCCTCAATAGAAAATATTCGCATCAAGAAGTACACCTTTATAGTCTCAGGAAGTCAGTATTTCAGCTACACAATGCATTCATACCACACGAAGAAGCATATTGATTGTACTGGCCACACAGCACATAGAGTTCATATTCCCTGGAATACTTCCACTCCCAAACATGGTACATTAGATGCATAACCATGACCTGGCCATTAAAGATTGCCATTTGTGTCGAGCAGTATAGCGGACATATGGCCATTAAAAAAGGGCCATTCAAGTCAAACTCTGTTGATAGAATAAATGACAAGCTACGCAAAATAACTAAGACCAGTTCCTAGTTGGACGTCCAAGGATTGCACATTAAACCATCAAACGACCAGCCTGCAGACCTCATTCTTAATCACGAACACATTGTGACTCCATCTTAAGAAGCATCCTAGGTCTAAATGTAAATAAGCCTTCAGAATAAGCGAGATATAAAACAGTGAATCGTAAAGGTCTAAGGAACAAAGTACCTTCCCAAGGATGAGTTCCCCAGAAGGAAGGGGCACCACCAGAGGTGGCGCGAGCCTCCCACAAGGAAACACCTCGGACAACGCGCCATTCGTAGCATTCATGATCACGTACTCTCTCCTGATTCCCAAACATATGTTCTCACCGCACCACGACATCGACTTCACAGTATCGGGCACCCCAAACTCTTTCACCTCCACAAAGCCCCTTCCCCCTACATCATAACGAAATATCAAAATCACCACCAAAATGAAGGAAGACACAGCCGCAGTTCCACAAAGCTTCACAATTCTTTCTCTGAATCGATCAAGCAACAGTCTTTCAGCCACTGATCGATCTCTGCAAGTAAAGAGGCGAACTTTTCCAAAGAAGTCAATCTAATCACAGAAATACCGAACGCAATCTCAGCACCACACTTTCTCCACTACTGAAGCTTTAAAGTATGTTAACCGTGTCGCGATCATAAATACCCAAACTCTCATTCGACAACAGCAATTCCGTGAAAGAGCAACGAGAAATGGGGAAAGGGATTGGAATTTACCATCGTGGCGGAAAATAGAGACCCTCTTCTGCCTGGCGAAGCAGAGGTAGCCTCTCCTCTCGTCCCAGGAGCACACATTGGCGCCCCTGGCCTTGGTGAGGACGGCGACGGTCTCCAGATTGGGGAGCCGGTGGAAGGCGATGGACTCGGACAGCGTCAGGAGCAGCTCCCGAGACGCCAGCGCCTCCATGTACAGGAAGGGCCGCTTGGTGAATCCGGCGACATGGCGGTGCAGCGCGTACGGCTCCTTCCGGAGCTCGGCGCGGGAGTCGGAGGAGGAGGGCGGGGAGGACCGGTCGGAGGGCGGCGGCGGCGGCGAGGAGGAGGAGGAGGAGGAGGAGGGATCGGGGGCGTAGATGCGGAGGGAGCCGTCGGAGCAGCCGAGGAGGATCTTGGAGGCGCAGGACTCGACGGCCTCGATCCTGGCGGGGCAGTCGGAGAGGAGCTCGAAGGAGTCGTAGGCGTTGTGCACCATGGCCGGAGGGAATGCCGACGAGAGAGGCTTTCTCTCTCTTATTTCTCTGTCTTCTGTCAGGAATCCATGGGAATGGAGATGGGAGAACGGGGGAGAAGGTGATGGAATGATGGGGATGGGGACAAACGGAAAGAGAAAAAGGTGAGGAGAAGGATCAAAAATAATAATACGGAGCTGCCATTGCCGGGGCTGGCTGGTGGAGCGGCGAAACACAGAAATCGGAAATTTCGGATTTGCCCCGCGCTGGGAAGCCGGTCTCATGGATATTACTTTTCGTTGATACAGATACAATCATTGCTTCAACTTTTATAGTGAACTTTTAATTTGTTCATATGATTACTATAATTCTGAGCTTTCAGTACATGTTTAATATAATTTATGAATCATATAAAGATGATCTCTTTAATTAATTCAAGATTAGAGATAATATTTAATATTTTCATATAACTTAGGAACTAAATTAAATATGTATTGAAATTTTAGGGATTATATTGAATAAATTAAAAATTCGATTAATTGAACATTGAATTAAAGTTCATGGACCACATTGAACATAGTTCATAGACTATATTGTACATTGAATCAAAATTCAGAAATCAACTTATGTCATTTTTCCTTATATTTTTTGGTTTTTTTTCCTCAATTTGTACCTGACCTAGACTGAAATTGAAGACGTGAGCATTGTGGCCAAAGTTTTTGTCAAATCATGCTTCATATATATTGACCTGAAAGGATTATAATTTACTTCATTTCAGCATCTCGACATATGATTCACATCATTTATCAAGTAACGACAATGGGCCAATCAAGTCAAAGTAGCAAAAGGTTGCAATAAGCACAGTATTAAGAGTCCCCTCACTTCCCTAGAAACAATGACTAGGAACATCTCCAAATTCCATATAGCGAGGTGCAAGGATTGAACCCAAATTTGCTTAGCCCACTTAGGAAGGGTGATAATAAACGTCCGTTTGATAAAATTGTGATTAAACAGTAGCTATGTTATGCTGTAAAGTATAAGACGTTAAATAACTCGTCGCTCATCAAAGTTTTGATGAGATAATCTCCAAAAAATTGCTAAAAGCCGCGGTCGATCCGAAGAGCATCCAGCCGTTGAGATGTTTGCCAAACACTTGTAAAGGTTGCCACGTCGCAGCTGAAACTGCTGTGGAAAGGCTATACCAATTTCATCTCGTGCTGTTGATTCGACCTCTCGTTGAAGTGCTTATCGCTTCCAAAACATTCAGACCGGGTCCGAGGTAATTTGCACATCAATTTGTCCGGAACTTGTGTGAGTTATCACGTTTATAGCTACCGCTCCAGGAATTTACCAACGCACTCCCCACATAATAATTTCATTTTATGAAAACGTCGTACAACTGAAACGTGACTGGACAACCAGGCTCATGTCGCCCTGGGTCCTAATCGGACTCGATCATACATCCAGGAGAATTGGTTCAGGCTTTATAAAAGAAGGCAGTATGGCGATCAGCCTGCTGGCTGATGCTATTGCAGTGCATTAGTATGTAATGTTACCACAATAGATGGGCCTAACATTTGCGATTCTAGACACAGGTGAAATCGCTGCGGTGAAGAAATGAGCTGACAACCCATCTGGACCAAGTGCTTTTGTCACCATCCATTGACCAAATCAGTGCCTAAATAAGGAGCTGCTTTTAAACATAACGCCGAGGAAGAGACAGAGATGCCAGAAGTATCAGAGTCAGGAGAACCTGAAGAGATTCTCAGCAACAAAACACTAACTTACTAGCAACAAAACAACATTTGGTTCAACATGTTCACAGATTCATTTATAGTAAGGTAAAAGGCCAGAGTTTGCATCTTCTGCTTGCGAGATTCACGAGTCAACGGTGTGCTGATGCCGCGCCTTCTCCTTCTCTTTCACTTCACTTCCCTGCGACTTGTCGTACTCTTTCCCGACCAACACAGAATCAGGACCAGAAAGAAAGGATCATTGAAATCGTTAGGAGCCGATGTAACTTGAACAAGAGCCAACGTCATTCCAAGATTGAATTTGTTGGAAAATGTACGAATTTGAGAAGCGCACGTAATAACAACCAGTGGGGACTCACCAGGGTGATCCTCGTCGATGTCCTTGGCCTTCCTGACCTTGCAAGAGTCGTTGCCTCCATATATCCCCCCGAACCCTTCCTCGTCACTCCTCGTCGAGTACCCTTCCCCAAACGAATGCGCCATCACGTCCCTTGACCACCCACAACATTCAAGTATCAAATTCAGGTGATCCCATGTTAGTTAACACCATCACGAAAACTTGTGTTGAGCATATACTAAGATGTTAATCAGTTCGATCCGTTTCAATTCTTGCAATGTTCGAACTTATCGGCGTCTGCTCCAGTTGATGCAAAATCGTGCTAATTTATGCCACTCCGCTATTCAAATACTGTTCTTTAGCACCCTCTGCTATTTGACCTCTCTAGAAGGGAAAAAAAAAGGGAACCATGTAGATATAACCATTTTTTTACCCGGTTTTGATCACTCTGGGATTGTCGTCTTCTTCTTCCTTCATTTTATCCATGTCGTTGCTGCTGTTGTTGCTGCTGCTGTCGTCTTCACTCTCCTGCTGTCTGCTGCTCTGAGTCGCCGAGTTCCTGAACGAGACAGCTCCGGGGGTTCTCCGGCCGAGGCGCGGCGGTTTCGCAGGCGGAGAGAGCAAGCTCAGAGAGTGGTGGTGGCTGTGGCGGTGGTAACTTCTCGCTGACCTAATGGCTACGGCAATGTTCATCTTCTGCACCTGCGTCTCCGAGAGACTTCACATTTATACTCCGCAAGAGATCGAAAGAGGAGGATGAGGGTACGAGGTCGGTGTAGAGAGAGAGAGAGAGACAGGAGCCCACGTTTGCATGACCGGCTGGAGCCTTGTCCGAAATGCCTGAGTCAGCATCGCGCCACGTGGCGCATATGGTCGACGTGTCGGAGGCTGGAGAGGACAGGTGCATTACGTGGAGGCTGGTGTTGGCGTGGCGTGGGCCTCCACGTGTCTAAATATGCGACTCTTCATCCATAAAAATATACTGATTCGATTCAGAACTTGAAACGTGATTGTTTTTCATTTCGTTATACAGTAAAAACAAACCTCCTCACATTTATATAGTCATTTAGCGTTTTAACTAGGGTTTTGAGCAATCGGGCTGGTAGCATCCGAAAATCGAACCAAATTGGTTCTTACACGCTCGATGCGGGGCCGCAAATCTACCTATTAATTTCCTTTTCATGGATGATAAAAGTACATAGATATGTGGGGGTAATAGACCAATCCTTTTCGATATAAAGAACTGAAAGTATGAAGAGCTCGTGATATGCAAAGAACTGAAAATTTATCTTATTCCATAGAGCAGCTATTACATCAATGTTTGAATTGAGGCTCATCAAGCAAATACAGCTGAGGCAAGCTAAACAAACAGGAAGGTTCAAAAAACATGATGAAGCTCCAACTGTATAGGTTTCAGGAGACACCATGTAGTGGACAGTGGATCCACCAATGAAGACATTACCTATAGTTGAAAACAAATTTGACAAACATTCAGAGTCGTCGGCGAACAGGTTTCGCAGCTAGCCCAAATCACCATCTGCGCGGAGCACTTAAGATTCATAGCAGAGGCTTTCGAAACCCATGTATTCCTGATTCTCCAGCTTCTCAACCATGTTGGAGATGCCTACTCCACCTGCAGTTATAAAAAGATATGAGTTTCTCATCTTCTTCTGTAAGTCATGCTCAGTGTGCACAAATGTTTGGAGGATTAGCATCATACCTAAACTGATCGCGCTCACGAAAATGGTCAAAGCCAGTATGAAGATGATTATCGATGTCCTGCCAAGGATTGCGATGATCTTTCTCACCACATGCTGGCCGACGATGGCCGCAATGGTTGCAACTAGAACAAAATATGAAGCTGCAGTAGAACAAGCTAACTGAGACAATTTTTCATTTCCAATCGAGCAAAATAGAAAGAAGGGCTAGATTTTGTATTTGCCGTTGAAGAAAAGCATCTATCATACTTTATTTTCACTGCCATGTAACATCCCAACCTCAAACTACGATTGCGGTACCCCAAATTATGTTTTTACATTTCCATCACTTACCGAATGGAACTGGAAACCTTTTTAGGATATAATACTGAACGACTGACATCGAAGACGAGAATGTCATTGCAAAGGTTGATGTGGCGCTTGCTACCTGCAAAGGGTGTTAACTATCAATTCCGGTGCCGTTACAAAGGTTGATGTCGCACTTTAATAACAGTTCAAAAAACATGATTCAGTCTGGTTCTTATGCATGAACCAAATTTTAGTGAAGACTGGACAATGGCAGCCTGCCTTTTTTCCTGTCTACTTGTGGATGCATTACACACTTGGATTTGCCTTTCCTGCTTTTATCTTGAGCAAAGATTAGCTGGGGAAGATTAATTACCTGAGGAGGGATTCCCAATTCAAGGAAAAGGGGTCCCAGGATGAAGCCGCCTCCGAGGCCTAGCAGACCACCCACCATACCAGCAATAATACCACAGGAACAGTAAAGAAGTATCTGGTGGAGTTTCCAATTCGTAATCTCCTTTCCTTTGGATGCAATCACTCTCTTCCCTCTGTATAAGGCTATCGCTTCAAAGAGTGTGACGGAGCATGCAATTGGTACCTACAAAACAGTAACTACAGTGTCTGAACTGGTCTGAACTTTGTGAGGATAAGGTATTCACTATGCACATGTTCTCTGTTTTTGAAATTCAACGTGAGGACAAATGGGTATCCTAAGTCATCTACAATGAGATCAGGCTCCACAATATGCTTGATGTTTGCTCGTAACTCCACTTGAGACTTTCTTTCACCCGCTTCAAGGATTTATTTGTGAAATTACTGTTAATTTGTATAAATGATGATGCCCCGCTTAGTTTCTGACCATCGAGATTCATTATGGTCTTTATGGCTAAATCTTCGAGACTATTTGGCAATCCAAATTTGGTTTGCTAAGATCGTTGTTATCACATGTCTTCCTTAAAGAGAAATCTTATCCTAGATGAATAATATAGACAGCAGTGGCAATTTTCATATAGTGTATGTACATGTTTGATGGACTTCTTTTTTATTTACAAGGTGTATATAGGGTTTTTCTGATCTATTTTTGGGCGATTTGGCACAACTCAGCTGAAACAAGCTATTCTTACAAATCCTAGGAAATGCATATCAAAGCCCTTTTACTAAATCAGAACCTTCGGCATCTTCTTTTTAACATATCAGAGGGTGGTTTTTTTATAACTTTGAGCACACACTACAGATTACAGGTTACTCCACTGATTTTTGCATGAAATTTCTATACCTTCCTCTCATATAGTTTGGTGATCACATTCCACATTATCCATTAAGATATTGTAGAGTTTATACATGCGAATCTATGATGTGCAGTTAAGCTTCCTTAAATGAAAATGGCAACAACTGATAGAGGCCTGCGCCTGATTATTCCCTTTACCTGTAAAGAGTTCAGAATCCAATACTTGACTGAGCAGGTCTTTGTGTACGTCTGCAAGGAGCATTGAAGGATAATACATTCAGCACAGGAGAGAGAATCTCATGGTAATATGCAGACAAGAAGGGTTTAAGTCAGAGCAGGTAGACTAAAGAATGAAGTTTGCGTAAGTAAATCTTATAAACCACATGATTTAGACACTTGTTTTGGATTTGGTGAATATTTAATCAACAGTTGCTATGTCTTTAAAGAAAAAAGAAAAAAATCCAGTCGAATAGGTGGAAATTCTGCAAAAAAGAAAATTAGATTATTTAATGTAGAAGTATTTAATGAAGAAGTTAATTACCTTAACGATCTGCACAGCTAGGAAAGCTACCCATATGAAAAGAAGCAAGGACAACTCTTTCCAGTAGATGTTCTTTGCGAGGGAAACCTACCGAAGACGGGGAAGGATGGTACAGCATTTATGAAAATCATTATACGGCTTGAGATTACAGAGACAATGTAAAGCTGTAGGAAGACGGAGAACTTGAATTACCTTTTCATCACGTGAGGTAGCTGGGCCACTGGGCAGGGGCTTGTAGTCTTCCTTGGAACCTTCTGCGATTTAAGAGGTAGCACAGTACATTCTCTAGTTAATTCCGAAATAGCCTCCATCTTTCCTCAAAATGAAAGGTCTATTTTTTGTTTCTAGAACGAGTGACTTATATAGATCCTGTACGTCCAGGATGTAGATATGTTTTGGTGATCAAGTTTTATTTTTGGAACAGAAATGACTAATGTTTATGTTTGGAACAGATCATATCAACTCACCATCTTGCTTTGCTTCTGCTTCCATCAGCTTGGCTTGTTCCTGAAAATCACGAAGAATCTCAAAATCTTTGTCCAATGAAGATGACCGGGGGCTTTTTACAATAAATGAAGCGCAGAAACTTGCCTTTCTCATTTGCGTCTCCTTCTTCCATGTATCAATGCCTTTAAATAATGCCTTCGTTGAAGTACCTGTGATTTAAATTGCTCTGAATACATTTCTAGAATGAACTTGTAAATATCATCGGGTTATTTCCAGAACGATGCGTTGCTTTAGTATATCCTAGAAGATAAGCATGGTAGGCAAAGCTGGAAGCAGATTCTCCTAGGACCTTTTGTGCATATTATTCATTTATTAATTGAGCCTCAGGAGTGACTTATGAGAACATGCATGCACACACCGAAGTTAGATGTATTAGCATTTGTCATAAGATTAGATAGATGCATTAGAATTTGTCATAAGATCTATCATTACCGATGAAGAGAATGATCAACAGCACCGTGACCATCCAATCAGCAAACATGACGTTGAAGGCCACTCCAATGCTGATTCCTAGCATGAGCATGGGCTGAAAGAGCAAAGCCAGGTCGTAATCTATGAGGGGTATGTCCAGCGTCGGGTGCCTGAGTCTCAAATTGTAGTAGACGGTCGATCCCGCTGCTCCCATTATCATACCTTTCAGAAGAGAAGTTTTTTCAAGAGTAAGGTACGCAATATACGTATGCACTTATGTAGGTTTATAGTGACAAGATATGCAGTAGTAAGATGGTATTGTATCAAGGCACCGGCTCGCTTTTGCATCCTTATTAAACTACTCATGCATATACATGTCTGCGCATCCAATTGTTGCGCCCGTTTACTTCTAGAAATGTTCAACTCATTCATGAACGATGCCAAGTTGAAAAGCTTTGTTTGGGCAAATCAGAACATGAAGGACATTCATAACATGATTGTAGGAAATTGCATACTAATGGATGGATCGTCTTGTTGAAGCTCAGAAGTAGGAGAAAGCAGAACATGCATAGATATACTGACATTTGGAGATGGCAGTAGAGGACTTCGGGTCGAAGCCGATGATCAAAGTGAGCATCGGCACGAATATTCCACCGCCACCAACCCCCCCAACACTACCCAGTGCTGCGCCAAAGAAGCCGATTATCGATCCCACCACTATTTTCCATCCAAACTCCATTTCCTGTCAATATGTTTCATCTCGTGTTATGTTACATTCTAAAGTCAAGACACGACAAAGATTATCGAAGTTTCAAAGAACAGAGAAGAGAACCAGAACTCACAGGCCAAACTGGCTCATAAGAGGACTTCCCGATCTGCCACAAGAAATTAACAGCTCTAACCAAGAACCCCGGTCTCGCCGTGTCCTCCACAGGGACCTCCAGTGCTTTATCATGTAGTAATGATCTTTCAGCACGCGCAGCATGGCCAGAGATGATGAGACTCGTAAACAACAGAAACCATGCTAATGCTGCTGCTGACGCTACTAATGCTCTCGGGTTCACCATGGTCCGAGCCGCCATGGAAACAAAGATGGTAAGAAGAAGTGTTTTTTCTTCGGCTTCTCGGTTAGCTTCGATATTGCTAGTCGCTCTTCTTTTAGGCCTATCGTTTCTGTGCAGGGTCGCTGGAGTTGGTTGTGGGAAGCTGCTGCATGAATTCTATGAAGGTGCTCTCTTCAGTACCTCTCTTCTTACATTTATAAATCCTCTATCTCTCTCTCTCTCTCCCCCGAAGCTTGTGGTCCAATTAGTTATTCGTCCTTCCCATTTAAGATTTTTTTCATATTGAAATTATCTTTCCATTTTAAGTTAGGAAAAGGCGGGCCCCATTTTCACTTTTTATTAGTAACGTCTCTTGATCACATTGAATTGACTATATTATCTCTTGTGGATCCCACTCTTGATTTAAGATGATTTCTCACATTTTTTTCTTCCTTCTCTTTTATTTCAATTTTACTGAAGACAAAACTGCCCATGCTCTTCTTAAATAACATTTATTGAGGTTAAATTGGGGCCCAAAATTTATTAAGCGCTTTCGTATTTTTACTTCCAAGTTGTTGCTTCTGTCCTACGTGAAGCTGGTTATTCAAGAATTGAAGAAAACGAAAGTCCATATCAGATCTCTAATGTTGCTTGATAAAGGGATAGCGACAATTTTTTGGTTTGTCATTTATCTCACTAACGTATCAAATAATAAGCTACAGCAAGCATGCTCCGGAACTCATTGGGGTTGAATGATATAATGCGTTCGATACAGATTGCAAATGGTCGAGCTTATCGATTAATCAAACAAGTCTATCCAGTAACTTATGTTGGGTATTTTGGAGCATGCTCAGAAGTGATTTACTGTCTATTTCGCAATTGACTAAAGCGCCGAATTCAGGGTTTTTAGAAAGATGAAAACGGGAGATCAAACTCTATGCTAATTAATCTTTCGTAAGTAATAAGTACTGGTGTACGCCAAGCAACGGAATTCCAAGTTCACAAAAAGGTTTTCGAATGACGGGATTTGGAAGAGAGAAGCGGGAAAGCGAAGTGAAGCGAAGCGAAGGGAGGTCGCAGGATGCACCGTCACTTTCAGTTCGGGTACTGTTTTTGAAACTTCGTGGAAGCTGAGGCATGCCACGACAAGACAGTCGGCAGCAACGATTAACTTCTTTTGTCCAGTTCTTACAGCCACTCGCGACCCTTGTGCGAGCCCACTGAAGTGAGGGTCGGAGGCGTCAGATCGGGAAAGGATTCGGAAGAGGCTGATGCCCGCACGTTCGTGCGAAACTACGCAGGATTTCCAAGTTCAAATCTCTCCCCAGCAGGACAGCAGCGTGGCTTGGAAAAGCCGACGACTGCTGGAGGGGCATGCACGAACTATCGCTTGCACGACAAAGTTTCGTGGCATCCGCCGCTCCCAGATTGAAAATCTGTCAACACCATTAATCTCTCGTACCAATTCTGGTGGAATCGGCTATTTCTAGAATCCAAGATAAAAAGGGGATGTCGGATATTCTGTGTATTTCACTTTCATTACTTTTTCTCTTCCGATAATACGGGACATTATAACCTTGTCCGTCCATGTCACATTTTTTCGACGTATTCACAGGTTCCATAGTTAATCTTTGGAACAGAGAGTTGGAGTCCCGAACCCATTACCTAGGAGTGTCATGGAGTTGGATGAAGTTGATCTGATTCAATACTCGAGCTTCACTTCAATTCCATTATGTATCGCTTACTAATACACTCAAGCTTTATCGAGCTTCGTTTCCAAAGTTTGAACTAATCTCGAGAAATTACTTTTTAACTTCAAGTGGAACTCGACTCGACTGACTTGACTTCACTTTTAAAGTTGATTTACAGTTATATACAGTATCAATTACAGTTAATTTTGTATATACACAATTAAGGCAAGATATAGTAAATTTCGTATATATCTTTGATGAAAATTCCAAAGAAATGTCAGATAATTGCACATTAGCAATTTTGATTTGTGTCCTGCACATGTCTCCTTTAAAATCTTTCATTTCTTGTGAGCTCTTGACAATAGTGATTATTTTTACCATCAATATCATACTTTCACCTTCAACAAACCTGCCTGGCTGCATCCAGTTTCTCACTGATTCCTATATTTCCTAAGATCCATAAATTAAGTTCATTCATAATCAATTCTTAACAACGAAATTGACCCAAAAAATTAGGACTCACATCGTATTTACCGCCCATAATAATTTCCTTTTTTTTAATTCTCGGGCGATACTCATATACTAATTAGAGTCATTTCCAAAGTTATCTTGCGGAATGTGACATGAATATGCTATTTTCTTTGATTTTCTTTATACATATCATCTGCACGACACTCCGATTGGAATTCATCTAGATGAAATTCCAAAACCTGATCTATGGTGTTGATGCAGCCGTTACTAATGCATATATGATCAAGCAAATCCATTTCACGTGAAAACTAAACTCACAAGTTACAACGAGTGTTCAGTTTCTTCACTCGTCCGTCACTTCCAACAGTGAACATTCAAAACAAGACTCTCCAGAACAAAACAAAATCGAGACAGAATTTCCGGGAAATTTCCAGGAAGCATCACAAGCGAGTCTCCTTCTGTGTTCGTTTGCATGGATATGAGATGATCATGTCTCTGGTGAAGACAAGTACCGAAATGGAAAGAGGTACATGGCCAAAGCAATAATCCCGTGAAGAAGGTTCGTCCATGGCCCGTTTCGACGAACACCATCTTCGTCTCCTTCTTCTCCGCTACTGAAGCTCGGATAAAAACAACAAGCGCCGTCTCGCGATCAATGTGGTATGCCGTAGAGCATTCCCGCAACAAATATAATCCGGCATGAGCCAAGAATACCACGCGTATCGCGTCAAGATGTGGAATGTAATCTGCTAAAATGAGGAGCCACTGTTGCGATTCGTTTTTATTTGGTTGCTAGAAGGTATATATTGAAAAAGACAAGCAGGAGAGGTCTTTCGAAAAGAGAATGATGCTGCAAGTGAAACCCAAAAATAAGGGAAATGAGTACGAAAATCCGATTCGATTCTATCTAATTTTTGAGTTTATAAAACAGTCAGCTTATCTAAAAGTTTAGACCATCAGACAACAACGTGCTGAACAATATATTGTGTAAGTTTAAGACTATAATCTTGATTGTTGGCTTGCACTTGACAGCAAATGGTAGTTGAGTTTGCATGGCTAGAATGAATGTGGTATCTTCAAATACACTTACCAATCTACAATGGACGACGCTTGAAGTTAAATAATCCATCAAGGTTTTGATCGTAGTTGTTAATAAGACCAACTAAAAAACGACCTAAGTACACTTACAGATTCAATTGAGAACGTCGTACCATCAGTCCCATCACTCATGATTGGCACTCTACTTAAATTGTACTGAGGTATAACATTTTCTTGCTGTATCAGTAACCAATCCAATGTTATAACATTATAGAATTCAACCAATCAATTGTTACTACATTATCTAAAGCGACAGAGGGTGATGATCGGTGTTATATTCTTGAGTGGGAGGCGAACATTTGAGTAAATACACTGTCGCAATTCGTGCTTGTGTGTCTTGATCATGTTGACCGATTGTGTTATTTAATATCGTCATAGAAATGTCTCAACCGCATTAAACAAAAAAAAAAATTGTTGTTAAAAATGAGTGAAGGGGAGTATCAATTCTATCAATTTCAAGTTAAATCGTTACGCATCAAATTTAAGAAAAAAAAAAAGCTAGGGAAAACGAGTCAAAGGAAGCATAAGTACAACATGATCATAATGTTTAGTGTCAGCTCATGACAAATGGTATTAAAGCAAGTTATAAAGAGCACAGTTGAGAGAGTTGGTGGCGTATACCAAGTGGTTGAGAAAATGTCAAAATCAAATGGGGAAAATACAAATAATGTCAAAAACCTATTGTACTCGTACCAATTCGGTTATAAATATTTTAATCATGTCAATTGAGCCTCAAACATTTTCATGTTTTGTCAATTGAGTCTATTGAGCCAATTGAAGTCAAAAATCCTTAACATAGATTTCAACCATCTTATGTGGTACGAGCAGTTTGGCATTGATATGAACATTTTTTATAATCTTTTAAAAATGTTTGAATTTTTCATAATCTCTTTTATTTTTTTCTTCCTTTTTTTTTTTTTTTTTTTTTTCTCTCTCTTTTCCTTTTTGTTCTTCTAACACCGACGAGTCACTAGCAACCCTTGCCGATCATAAGAGAGGGTCGAGGACCCTTGCCGACCATTAGTCGAGGGTTGACAACCCTCGTCGACCCTCACCCAGTGACCTCGTTGCTTGTAATAGGCAATTGTCACTGGACTTGGTAGGGAAAAAAAAGGAAAAGAAAAAAAGAACAAGTTAAAAAGAAAAAGATTATTTAAAAATTCATTTTTAAGAAAATTATTTTAAAAAAATCCATGTCAACGCATGCCATCCTATGCAACACTACCAGCATCTATATCAATAAGTTTTTGGTTAAACTTGGCTAAATTGACTCAATTAACAAAACATAAATATGTTTAGGACTCGAATTGATACAACTGAAAAGTTTAAATAATTGAATTGACATAAGTATAATAATTTTATGAATTTTTGGATTAATTTCCCCGAATCAAATGGTACCTCTATTGTTACAGTTGGATACAAGGCTCACAAGTCTCATGCCAAAAGAGGGAAAAGTACCAAAAAAAGTCTTAAACCTATTGCATTAATATCGGTTTAGTTCCAAACATTTCAATGGACTTATTAGTCTTAAATCTTTTCATATTTCTATCAATTCGAGTCATAAACATTTTAATTTGACTAATTTAGTACTAAATATTTTCACATTAGTACTAATTCAATCCATCCGGCCAATATTGGCTAGCCGGTGCTAACGTGGACGCCAACTAGTGGTCAGAGGAGGCTTATCGGCCACTGCAAGGAAAGTCCAAGAAGGAGGAAGAAGAAGGAAAAGAAAAAAGACAAGAACAAAATTAATAAAAATAAATTGAAAATAAATATATAAAATTATTTTAAAATTTCCAATGCCGGCCAATGTCCACATTAGTACCGACTGCCCAAAATTGACTGAACAAACTAAATTAATACCAATGTGAAAAGGTTATTAAAAGAATTATGACTATATTGGCATTAATGTGAAAAAGATTTAGTCCAATTAAAGGTTTATGATTGAATTGGTACCAATACAATAGGTTTAGAATTTTTTTAGTACTTTTTCCTGCCTGAAGGACTTGACTGAAGGCACCATGTTCTCATCAAATGAAATTTTACCAAATTGATTGTCGTGTCATTATGTGACATTACAAATTTTCCATTGAGAATGAGCACAAACGCGTCAACTCTGTCAATGTGGAATTAAGTCATGCCGGGTCGAATTCGGCTGTCTCTCGGCAAATTACTGCCGGGCTCCAGTCGTGTTCTCGTGTCTCATCGGGAATAGCCCAGCCTCAGCTCAAGTAAAAACATAATCAGCCTTCCCAGACGTTCATAGGCAACACGACCGCCAACTACTATTTCTTCACAAGCAACTCATCGGCATTCTGTACCGTTCTAAAGCCCATTTTCTCATTTTCCAAAGCCCAAGTGATTCAACCCGCACCTGTTTCTGCTGCTGCGTTTCATCGACAAAAGAATCAATTGTCCAGGACATACCACGAGCCCAACCCTACAGTCCCCACCATATCCTCGCACGACATGCTTCCCCATCATTTGGACCCTTATCAAACGCCTCAAGATTCCCAGCATAAATCGCTTATCCAATTCTTACTTTTGGTATTTACTGCAGCTCGGGCATGGTAATTGCAAATAGCAATAAGCAAGCCTATGCAGATCTATTATTGGGTCTCAAACCGCCAAGGAAAAAACATTAGAAAAAAAGGCACAGCATGTGCCTAGGCAGCCAATCCTTTAATAAACAAAAACACGAAAATTCAAATTAGAAGTCCCCAAAAACCCATTTCTGTCTTGTTTCACAAACCACACAGTCTACGACACTTTCGAATAAACAAAGCGCAACACCCACGAAACAATCCAGCAAATTCAAAGTAACTAGGGGAAAAGAGCGCATGCATTCTGTTGATTCTTGCAGATATGAACCCTCTCCATCTTTACTCCCGATCACGGTCTCTACTGGCACTGCGATCGTAGCGATAGTTGTCCTCATCCATCTGATCATAGCGATGAGCATCCTCGGGATAATGACCGTAACGACGGTCGCTAGAGTGGTCGTAGCGTCCCCGTTCTCCATGGTGCTCATAGGCATCGTAATGCTCGTAATCACGGTCAGCCTCCAACTGCCCTGGCTCATGCTCCAAATGTCTGTAATATCCTTGATCCTCCTCGGCTTCAGCACGATCATAGTTTCGCTCCCTCCCTGCATGCCTCTCCCGATCATGCTTCGATTCAACGCGATCATAGTCTGCTGCTTCCTTGTCATGAGAACGGCCACGGTCCCGATCGCGGTCAACTTCATACTCCCTTTCCCTATCCCTTTCTCTATCCCTCTCACGAGGGCGATCACGACGGTCACGATCACGATCGCGTTCACGGTCTCTATCACGGTCACCGCGGCCACGGTCACGATCACGGCCACGATCCCTCTCTCCATCCCTATCCCGGTCACGGCCACGGTCCCTGTGGTGCCTATCTTCTCTGCGATCACGATCTCTTGGCCGATCATGAGACCGCTCACGGGACTTTTCACGTTCTCCCTCTCTCTCTCTTCCCCTTTCCCGAGACTTCTCCCTACAAAGAATATTTTCTCCTAGGTCAGCAACATATCAAGACATATAGACTATAAGCAGGTGAGCTCCTATAGATGAGACACTTTTTATGTCATCTGATAACTGCGAGATAATTTACGAAACAAGAGTTTAACACATTTTATCATCCACCTGCAACAAGCTACCAACATGGTTAAAATCGCTCTAGCGTGACAGATCTCAGAAACCTTGTGAGCTCAATTAAAAACATGAGATAAGAGAACTCGTCCTAGAATTGCAAGTGACTTATTATAAACAATATATTCATGTCTTGGGTGTTGATGAGACCATTTCATCATATACTGAATCTTTCTTGTCCTTTTGGGCTTATTAAGGCCCAAACCAGATGGAAGGGCATGACACAGTGCTTTCGGCAAATGCACTGTTTCCCTAATGAAGTCAGCCAGTCCAACCACAGGGACAGTGTGGTGCCTCAACTTGACTCCATTCACATAAACAGACACTTGACTGTAGTACAACTATGCTGACAAGCACCTTCAAACAAACCAACATGAAGCCATGCCTACAACAGACGCCCTCATCGTTGTATCTCATGGAGTTCTAGATTAACAGTGGTGAATTATGAGCGACACTTCTTCACCTCTCAATAATCGGGATTTTACAATTTTTTTCATTTTTCAGTAAACTTTCATTTATTCTGTAACAATTATAGGTCTAATTAGTGGGAACAGTTTCTGCTTTCATGGTATATCATGTAAACAGGTTCTCTGTGAAGCATTTGTTTCAGTTTGGTCATTATTTAGTTCATTCAGCATATTTCTCTTCCTACATAAACAATCCTTTTGGTTGTTGTCATGTAGACGAATAAAAGGGCAATACTTCAAGCTTGGTTGGATTGGTCTGAGCAAAGACACCTGACTATTTGCATGGACTGGAAGAAGTTAGAAATTCGATAAGGACAGTCTCGCTAAAATATAAACTTACAAAGTCTAGTAAACTTTGTAATTTTACAATTATCTCTTACAATTCAAGTTTATGGGTGTCTTAAAAATCGCATATACCAAAATGAGTTTCACTATTTTGACCAATACTAAGAAACATACTTCGCCATGTGAACTGAACAGTAATGGGATTAAAAAAGGGGCAGCAATTCTAACCTCTCATATGGGTTTTCTCGTGCCCTTGGTTCCTCCGATCTAGAGGGTCCTCCAGATGGTGGTTGCTCCCTTAAAGATTTGTCACAAGTATATCAGGTCAGAGTTGCTTTTAATCAGAAGAAAGAAATTTAGAAAAGATTAAAGATAAGAATCAACAGAAGAGACAATAAAGAATATTTTCTCATTTTCTTTTGAAATTTGAGGAGCTCCATAACCAGCCTACCTATAATTGTACGTTTTCTGGAACTAGCAAGATAAAATGTCGGGTCATTTCAGAGGCAATATCAGGATCATACAGGATAACCAGCTGATTTTCCACTAAACTTAACATAGTTTACATGAATAGATGATATACAACTTTTGCACTTCTACCATTATGTCTATAGTTCATTTCCCACCCGAATCACAGTCTAAGCCATTATGCAAGTTATGCAACTTTAACACTATAATTTATCAGAAGATAAGTTAAAAGTCATGAAGCTAGTTTACCTCCCAGCCTGCTTCTGATTAGCATCTTCACCTCCAACCGCAACACGACTCGTCCCCAGTCCACCTCCTAGTCTGCGAGGTCGCCAATTTGGAACTGTTCTACCACGTTCAACATCTACAAGTACTCTTCTACCATCAATCTTCCTTCCATCCGCTTGTTTATAGGCAGCTGCAGACATATGCCATCAATGATCAAAGAAGGACGTGAACCATATTCAAAGTATATTCAATCAGGCCAAACTGGGTCATCCAGGATGCAGGGAAAAAGAAAGTAATGGGGCCAAGCTGAAGCAACCTTTCATGTCCCGAGTGTGCAGATACTCGATGAAAGCATAGCCTTTTGGTTTTTGCGACACTGTATCTTGGACCAACCGAACCTGGAAAAGTCAAAACTCAAACAATTAATCAAAAGATCTCATGACTGAAAAACATGTAGAACCTTGATTGACTGCATGACATACTAGAAATTAGCCTACAAACAGTAATCCTAAATGGCACGGCAAACAGGCACTTTGCCTCATTAGCCGTGCTCACCTTTAATCAATAGGGCCTCCCATGGCAAAGTGCATCACCACCAGAATCGCAGGAAAACTGAATTCAACTTGAACTAACCTTCCCTTACCAGGGGACAATTTTATTTTTTTTCTAATAACAATTAACAAGGAATTTAAACGCAGGAAATACCAGGACTTGTTTCCAACTGCTGATAGATTTTTGAGCCTTTAAAGCCAAAGCAAAATCCCGATTAGCAGAAAAAATCAGTTACTGGAAATCCGAGTAAAAGAGGAATAGAAGCTGATACTCCCTATATCCTTTACCTATTGCAGAAAGAGAAGTTCAACCCCTCGGATTGCTTGAGGAAAAAAGGCCAAAAAGGCACGATGCATGCCATATACGACGAAGCAAGTGTGCAATCAAATTCATGAGTCACCAGCACACCCCCACATAAATGAAGGGGGCAAGAAGACGAGACCCTCCTTTGCTCACTTTTCTTTCCTTTTTTACTTTGACAAGTGAAGAGAAAACCACCTTACCAGTGTCCAAAGACACGGAGATTTAGAGAAGTAAAGATAGACGGGCCTTACCAGATATTTCTCAAGCCATAATAATTGTTGGATCAGATAGACTAACCTAGAGAAATTCCTAAAATCAATACCCAATTAAAAGAAAAAGATCATTCCATCCGCAGGAAAACCTTGGAAAAAGAAGCAGCCCCATTGTCAATGACTTTACACTCTGTTGAGGATATATATGAGAGAGACTATGCCGGCTAATCCTTCCCCCAAAGTCCAAATAAGAACATGAATGGGTGCAGCAAAATTATTTACAAAGTTCAAGAAAACCAACATAGTGAGGAAACAGATTACCGCAATTCACAGATCAAAGTTGAACGGAACTGTATTGAGGTCTTGCAAACAAGTGGAGCTACTATGTTCAAATTTCACAAAGAATGAATACAACAACCACTTACCCTCAAACTTGCATAACTTAACATGATTGCATGAAAATAAGAACAGCAAATGCATCAACATTGGTTTTGCTTTTTTCTTTTGAGAGAGAGAGAGAGAGAGAGCTTTGAGACGAACTTTTGATGAAATTTCAAATACAAAACGGTTGATCAAAAGCAGCGATACAAATATTGTTCTTACCAATCCCGCACAGGGATTCTCAGATGTACCTACCCGTTTTATCGGCCCATAAGATTCAAACTCCCTTTTAAGCTTACTTTCAGAAGTTTCATAGCTCTGCAACAAAGAGAAAACAAAGACAAGTTATTCTCATCAGCCCAATAATTAATGAAAGCAAAAACCTTGATACCACTAGCAAACAACACTCACAAGCTTAGCAACAAAAAGTGTCTTGTAAGGATCTCCTGAAATATTTGGATCATTGGTTGGATCATCTGCCAGAAAACCATAAAACATTAAATTATATGGAAACAATCATCCACTTTACAAGACAAGAAGGAAAAAGGTACATTGCTTAAGCTCCTCAGCAGCCTTTTCAGCACCCTTCTCCAGACGCAAATTGTGGATTCTAGCCCTTCTCTGAGCCTAAATCAATTGAACATGACAAGAAGACAATACACAACATATAAGAGCAAGAAAACAGAGAAGTGCCAATTATTCCAGAGCTAACAATCAAGCTGTTCCTCTTATAATGAAATAGTGTGTAAGATGAACATGATTACATAGTCTGTCACAAAATAAAGAAACACAACACAATAAGTTTCTCAGAAATTAATAGAAGCAAAGGGAAAAGATCTGAGGCATTTCCTGCAGCCACCAACAAAAAAGTGACTGGGACAAACTTTTCAGGTAGGTTCAACTTCATGAAATGCCCTAGTTTCAAAATGTCACTTTCCATCAGCCACTTAACATTATTAGGCTTTTTCATCCATCACAAGTTCATTTACTTATAAAAATTCAACGTTAATTCACTTCTCACACTTATTCACTGAAAGTAAATTCACATTTTTTTCACCTTAGAACATGACAAAATTGGACAGTGAAAATGATGAGCTGCTAATTTCTAGTTTCTCATTGTTAAATGAAATGCTCCAGCATGCATGAGACAGCATTATAGTTAGATGAGACTCAATACTAAAGGAAAGGTAGTGTCATTGAAAGGAGAGCAGGTGCGTATATAGAGGAGTGAGTAAACAGACTAAAACATATGAGCTGATTAGGCCAGAATAATAAACAAGACATATTAGAGGTTATAAAAGACATTTATATGCTTTTACAACCAGCGGTGGGCATGTAAAATATGGACTTATTCAAGCAGTTGGTTGAAGGAAATCGATCAATGTAAAGTGGACGTATCCATCAAATAGAGGAAGTACAATGATACATTGAAATTAAAGGATGCAACATGAGATTGCTTCACTAAATGGAGGAACTCCGACATTCTGAATTAACAAACCCAATCTTGTAAAACACTATAGCCTCAGATTAAGCAAGATGTTCAAGAATCCAATTATTGAGGTGACAAAAGAAAGATATGAAATATGATAGCAAAAAAAGGAAAGCCATCAAAGTTAGGCAAAGCAAAGACAGTGGAATGCGTTAAACAAGAACAGAAATCGTCACGAGCACTAGTTCTTTTGCAAAGAGATTTGAAGATGACAAAAAAACATTAACATTCTTACAGGGGTCTCAGCCTTCTGGACAGGCGGAGAATACTCAGGATCACCAGGTTCAGCAAAATGACTGACAAACTGCCCAATCCCTACCAAAACACAAGAGCAGCATGAATTCCTATTTACTTAACCTCTATATGACAACATTTACTCAATATCGATAGAGTATAAGCAGTACCTGCGTATGACGGGCATTTTCTTTTCTCCGGAGGTGGCTTGTATTCGAGGGGAGGTCGAGGCTCAAAAAGCTTCAACAGATTAGCCGTCAAACCAGTGGGATGGCTTTGCCCAATCTGCAAATCAATCGAACACCATCAATATCCGCTCAACAAATTCCGTTAAGCACAGGCACCAACATGCTCAACAGATTAACTCAGTAGGGAGAATTGGCAAAATAAGGAGCTGCCAACACATAAGAACCAATTCGATGCATAATCTGAGAAGGATGTGAAAGTTCTCCTAGGTTTTTGGTTTCGAACGTCTAAGATGGATATCGAAGTGAGATTTAGGGAAGAGATTGCAGAAACTCGAAAAAGCCGTCCTCGGTGTCACTTCGCAAATTCGATCGAGCAACTTCAAGGTCCCATTCCTCCATCGACAGGGCAGGCACAAAGAACACCCCGACAAATCACGATATCGTAAAGATCCAGAACAAATCATCCTCGCTCAGAGATTAAGAGTCTATTCCCCCAATCGACGTCGCAAAAAGGCAACGCCTGAAAAATCGAAACCAGCAGGGAGGCAAAACAGCGAAAAAGCAAAACCCCAAAATCGGCACAAGCCGAAAGGGAATCGCGACAAAAGCAAAGAGCGACGCGCAGAGAGAGAGAGAGGGGGGGGGGGTCAGAGGGGGACGGACCAGCTTGAGCTGGAGGACGTTGGCGCGGCTCTGGGCCTTGGTGCGGGCCTGGACGGCCGCGTTCTGGTTGCGCATCATGGCGTCGTTGTAGTCCCCCATGGCGAGCTCGAGCTAGGGTTTATGCGAAGAAGGAGGAGGAAGGAAAGAGGAGGAGGAGATATAAAGGCCTCAGGCGGATCCGACTCGAGAGAGAAAACGCATCGATAGGCGATGCGGCGGCGATGCGACGGCGGCGCCGATCGGCGGCGGCTATTATGGCTTTGCAGAGCGTTCCTCCCCCTCTCTCTCGCGGCCGAAAATGGGAAACCTGGGTTTTCGGTAAAGGGAGGAATTTATAGACTGCCAGCTGGGGGGAGGAGAAGAAGGTGGATAAATAATTGGTTGCGGAGAATTATTATTATTATATTTGTCGACAAGAAATAAATTAATAGAATAAGCCAAGATCACCTTGTCAAGTAAAGAGGGCAGACGGAACTTGTGAATTTTGGCTTGAGTGCATTTGGTTCTGACCAAAAATATAAATAAAAAGTATATTTTAAGAACCATTTTATTCTCGAGAATATATTCTATTTAAAAATAATTTTTTTTCTAATTTTGTTCTCCGATCTACTCTCTATATATGATAGAAATGCATTCGATGCGATCTTTTTAAATATTTTTATGACATGAAATTTTTTTTAATTTTTTAATAATTTTATTACATTCTTCTCTTTCTTCTTCTTCTGGCCGGTCCAGCAAGGTCATCGACAATCACCGTGGCCAATGACTAATTAAAGGAAGAAGAAGAGGATCGGAAAAAAATTCTAAGTCACAAAATAAAGCCAAATCACAATAGTTGCCCTCCATGTTGGCAAATTATATTTCACATCTTGATATGATCCGCATGGCAATATTGGCTCATGCAAGGATTATATGTGTTGGAAGAATGCTCTATGTAATACTACATCGATCTTTGGATAATACTACATCGATCTTTGGATTTGATTGATTTGCCTTTTGGTAAATCTATTATAAGTTGTAAATGAGTGTATAAAATTAAGTGTAGAAGCCACTAAATATCTCAAATTTTGCTAACTATGACACATTTATTCAATTTTTTTTTTGTAACATTGAAAACCCCAACCTTGTACTCATGTGATACGTTTACCCCAAACTTGTCCAATGTAACATATTTAGCCTAAACTTTTCTTTTGTGACGCCAAAAACTCCAAACTTGTATCTATTTGACAAATTTACCCAAAAAATTTAGTTTTACAGAAAAAAATTAGGGTTTTTAATGTAAAAAAAAAAATTGAGGTAAATGTATGACATAAGTATAATTTTGGGTTTTTGGTGTCATAGAAAAAAATTTAGGGTAAATGTGTCACACATGGTAAAGTTTTGGGTTTTTTATGTCACAAAAAAAAGTTTAGGGTAAATGTGTCATAATTGGTAAAGTTTAGAGTTTTTTGTGGCTTTTTCCCTAAAATCAAAACAAAGTCCAATGGCACCATGGATCGCTACAAAGCTCGGCCAGTAGCAAAAGGTTTTATCTAAGAATACATGATTGATTATGAAGAGACCATTACTTCTACCGCACATCTTACTTCTATTCGCAGTCTTCTTGTTATTGTCATGTTTAGTCATTGGTTTCTATTCTAGATGGATGCCAAAAATGCATTCCTAAAATAGTGATCTCAATGAGGAAATTTATATGGTGTCTCCTTGATATACACTCATTCTTACAACAAAAGGTGTCAATTATGTTAATCATTATATTTTTTGAAACAAGCTCCTCGTGTATGATATACCAAGTTTAGCTCAATCATGGAACATCTCGGTATCAAATCAAATCCTTATGACCATAATCTTTTTATTCAACAAATATCTCGTGGATCTATAATGCTGCTCATATATGTGAATGATATGGTTATTGTTGAAAATGATCGTACTGGCATTTTAAAACTCCAATAATTATTTAGTCAATAGTTTGAAACAAAAGATTTTGGGTAACTCATCTACTTTTTTGGCTTAGAAGTGACTTTAGATTCCTCTATTTAGTATCTTTCTCAAGCTAGATATGCCATTGATCTTTTTTCTCCAGCAAGACTCATTGACAACAACGTTATTCCTACTCCTATTGATACCAATGCCAAATTTGATGCTAAAGAAGGAATTCATTTTCCGAACCCACACTTTTATTGACAACTGATGAGCAATCTTATATTTCACCGTCACTCGTCCTAACAACGCTCATGAGGTTCACGTTGTTAGTCAGTTCTAGCAAAGCCACAAATAACTCATTTTTCTAATCTTTTGGATTGTTTGTTATGTCAAATATACCTTATTTTATGATTTTCACTTTTCTGCTTTTTCTAGCTTAAAGTTGACAACTTATTATGATGCTGATTGGGCTAATGACCCCCGGAATTGTCACTCTACTATAGGCTATTTGTTTTTCCTTGGTAACTCTCTTATTTTGTGGCATAACAAGAAACAGACCACCATCATTTTCTCTAGTTCAGAAGTAGAATATCACTATTGCTAATACAATATTAAAATTATTATGATTGCAATGATTATTGGAAGACATGGGAGTCCGTCATTGTGGATTGTCTTATTTAGCAACAATCGGAATGCTATCCAAATAGCACACATTGAAATTTTCCATGAGCACACCAAATGCAGTGAAATCAATTGCCATTTAATTCGGTACCATGTATGTCATGGCACTATTCGACTCGCCTTCACTTCATCTACTAAGTAGACAACTAAAATCTTTACCCAAACACATCTACTTGGGCGTTTTCAAGATCTATTCTCCAAACTCTAGTTGACTTCTTTTATTTTTACCTTGAGCTTGAGAGGATCTTAGAGATACTCCCTTGACTTTATATCTCTCTCAGCCATGTGCATAATCTTCTTTGATTGGTCCTAACTAATTGTAATTGACACAAAAATTTCCCATTTTCACGTTCTTCAGGATCCATTTGGGAGTATAACTACTTTTGGTTTGTTGGTTTGCCTGGGCACGAAGGAGAAAACAATCTTTTCAAAATGGTATTGGACCACTGGAATTCGATCAAGTGTCGGAGCCTATATGTTTTAATTAAAACTCGAAAATCGAAAAATCGAACCGATAAGTTTGGTATATAGGTTTTTTGATTTGGGACTTTTTTGGTTATTAGTTGATCGATTTGATTTCGGTTCATGACTTATTGAACCAATCAAATTTAACCAAACCGATAATTTTAACGAACGACTATATCCTCCTTTCGACTAATGGATTCCCGTAGATTAGCCTCCCTTTCTACCAAACATTGCTTTTGCCATTAAGATTTCTCTCTCTCAAAAAAAAAAAAAAAAATAAATAACCATGATACAATTTGCTAACTTTTGTTCTTTAGTTTAGCTAAATTACATATTTTGTGTTGAATTGTATTTTCTTTGGTCAGTTTCCACTTCACATTGCAGGAGCCGAGTCCAACGTATGGGTTACAAATCTTGCTTGCATCTCTGCTCCACGTACCATTTGCTGGATAACAAAAGCAGTCCAAATACTGGTAAAGCCTAATTCAATTTTGTAAGAAGACACACATTATCACAACTTATTACATCATATAAGTAAATAAATGAGCTAATTTTGCTCAATTCTTGAAGTATATAAGCTCTCACATGCCCATATATTTGTGTTATAAAACGAGTGTTACACCCAGAAAGAATAAGAGAAATTCTAACATGGGAAAGATCATGGGAACGTTTAACTTAACCTCACAATTAGTGCGCAATAACAAATTGAAATCGTTATTAAAAATGCTCCTTCTTCTTCCGCCGCTTCACGGCATTTTCCCTTCTTATTTTTTGGCGTTAAGTTCTTCGAAATTTTTCGATGTGTTTTTTAGGCTTTGTTTGGAGAGCGACCTATCTCCCTAGATTCGCCACTTGAAGCCCCGAAGTCGCTGCTACCGTAGTCCTGGCTAGACAAAGCGACCTTCCTGAACCTCTTCATGTCGGCATTGTACGAGCCCGCATCATAGTCGGAGCTGCTATTTGTGCCGAACACCGAGCTGTGGCCGGGCCTCACTCCCTCGTTCAGGTCGTCCAAGGACACATCGCCGTCGAGCGCTCTCACGATCTGCAAACCACATCATGGTTGTTCACACGCATAGAATTGTTCTTTCACCATCCCAATTTGAGGTGGATGACTTCAGGCAATCTCATGAGAAGCAACAGACGAAATCTCAAAGAAAGGGTGAAGGATAGAGAACTTTAGCAGGAAATTTCATGTGATATAGACCACATGAACAGTCGACAACTCTAGAAACCTTAAGTTGTAATTATTGATGTCTGATAAGTGATTATCTAGTGAAGGACATAACTAAGGAACAGATATATAAATTGAAACTTTCTGAAGTGAAAGTTTACTTGGACATGCAGCTGAATTTGAGAAGAGACTAAAAATTCTTCCTAGTATGAAGTCATAGAGAAGGAGATTTGGCGGAGAGAAGTTTCAAACCTGACTCATTTTCGGGCGCTTTTTTGCAGAATGACGAATGCTAGCACTAGCGCAAGCGACCATGCGAACCATCTCATGGGGGTTGAAATTGTTCTCCAGCCTTGGGTCCACCAGTTCATTGTAATTCCCATCGTCCATCGCTTGCGTTAGAAGTGGTCGAGCCTGAAGCACAGGCAAATTCAAGATTTCAGAATCTCCTCAAGTCCAGTGAGAAATCAATTAGCTAAAGCTTACTACGTTAAAGTCGAGTATCATCCAACAAGTTTGTTACTGGAAAGCCGCTAAAACAGATGACCTTTCACTTATATGATCGGAAAAATCGCGTTCTCATTGAGTTTCGCTGAGGCACATCTTCACATTTTAGAATTTGTCACTGTTCTTGCCATAATTCATTAACAGGTAAATCAGATATTATACTGAGGAATGATTTAGAAGCAGCGTACCCAGTCCACTAAGCTATCCTCCATCACATTATGAACATCCACGGGTTTACGTCCCGTAATTATTTCCAAGAGCATAACCCCGAAGGAGAAAACATCGGACTTCTCGGTCAGCTTGCCACTCGATGCATATTCTGGTGCCAGATACCTGCATTACGGAGAATTGAACATGCACTCTAAGTAGACTCAGCCATGAATCACAAGATCAAAAGGCGGTCTCGTGAAAGTCAATCAAACACAGATTCTTTCATGGTAGACTTGACACAGCAATTCGTTTAACGAGACAAATAATAATCTCTCACCCGAATGTTCCCATGACACGCGTAGAGACGTGAGTGTAGTTGTCGGAAGACAATTTTGCTAATCCGAAATCAGCCACCTGGAAGGAAAACATCGAACACCGTAGTTATATGATTATCAATTGCACAAGATGGTTCAATTACAGATGCAAAATGTGTGATGTTAACTATAGATGATTGTAGTTAACAGCATTACCATAGCTTCAAAGTTGTCGTCCAGGAGGATATTAGCGGCTTTAATGTCGCGGTGAATAATGCGAGGATGGCCTGCACAAATATTTGCGTAAAAGACACATCCGCGCGCACTCTACAGAGAGAGAGAGAGAGAGAGAGAGAGAGAGAGAGAGAGAGAGACTAACAGTCTTCGTGAAGGTAAGCAAGTCCTTTAGCAGATCCTAGTGCGATTCGAAGCCTAGTTGCCCAGTCCATCACCGGATCATCACCTGGGACCACAGATGCATAGATTAACATGAGAATGGAAAATTGACCCAGATTTCCCTGAGATTATATGATCACTTAATGGCTTGTTTAAGATTGTTAATCTCAAAAACCTTCTTCTTTCGGCACATCATTTAACTTCCGCTGAATTGTGAAAACAACTTTTCGATGATTGGTACTTTTTGTCAGTCACTCCATGATTGAAGACGGATTTGTCCGATGAATTGTTTAGATTTCATGTATTGTGATTCGATAAATGAAACTCACGATAAAGATGGTACTCCAAGGTCTTGTTTGAAACAAACTCGTAGACCAGCATTCTCTGTCCACCGGCAATGCAATACCCAACAAGCGACACGAGATGGCGATGATGAACCCTACTAATGATCTCCACTTCAGCTTGAAACTCTCTCTCTCCTTGACCGCTCCCTAATTTAAGGCTCTTCACAGCGACCTCCTTCCCGTTTGGCAACACCCCTTTGTGCACGTAGCCGAACCCACCCTGACCCAACATGTTGGCCTGCGCAAACCCACCAGTTGCGAGGGCCAGCTCATCATATGTGAAGGTGCTGCTGTTGAAGCCGAGGGAAAGGCCTGGCGACGGAGGGGGCAGTGGTGGATGGTGGCGCGGGCCCGAGTAGCCTGAGCTCATGTCGCCACTGCTCATCATCGGCGGAGGGGGCGGAGGCGGCAGCCAGCCGCCTCCACCAGGGGACCCCATGACGCCAGACTCTGGGTTGAGCTTGACAACGTGGTCGGATGTGGGGGTCCCATTGTGCCAGTGCGGCTGTTGTGAGCTGTGGTAGTAGTCATGACTAGCTGCATGATTAAAGATAGAGAAACAGGACTTGTAATTTTCTAACGTTTAGAGAAGAATGTTCAACCATCTGATGTATAATCAGCTTTTGATGGTTGAATAGAACTGCTTTAGCTATTGATGGCTTTCAAATTATTTGCAACGACATACCCCCATGCCAATTGAAGAATCGGAAAAAGAGTTTTAACTTATTCAAGGTCTGCCTATTATTTGACCAAATTTACATTTTAATGTTTTAATTGGGTCACGCAGGTGTACATAAAATCTTACAACTAGGGACCTAACAAGAAAATGCTTTACCTGTAAGATTTTGTGAATGCAAATTCGATGGGATTGCGCAAGTAAATTCAATTATATTGAGATATGCCGTAAGCAATGCATATCTTTTGGTCTATTCATATTATTAAACATGCAAAGCGTTCATAGATTTTCAGAAAAGAGGCATTGAAGAAGATTTTCATGCAAGCACGCACAATTGTTTGTATCATGGAAGGAGCACGTAAAAGGTGAGCTTACGACTGACCTTTTTGACCATGAGAATGATCCATGTAATAATGCATCTCGTCGTCACGCTTCTTCTTCTTCCTCCTCAGGCAACACACGATGCAGAGAGCCATAAAAGCAATGAGAACCAACGCTACCGCAGCCGAGACTCCACCTATCATTCCCCAGTTGATCGACGACGAAGATGATGAAGAAGAAGAAGATGACGATGGTGTACTCGATGACGGAGTTGACCGGTGTGCCGGCGGAGGCGGAGGTGACAACGCCTTTGTACCCGGCGGTGGTGGCGGAGAATGCGGTGGGGGAGGGGGCGCCGGTGAGCCACTGCTGGAGCCATTGCTCGGAGGCGGCGATGGAGGAGAATTCTTCGGAGACGATCCATCAGAGGGAGGTGGCGGTGAGGATGAGGAAGGAGGTGGTGGTGAGGACGAGGAAGGAGGCGGAGAGGACGAGGCAGGGGGCGGCGAGGACGAATCGGAGGGCGGTGGAGGGGAGGGTGAAGACTCCGGGGGTGAGGATGCTGGCGGGGTCGGGGGTGAGGATGCTGGCGGGGCCGGGGGGGAGGACGAGTCAGAGGAATCGGGAGGTGGTGGGGAATCCGGCGACGGAGCAGTATCGTTTGATGAAGACATTTTCGTATTGTCAATGGCAGACCATCAACCTCCTGCTAGGCTTTCTATGCGGGAACCTCCACTACTCCCGCAACCGCTCTCCTCTGCGATCGACGACCCCTGACAGGAAGATTGCATGACATGACATGGATACAAGTGCAAAAGAGACAAGCAGTTCCCATGCAACAGAAGCATTTGTCATTAAGAGAACAATCATCAACGTGCTACATCCCTAAGAAAGTTAATTGTAAAAGAGAATCCACAACGTTCGAGCGCATTCAGCACCGCTTTCAAATCTAAATTGTTGGAAAGAAAAAAGAGTAGAGTCCTTAAGTGATTGCCAATTTCCAGATCAAATTCCACATCCTAAAGAAAAGAAGAAAATTTCGCACAGGTAACACGATACAACCAGATGGAAAAATGATTTGAGAACGAATAAAGCTTCTGATGCGACACACATAGCATGAGGAAGATTCCTATTACAATTTATACAAGTGCTCAAAAGGCAGGTCGGGTGACTACATCATCGGGAAAACAACAGGCACAAAACATAGGATTATCGTGAGGAGATTTAAAAATGAAGGATCGCGAGAGGTAATTGCAATTGGTTTTTCTTTACTTTTCCCGCAATGATTTGGGTTAAATAACTAGAAGGGGGGGTATACACACTTTTGCAGTACCTTCCATGGAGATGGAAGGAGAATATCAATGATTTAAGATGGTGAATGACAAGCAGAAGGTGGCGTACCTGGACAAAGCGAAATGGGAGAGTTGTCACTCAGAGGAACGAGGAGGAAAAGGAGAAGCATAGTGATGGTTGCATCTTAGATAGAGAAACCCCCATCACCATCATCTCCTCTTCCTTCCTACAAAGGAGGGCCTCTCTCTCTCCCCCTCTCTTCCCTCTCTCTCTCTCCCCAACCCTTGTTTTTTGCCACCTCTAGTTTTGAAGCCTCGTCCGTTATTTCTGTTACCAATGCCTGGCTGAGGTTTCGTCTTACCTTCTTTGGACATCCAATGTTGGTGAAAAGGACAGAGTGGGGAAAACTTTTTGAGTTGATTGAGGCGCAAATTTTGAGGGTGAGTGTATTTAAACATAATACCAAGCGATGACCCTCAAAGAATTGAACCCCACTCAAAGTTTCTTAGCTTCAAACTCTGGCGTGAAATTGCAAAATTTACCTATGTTTATATACCCTGTTCAATGGAAAATGAATAGGCACCGTACCTAAAATCATTTAATATGGTATCAAATGGGTCCGATGTCTCGTGGATTCACATGCCTGGTACTGTAGGAATTGCTTATCCGATCTCTGGTGAACCCGACATCAATTAGACAAAAACTAAACATATCATGAAACCTGAATCAATTCATTAGCACGAGTCAAATCACAGACAAGTTCATCTCTTTGCATATAGCTGCATATCGCGTCATATATGACTCTAGAAGGTTAGAATGCCCATCACCAATGACCCGTAATTGACGACATAGCATTACATAACAGCGACTAGTCAACAGATTCAGCTTGAGGCCCTAATTTTCGTTTCTCCGATGATGAATGGATGGCTAGTTCGATGTGTTAAGCGATTGGGAGGCCAGGAGGCCAGTTAGACATTCTACGAATTTGGCCATAGTAGGTACAATCAGTGCAAAGTTGGGACGACATCTTGCTTGCTTGCCATGCATGGGTCAGCCAGTTTTTTTATCCTAAAGCAGCACATGGTAACAATTCCATGTCCTCTGACGAAGTGAGCATTTGATCCATCAGAGTGCTAAATCATTATATGGGAGCTCTCACGGTTAGATATCAGATGGAAGGAAAAGAATGAATGGATAAAAGCATGCAAACGATTCGCATCGTTACCATACCACGAAGGTCAATGTTGGTATTCATTAGAGGGAACCGATTCATATCCCAACGTCGCCCATCCAAGTTGTTTTGGGCTCTCTTTTTCGTCTCCAACAGTTATCAGCACGATCCTTGTCACCAACACACTGCCGAAGCATTACATTCTTTTCAGCAGAATCTGGTAAAACAAGCTATGATTACAAAGGTCTACATATTATTCCTATAATACAATCAGTCCATAAGTAGAAAGGCCAACCCTACTTGACTTTTCTGGATAGAGGAACTCAAGAGATATCAAAAACCTCAGAAAGTAGCCGGTCATATTATAAGTTATCGCAAGCAATCTCAATTTCCATCCCCGACATATATTGCAGCACTTGCTTATCTCAAAATGCTTCAGTCGGTTGTGATCACAAAAGCATCATGCAATGGGCATTGACTTTCAAACTGAAAGTACTAACAGGGTTTTTTTTTCCAAATTTTTAAGAAGAAGGTGGTCATGAATTCATAACAACAGACTAAACAGTAAATTTTTGACTATATACATTATAAAAGACAAAAAGACACAGCAGGGTTGCTTCTCAGTTCTCACCTTATACACTCGAATATGTCCGCACTAGGCATTTCTATGTTTATTTTGGATCTCAACTTCTTTCATTTCAACATCGTCAGGCAACCCTCTTAGCGATTCCACAAATTGTGAACTCAAAGATGACTTCGTTGAAGAGGCAAAGAATGGCCAAGCAACTGAGCTTGCAGTAGCAGAGGAACTTGATATAGGATTTGGCTTTATGGAGCCAAAAGTGACCTTTTTCTCCTTATCTTCCTTGTTCTCGGGCCTTTGATGCTTAGACAGTGCCTCCTTTATGTCTACTGCTGTAACCCCACTCTGACTTTTCTCTCCGGCTAAACCAACACCAGAAGGCCCAAAAGAAAGCCAGGGGTAATTGAAAGTTTGCATATGATTTGACAAGTGTGTGTCTGCTCCTGTTGAGTTACCTTTACATTCAGATTCCTCCTTGGACCTGGCCCGTTGGTTCATGTCAGGGACTTCATTGAACTTATTTGATTTATTATCTGCCTTTTTATCTTTGCTTGGTTTAGCCTCCACCTGGCTATCTTTGTCCAGTACGATTACTTCAGCTGTCTCAGCTTTGGCTGATGTCCGGCCTGAGGTAATTGCAGTTGTGGGAAAAGCTTTCTCTGGGGGGACAGCTGGAGTGTAATTAGACGGCAACAGATCATCCCAATTCTCCAGGAGCTCCTTGTAAACCTTTCGGAGGGTGACTTCAGTCAGACCAGTGACCTTACAAATTTCAGCCTGAGTTTTCCGCTTGTCTTCTAGTTGACAGGCAAGATATATAGCAGCTGCAGAGATGCTTATCGGGTTTCTACGAGTGCAAAAGCATTTGTTGATCACGACTTCCCCAATATGAGTAGCCAATTCCTGAATTTAGAAACTTGTTATTGCATAATTTGGCGAAAAGCAACCTTAAGGGGAAAACACATTTTAACATTAATTAAATTCCAAAGTGGTTGTTAAACCCAAGAGAGGGAGAGAACAAGAGAGATTCCTCGTGTATCATCTGTAGCAAAACTATGAACGGAAGCTAGCAATCCGGACCATATTGAAAAGGTTCCTCAGAGAGAGAGAGAGAGAGAGAGAGAGAGAGATGAAACCTAACCAAAGACTGTTATTTTTTCACACACTAAGACAAATAAATGATTTGAATAGGACAGAAAAATTGAATCATCCAAAATCTCTTTCCATGTAGTGGACCTTATTTTACAGTGTATCAAGTAAAAGTTTTCCTCAACGTCTTTCTTTCATTTTCTTCACCATAAACTCTCATAGGATGTCAGTCTTCTCAAATTATGAAGCTTATAAAAAATTGTTTGGGGAAGTTCTCTGGACCACTGGAATTTACCCATGTGCAGACATGGCTGATTGATTGCACCTAATTCTGTATTGTCCTGCTTGCTCCCCAACTCCTCCTAAACCAAAGAAGAAAGATCGCTCTTTTTCCTCTTAGCAATGTGGGTTGTAGCATCATATCATCTAAGGTAAGTCAACTCTTTTCACAAAGCGACATAGCCAACCTCAAACAAACATTAGGTAATACATAATAATACCTGAGCAGATTTGTTTAGTTGGAGGAGCGTACAAAACCTTGGCATATGGACAGATATTGAATTGCTGTTAATGGGCTGACTTAACTGGAGAGCCTCCCCAAGTATCTTGATATATTTCCCAATTTCTTTCTGAGGCACATTAGCTGCAATTGAAATTTCCTGAACATTAAACTTTGTGTTAGATTCCCATAAGGAAAGGAAGAAAGTTGGAGAGGCTCTAAGATTGTAATTGAAGAGCAAAGAAAATAACATTGACAGAACATAAGACACGAGTTACTCATAGCAAATCCCTCTAAGCGGCAATTTACTAGCAAATACCTAAAAAACACAGAAAATGAAGAACTGCAAGAAAATCATTGAATAATAGAAATTGTACTCAAACCCAAAAAAGAAAATCATTAAGCATACCAGAACAAGTCCTCTGAAGCCAACAAGAGAAAACTCATTAATTTCTTCCTAAGTATCATAAGGTCAGGAAAGCACTCATATGTTCTGTAATGTATGAAGATCTATATTTGGGTTTTAAGACTGTTAATGCCACAAAAATAATTGCCCAAAGAATACCTTCTGAAAGTCAATTGGCCTACTACTATTTGAGCTATATTTGGTTGAGCTGTATGTAGCAATGTGAGTTTTCCTGGATCACTATGTCAGCTGATCCAAACAGTTAAGAGAGAGTTTGCTGGTTTCTATGTTTATTTGTTAGAATGTGAAAATTTTAATGAGAGTGTCCAAATAACTAAGTCTCGCCAAAAGATTTAACATGCACAACTCTTCCCCAATCATTATTCTTGCAAAGTGGATCCCCATCATTAAGCAAGATCAGCCAGAGTTCTTTCACATGCTAGGATAGACTTTGAACTTGATTTTATTTTGTGTGTGTGTGTGTGTGTGTGTGTGTGTGTGTGTGTATAATATAAAAGCATAGAAAAGAAGCTGATCCACCGCATATCTAAAACATACTCCTAATGGATATCAGTGTTTGCAAGTACAAAATCAGAGACACAAGGAGGTTATTCATTGAGCCGACACCCATATTTAGTGTTCAGATCAACATGTATATGTAAGAATACATTTGCCAATATCAGTTTGCAGTAGAAGCACTCAGGGAACAGCCAGAGCCAGTAAAGCAAGACAGTGACAGTTGACTTTAAGTGGATATATCATTATCAGACAGACCACTTCTTACGCTTAATGCCGATTTCTTTAAGCTTGCATGATATCAAGACTTCTTAAGGATTTATTCATCAGTATCTCCTGTAGCACAACAGATTTTAACCTACCCTCTGTCTAATCAGCACCAAGATCCACTGCTGCTACTTCCAAGAAACAGTAAAAATTCAATACGAGTCAGGAATATTCAACCTAGGTGAAACGCGGATCATCCTTATATGGCGCAGAAAAGGTGTGGAACTGGCAAACTGCCACTCACATACAACATTCGACAACATGGGCAATAGAATGGGCAATTGCCTCGGTATTGATGCAGCTCAAGATCCATGCGAATATTGATAGTTGCATGAAGTTCAACTATAAAGACAAAAACATATATTAAAAGCCCCAAGAGAGCAAAAAAGTATCCACATCACATCACCAATGATCTCACTAAGACAGCACGCAATGACGGCTGCCACCATGAATCTCACATATGAACTAAAGTCTAATGCATAGCAGCATAGTTCCAACTAAACCAGCCCTATAAGATGCAAAACAGGGATTCCCCCACAAATTCACATTCCATCGCAGGATAATTACATGTAATAATCTATGAAGCCTTCCATCCACCACACTGGTATCGATAAACAAATGGAATGTGATGCAGGGATCGCCATTAACCTGAGCTGCACAGTTCAAGTGTAATGCATAGAAGCATCCAACTACATCTTTCATATGAAATACCACTGATTGTTTCTACGAAGAACACCAATTGCAAAAGTAACAGACAGACAGACAACATTAACAACTCCTGAGGCATCATCACCTGAAGAGTTCTAGGCTCTTGCGCCTCTCTAATGGCCTGAACCAGAGCAGCAGTAGCGAGAGCCTCGACGCTCCGATTCCTCAGGCAAGTCGCCGAGCAACAATCCCTAAACAACTGAAACGCGTGGTCGGAGATGTCGCAATCCAGCCCCAAAATCGACGCCACGTCGATGATCTGCATGTACGCCCTCAGGTTGTCCACCACGACCGTCGACGACGACGACGGCGTCGCGCCGGAACTCGCCGACGAGGAGGACGACGAGGACGAGGGGTTGGTGGAGTCGAGGGTGCGCTCGAGCTCGGCGAGGTGGCCGGAGAAGGAGAGGCAGGAGCGGAGGGAGAGCGGGGAGTGCTCGAGGGACCAGGTAGAGAAGGCGGTGATGAAGCCGGTGGACTCGAAGGGGTCGGCGTCGGCGTCGGCGGGGGCTAGGGCTTGGGGAGGGAGGGAGGGGAGGTCGGAGGTGACGAGGCAGAGCGGGTTGTCCTGGGAGCGGAGGTGGAAGAGGTGGTGGGGGAAGTGGTGGCGCTCCTCCACGACGCGGCCACAGGAGGTGCATTCGGTGATCGAGCGGCCGCCGGCGGCGGTGGCGCACCGCCCCTGCGACGCCGCCGAGCAGTACGGGCACTTCATTTCCAGCTCCGTCCCCCGGTCTGCCGCGCCGTCCGTCTGCCTCTCTCCCTCGCGGATTGCTACCGCGTTTTGTGAATCATTTTTGGGACGATGTCCTTGAACTAATCGTTCAATTCGATTCTAATCCCTAACTATCCAGTGAAAATGCTGAATTCATCCTTCGCCTTTAATTTTACTCAATTTGATCCTTGCGCTGCGCCCGTTGCATCGAATTAATTTTATTCAATTGGATCCTTCTTATCTAACATGACTAACAATTCAACTCAATTGTACCGTTTCATGTTTATATCGAGGTCAGACCAAAGTCAGTGTGATCCTAAGTTTGAAATTTGAGAGTGTGAACTCAAGATCCAATAAGACCCCCCAATAAATCATGCCACCATCAAGGGATCTAGCAGTTTGACTTGAGTAGAAGCGTTCATAATTGATCTTACAAGTCGGGTGTTTCCATTTGAAACTTAAAAGTGTATAAAAATGATTGAGCTTGTATCTTTGTCAAAGTTGGGCAACCCCACAATAAGACAATTGGCCCTCCAATTTTCTCTTGATGTAGGCTCCATTTGTTTGAAAAAAAAAAAAGTGACAATTTCGAAATTTTTTTCCAAAAAATCATTTTTCAGAAAAATAATAATATTATATGATGTTTAGCTTAAATCAATAAACGAGTTAAAAAATAGTTTTTACCATCTGGTATGGAAAATCCCATTTGATTTTTCTTTGTGCACTCTTTTTATAAATATATATTTTTATTTTCTATTTGTTCTTTTTGTTGCCCAAAGAAGAAGAAAAAAAAAGAAAAAGAAACAAAAGAAAATAATTAAAGTTGGGATTTTTTAAACATAAAAATAATTAAAAATTTGAATTAAAAAAATAAAATAACTGAAAAGTTGATTTTAAAAGAGATATCTAAAAACAAACCTTTCTTTAATTAAGTACTCGAGCCTATGCATCAACAACTCATATACGACTTTTGTGGACGTGAGCTTGAGTGCCGGGGATTAGACCTTGAGCATTGGGGTTTGAACTAGACCTTTATGGACACAATCTCGAGTGCCAAGGCATAAGGCACACGCACCATCTGGTCAAGCTCATCCTTGATGGACCTTGCTATAGGCGTAAGAGGCTTGGGGTTGGGAACCAAGGTCCCAATCCTAATCTCAATGGAACTAGGTCCGATCTCAATTGAGATATTCCTTAGTGTTAGAGACCTAGATCTAAGCTTAACTTTGATGGATTCAATTTAGGTGTTAGAGATTTGGAAACTTGCATTAAAGTTTTCATGTTTAAAAAAGTTTTTGGTTTAAGCACTAATACATAATCATATTTTGGAAAATATTTATGTATAATATTCCATTTATTCGAAAAATATTTTTTGTGAACGCATTTTCTTAAATGAAATAAACGATAAATAATGAACACAAAGGTTTTTCTGAAAAATATGGGTCTGCAGTGCCCCGAGGGGGGGCTTTCCGGGTGCGACCTCCCTCGTTCACGTGATCGACCCACGGCCCGTGCATCGAGCCATTGACTCTGGACGGAGATAATCCGGACGAAAATCAGAGTCGACGTCAACGAAAATCGCTTGGAATAAAAAACAAATAATAATAATAATAATAATAATAATAATAATAATAATAATAATATATTATAAAGTGGTGGCCCGCAAAAAGGAAAAAAAAATAATGTTTTGCTTCCAAAAAAATTCTCGCAAATGACACGGCTCCCTCTCCCTCCCTCTCTCTCCTCAGATCGCGCCCCTCCCGATTCCGCCCCTTCCCCGCGCGAGCAGTAGCGCCGTCGACGACAACCCCGCCGGAGCTCCTCGCCGCCGCCGCCGCCGCCGCCGCCGCCGCCGTCGCCTCTCCCTCCGGCCGACATGAAGGATGACGATTCCCTCCCCTATCGACGTCGTCGGCGGCGGCGGCCGCCAACGCGAAGAGGGAGGGCCCCGATTCCGGCGTCTTCGGCCGCGGCCGGTACAAGATTTGGGCGCTCGCCGCCATCCTCCTGCTCGCCTTCTGGTCCATGTTCACCGGCACCGTCACCCTCCGGTGGTCCGCCGGCAACCTCAACCGCTTCTCCGACGACCTCGACGTCCCCATCCGCGACGATCTCGACGTCCTCGTGAGCGCCCCCCCCTCCCGCTCTGTCTCTTCCGCGCTTTCGTGTGGCGCGGGCCCGTCGCTAGGGTTTGGATTGGATCTCGTCGGTTGATTCGCGTGATGCTTGTGCAGGAGATGGAGGAGAGGGAGAAGCTGGTGAAGCACATGTGGGACGTGTACACGAATAGCAGGCGGATGAGGATGCACAAGTTTTGGCAGGAGGCGTTCGAGGCCGCGTTCGAGGACTTGAGCAGTGACGTTCCTGGTGTTAGAGAGGATGCGATCGCGGAGATCGCTAAGATGTCCATACGGTTCATCGATCCCCCTCCGGCTCAATCCACGGTAAGTGTGAACGCTCGACGATCTCCTTTCTTTGTTGTTTTTTTAGATCTTGTGTTCTTGTTCATTCATTGAGTTGTTAGTTTGTACTTGTTTGCTTCAAATCGCAAAATTGAATTGCCGGTGATGTATTGCATAACCAGCAAATGATGCATTAAACTATTGGAAATGTACTGAGGAGTGTGCTTGGCAAGAGTTGCAGATATAGCTTAGTAGGATATGGATCCTCCAGTTTAGAGGTCTGACCCGTCCGATCAGTACCTGTTCTAGAAGAGGATATGGGTGGTTTGGATGAATATCACTTTTAGAAAAAGCCACATTTGTTAGTGTGACTTGGAGAGTAGAATGGGAGGTAGGCCTCTTGGCAGCATTTCTATTCCTCTTGGCGAAGTGTTGATACCATTGATGTAATCGCGTGGTTGTTTCCAACAAACTGATGCATTTGGGGAATTAACAATTGTACATGGAGAAAGTTTAGATATTCAAGTTCCTTGGGTATGTGATACAGAGCTGCTTCTAAGTTTGTTTTATAGCTGAGTTCTGGGCTTGAACTGCCCACTGGACTAACTCACTGGACAGAGCGAGAGTTTCAAGTCACATGTCCAACACATCCATATCTAACACCAAAACCATTTGAAAGATATCTGCATTCGAGATGTCTCAAATGCCAATTCATCGGTATGTGGAATCAGTAGTGTAAATCCCCCCACCCCCCAAAATTATTTGTGTTTGGCTAGGAGGGTAGCAAAATGCAGGGGGATGAAAGAAAGTGGACAAATGGCTTTTGTTTGATTTGGCCTCATGAATGTTGTCTGCAGGAATTTAACCTGGATAGTTGATACTAGACTTTAATCTGTCAAACCAGAAAAGTTATGTACAAATGCACTTCTGTTTTTGTTTACCAGCATAAGTTGTCTATTTTGATAGTCCTGCAGAAATTTATTAGCCAATTTATAGGGTTTATAGCAGGTCAGTAGGACGGAGCATATAACTCTCTCTCTCTCTCTCTCGGGCTAGCATGTTTGGGCACACATGTATAAACTGTTGTCTACAGACCTGTCTACCGCTGTACCATGTTGGACGTTTTCATTGAATGATTTAATTAAGATTTAGCAAATGTCTTTTTGGCAGTTTGGAGGTAGATGTAGCATGAAACTTACTTTCTTAAGGAATGTCCCCAGCAATTTCTGTGTTTAAACTTTAAAGTTATCATGAAGATGCATGTTCTGAGCGAGATCTACTTATCTTGCAAAGGTGCATTTGCAATTGTTTCATGCTGATGCAGCTGTGGCCTCAGGGGTTTTAATCTAAGGCTGTGAAGCTACAAAGTAACTGATAATTATAGGTATGATAAAGAGTTTTATTCATGGAAGGAGACTTTGGAAACATTTGAGTATCACTGGCAACTTTACTATGCTATAAGATGATAAAGATGGAAGCAGTTTTTGGAAACATTGGAGTATCGATAGCAACTTTACCATGTAACAAGATGATAAAGAGGGGAAAGATCCATTTTCTCTGTTATGTTGGTCTTTTCATGTTATCCGAGCTTTAAAAGTTGCTTTTGAAATTTCCATAGTTTGAGGATAGATTGACATTTGAATTTTAGAAAGCTAAGCTAGAGAAGCTCCTTTAAGAACTTGTGCTTTGGTTTACGGAAACTTCTGCTCTGAACCTCTCTTTAGATGCCTGCTGAGGTTGAAGCTTCCATTTAGAAATTATTGCTGCTCTATTGAAAGTTTGGCCAAGTAGGTTCTCAAGAGTGTCTTGGCACTTGATGTGCTTTTCTCAAGTGCAATTCTTATCTGTATATCTACTTTCTTTCCCTTGAAGGTTACTTTATTATTAAATAAGGACTCCAGGGTTGATTGATGTTTGCAAATCTTCTTACGGTATGCTCACATAATCAGTATTTGAGCTTTGAGATTGGTAGAGAATTAGAGACTGCCTTAAAACAAAATCTAAATTGTCAGGCTTGGGTCACCGTTTAGGGGATATTTTTATGCTAGTTGTTGCACCTATGTGACTGAATAAAAAACTATAAACAGAATTACTGCTCTGGCTTTTGAACCAACTGGATTTTAGGCCTCCCTTTATGTCCTCTGTCTTTTCTAACTGTATAGCCAATTTAGGGGAATGTGAGGTCATCCTTAGATCTTTTGTTGCAAGTTACATTTTTTCCTATTTTTTCGTGTCTAAGAATATGCTGCTCCAGCTTACAGTTAGTAAGTTTTGGCAGGTGGTGCTCATGAACTTGCAAAGACAGTTCCTGCTTTTTCTTTTGTTTCTAATGATGTTGCCTTGTGACCAGTGATTAACAGAACTTTGTGAAGGCATTTTGCCTGCTGGTATTCCAGGAAAGTGGGAACTGAATTTTGTTGTTCTAAATTCTGGAATCGGAGTAATTAGAACCTGAAAGCTGTTTCATTTATGATGAATAATTATAAGAGAATATGGATCTTTTAGTTGCATTTTTGATTGGGCATTTATACAAACTGCCTATGCGGCGAGCCTTTTGTAGCTCAATAAAATCTAACAGAACTGTCCCCTTCACTTTTGTAGAATGCCCGAGAATTCACTAAGAGGTTCAAGATAACAGAGAGAGGAAAGGCAGTGGTGGCTCGCTGATTACACACTAAAAACCGGAAATTTTGGAGATCTGAGATTGTAAACCGTTGTCCTCTCCTATGATGATCCATCGGGCGCTGCTGGAAGCTTCATGGCGAAGCATTAGATATTTATGGCGGAGACAAGTTCGTATGTACTTAGATGAGGATTTTGTTTTCTTTCAACTTGATGCAACAAATTTTTTTTATGGTTGTAAATTGAAACAACCGACACTTCAAGAAATTCATTGAATGGTTTTTCTTTCATTTTAGTTACCTAAATTCTTTTGGAGTCGATCCCCCTACATACAAACAGAAACAAGAACACTGCCTTTTTTTCTCCCGTTGATTTTATTTGCTTCATGAGGTGCCATTTGCGCCTTATTTTACTTTTTTTTTTTTTTTATGAATTTATTTTTATAATTATTGACTTCATTACTTTATATATGTGCACTCCTGTATTGGTATTAGAATTGCGTAATCGGCAATTAAAACAAAAAAACATCGCATCAAGTAATGTATTATCAAATGGCCATTAATATTTAAGATCTTGTTTATATTTAATTCAAAACCAAAATTCGAATCTCAATCAAAGATTTTCACCACCACCTTCAAGCCTTTGTCCATAACTTGACCCTTGAGCTCCCTTATTAACTCGATGAGCCTGTCCATGAAGTCATTAATTGAGAAAAATGCTAAAAGTGAATCTTAAGATGGATCAGATTTGGGTCAAGAAATTTGCTTTATAATAAACGGTTCAATTTGAGTTGATTCATTTATGGACCAATCCAATCCACCCATTTAACAGCTGTACACCTAAATTAATATGCTAAATTTTCTTCTTTGCACGCTGGTTTCAATTTCGGCAGCTGAGGCTTGAGAGATGGTAAATAAAATATGTTAGGGACGAACGAATTAACTTGAATATGCAGAGCTTGGTGCACTTCAGGACAACCAAATGCAAGAACCTGACCGACGAAAGGAAACAGAAAGATCGAATCGAACTGGCATTGCAGATCCAAACTGGAAACTTAAGATCGACCGACCTCTGAGCTAGATCTTGGTACTATCGGGGCGCGATCTTGTTCATGAATCAAAAGTCCGGCGAAACCAAATGTACCACATGGACTTTTCGGAGTCTATAAACAGCACGTAATTCTTGCGCTTTTGAAGGATGATTAGAAAGCCAATAAACCAAAAACATTACCGACACCAACATAATCTGAATCGAAAGATATTCGTGGAATTATCATTCTTCTCCTTCTTATTTCCTTTTGCGAATCAGAGCATGCCCTAAGGATGGAAGATCTGTTCCGAGATTCAAGCATCCGGACCAACCCGATTGCATTCCGGACCCCCGGAACTCAATGATTTTCGTATTTGCGAGTCTCTGATCTTTAGGAAACTGGAGTCCTAGTCCTTAAGACTTTCAATTTTTCTGTTCCGCTCGATGCCTGAACCGCGTCCTTCATGGATTAATTGTCACAACCTTTGCACATGATTCAATGACTAGATCATGTATGACAAACACATGACGTGGTCCAAAACGGAGTAAAGAATGATGCCCTTCAAAAATTCGGTAACATACACAAATGAATGATCTTATTAGAATACACATGTGAGTTATGTTAAAGAAATCTAATATCAGATTAGTGCAGTTTAAAGTAATTAATATATCGTAATTAACTTAAAATTCATTAACTTAAACTTTTAATTGAATGTTGATCCAACTAAATATCATCATAAGAGACTCGAGCTTGGCTTCCTCTATGATAATCTATTCAAGTTAGGATATCTGAGCTGACACATGGGGCTCCTCTATAGTGATCTATTGTTGAGATATCTAGATGCCAAAGGATTGAGCTCATACATGAGAGAGAGACTACATACGTTTCTGTTGTATTCACCCTCCAAATTGTTTTTTGTGCCACAAAAAAACCTTAAACCGGTACATACATCCCACATGTGCCCCAAACTAATTTCCACACCACAAAAAGGTCTCAAACTAGTAAACGATGCATGGGTATATCGGTTTGAGATTTTTTATGACATAAAAATTAGTTTTGAAGGTAAATGTGGTGCTAATATACTTGGTTTGTAATTTTTTATGGCATGAAAATTAGTTTTCGAAGAGATATAGCATAGGCGCACCAAATTTTGGAATTTTTGCGACACGAAAATTAATTTGAGAATAAATAAGACGGGAATGCACCGTTTTGAGTTATTAGTCAACACAATACTGTGGTTGAGAAAACTTTAGCCAAACGATCAAACAATCCAAAGAATGGCATTCCAAACCAATCAATGCTATTTTCTTTGTTTATATGATCAACTTGGTTCGATTTTAAATCATCAATGCTTAAACCACATTAAAAAAATACAAGAAATCAATTGCGGTACAGGCTGTTGAATTGCTAGTCGGTCAATGAGTGAATTGAAGTTTCAGAGATCAGAAGCACTAAAAAGATACTGCGGTATACTGAACTAAATTATCAGGTTCCTGATATGACTTAAAGCTTAGCTTCTCTTACATACTCCAACTTTCCGGCACCATTTCAAATTATATATGATGCATTATATGCCACACTAATCCAAGTTGTACAGTCTACAACTAGACACTGTTTGGCTGGATCTCTGTGCCTTTGTCAATGGCCTTGCTTTTCCTCCTGGTGAAGAGCATCTCGATCTCTTCCAAGGACTTGCCCTTCGTCTCAGGCAGAAAGAAATAAAAGAATGCCAGCGCCAACACGGACACGCCGGCAAACATGAAGAAGCTCCCGCCTATGGTTATGGCCTTCGATATCGAGAGGAAGCTGATCGACACGACTGAGTTCATGAGCCGGTTCACCGCAACGCCGATGCCCATCCCCTGAGCCCTCAGCTTCAATGGGAATATCTCCGAGCTGTAGACCCACGTGACCGGGGCGATCCCGACCGAGAAGAAGGCCGCATACGCGTAGGTGGCCACGATGCTCGAGACGAGAGCCCACGAGAGCTCTTCCTTGGCATGATCCACCATCGTCAAGCAAAACCCTAATCCGGTTAGGGCGACGATCATCCCACCTGTGCTCACTAGGAGCAATCTCCTCCTGCCGACTCTGTCGAGCAAGAACGCGGCTATTATCACAGGTACGAACCTTGCGAGGCCAACCCCAACTGTAGCAAGCAAGAGGCCTTTGTTGCTGGTTACTCCGGCTTTCTTGAAAATCCGTGGGCTGTAGAGGACGACTGCTTCGATCCCCGTCGCGTGCTCGAAGAAATGGATCCCGACCGCGGCCAACAAGATCCACCGTACTGTGGGCGAGGGCCTTAGCAAGAGCTCTTTCCACACACCTTCGCCCCGAGTTTTCCTCTGGAGCTTGACAACATCCTCCTTGCAGTTCTCGTCGATCCCGGCAGCTATTTTTATGTCTCGGAATCGGGTTTCCGCTTCTTGCTCCGAATTACAAACTAGGAGCAAGACCCTTTTCGCCTCGGCCAGCCGCCCTTGCAATACCAACCACCTCGGCGATTCAGGCATCTTAAGGCTCCCGAGTGCCAAGGCAAGGGAAGGGATAGCCGCGACACCGAGCATCATCCTCCATCCTAATTTTAGGGTCAATTTTGCGAAGAAGTAATTCGATACATAGCCTAGCAAGGTCCCTAGGGCTATGCATAGCTCCGGCAAAGAGGATAAGAATCCTCGGTGTGTAGCGGAGGAGATTTCTGCGGAGTACACGGGTGCGATCATTATGGCGAAGCCGACCCCGATGCCGGCAATGCACCGGCCTGTCATCAAGATCGCGTAGAACGGCCCATAGCCCATTAGGACCGAGCCGAGTAAGAAGATGACGGAGGCGAGAACGATGCTGTAACGGCGGCCGATGTAGTCTGACGTTCTTCCGGCGATGAGAGAGCCCACGAGGGCACAAATATTGAGGATTCCAGCAAGGATTGAGACCTGCGTGTCGTTTATCTTGAGGTCCTTTTGTATGAAGATCATGGCCCCACTCATGACACCAGAATCTGGATTGTGATTTGGAAAATTGAAGGTGAAATCAGTACGAGAAAGAACAACAAGAATTCATTTCAAGAATTGCATGGTCATACACAATTTATAAGAGTGTTCTAATCCAGACAAGATAGATCATTTACACGGGATTTTTCAAATTCAATCGAGACTAGAAATCTTATGGAATCTATAGTAGAAATTGCCAGACGAAATCAATTACTTTAGGGAATACCATCTGTATAAATAAGAGTTGCAAAAATGTAACTGGTGGAAACCTAAGGACTTGGGAACAATAATCAAAATAGTTCTTTCATTCTACATGTTTAGATGAATCCTCATCACAACTTTACTCTAAATCAATCAATAATTTCTCTTCTAGTTAAAAAGATGCTGATATTCACTAATGATGAATTATAAGAGGTTTTTTGTATATAAAATATTAATTAGTTCACATGTTAGCAGGCGGCATTGATACTTATTAACAATCATTTAGAAGTTGATGTCTTGAATCTCGATAAAGTTTCCGGACAGAGACCATTCCGATCACATAATTTTCTATAGAAAAGAAACCTTGGATGATTCGAAATATGATCAATCCGTGAAGATAAAAGAGTATCTGGCCTGTGTATCACAAGAAAAATTTCTCGTTCCAGTCAAACAAGTAGAACAGCACATTTCATCATCCACAAAACGAACAGCAAAACGAAAGTAAGATCTCGACGAAGCAAACCACAGAGAGAGAGAGAGAGAGAGAGAGAGATAACCATAGCCAAAAATAATGGAGATCATCGACGCAACGACGGCACAAGCACAGGCATATCTGTTGAACCCAGAAGGCTTCTCAGCCTCACCACCACCATCGCCCAACTTCTCCATGCCCATCGCAACTTTCTGCTTATCACTCTCTCTCCCACTGCTGCCTCTCTCTCTCTCTCTCTCTCTAACAATATACGAAAGCCGCTTGAACAATCGCAGTCCCAACTCACCCTTTTTATAGCACAACGCCACAGTTCGCACACCGAGCAGCGGTTGCTTTCGACCGCGACACCAGCTGAGGGTCGTATCCCATTCAAGAAAGATATCCAAATACTGCAGCCAAACCCCAGTCCCGAACGGATAGAGGAGGAACTCACTAAATTCGCAGGGAAACCCAGCTTGCGTTGAGCCTGCCTGATCTTAACTTTCCATTTTCGATCTCAATAAGATGAATGGATAAAGCGCGCGGGAGATGAAACGCCACCTGGAATCGGACTTTGCCACGTCATCGTCAGTCAAGACACTCGGCTCGGATTAGGACAGGGATCGCAGACAATTTGACCTGACGTGGCACCTTTGACTTAATTAATGCACAGCTTAGCGATTTCTCTCAAGGAGATTCCGTCTTAATCCCAAATGATTAATTGAGACGAGGGGGGTTGCCGACAAAGTCCGGGTGCTATTAATTACGGGACAGGAAGATCCGGACAACATTAATTTGCATAACTAAAGTTAGGAGGGAAAATTGTCCAAAAAATCCTAAACCTATTGCATTTTTGCCAAGTCATTATAAACTTTTTAATTTTGCCAATTCAGTCCTAAACATTTTCACTTCTTACCAATTAAGTTCATTCATCCAATTTTGGCCGGAAAATGTTAACATAGACGTCGACGGTACACGTAGGACTGTTGGCGCTGATATAGACAATTTTTAATAATATTTTAGTATTTTTGAATTTTTATTTTTTTTCCTCTTTTTTCTTTCTCTTTTTTTTTTTTTTTTGGCTTTCTTCTTTGCCATTTCCGGTGGCCGGCCGGCCATAGGCAAAGGCCGATCGCTAGCCACATCTAGCAAACTAGCCTTGCCTGCCATAGGTGAGGCCCAACCGGGCGAGGGCTAGCCTCAATGAGGGGAGCCTTCGCCTAGGCACGGCTAGGCAAGGGTCACCTGGGAGAGGCCGACCCTCGCTCAGGTCAGGCGAGGCCAACCTGCGCCCAGGCCAGGGCGGCCTCATTGGGCATCAGCCGGGCGACGATGACACTGAGCAAGGCCGCCCTAACTTGGGCGAGGGCCGGCCTCACCAGATCTAGCGAGGAGAGCCCTCATCGAGGCTTGCCCTTGCCCAAGCCAGGGCGGCCTTGCTAAGCGTCGATCGAGCAACAGCGACGCCAGGTAGGCATAAGTTGGCCTTGCCCAGATGACCCTTGCTAGGTCGTGCTTGGGCGAGGGCTCCCCGCACTAGCACTAGCCCTTGCTCGGCCAAGCCTCCCTTGTGGCAGGCGAGGCCAATCGATCGGCCGTGGCTAGTGGCCGGCGGTCGCCTATGGCCGGCCGACCATCGGAAAAGGCAAAGAAAGCCAAAAAAAAAAAAAAAAAAAAAGGGGAGAAAACATAAAAAAATAATAAAAACATATTAAAATATTATTAAAAATTATCTACGTTAGTGCCGGCGGTTCTACATGGCACCGTCAAAGTCCACGTTAGCATTTTCCAGCTAAAATTGGCGAATTGACTCAATTGGTAAAAAGTGAAAAAGTTAAAGACTGAATTGGCAAAGTTAATAAATTTATGATTGAAGTGATAAAAGTGCAATGGGTTTAGAACTTTTTGGACAATTTTTCCATTTTTCTTCCTTGCACGCTGGTGTGGGACACCTAAGAGATTGCAAGAGATCTTTTCCACTTGAATATGCGTACTTCAAGACAATCAGATGTAAGAATCTGACCGACGGAAAGAAATAGAAAGATTGAATAGAATTGGCATTGCATAATCTGACTGGAAAGCTAAGAAAGATCAAGCTCTGAACCAAATCTTGGTTCATGTTGGGACCTTTTATTGGCCACCGAGGCTATGGAAGGATGTGTTGGGAGGGTCGGGTCCCCGAAAGGCGGATTCGACACTAAATCGAACCCCTAAAAGCAATGCGGAAGACAAGCCCGGGATAATCACGTATCACCGATCGTAAAGCACACCACGGATTCGAGCATATCTTGTTAGCCACAGATTAAACACCGACGCCGATAGAGGAAGAGAAACTTGGCCCTGTTCGATCCGATTAAGCAAAATCGCCTTTGCGCTTCACTGTTTTCCTTTTTAGGGAGAAAACAAGAGAGAGAGTGAGGGTGAGAAGGGAGACGTACGTACATTCTATTCCAACAGGTGTCTTCTCTCTCTCTCTCCTCCCTTTTATACGTCCCTTCATCCACGGGCCCTATTCCCGTGGGCCGGGCTTTTTGGGCCCAACTTGGGCGGACGGGCCTTAAGTCCATCGCTAATAAAACCTTCATCTCCCACTTGCACATGGTGGCCCGAACAGGATTCTCTTTACCTCTCTTCAACATTCATACCGGTGAATAATCCGTGCGACCAGCATACTTTAAGAGCTCATTGCTATACATCTGTTAGGAATATATAGCAGCTCATAATGGGCGTCACACTCTGAGTAGATTTAGTATGCAGTACCCTAGATCGATCGATCACATTTATATCTCTCTTGATCTCTTTTAAACAATGATATATATATTGTATTCACAACTATGATTATCCCAAAGACAGTCATAATTGGTCGACCAGTGAATACAAAATTACAATGTGATTCTTCAAATTCGATCTTCCTCTTTCCTTCAAACTCTCAATTTCAGTTCAGCTTGCTTTTCTAGAAATGTCCAATTAGATCAAATCAATTCATGACCATTGGCAACATCCTAAGATAGCAAACACTAAATAGAAATCTTGATAATAAGTAAAAGTCATGAGGGCACTAAAAATTGAAGAACTCTTTTCCTCAAGACTCTCACACGTCATAAAAGTTGAGATCAAACTTTTTGCCACTCTTATTGGTCGGCTCATGCATACGTAGTATGAAATACGTATTACGGTATTAACTCCTTTCCCATGGAGCGTATGTCTACATTTTTCAATACCGTACAGATGATAGTTCAGACATACCCAATGTCTAACTTGAGTTCACGTATCTACTTATTCACAAAATTCATTAGAACTCACATCTGGCATCATAAACAGATAAAGTAAAATATATGGGGTATTTTACTTTCGGACATCTTTGGTATTATGTCCTCATCTTAACACTCAGTTAAGGCGACATACGTATTTTAAGCTTGAGCTCTCGATTATCACCTAGATAATAAGCTTAAAAACAGTCTCATCTCTATTTATCACACAATAAATAGATGCGATTACCCGTGTGAGTGGGCTAATCTTATATCTGTCCGACATACTTTCTCTACTTAAAATAATGCACTGAGCATTAAGATGCATAAAGATCAAACAAAGATTCATAGGCATTAATAATGAAACAACACTAGTTCATAAATGTGAACAACTCAGGGAAATTACAATCCAATACATCAGACTTTACGCAATCCTAGAGATTTTACATGAACAGAAAACACATCTCTAGGTATTGGTTTTGTCATAGGATCTTCTACCATTCTATGCGTAGATATATACTGTAAGTTCACATTATTTCGTGCAACCATATCCTTGACAAAGTTATAATTGGTATCTATATGTTTGGTCTTGTCATGATATTTTGGATCTTTGGTGTACGCTATAGCTGCTTGGCTATCACAGTTAACCAACAATGGATTTGCAGCTTCCTCATTAACACCTAAATGATCCAAAAATCTCTTAAGCCAAACTCCTTCTTGTACCGCTGCTGATAATGCCATGAACTCAGCTTCCATTGTGGACAAGGCTATACACGTTTGCTTCTTACTGCTCCATGATATGGCGCAATTGTTCGAAGAAAGCAAATCCAGAGGTAGATTTCCTTTCATCTAAATCTCCTCCCCAATCGGCATCTAAATAGCCTTCAAGTCGCATCCTTTCCTTGGTAATTCAACTTGTAATCGCGGCCCTTTCGGATACCTCGGTATTCTCTTAACGGCTTTCCAATGTGCTTGGACTTGGATTGGATTGGTATCTACTCACCATTCCAACTGCAAAACATATGTCGGGTCTTGTACACATCATAGCGTACATCAAGCTCCCAACAGCACTAGCATAAGGAACATGTTTCATTTGTTCCTTCTCTTGTGGAGTCCCTAGATACAATCTATGGCTCAATCCTTCACCCTTTGCAATAGGAGTGTCTATGGGTTTACAGTCTTGCATACGAAATCGTTCAAGAACCTTATTTATATAGGTTTCTTGCGAAAGAGACAACGATCTCTTGAAATCTTAACTCCAAGAATGTATGCAGCATCACCCATATCCTTCATCTCAAAGTTAGAAGACAACCATCTCTTGACAGTATTAACAAACTCCATATTACTTCCGGCAATTAGTATATCATTAACATATAATGATATGATCACAAATTGATCCTTGGATCTTTTGATATATACACAATGATCCTCATCAATCATTGTAAAATCATATGCCATTATGGTATTATGAAAACGTATATACCATTGTCTTGATGACTGCTTAAGGCCATATATCGACTTCAAAAGTCGACATACCTTTTCTTCTTGGCCTTTCACTATGAAACCAGTAGGTTGTTCCATATATATTTCTTCATCTAATTCTCCACTGAGGAAAGCAGTCTTTACATCCATTTGATGTAACTCAAGATCCATACTAGCTACTATTGCTAGAATAATGCAAATCGAGGTAAATCTCACTATAGGAGAAAATGTATCTTCATAATCAATTCCTTCCTGTTGATTATACCCCTTCGCCACAAGGCGAGCCTTATGCCTTTCTATCGAGCCATTAGCATTTCGCTTTATTTTGAGAACCCACTTGTTCCCAATAGCTCTACGTCCTTTTGGAAGATTAACCAGTTCCCAGACTTGGTTTGATTTCATTGACTCAATTTCTTCTTCCATTGCATGAATCCATTTTTCCTTATTAGGGCAATTCAGAGCCTCATTAATATTTCTTGGCTCATCCTTATCTTGTGGAGCAATCATAAAAGTTTCCCCTTCAATATCAAAACGTCGACGGGAAATACTTTGGCGACTTGTTCGTCGTATGGGAGATTGTACACTTTGCACATCATTCCCCAATATGCTCCCACTTGGATGAATTCCACTAATATCATTATCTTGATCCAATGTTTCAAATAGGGAGTGATATTCCCCTATTTCGCCCTTCTTAGGAAATTCATCCTCTAAGAATGTGACATCTCGTGATTCAAATTCAGTTATACTCCCACTTTCCTGCTCACCAATGAACACATACCCTTTCGAGTGTTCCAAGTATCTTATGAAAATACTTTTCTTTCCTCTGAGACCCAATTTCCCAAACTTATGAGAGGACTCATGTGTATAGGCAGTACAACCCCATGGCTTAAGAAAACTTAAGTCCGGTTTTCTACCTGTCCATAACTCATATGGAGTGGAAGTAACTGATTTGGAAGGCACACGGTTAAGTATATAGGCAGCAGTTAACAACGCATTACTCTAAAAAGTGATAGGTAAGTTAGCATGCGCTATCATGGACCTAACCATTTCCAGTAGGGTTATGTTTCTTCTCTCCGCAACACCATTTTGTTGAAGAGTATATGGAATAGACAACTGTCTTTCTATTCATTTTTCATCACATAATTTTCTGAACTCATCAGATAAATATTCTCGACCTCGATCGGATCTCAATACTTTTATTTTCTTATCTAATTGATTCTCTACCAGGTTCATAAACCTTTTGAAACAATTTATTGCTTCAGATTTATGAGAAATCAAATAGACATATTCGAATCGAGTATAATCATCTATAAAGGTGGTGAAATAAACAGCCCCATGCCTTCCTTTCACATTCATTGGACCACAGACATCAGAATGGATTAAATGCAGAGGAAATTTAGCTCTTTTACCTTTCCCAAATGGTTTCCTTGTCGTTTTCCCTTCTAGGCAATGCTTACATATGGGCAAATCGACTTTTTCAATGTTGCCCAACAAGCCCTCTTTGGCTAGTCTATTCATACGTTGTTGGCCAATGTGACCAAGTCTAGCATGCCACACATTCACATCATTATCATAGGTATTAGGAGACGTGATAAGGGAATAACAAATATTTGCATTAACATAGTCAATATCTAATACAATGAAACCATCTAGAAAATAACCACAACCATAGTAATTTGTATCTAAAAACAAATCCACACCTCTATTATAGAAGTTTATATTAAAACCTAATTTAACCAACACTAAAACAGACACTAAATTCCGACGAATCTCCGGAGCATACAACACATCATGTAGGAACAAGGTGCGTCCACCACGCATATTCAGTTGGCATGTGCCAATTCCTTTCACTTCAGCTCTGGAGTTATTTCCCACATAGATCCACTTAGTTCCAGTAGGTACTCGTCGGAATTCCACGAAGGATCCTCTATCCTTCGCTACATGGTCCGTCGCTCCCGAATCCACAGTCCACAAATGATTAGACTCAGTTAAGAGCACAGAACTCGACACAAAAGCAAAGTTCTGAAAAGTACAAGGGGTGCATACCTTCTTTGGCTCATGATAGTTGCGAGTATAGTGACCCTTCTTGTCACAGTTGTAGCATTTCACCATTGCAAGCTTCTTCATGCGAGGACGCTTTCCTCTTTCATGTTGGTTAAACTTGGGTTTCTTCCCTGAAGGACCTGCTTCTTCCTTGCCTTTCCCTTTATCAAACCAATTAGGGCGCTTGCGCTTGGAGCTCGAAACTCCATTTGAGCTAGAACTAGCATGATAGAGTTCAGCATCCGGCTTAGCCGCCAAGAGGCGGTCCTCTTCCAGCTCAAGATGACGCATTGCATCCTCGAAGGTTTTGATATTTTTATTATGGGTCAAGTGCACCTTCATATACTCCCAACTCTGAGGCAAGGAACGAATCACTGCTTGCACTTGCTGCTCATCTGTGAGGACATGGCCAGCATCTTTCAGCTCATTTATCATGTTTGACATCTTTTTAAGATGTTGCTTCATGGTCTGACCATGAGGCTTCTTGTAAGAGTCAAACCTGATAGTGAGCTGCCTCAGTCTAGTCACCGAAGTATGATCAAATCTAGCTGCCAATGCCTCCCACATTTCCTTGGCATTGTCAAAACGCTTAAACTCTTGCATGACGTCATTTTCCATACTGCTCAGCAACGTGATGCGAGCAAGAGAGTTCTTTATTTTCCACGCAGAAAAAGCTTCCTTGTCTCTTTTGTGCTGTGCAGTGCTTCCTTCTTCAGGTTCTACCATGCTTAGGTTAAGAGCCTCAAGTGCTTCTTGCTCTTCCAGCACATACTTGATTTTCATTTGCCAAATTTCATAACTGTCACCATTAAGCTTTTCACCTTTGTTCAGCTCGGCAACTATGCTCTTTGTGGCTGAAGCCATTGATCTGAACACATCAGACAAATATGCATGAATTATTAATGCTTATCATTTATGCATCCCTTTTTACATAGACCCATCATATTAATGAATAATTTCAAGTAAGGCTTCAGAATCAAAAGGTCACTATGTTTCCAATTATCCTCCAAAAATCCTAACTTAAAACTATCATTAATATGATTGTCATATGCAAAATCAATTCTATGAAACTACAAAAACTTCTAAAACTACCCACAGCTAATTACCAACAGCAACCAGCAATAACAGAAAGCAACAGATAATTGACATCCAATAATACAATAATGCTTTCAACTAATACAACTAATACATAGGTTGCTACATCAACAACAATTAGGTAGTAAACAATACATAAGATGTCCACAAAGCACACTTAACTAAGATCAGCCAATACAACTAACACCAAGTCAGCACACGAACTGGGAAAGATCATCTTTTGTTCAATTTCTTGATCTTTTCCCTTGTAACAATACAGTAATATTCATTTACAAAATCCATCACAATTTTCTTATATGAAGCAGCTCTGTGGACATCCCATATGCGATTCAACACATCTTGCCATTCAGGTGGAAGAGTGTTTATGAAAAATCGCACTATCTCTGACTGTGGCATGGGATGACCATTCCATATGACCTTTTGAATTTTCCCGTTGACTTCAAAGACATGATCAATTAAGTCACCACTCTCCCATCGATGATCAGTCAGCTCAGCTATCAACTTAGACAACCTTTCCTTTTGTTCATCGGTAATTGCGCGAATAGGTGTGCGCAACCTCATGGGAGGCATTGTTCCTGCAACAAATGCAGAACAAATAAGGGATCACATATAATCCACATAAACTTAATTGAAAAAGAAACACATTCTTTTCCTCTTTTTTTTTTTTGGGTCAACGGTCAACGGTCGTCGGTCAACGGTCAACGGTCAACAGTGGTCAACGGTCGTCGATCGGGTCGCCGGTCGGACGAACCGACCGCACGTGCCGCGCACATGCGCGGGCTGATGTCACGCAGACGTCAGCTGGCACGTGCCGTGCGCGTGCCAGGCGTCCGCGGGTCGGGTCGGGTCGGGTCCTGGCCAACCGTCGTCAGTGCTGACGTCATCGATGACGTCATTCCAGCGGTTACCGATCGTTGAGTGACGTCATGCTGACGTTAGCACGCGTCGGTCCATCGACCGGCGCGTGCCGGTTCGTTGGCCGGCGGCGCGCACGTGCCGGTTCACCGACCGGTGCGTGTGCCGCACGCGCTGGGCGAGCCAGCACTTCCGGGCGCGTCGCGCCCACGAGAAGCGCCTTCTGGCCCAACGTGTGGGCGCGTGCGGCGTCGCCCGGCGGCGCATGACATGTTGCCAAACTCGTCTCGACAACCTCTTTCACCCAATATCTTCATAAATTGATTTCGACTTATGAAAACTCAGAAAAAAAGACGAACAGCGCTCGGGTGTCAGGATTTCTCGCCCCGATCCGTACGGCCGAATTACTTTCGCGAAAAATCAATTAAAAAACATCAAACGGGTCGGGAAAACGTGAACTAGGGCTCTGATACCAATGTTGGGAGGGTCGGGTCTCCGAAAAGCGGATTTGACACTAAATCGAACCCCTAAAAGCAATGCGGAAGACAAGCCCGAGATAATCACGTATCACCAATCGTAAAGCACACCACGGATTCGAGCGTACCTTGTTAGCCACAGATTAAACACCGACGCCGATAGAGGAAGAGAAACTTGGCCCTGTTCGATCCGATTAAGCAAAATTGCCTTTGCGCTTCTCTGTTTTCCTTTTTAGGGAGAAAACAAGAGAGAGAGTGAGGGGGAGAAGGGAGACGTACGTACGTTCTATTCCAACAGGTGTCTTCTCTCTCTCTCTCCTCCCTTTTATACGTCCCTCCATCCACGAGCCCTATTCCCGTGGGCCGGGCTTTTTGGGCCCAACTTGGGCGGACGGGCCTTAAGCCCATCGCTAATAAAACCTTCAGGATGCAACCGTGCGGGACTCCTAAACCAAATATCTGCCCAAACCAAATGTACTTTTTGCGGTCCATAAACAGCACGTGATCTTTACGCGTTTGAAGGATTATGAGAAAGTTGTTTGCACCAAAAATGGACTAAGTTGTCAATATGGATAGACATGTGATTAAAGCGTGAATGTCATCAAACACGCAACACATTACTGACAATCGCAAGGGCCAATATAAATATTTGTCCATATTAATGATTATTGCTGATCAAATGTCGATGTACAACTTCGTTTGGTTAAAAATAGTTGACAAATGTATCGATTAATAATATTGATATATTGTTAAGGTATCAATATAGAGTTGAACGCATAGAAAGTATCAAAAAATGATTACAAGTTTGAAGTTGTTAGAGAAGAAAGCCACTGAGGTCGTGGAGCAATAAGGACAAGTTTTTAAAGGAACAACCATTCGGAAATGAGGTCATGGCCTTGTGGAAGAATGGGCACAAAATTTCTGGAGGTGGAGGAACATGGATACAACCTCCGTGAACCGCTTAGGAACAATTATGGCATGACCACTTTAAACTCCACCAATCGTCTATTTGAGAGCGCCTTCATAAACAAACAAACAAACAAAATTTTCAATTATCTTTACTTTCCTACACTATACTTTTAGTTTCTAAACTTGCGTCATCGATTAAATTCTGGCACGTATCTCTATCATGGGTGTCGCATTATCAATGAAATTCCAACATAGCATCTTTGCACTCTCAAGCTTTGTCATTGATTAAATTCTAGCATAATTTGCTTGCATTCCATTCCTTTGAAATGACTATGTCGTCGATTAAATTTTGGCACGATTTGTATTTGTGCAATTCTATCTAAAGTGAAATTGTTGAGTTCCTTATTTACCTATGATATTTCTTGTCTAGAGTCGCCACGGGACCTTGTCTCCTTTAATTAAAAACTGAAGAATAATTTCTAGTGAGAGTTAATTCGTTGCAGGAGAAATTCTAACAAAACAAAAGTTGATAAACCAAGAAATTTATTCGTAATAAGATATCGGCTACAATTGAAAAGGTTTGTACAGACAATAATCTAAATTGAAAGATTAGTGTGGTTCCGCTCCTTTTCATTTCCTTTTGCGGGCCAAAACAATGCACAAGGATAGAATATATGTTCCGAAAATTTATCAAATATACGGACCGACCCAATTGCATTCTGGACCCTTGGAGCTCAATGATTATCGCATTTGCGAGTCTCTGGTCTTTAACAAACTGGAATCTTAGTCCTTAAAACTTTCATTTTTCTACTCTGCTTGATGTCTGAACCATCTTTTCATGGATTACTAGTCACAACCCATGCACATGATGATCACACATAACCAACACACGACATGGTCCGAAACCAAGTAATAAATGATACCCTCCGAAATTCGGTAACATGCGTGATCAAATGATCCAAATTCAAAAGCTTACGATCCTCAAGGACCAAAAAGTACGCCAGGAATGTCTAGATAACTGGAGACAAGTGTTAAGATGGCCTCATGTCACGGTAACAAAGCCACGCATATTGGGTCACAGGTGTTGGTGGCTTATACAGAGATGGGCAAGCATATGATATCAGATCGGGTCATCAAGGATGCGCCCCAACGTTAATAGGGGTTCGACGGGGTTCGATTTGGACTAGATATTTCCAAAACGCAACATAACAGCGTGGGGTCCGGAAAGCTTTAGCCGAAAGATCTGAACGACCCTAGAAAATGACATCCCGAACCGCACAATACTATCTTTGTTTTACGATCAATTTCGCTGGACTTTAAACTATCATGCTAAGTCGCCACATTCGCATGTACAAGAAATCAACTGCGGTAAAAAGTTCTTGAAATGGGATAGTGAGTCGAAGCTTTGGAGATCGGGAGCACTTCGAAGATGGGAATGAGAAAATGCAGCAGTGACATTGATCAGAAGAGTTCGAGATTGATGTCCACTTTTTTCTCCATAATTCGATGTAGATTATGAGGTCTCTGATATAACTCACAGCTTCAGCGCTCTTATATGTTCCAAGTTTTGGAAACTTGTCAAATACGTATATGCTACGAAAATATACGAAATATACCACACTCCTTCAAACGTCTAGACTCCACTAGACACTGTTAGGCTGGATCTCTATCCCTCTGGTCCTGGCCTTACTGTTCTTCCTGGTGAAGAGCATCTCAATCTCTTCCAAGGGCTTGCCTTTCGTCTCGGGCAATAAGAAATAGAAAAATCCCAGAGCCAGCACGGCTATGCCAGCAAACATGAAGAAGGTCCCGCCGATGGTCATGGCCTCCGACATCGAGAGGAAAGTCATCGAAATGATCGCGTTCATGAGCCGGTTCACGGCGACGCCGATGCCCATCCCCTGAGCCCTCAGCTTCAGCGGGAATATCTCGGAGCTATAGACCCAGGTGACCGGGGCGATCCCGATGGAGAAGAAGGCCACGTACGTGTACGTGGCGACGATGCTCGAGACGAGAGCCCACAAGAGGTGTTCCTTGGCATGCTCCACCACCGTCAAGCAAAACCCTAATCCGGTTAGGGCGACGATGATCCCTACTGAGCTCACTTGGAGCAATCGCCTCCTACCAACTCTGTCGAGCAAAAACGTGGCTGTTATTATGAACGTGGCCTTCGTAAGGCCGACGCCAACCGTGGCAAGCAAGAGCTTTTTCTTGCTGGTCACTCCGGCTTTCTTGAAAATCCGCGGGCTGTAAAGGATGACTGCTTCGATCCCTGTCGCGTGCTCGAAGAAATGGATCCCGACCGCGGCCAACAAGATCCACCGGACCGTGGGTGAGGGCCTCAGCAAGAGCTCCTTCCATACATCTTCGCCGCGAGTCTTCTTCGGGAGCTTGACGACATCCTCCTTGCAATTCGCGTCGATCCCAGCTGCTATTTTTATGTCATGGAATCGGGTTTCCGCTTCTTGCTCCGAATTACAAACTTGGAGCAAGATCCTTTTCGCCTCGGCCAGCCGCCCTTGCAATACCAACCACCTCGGCGATTCAGGCATCTTGAGGATCCCGAATGCCAAGGCGAGGGAAGGGATGGCCGCGACACCTAGCATCATCCTCCACCCTAGCTTTAGGGTCAATTTCGCAAAAAAGTAATTTGATACGTAGCCGAGTAAGATCCCTATGCTTATGCATATCTCCGGCAAAGAGCTTAAGAATCCTCGGTGTGTGGCAGAGGAGATTTCTGCAGAGTACACGGGCGCGATCATCAGGGCGAAGCCCACCCCGACGCCGGCGGTGCACCGCCCGGTCATCAAGATCGCGTAGTTTGGCCCATAGCCCATCAGGACTGAACCGAGTAAGAAGATGACGGAAGCAAGAACAATGGTGTAACGGCGACCGATGTAGTCAGACGTTCTTCCGGCGATGAGAGAGCCAAAGAGGGCACAAAAGTTGAGGATTCCGGCGAGGATTTCGATCTGCGTGTCGTTTATCTTGAGGTCCTCTTTTATGAAGATCATGGCCCCACTCATAACACCAGTGTCTGGAGTAGAGTTACATAATCAAAAGTTGAAATCAGTGCAAGAAAAGGACAACAAAAGTTCATTCCAAGGATAGCACGGTCGTACACAATCCAGCATTCAGACAAGACAGATCCCCTTCATAGGATTTTTCAAAATTAATTAAGACTAAAAATCTTATGAAATCTATAATTGAAATTGCAACTTGATTATGTCATGAATATCATTCAAACAAAATAATTTTACGAAAACGTAACTATTGGCACAAACACACTTGGGAACAATAATCAAAATAGTTATTCCATACTACACATTTAGATATGATTCCTCATCACAATCTTATTATAAAATTAATCAACAATATCTCTTTTAGTTAAAAAGACACCGATTTGCTACTTTTTACATATATAAAAGGTTAAAGACTATGTGTGAGGTGTTGATACATATTAAACAATCATTCAAAAGATGATATCTTGAATTTGGATAAACTTTCCAGACAACGACTATTCCAATCAAACGATCTCCTGTGAAAAAGAAACCTTGGATGATTCGAAGGTTTGGTTTCTCGAATATGATCAGTACGAGAAAATGAAGAGTGCTATGGCCTGTATATCACACGAAGATTTCTCGTTCCAGTTAAACAAGTAGAACAGCACGTTTCATCATCCTCAAAGCGAACAGCGAAACGAAAGTAAGATCTTGACAAGGCAAACCAAATGGGAAGAGAGAGAGAGAGAGAGAGAGATGACCATAGCCAAAAATAATGGAGATCATCGACGCAACAACGGCACAAGCACAGGCATATCTGTTGAACCCAGAAGGCTTCTCAGCCTCACCACCACCATTGCCCAACTTCTCCATGCCCATCGCAATCTGCTGCTTATGACTCTCTCTCTCTCACTGCTTCTCTCTCTCTCTCTCTCTCTCTCTCTAGCAATATCCGAAAGCTCCTTGAACAATCGCAGTCCTAACCGACCCTTTTTATAGCACAACGCCACACATCGCACGCCGTGCAGCGGTTCCTTTCGACCGCGACACCAGCTGACGGTCGTATCCCATTCAAGAAAGATATCCAAATACTGCAGCCAAACCCCGGTCCTGATACAATCCCACCTGCAGAATCGAACGGATAGAGGAGGAAATCATAAATTCGATGGAAAACCCATCTTGCGTGTAGCCTGCCTGATCTTAACTTTCCATTTTCGATCTCAATAAGATGAATGGATAAAGCGTGCGGGAGCTGAAACGCCACCTGGAATCGGACTTTGCCACGTCATCGTCAGTCAAGACACTCGGATTAGGACAGGGATAGCGGACAATTTGACCTGACGTGGCACCTTTGACTTAATTAATGCACAGCAAAGCAATTTCTCTCAAGGAGATTCCATCGTAATCCCAAATGATTAGTTGAGACAAGGGGGGTTGCCAACAAAGTCAAGGTGCTATTAATTACGGGACAGGAAGATCCAGACAACCTTAATTTGGATCAAAAAGGTCAGGAGGGAAAATTGTCCAAAAAATCATATATCCATTGCATTTTTGCCAATTCAGTTATAAGCCATTTAATTTTGCTAATTCAGTCATAAGCATTTTAATTTTTTGCCAATTAAGTTCACCTGGCCAATTTTGGCCGGAAAATGCTAACGTAGATGTGAGCAGTGCACGTAGGACCGTTGGCTTTGACATTAATAATTTTTAATAATTTTTAATAATTTAATAATTTCTATATTTTTTCCTTTTTTATTTTTTTTTTTTTTTTTTTTTTTATTTGACTTTCTTCTTTACCTTTTTTGGTGGCCGGCCGGCCATAGGAAAAAGCCGACCGCTAGCCACATCTAGCCGGTTAGCCTCGCCCACCACAAGTGAGGCCTTGCCGAGCGAGGGCTAACCTCGACGAGGGGAGCCCTTGCCCAAGCGCGACCGGGCAAGGGTCGCCTAGGTGAGCCCAACCCTCGCCCAAGCCAGGCAAGGCCGACCTTCGCCCAAGCTAGGGTAGCCTCGTTGGGCATCAGCCGGACGACGGCGTCACTGGGCAAGGTCGCCCTAACCTGGGCGAGGGCTGACCTCACCAGATCTGGCTAGGAGAGCCCTCGCCAAGGCTTGCCCTCGCCCAGGCCAAGGTGGCCTTACTGAGCATCAGTCGGGTGATGGCGACGCCAGGTGAGGCCGCCCTGGCCTAGGCGTAGGTTGGCCTCACCTAAGTGACCCTTGCCGGGCCATGCCTGGACAAGGCCAATCGGCTGGCTATGGTTGGTGGTCGGCCGTCGCCTATGGCTAGCCAACCACCGAAAAAGCCAAAGAAGAAAGCCAAAAAGAAAATAAAGGAAAAAAAAGGGGGAGCAATATCAAAAAATATTAAAATATTATTAAAAATTGTCTACGTTAGTGCCGGCAGTCCTACATAGCACCGCCAGAGTCCACGTTAGCATTTTCTAGCCAAAATTGGCCGAATTGACTCAATTAGCAAGAAGTGAAAATGTTTAGTACTGAATTGGCAAAGTTAATAAATTTATGACTGAATTGGTAAAAGTGCAATAGGTTTAGAACTTTTTGGACAATTTTCCCATTTTTCTTCCTTGCATGCTGGTGTGGGACACCTAGAGATTGCAAGAGATCTTTTCCACTTGAATATGCGTACTTGAAGACAATCAAATATAAGAATCAGACCGACGAAAAGAAATAGAAAGATTGAATAGAATTGGCATTGCATAATCCGACTGGAAAGCTAAGAAAGATCAAGCTCTGAACCAAATCTTGGTTCGTGTTGGGACCTTTTATCGGCCATCAAGGCTATGGAAGGATGCAACCCTGCGGGACTCCTAAACCAAATATCTGCCCAAACCAAACGTACTTTTTGCGGTCCATAAACAGCACGTGATCTTTACGCGTTTGAAGGATTATGAGAAAGTTGTTTGCACCAAAAATGGACCGAGTTGTCAATATGGATAGACATGTGATTAAAGCGTGAATGTCATCAAGCACGCAACACATTATTGACGATCGCAAGGATTGATATCAATATTTATCCATATTAATGATTATTGCTGATCAAATGTCGATGTACGACGTTGTTTGGTTAAAAATAGTCGATAAGTGTATCGATAAATAAGATTGGTATATTGTTAAGGTATTAATTTAGAGTTGAACGCATAGAAAGTATCAAAAAATGATTACAAGTTTGAAGTTGTTAGAGAAGAAAGCCACTGAGGTCGTGGAGCAATAAGTACACGTTTTTAAAGGAACAACCATTCGAAAATGAGGTCATGGCCTTGTGGAAGAATGGGCACAAAATTTCTGGAGGTGGAGGAACATGGATACAACCTCCGTGAACCGCTTAGGAGCAATTATGGCATGACCACTTTAAACTCCACCAATCGTCTATTGGAGAGCGCCTTCATAAACAAACAAACAAACAAACAAAATCCTCAATTATCTTTACTTTCCTACACTATATTTTTAGTTTCTAAACTTGCGTCATCGATTAAATTCTGGCACGTATCTCTATCATGGGTGTCGCATCATCAATGAAATTCCAACATAGCATCTTTGCACTCTCAAGCTTTGATGTTGATTAAATTTCAGCATAATTTGCTCGCATTTTATTCCTTTGAAATGACTCTATGTCGTCAATTAAATTTTGGCACGATTTATATTTGTACAATTCTATCTAAAGTGAAATTGTTGAGTTCCTTATTTACTTGTAATATTTCCTGTATGGAGTCACCACATGACCTTGTCTCCTTTAATTAAAAACTGAAGAATAATTTTTAGTGAAAGTTAATTCGTTGCAGGAGAAATTCTGACAAAACGAAAGTTGATAAACCATGAAATTTATTCGTAATAAGATATCGGCTACAATTGAAAAGGTTTGTATCGACAATAATCTAAATTGAAAGATTAGTGTGGTTCTGCTCCTTTTCATTTCCTTTTGCGGGCCAAAACAATGCACAACGATAGAATATATGTTCCGAAAATTTATCAAATATACGGACCGACCCAATTGCATTCTGGACCCTTGGAGCTCAAGGATTTTCGCATTTGCGAGTCTCTGGTCTTTAAGAAACTGGAGTCTTAGTCCTTAAAACTTTCATTTTTCTACTCTGCTTGATGTCTGAACCATCTTTTCATGGATTACTTGTCACAACCCATGCACATGATGATCACACATAACCAACACACGACATGGTCCGAAACCAAGTAATAAATGATGCCCACCGAAATTCGGTAACATGCGTGATCAAATGATCCAAATTCAAAAGCTTACGATCCTCAAGGGCCAATAAGTACCCCAGGAATGTCTAGATAACCGGAGACAAGAGTTAAGATGGCCTCATGTCACTGTAACAAAGCCACGCATATTGGGTCACAGGTGTTGGTGGCTTATACAGAGATGGGCAAGCATATGATATCAGATCGGGTCATCAAGGATGCGCCACAACGTTAATAGGGTTTCGACGGGGTTCGATTTGGACTAGATATTTCCAAAACGCAACATAACAGCGTGGGGTCCGGAAAGCTTTAGCCGAAAGATCAGAACGACCCTATAAAATGACATCCCGAACCGCATAATACTATCTTTGTTTTACGATCAATTTCGCTGGACTTTAAACCATCATGCTAAGTCGCTACATTCGCATGTACAGGAAATCAACTGTGGTAAAAAGTTCTTGAAATGGGATAGTGAGTCGAAGCTTTGGAGATCGGGAGCACTTCAAAGATGGGAATGAGAAAATGCAGCAGTGACATTGATCAGAAGAGTTCGAGATTGATGTCCACTTTTTTCTCCATAATTCGATGTAGATTATGAGGTCTCTGATATAACTCACAGCTTCAGCGCTTTTATATGTTCCAAGTTTTGGAAACTTGTCAAATACGTATATGCTACGAAATATACGAAATATACCACACTCCTTCAAACGTCTACAGACTCCACTAGACACTGTTAGGCTGGATCTCTATCCCTCTGGTCCGGGCCTTACTGTTCTTCCTGGTGAAGAGCATCTCAATCTCTTCCAAGGGCTTGCCTTTCGTCTCGGGCAATAAGAAATAGAAAAATCCCAGAGCCAGCACGGCTATGCCAGCAAACATGAAGAAGGTCCCCCCAATGGTCATGGCCTCCGTCATCGAGAGGAAAGTCATTGAAATGATCGCATTCATGAGCCGGTTCACCGCGACACCGATGCCCATCCCCTGAGCCCTCAGCTTCAGTGGGAATATCTCGGAGCTATAGACCCAGGTGACCGGGGCGATCCCGATGGAGAAGAAGGCCACGTACGTGTACGTGGCGACGATGCTCGAGACGAGAGCCCACAAGAGGTGTTCCTTGGCATGCTCCACCACCGTCAAGCAAAACCCTAATCCGGTTAGGGCGACGATGATCCCTACTGAGCTCACTTGGAGCAATCGCCTCCTACCAACTCTGTCGAGCAAAAACGTGGCTGTTATTATGAACGTGGCCTTCGTAAGGCCGACGCCAACCGTGGCAAGCAAGAGCTTTTTCTTGCTGGTCACTCCGGCTTTCTTGAAAATCCGCGGGCTGTAAAGGATGACTGCTTCGATCCCTGTCGCGTGCTCGAAGAAATGGATCCCGACCGCGGCCAACAAGATCCACCGGACCGTGGGTGAGGGCCTCAGCAAGAGCTCCTTCCATACATCTTCGCCGCGAGTCTTCTTCGGGAGCTTGACGACATCCTCCTTGCAATTCGCGTCGATCCCAGCTGCTATTTTTATGTCATGGAATCGGGTTTCCGCTTCTTGCTCCGAATTACAAACTTGGAGCAAGATCCTTTTCGCCTCGGCCAGCCTGCCTTGCAATACCAACCACCTCGGCGATTCAGGCATCTTGAGGATCCCGAATGCCAAGGCAAGGGAAGGGATGGCCGCGACACCTAGCATCATCCTCCACCCTAGCTTTAGGGTCAATTTCGCAAAAAAGTAATTCGATACATAGCCGAGCAAGATCCCTAAGCTTATGCATATCTCCGGCAAAGAGCTTAAGAATCCTCGGTGTGTGGCAGAGGAGATTTCCGCAGAGTACACGGGTGCGATCATTAGGGCGAAGCCCACCCCGACGCCGGCGGTGCACCGCCCGGCCATCAAGACCGCGTAGTTCGGCCCATAGCCCATCAGGACTGAACCGAGTAAGAAGATGACGGAAGCAAGAACAATGGTGTAACGGCGACCGATGTAGTCAGACGTTCTTCCGGCGATGAGAGAGCCAAAGAGGGCACAAAAGTTGAGGATTCCGGCGAGGATTTCGATCTGCGTGTCGTTTATCTTGAGGTCCTCTTTTATGAAGATCATGGCCCCACTCATAACCCCAGTGTCTGGAGTAAAGTTACAGAATCAAAAGTTGAAATCAGTGGAAGAAAAGGACAACAAAAGTTCATTCCAAGGATATCACGGTCGTACACAATCAGCAGGGTGTCCTCATTCAGACAAGACAGATCCCTTTCATGGGATTTTTCAAAATTAATTAAGACTGAAAATCTTATGAAATCCATAAGTGAAATTGCAGCATGATTACGTCATGAATATCATTTAAACAAAATAATTTCACGAAAATATAACTATCGGCACAAACACACTGAGGAACAATAATCAAAATAGTTATTTCATGCTACATGTTTAACATAATTCATCCTCACAACTTTACCATAAAATTAATCAACAATATCTCCTTTAGTTAAAAAAAACACCGATTTGCTATTGATAAATTATAAGAGGCTTTCTACATATATAAAAGATTAATTAGTCTACACGTTTAGTAAGTGTTGATACTTATTAAACAATCATTCAAAATATGATATTTTAAATCTAGATAAACTTTCTAGACAACGACTATTCCAATTAAATGATTTTATGTAAAAAAGAAACCTTGGATGATTCGAAGGTTTGCTTTCACGAATATGATAAGTACGAGAAAATAAAGAGTGCTATGGCCTGTATATCACACGATGATTTATCGTTCCAGTTAAACCAGTAGAACAGCACGTTTCGTCATCCACAAAGCGAACAGCGAAACGAACGTAAGATCTTGACAAGGCAAACCAGATGGAGAGAGAGAGAGAGAAAGAGAGAGAGAGATTACCATAGCCAAAGATGATGGAGATCATGGACGCAACGATGCAACAAGCACCGGCATATCTGTTGAACCCAGAAAGCTTCTCAGCATCACCACCACCACCGCCGCCACCAAACTTCTCCATGCTCGTCATGCTCGTCATGCTCGTCACAATCTCTCTCTCTCTCTCTCTCTCTCTCTAGCAATACAAGAAAAGATCCTTAACCTATCTCTCTCTCTTTAGCAATACAAGAAAAGATCCTTAACCTATCCCTGTCCCAACTTGCCCTTTTTATAGCCGTCACCAGAGTCGCCCACTGAACGGCGGTCGCTTTCCACGATTCTGGAGACGCCGGACGCCCTTCAAGAACGGCGTCTATTCCTGCCAAACTGGCCCCAACACAGTCCCGCCTGCCTCGACCGAAGGAAACCAGCTTGAGTTGTAGAGAGGTCCTTATCCACACGGGCTGGATCTCGCGATTTGTAACGTCATCGTCGGCTATGCTCGGATAAGAACAGGCACGGGGGTAGACAACTTGACCTACCCGACCCGACGGAGAGGGAAGCATTCCTCGCCCCGATGTCTCCTCCCCCGCTGACGTGGCGCCTCTGACCCGACTGTGTAATTACTAGAACGCCCTCTCCCCCTCTAATTCATGGACAACTAAGCAATTGATCAGGGGCATATTTAGGGGAGAAAAGGGGGGTTACCGACCAAATGGAGGTGCTATTAATTACAGGACGAAAATATCCCGACAAACGTAATCCGGATGATTAAGGTTAGGATTAAAATAGGATTACCAAATTCGAGTAGATGCGAATTGTATAATGACTTTTGTTTAGCTGGAAAATCTTGCTTTAAGGGCAACTTGCGGGACAATACTACTTTATGCCGACGGCAAATTGATCAAGGGGTTTAAATACTTTGTTAGTGTACAAATTGTCCTTTTCTACGCAAACAGCCTCGCAATGAAAATATATCAACCCGTTTAGTAAGAATTATCCCATGTCAATTAGCTAAATCCTGCTAGCTAGCTTTGGCAACTTCAATTTGATCTTATTCAAGGCAAAATAGGTAGCAACTTATGTCGGTGCAATTAGCTCTGAGCATCGAGAGATATCCGACTGAGAACCTAAAGGTTACATGTTCAAATGTGACCAATTATGCCTAAGTGGAAATGGAAAGATAATTCCATTCTTAATTTTATAGAATGATACATGAGGTATCAATTACCGATTTTGTCAAACTCTATCAATGCACTATTGAGTCGATCAATCAATTTGTTGCTCGATCTAAAAAGACTAGGAATGGAGGCCTTACTTCACTCTTAGGAAAAGAGTTCGCGGGTTTGGCTCTTGATGGATTGATATTCAATCAATGAGAAAAATTCGAAGGTCAAGATTTTATTGAATTATTTCAATTAGCAATGATAGTGTGCAAAATATGAAGAACTTCTCACATACAAATATAAAGGGTCACTTGAAAACTTTGTATAAGATGTGGCTTTAATAGAAAATTATGAGTCAAAGTATAATTTTGACCCAAATGAAAACATTGGAATTAATATGGCAAATATGATGCTCGACAAGCCTACATTTGTCAATTCTTAAAGCTTGCCACAATAAAAGAAAAAAGAATGGCTAGGGCTAAAGACAAACAAGTTTACTAGTTCAATATTAATAAGTTGGATGAAATCTTTGATTTTTCGCACTTGAAAGATGGCCTTATAAAGTTAACAATAGGCCAAATTATCTCGAGTGAAGAAGATTTAATAAACAAAAATATTGCTAGTGACACTACTCATAGAGCCATAACACAGTCAATTGTGTTGTTTTCAAGTAAACAATTCAAGAGCCAATTCAGTAGGGAAATATTAAATTTATCAATAACAAGGGGCATACACTGACCCTTGATTATCTAACATAAAAGAATCGAATAATTGAATAATCATCAATTCTTTTTGAAAGGATATATGTTCACACTAAAAAATGACCCGACTTTTGATTATAATTGACAAGTGATAGATTTTGTTGATGGTAGTCATCAATGAAAATAGCACTCAACAAAATGAAAAACATCAACAACTCGTTAAGGAAGTATCAACGGTAAACATCAGTTTTTGACAAGAACCATCACCTGGATGAAGTAATCGACATTGATAGGTAACTTTCGAGTAGCAATATTTCGCATACATAACTTCTTTTAGATAAATGTTACTAGATAATAGGTAAACGTAGAGTGGTTACGTTTAGTGCCACTATTTAAGGATTTTTGTAACGTTTTGCGGATAAATAATGATGTAATTTATTGCAATCACAAATAGGATAGGAAGTTACTTGTTTTGAAGATAGGATTAGGAAAATATCTTTTTTAATTCAATGATGCTTGTAACCATTGATTGTAGGCTTTAAATAGCTACATCCTATTCCTTGTAAACCAATCATAGAACTCAACGTTCTTTGCAAATTTATCTTTATCTTTACTTTTTGGCAAATTAAATGGCTGACTGCAAATGCCTCTAGTTTCCATACCTTTAGATTCTTTGTCATTTACTTTTATGTCCAAAATCAACAAAAGATGCTTCATATCCTCTGTCGATTCACACATTGATTCATATCTTTGTTCGAAAGATATTTCTTTGTCGATTCTATTCCTATGAAATATCCTTTTGGATATGTTGAAAGGTATTTTGCTTATCAATTCCATTCCAGCAAAACAATTGGTCGCTCTTGTTGTTGTTAGTCCATTTCAATGTACTGGAGAAGAGTCAAAAGGTGGCCTAACGTTACATTAACACATGCTTCAAGTGGGCAACGTGGTGGCTCAACAAGAGAAGATGGCAAGCTCCATCAAACGAAGGACCCATAAGAGCATGGCCAATTTCGGGATCCGTGAGTGGTCCAAACGTCTCGACCATTGACCTAAATCCCACGTAAAATGACGAGCTAGGTGAATTATATTGGAAAAAAAAAAAAGAATGAGGGGCCTGCTTGATGATGCCGAATCGTGTGATATTTTATTATCCAATGGCTGGTCTTCGAATCGAATCCTAAGTGCGCTGATGGGTATATCTGAGGCTCATACCGATGGATTGATTTTCCTGTCTAGTAATGATAAATTTTACATCAATTATATGGAAAACGAAAGCTAAGTGGCCTGCCTCGATGATATAGACTTCCGGATATGTTGTCTTCCAAAGGCAGGCGTTGGAGTCCTGGTGCATGGTGGTGGTGGTGGCTGTGAACAGATATTGAATCTAGTATTGATATGTGTACATCGTAAACTGATAGTAGACGAGCTTTTTCTTCAATTATCTCCTCGCAAATAATATGTTTTGGCTTAGAAAAGAGGCGTACGTTGCATTGAGGTGGCATTGCAACCAGCATTTTGATTTCTTGATTGGGTGCGACGAAGAAATGTTGTGGAAAGGAAAGAACGTGTCGAGATAACGCGTACATAATCAACCCTTTTGAGATCAATTGTCGGAAAGAAAGGTAAAGTAAGAATATTCAAGTGCTCTACTTTCTATAAAGATCAATCTCAAGGGGTTGCTCAAGTGATGAGCGTGTTGATCACCACACTTTTTCATTCTTTATTGCCTACCTAAAAGTATAGACAAGTGTTAAATTGTAAGTGGTTTGCTTTGACTTTGTGTAAATGCGAATTCTTGTTTTCACACTAATAATTTGATTCTAGAATTCATGTATGAATCCCTGTGATAGACGATTTACACGTGCAATGTTACTACTTTCTATCCTCTTTTCATCTAAACGAGGTCGGCACTGATGTGACTGAGGACGACCCACGAGTCCAAAGAGAAGTGCATTTTGATTCTTCCATCTTCTCATATTTAAATATTCAAAAAGCATTTCCGTCTTTTTGGTGTTTACGTAGTTGAAAGACAGATCTTCGACTCTACCTATTGTTCTGGCCCAGAAAAAGAAGGAAGTCAACCTCTTTACTGGTTCCCGGTTAGATGCGATTTGATTATTGTAATAACTCTAAAATAAAATAGTACACGCAAGTCCTCGTTGACTCAAAAAGGACTAGTGACCACATCTACAGTTGACTAAAGTTTGGCCAGATTCGTATCCCTTTGTTGCCAGCTTGTCGAGTCGTCAATTATTGACGTTCGCACATAAAACAAATCAACGACCGACGAGATAAATGTTTATTTTTTTCGAAAGAGAGGAAAGAAAGTCCTTTATGAGGTGATTCATCGTGATGATATTTATGTGGCGGCAGACTCGGGAATTGTGCTTCATTTGATTTATGCTCCTTTTCAGCCAAAGGGTCAAAAGATTAAAGGATGTGATGAGATACCAACGTCGGCATAGACCGATTCTGTTTCGGAGAAATTCACGATCGACCGACGTGATTCGGGGATATGATCATAATCGACATGATTCGATATGGCTTTTTAGTCTTTGTCACATGGCATAGTATGACCGTAGGGTTTTCATTTGAGTTTTACTTTATGTTGGCTACTGTTAATTATGTAATATATGGATATTTTGCATGAGGTTATTGGACTACTTGTTTGATGTGAATGCATCCTTATTGAGATTGCGTTATTCATAGCTACTTTTCATCCTGTGGTTTTACTTTCTTAGTCACGCTTCTCTCTTTGGTTCCTCTTTTTCTCTTCCACTCCAAACCCCTCGAATAACATCTACCGAGGGAGGCTCCATCTTCTTAACTCAAGTCGAGTTTATCTCTTTATCTCTCATGATCTGATTGGAGAGTATTTTATTTTTCATATTTAATTCTTAGTTTTTTTCTTCTTTTTTTTACTCGTTGTTAATGCTTTTCTTCGCTCGATATGACATTTTCTATTTTCATAATTAGGAATCAACCCACTACTTCAAATCATTAAGATTAAAAAGTTCGACAGATCGACGAGAAATAGGGTGAACTCCCATTGCACTAAAGGTAGTTACACAACTCTTTCGAGCTTTGGAAGCTCTTGTCTCCCCATCTATATATAGATTTAGAAGCTTTTCTCATTGATCTAGATCAGAATTTGGGAGTTTTTTTTTTTTTTTTTGCCCAAAAGTTCCTTATAGGTGTTTTTGTACTTGTCTAACCTCTCCCGACCTAAATCTAGATCTAGGAGCTTGTTCAACCTGTTTTTGGTGTCTTTGTATGGTGATTATATTGAGAACAAATTCTCCACCCACAAAGCAATCGTAACTATTGTAGAAGGAGATTATGGTGCGTGCTAATCACTAATTATAACCGTTCCATTTTGATACTGAATTAGATCCATTCTTGTGCAATGAGAGTATACTTATTAAAGCAGTTTGTGCTTTGCTGTTTTACTTTATTATTTGGAATTTATTTTTTTAAACCTCATATGTAATATCTTAAGATTTGAATAAAATATTTACTTTCAACCAAAGAAAACCTATGGCTTTGCCCAATCCACCTATTTTACCTTTTTCTGGTCCGAAGCTAAGGATCAGTGTTTGTTACATTGCAAACAAGAGTATGAGGGGTCGGTTTGAAGATATAATTTTTTTGTTAGTTTATTCAGAGCAATGTTAGGCACGTGGAAATTATTTTTGGTTAAGATTTCTAACCTTTTGAATATTCGTGATAATCCAGTATTTCCGGTGACTATTATTTTGCAATAAGAGTTATAATCGATAGTCATTTTGATACAATGAACTTGCATAGCTTCTGGGCTTATGGGCGGCCATGCCATTCTCTTAAATTTTTAGTAAGGCCTGGAGTTTGCGCAATTTGAATATGAGTATGTTCGAATTTTTTGCCTTTTCCTTTTCCTTTTTTCTACGGCGAAGATTGATTATCGACAAAGAAACAATCTCCATCTTTTAAAGTGACTAAAACATTCATCCTCAACTCCTCATGAATTTAGGCTCTTCAGTTCTCTGTATTTTTTATTTATTTTTTCAGATTATGATTCATATCTTGGAATCGATTAGAATCGAAGTCGGGATGTATTCAACAATCAATTCACTATTGAATCTACCAATGGTTTTAGCACGTAGTTTATCATTACTTCATGTATCACAATGAAAAGAGAACCTCTCTAAGCTGAAGAGACGAACCAAGCCTTTGCCCTCGTCTTCGCTTGTCCTCCTGGTCTCGTGCCATAAGCGCCTGAAGGCTGACACCAAGCAATCACAGGGTGTTGCATGAAAATGAAAATACCTCATGAGAGCTTCAAAATGCTGCCCGACCAGGAGGAAACAGAAGCAGACACTCATAGGACACCAAACAGAGCACTATGAAAAATGTCGATGTTACCCGGTTTGCATCAGAGAGTCGTCGTATTCATCTTGCCTCCACAAAATTTGATGGTTCGGCCCAAAGTAACACCTTCTCTTGTCAGTAACTTATGATATACCACGTGGTCTCTCCCGGGTGCTGAAGCATGTCTTGCGCCACTCGATTTGTTCTGATCGTGTGAATTATACGTTGCTGCTTTTCAGAAACCAGAAAGAACCCTTGGATTCGCACAGATCGTTCATGACCTGTAAACAGTTTATTTTCCGTTAAGCAAAGAAAATACCAGAGTTCACTCAAATCAATCAGCTTTCTCGCCTCTTCCGTGCCAATCACACGATTAGCCAATACTCTATATTAAAGCAATATTTAAAAAACCGTTTGCCTTACTAATGTCATTATAGTAAAAAAAGGTTTAAAAAGTATAGTTCAAACCGAGAAAAATCACGACACAACCCAGACAGAACCTGAAACCCATCTACACCTTCCTCCACCAGTTTCCTCTGTTGCCTCCGAATTACCCCAGAGGCTTCTATGTAAAGTACAACAGTTGTATGCATTCACAGATGCTAGAACCACAGATATACACATCAGCTAAATGTGCTTCCAAGTGTTATAATAGAAATTCTTTCTTTTTTAAGGATAAATTGAGCACAATTGAATTTGCTTTTTGTTTGATTATAGGTTGTTTTTTATGCTGTGGTGTTGTCTATGCCCAATGGAGAACTATATCTCAAGTTTTTAAGAACCAAGGACCTTGAAACTTCTCATTAAAAAAAAGTCCCATTTTCAAGGTAAATAGATTTTTGTCAGAAAAAGAGAAGCCTCTGTAAGCTATATCTGTAAAGCTGACCTTTGTATATTCAGCATTTGAAATGTCTCTCTTCAGAGCCATCTTGGCAGCTTGAAATATTTCGGCCCTCTTAAGTGTTGCATTGGGTCCTTTACCAATTAGAAGGTTAATAACAACTTCCCTGCATGGATGACAGGAAAATTTCAGAAACAAGACTACAAACAGCAGGTTAAAGGATGATTGTAGGCAGCCCTTGGTCCCAAAAAGGCTAAACTGTTGGAAAATCAGGCCAGTGACATAGATAAAGCATCTCACCAAAAATATAAAGACATAGATAAAGTAGAAATCCCAAAAAATCATACCTCAAAGCGACAATTCATTAATATTATTGCAGAAGAAGGATATAAAAAAAACATGGCTATTGCATTAATTACCTCAACGGATCAAGTTCTGGGTGCTCTGGGGATGACTTCAAAACATAAAGCTCGTGAATGTTTACTGCAACTTGTGCGATAACTTTCTTAAGTTCATCTGGAGGGGCATCAACCCCAAGTGCTGCAGCTTTTTCCATTCTAGGGTCCGCTTTGGGAAGAGTGGACTGAGAAAGTGCCAAACCCCGCAAACGTTGACAAATAAACTGAAAGCTGCAAATAAGATGATCCCCTCATGGTCAATGAGTCTCTAGGGCAAACTTAGAACAACTGCAGATAAATTGCCACATAAGATTCATCTAACAACTCTACTCAGAAGTGACTAGTCCAGCCATGTTAAGAGAAAGGACATAATTTCTAAACCATATGGGTACATCTTCAAAACAAAGGCTTGGCTCAAACTGGGTTAGCCAGATGATGAGATAGGTAAAACTCAACAGTGATTTATCATACTAAAAGGCCTGACACAACCTTTTCAGATCCTAAAGCAGGGGAGAGAACCAAAACAGAAACCACTGAAGGCAGCCGATTATGTTGTTTCCAATCGTTTCCCCAGAAGAGGTCCAGTCCAAAAGTCTTGATGATGTTATCTCAAGCTAGGGGACAAAAATAGAAGGAAAAAGGACCAGAGACAGAAGAATGGCCGGTGGGGGCCGATGTATTTGGACTTCATATCAGTATTTGTTGCTTAACGCATCACCCTTGGTCATCAGACCAATGACCCAATTGAAATGTGAAAAAAGAATAGAATTCACTTCCATGTAACCCACCCTTATCCACAGTCCTCCCAAACTGAAAGAAGAAAGAAAGGAAGATCGGAAAAGAATTACTGCCTTCACAAATTAAAACCACATAAAGTCAAGAAAAAGAAAAAAGCAAATGTGGGCACATAGAATATGGACGAACTCAAAATTGCTAAGCAGTAGAAGCACCTCGCTTTCTTTTCAATTGTCCTCACCGGATTCAGTATAAATGCCATGTGATAGCTAAAACAGAAAGGAAAATGAGGAAAGAGATGGAAATTATTCATCCATACTCGCAAACCTTGTGACTCTGAAAGATTTTCAGCAAAGCCTTTGGCAAAGCTTCAAGTGTTTCATTTGACATGGTTCTCCTGCCAGGGGCAACTCTGCTTGTAGCTTTTATGGATGTTTTGTCTGAAATTGGAGGTTTGTCGGCCCTACTAGCCATGGCAACTTTGGCTTGAGCATTCTTTGAATCATCCTGGCCTCTTCCAATTTTGTCGCCTTGCTCAGGTTTCATCAAGGATTTCATTATTTCTGTCTCAATGCCCTCCCAGATTCGCTTTTGCTTGCTTACAATATCTGGATAATTTTTCATAAATGAAACGTCAGTTTCCTGCTTAAATTTCCAATCGCCTAAGGAAGACCTTTCAGTGGCAAAGACAATCAGGAACTTTTTTATGGCCTCAGCAAGTATTTTCTTAACAGGTAGCTCTGAGTTGTGAACCACACGCTTCTTGCTGAACATGAGAAGGGTGTAATCTCTAGCCCACACATCAAGGCGATAACCTTTAACCAGAGATTCAGTAGAAGGTTTTTGTAATATCAATGCAGTCTTGGGAACCCAGCATCCTTGCACCAACAGAGCATTACGCTGTAATTCGCTCAGAAAGACATCATCGGAAACATCAGGAACGTTGTACTTTAGAGCACTGTAACGATGCACTTCAGGTTCCTAGAGGAAAAGCAAATTTCAATTTGACGTGAGAGAAAATCTCAATACATCATATGAAATGACATCCCTTTAGTCCTTGCCCCAAGAAACCCTATAACAAATAGAAAGCATATAGAGGAGGGCCATTATTCCTTAATCCCCAATCCAACCTATAATTTGATTGGTGAGTCACAAACAGGGATATCCCTTATATTTATATGTAGTCAAGTTCTTATCAGGAGAATGTCCATCACTTATAAATCACCAATCAAAGACCGGGTTGCAGAAAACTTCCTCCAGATAGTATGAAAGAAAATATAGCCATTTATTCAAAGATTTCTGAGACCTTTAACTACCTGCTGCCATTATCACATTAATTTTCTGAAGCATGTAAAGAACAAAAGAGTGGAGGGGCAACATACCTTACAAAGCATCATCCTAATTCTCTCATCCAGTGGAGTTGACAATAGGATCCTGAAAAGGATAATTATGAATTTGAAGGTCATGTGAACAAATTACAAGCTAATCCTGGATCAAACAGTTGCAACCTTCTCGATCTATGCAGAACAAGTACAAGAATTTTACACGATTCTGAGAAAGTCAATCCCAAAAAAGTTTAAGCAGATATGTGGAGGGGACTACTGAATTTAAGGCCAAGTGAAACCCCACAATATGGGATACTTAACGCCCCCTCTCACTGGCAAACCAAACAAGAAAGACTTGTGGAATTGACAAATTGTGAGCTCAAATGGACATAAACTAAGTCGGAACTTAACTATTTGATATAGTGTTAGAAAGTCTAACCAAAAAACTTAAGCCAGTTAGTAGAGGAAGACTACCTGAATATAATGCCCATTGAAACCCCATAGATCAGCACGTGGAACGTTCAACAACAATTAAGACAAACACAAGACCTTGGTTCACAAAACAATCAGTTATGACATTACAAGACTTATTGACATTCAAAAAAAGTTAAAAACAAAAAAGAATAGTTGAATCCAATAAATAAACTCGGGAGACAGCCAAAAAAGAAAAGAAAAGATATTGCCTTTATGTTGCCTCTTTCAAAAAAGAAAGTTAAACAAGAAAACGGAATAGTTGAATCCATTAAATAAACTCCATAGGCAGAAAAGAAAAAAAGGATAAGTGCCAAAATTTGTATATTGTTTAAGTTCCAGATATTATGAGTTAATAAAAAGTCATAGTGCATCCATTGCATGATTTAGATTAAGCAAAAAGCAAAAGCCTATCAAAAAAGGCCCAAAATGACTAGTTAGAATTGTAACTTAACAAGGAAAGGAAGAACATTTCTAATAATAGAACCAGAAGCTTTGGCATTGGAGCTTAATTAATTTTAAAGAAAATAAGGAAGAATAGTCATTTAAATCTCTAAATGACATACTTGCTTTCAATATATATGCCAGGATGCCATGTTTTGCTTAAGTTGAACATTAATAATGCAAAATGTCTAGTTAAAAGATAGCAAGAAAGGAAGAACACTTCTAGTAAAGAACCAGAAGCTTTGACAAGTTATTACATAGGAGCTTTATTAATTTGAAGAAAATAAGGCAAGATAGTCACTTGAATTTCTAAATGACATGCTTGTTTTCAGAAAAATACGCCAGAATGCTATCTTGCGTAAGTTGGATATTAATAATGCATAATGATGCAAAACTTTATACTTTCACCTCCTCACAAGTTAGAGATCTAATTTTTTTAGCTTTACTCCCTCTTATTTAGTATTAACAAGTATGTAATTGCATAAAACAATGTCCAAATGTCAGATTTTACACCTCAATTGGATAAAAAATTTTAGGATTTTACAATCCTCAATCCAATCTTATGAAACAATCCCCACAGACCCCAAAAATCCTGTAGAATCCCGATCACAACAACCCTGGAGGTTTAAATAACAACCCTACCTTCTTGAAGCACTATCCATTTTGAGTTTCTGCTTGTGCACTCCTGGACATAATAAGTCAACATAATCACACCTGCAAAGAAATACAATGATTCAGGACTTGGGAGTACATGAGGTAAAATATAATCAGACACTGAAATTTGAAACAACTCGCTGTTCTACATCTAAGTAGCGAGAGAAAACATATTCTGGTTTCAGATTATGGTACACACGGATTCATTGAGAAAAGAATAGGAGAATTTTCTTCTGCCGTCATTCCTTGTAGATAATGGGTCGATAGATCACTCTTTGAGCTATTGTACTCCAATTGAATCCAGTGCTGAAAAGATCCAACATTTATAAAGAAAAAAAAGAGTCAACTCCACTGACACCTCATAATCAAATAAATAACTAAAGATCCCTTATGTTCAAAATTAAATCCATGATAAGAAAATCAAGAGTAGTGCACGGTGGTTTTACATTTGATTATTCTAAAGGAGCATCTGTCCGACAATAATAGACCTTTTTAGTGAGAATGTGTGCAAATGTAAGTAAAAACAGCTTAAATCTATAGAAAACATGTTTATGGAATATAAGTGGACAGAATGTCGAGCCCAGAACTAGTCTTGGATTCAAAAATACTTTTTCCATCTTAATATATTATTCACATATCCCTAAATAAAGGATGTAAAATTTCTTCTGATCCCACTACAGTTGCCAAAATTCATAATGTAAGTCGCTGGTGTCTCCAGCATGTTATCTTTCCACAAATTAATCTAGCTATGCATCATATTATGCACAGTAGGAATATATCTAGGAGAATACAATTAAGAAGGATTGTAAAGTTTCTCTATATGACCTATGCCATTTCACTTGGTGCCCCATTCAGTGTTCATATTAGTTTAAAGGAAACATAAAATAATATACAGAGATGAAGCATCAGAGACAAAGTCATAAAGGGAAACAAGACAACATTCAGAATTTTCTTCCTGACAAAAGGTCATATATTAAAGGAAATGTGATTATCTGCTTCAAGCCGATAAATACTGCATAATCGGCATTCTGGCATGTACGATTAAGGGTCTCATACCTCATTATTATCTGTCTCTTGTTCAGCAGAAGATGCCACTTTTTTGGCCTGCCATGGAGATTTACACAATGAGGAATCATAACACCAATTACTGCTCCTCGGTTTAGAGCTACACAATCAGCAACCACAACCAGGTAGACAGATACATAATGAACTGTAAAATAGATGAAATCACAAAAAGGGGAAGAACAAAGTGTCTGCAAATCACAGACACAAGCGACAATGTATGTATGTATCTCTATATCTATGATTTACTACACACGCATAAGCACACATTTCAGCACAGTTATGCATCAACATTCGAATGGAACTCCACTGTGAGGTGCGCAATTTTATTTTATTTTCTTTATTATGGTCGCTCACTAAATTTCTATAACATTATTACCACCGTAATTAGGAAATATACTGAGCCTTCCTGGAACAAAAAATGTTGCTTTCTCCTTTAGTGCAGGTTTTTCTAATGCATAGAATACGTCAAAATGTTGCACCAGGTTTGGGATGCATTAAGGTTAAAATGCCTAGTCCCAAAGAGAAAAACTACACTAAAGGGGAAAAAGGAAGACAATAAATGGAAACGTAACCTGCTTCTTAGATGAACCAGCAGATTTTTCTTCGGTCAATTCTTCTGCTTTAATATTGACTTCATTTTCGCCCTTGACATAGTTCTTCTTTGAGGCACCAGGATTAAGATGTTCCATCGACGGTCGGAGCTGTACCACTGCATGTACAGGGTTCAAGTATAGCTGCAAGATGAAAAGGAAGACATGACCTAAAATAACTACTAAAAAGCAAATAACCAAGCTGTAAGAATAATAGAGTAAAAAAGCATTAAATGGCCGTCATGTCAGTTCTTGCTAATTCAACCCTGAATTCGAGATCATTTCCACCTAAAAGGCGGGAAATTTGAAGTAACAGCGTTCATGGCATGTGCAAACAGATGGCCCTTTTACAGTCAAAACATGGCTTTAGTTTAATCATCAGCAAGGGAACAAATAATCAGTCCACAGTTTCTAGGAAAATCCATTTTAAACTCCTCTCATATCTCCATCTTAAACAGGAGAGATAACTGACACATTGTATCTTTAAACACTTCAAGTCATTCAAGGTTATACATGAAACAAAGTTCAAGAATATGTCACAGGATTATTCTTAAATCGTACAAACAAATGAAAAGCACCAAATTACCCATTTACTTGATATATCTAAGCGCTGGACATTAAGAGAAAAAGGGGCAGTTGAAATGATGTTAGAACTAGAACCTTGAACACCGATTCCTCCAATCTAAGTCAACAACACAAGCAACACTTTGCCAATCTCACTTTCGCTGAATGAGATATTTTCATGGTTAAGCCTCCCACATTACCATTAAATAGAATCTGCAATATGTCTAATTAAGAAACCAATAACACAGATTCTCCTCCATAGGTCTGGTGCGATGAAAAGCGTTTTAGCATTTCAATGAACCAACTCCATCCAACATGATACTAATCGACGCCATCCGCATATATCTATTGCCATATGAAAGCTCTGCAAAAGGATTAGAGCTTATGGCTAAACTTCCATTTCAGATAAAACCATGCCATGACACAAAGTTTCTCCTCCAGCGAGCATAGTAGTTATTTACCACTCCACTATAGCAACTCATATGACAACAGAATTTTCAGTAGCTGATGAAAATATTTGTTCAAAAAGCACCAGAGTGGAAGTCAGGATATGTGAATACCTTGTTGCCCATCAAAACACCAACAGCATAGCCACTTGCACGGGGTGGCGTCCAAGAAGATGACAAAGTCTAAAGAGAGCCATTAGATACAGAATCATTAGAGTATCATTGAAGCTTTTCCAAACAGATACAAAACCAGACACAAGGATGGGCACATCCAAAGCATGTATCCATTAAAAGGCAGAAGCAGAGCACAAGTGAAGGGATACAATGCAAGCAAAAGGAAAAGGAAAAGGCAGAGTGAAAATTTGTGCACATATCCCATAAATAGAAGGCCAAAAGATTAGAGCCTTAAGAAACCTATGCTCTGCATCTTTTGACAACTCTCTTAAGAAACCCATGTTCTGCATCTACGAGCCTTTTAAGCGGCCATACTGATATTTCCCTTGCAAATTAAATAATATATGGCCAAACTTATACGCCAAAATGTGAAAATTCAAACACCTGTATCGCATTATCTTATGGCAGGATAAAAAAAAAAAACCAAGATTCGCTATTCAGACACTGGAACCTGAAATAAAAATCAAACCTGCTTTGTCATCATTAATCTGCTATTGCATTCCCCGTCAAAATTCTTGGAATCAACATCAATGGACAAATCGACTTCGATTTCCGAACTGCCGGCTTTCACCCTGACCTAGGTAACAAAAGGCGTATTCTATTACACAAAAACCTTCCTTTTTTCTTCCAAAAATGTTTAAGCGAGTCGATTGCAAATCAAGCCACTCACCTCCTCACACCGCTCGTCCATTTCGTACGGCCGCCACGCCGATCTCAGTGGATACTGCATCACGTATAACTGAAACGACACGAGAATCGCTTCTCAGATCTTCTCCGCAAAAGCCTCGCGGAATCAAGCAATGAGAATTACCAGGTAAAATGAATCCATCCTAATCCAGGAAAAGGAAATTCTCCAGAAAGAAACCTCGAATCAGCACGAGGAAAACGAGAACCAACCTGAGCGTTGGCATTGGCGCCGACGGAAGGATTGAAGTAGACGTCGATCTCGCGCACGACCTCGTCCTCCCCGACGCCGTCCTCCTCCATCGGCACCGCTTCCTCCTCCGCCTTGCGCTCCACTTCCATCGGCGCCGCCCCATTCGACGAGGACGGCTTCCGCTCCGTCTCCGTCTCCGTCTCCATCTCCGGCTCCTTCGCCGCCGCCGCCGCCGCAATCCCGACCGGCGGCTTCAAATCCTTCCCTTCTCCATCGCCCTCTCCTCCCCCTCCTCCTGCCTCCTCCTCCTTCTTGCTCGGGACCGGAGCATCGACCCGCTCCGGTGCCGGCGCCGGCGCCGGCTCCTCGAGCTTCGGCTTCAGGGACGGCTCCGGCTCCGGCTCCGGCTTGGGTTTCAGCGATGCCTTGGCGGACTTGGGAGCGAACCTGGGGGCGAACTTGGTGGCTCGAGCCGGGGCGGGCGCGTGGCTTCCGAGGTCGTCGAGATCGTCGAAGTCCATCTCCTCCCCTGCCTTGCCTTCCCTCCCTCCCTCCCTGCGCGCGACTCGGCGGTTCTCTTCGTGCGTGGTGGAGAGAGAAAGAGAGGAAGAAGCAGCGGGTTTAACTGGGATTTTGGTGATCCTCTCGAGATTTCGCGGTGTTTGCGTTGCATAGGTGGGCCCGGAAAGCCCGTTTCAGGGCCCCATGTCAGCTGAAATTGGCCCATTTTCTTGGATGGGCTTAACTCCTTAGAAAGGAAAATCTCAAACTTTAGGTCTAATGTCGATTCTGCCTCGACAAGTATATCCAAAAATCGCCCTCGATTTTTTTAGAGGTCTATTATCAGAATTGGCGTTTTCATCAGTACCCCTACCTTCGTTGGGAACAGTGGCAGCATCCCGATGTTTGTAATCTTGAAATAATCAATGACGATTTCTGGGTGCGAGCAAATTTGAGACTCGAGAAAAAGCTAGGAATTTTTTTTTAGACAAGAAAAAAAGGGATCGAGATAAAATTGGGATTGGACTTAGAATTTAGAGTTTTTTAGGGAGTTGCTTCCTATGGAAGGGAGGAAGGGCTCTTGTCAAAAAGTGCTAACACAAGTTGTTGGATGATCAAGGATCACCTTCAGACATAAGTCACAACGCTGTGGACATCTTTAGCTTTACATTTTGCAATCTTTGTCTGTTTTGTTGGGCCATGTGTACTATAAAGTTCATAGACAATAAATGTGGATGTTTCGAGATTGAATCTTTATCGGCTCCCTCGTCTTTACAACATCTCCATTCCGTATCAAATCATTATTTGTTTTGTCCTTGAAACCAAACGCTCTAGCAAAGTATTACTAGGCTGCATTTTGGTTGTCCGGATTTGAATTAAATGAAGGGAGATTTCAAATCCCCAAATATCCGTGAATCATAAAGATATCCCATTGTATGTTTGGTGTAATCTAATATAGGATTTAAAATAATTGAAAATAAAAAACTCCAAAAATCTTTGAAAATCTGCAATTTAATATAGAATTTAATGTCTTTGAAAGTTCTTCGCGTTTGAAAATCTTCAAAAATCTTTGAAATTCTGATCTCCTACGGGCTCCTTCCGATCACGGATTTGGAAAGTTGACCTCGGAGCATGATGAGTCTCAACCAATACGAGTTCACCTTTCAACTTTGTGAACAGCAAGAACACTTCTTGTGGGTCATACAATCGAACTTTATCGCTGAAAAAAGGGGCTCCTCCATCACGAAGGAGCTAAGGGATGTGACAACGAAGAAGGTGTGTGCCGTGGGATGGGCCTACGAGAGGAGGTTCCACACCACGATGTTGTTGTGGTATTTTTGATGCACATCAAGTGGAAAGTCAATGCTCAAGAGTGAGGCCCTCAAGAAGCCAATGGTGCGTTGGTCGTTCTTTGTCAACCAACAGGTTTCACCCTCACTCGTTGAAACATGGTTGTTGCCTAGTGGTGACAACCAGCGTAGTTGGAGGCAACAATGATCATGCACTAGTCAGAAGTGATGACCATAGGCATTTTTAGTGGTGTTCTTGTGCAATGTGTGATTTAAGCATATTATCTTTTAAAATTTTAAATCCGATTTGGATTTATCCCATCTTTAAGTCAAATATCTCATTTGACATCTGATTCGGATATATCCAAGTTCATCAAGTTCATCAAATAGAATAATTTGTTATATTATTTGGACTCAAATATGGACTACTAAAAGCAGTCAAAGAATGTTTGGTCCAAACAAATTTTATGGTTGTATCTAAATAGATGTGGCTTAACAACTTCGTATGTTCAAAACCCTAATCGAATGTGGGGCCCCCAAGCCACATGAGTTTCAAAAGCAAATTAATTTTTTTAAAAAGAAAATCCTATTTTTATAGCCGCACGAGAGAGAGCTTCCCACCGGAACTTCGTGCCTTACACAATCAATCCTCATTTCCCACCTAATTCCAAACAGCGGGCGGAGAAATCCCGACGCTGCCCTTGACCCCCGCGCCCGAAGCCCCTGCGCAAGAGGGCATTTGGGTCCGAAAAAGATCGACGGTCCCGGATCGGAAGGGTAGGATTTTGGAAGTTTTTCGAACGAAGAATTTGGCTTTAGCTTTGGATCTCACGTGCGGGCGCGCTTCGGGTTTTCTCTCACCTCCTCTTCTTGAAGAAGAGCGGGCGGGGATAAGCTCGAGGCCAACGCACTGGCGGCAGTGTACGAGGGAGACACAGAGATTCGGAGCTTCCGATTGAAGTTTGACGAGGTACCCGTTTCCGGTCTCGCCCTTGCGTTTCCATTTCTTTATTTCTATTCTTTTTTTCGGGGTGATTTCGTGCAGAAGGTGGCACGGGCTTTCTTGTTCTCTGGGTTTGCTTCCGTGGTTGCTGCGCATGCATTCTTTGGATGCGTTTTGGCTTTTAGGGTGTCTGTTTCGGACAGTATGGATAGAGAGGAGGGAAATTTTTGGAGAAGTTTTAGGGAATTTTCCTAGTTCTAGGCGGCATGATGGGTTCTGCTGCATGATTCGATATGTTCGTTTGGTTTCGATTGAAGATTGAAGGGTGATTTTTTTTGTGTGTTGGGTAAAAACTGTTGCCTGAAGAATCTGCATGTGGGGATGAATGGAGGAATCCCGGTTTTGGCCGTATTGTTCTAATTTTGCGATTTGAAATTTGTTTGCTGTTTTCGATGAATTTCAGAGGCTGCGGGCTCTTGGTGCCACCGAGAGGCTCGGGTTGGGATTCAAGCTCCTGCAGTGACGATATCCGATCTCGGGTTCACAATCCGAGCATGGTTTTGTCTTGGAGGGAAATTAATTTGGGGGTGTCCTGTATAAGAAGGGGCTAGGATGCCATCTTCAGCTCTGTCGAGGCTCAATACCACCGCGATTTGTGGTTTCCGAAGAGCATTAGCAGAGCAGCAGGTGCACAACTTTGGAAGTCTGCCGCTCCAGTGTCCGCGTTCTACTGTTTTGTCGACTGGAGTGGTTCATTCTCCAAGCCGTGTGCAGAGGAGAATTTCCATGGCTGCTTCTGGTTCCAAAGCTGTCTCTGGAGATGTTTACATGGATGGCTTACTTTCCAGCAGTGGGAACACGGTTGACTTTACTAAACCCTCTGGTGTCTTTTTCTTTGATCGGAGCCAAAAGAGTTTCCAGAGAGCTAGTGTGAGCTTGAGAAGGCGAGAACCTTGTAGTGGTCACTTGGTATGTGAATATTCAAGATATCACGAAGCATGGACAAATTGCATCTCCACCCCGTCTGTTGGTCCCCAATATAGAGCTTTCCAAACTTCTCTGTTTGCTCGTCGCAATGATGGGGCCGCTCAGGATATCTCTTTCGAGGGCAATCCAAGCAGTGATCTTGCGACTTCCACGACTTCTGTTGACCAGTAGGTTCTCTCTTGTTATATTTTTTCTAATTTTATACTTCCTTTAAGCATTGTCAAAATAATTATCCTCCTTCATGAGGTATATTTCATTCTGAATAATCTTTAAGTGATTAATAGACAGGTCTGTAGAACTTTGCTTATTTACTGGACAAACTAACATTTATAATTGCTCTTACCTGAGAGAAAGATCAATATGATATGTTTGAGAGAAAAAAAATGCCTGCCAACACATTAGGGAATTAATCCGTTAGTTGTAATTTTCTGTTATAATACTTCCTTTGGAAGAGGGGCTTGTAGATTTTTCTTAACTTACATGCTTTGGTTTGTGTTAATTTTCAGAGCTCTTCCAGGTGACAGAGCTTTGAAGCTGCTATCTGGATCATGTTGCCTGCCACATCCGGATAAGGAAGCCAAAGGTGGAGAGGATGCTCACTTTATATGTGAAGACGAGCAAGTGATTGGCGTAGCAGATGGAGTAGGTGGTTGGGCAGATGTTGGTGTTGATGCAGGGCTGTATTCTCGGGAACTTATGTTTAATTCAGTTAGTGCAATAAAAGAGGAGACTGAGGGTTCTGTTGATCCAGCAATTGTATTAGAGAAGGCTCATGCGAATACCAAAGCCAAAGGTTCCTCGACTGCCTGCATAATTGCCCTCAAGGGAGAGGTTTGTTTCTTGAAATCTTAAATTTTCACAAAGGTTGCATAGATGTAGGCATGTCAGAGGGTTTCTTAACTTTGATGTCATAAGTTGAAGAATTAGCTTTATTAGCCAAAATAACTGTCAGTAACTTATTTCAGAACAAATACTTATTTGTGTCTTGAGCTAGAATCCCTTTAGGTCAATAAATTCTGAGAACGTGACAGATCATATGTCTCTGAATAATAAAGCATTGAAACCGTAAGGAGAACTTTTGAAGGTCAAATGAAAAATGATTGCATTCAATCATTTTTTACCTCGTTCAGTTATCATCCATGCCTATTGAAGCAAAATTTTACATCTAGGTCAACTGTAAGCGGGCAAAGTTTTTTGGTCCCTATAAAATGTCCTCCTTTTCTGCATAGATGTTCTCATCGATGAAAGAAACTTCCGTTCAGCTCAATCTTTTTCCTTCTATGGCCCCCAGAAACAGCAACAATAGAAAAGAACTAATCTCGTGCAGTTCTTGTTCATCCTTCAGGGAATACATGCTATCAATTTGGGCGACAGTGGATTCATAGTGGTTAGAGATGGGAAGACTATTTTCAGATCCCCAGTGCAGCAGCATGGTTTCAACTTTACATATCAATTGGAAAATGGTCGCAACGGCGACCTACCCAGTTCTGGTCAGGTCTGTATATTCATGATAACCATAAGCAGAACAGTTTTTATCTACAACGATGGGGTTGCAATTCTGTTACTGTTCTACTATTCTGACAGTTGCGAGAAAGCTTCTCTTAGCTTCTGTTGCTAGTTCTGCTTTCGACTGTGCTTTATTTGGGGATGGTTTTATTTTTCTAAATTAATTGCTAACCAGATTACAGTTTTAAGGTGTTTTCTGTTGAATTTGACTTTTGAGATCTAGGACGACTTGGAAAGTGACCCCATGTGCTTTACTATAGAAACTCTTTGATTTCTTTTTCATTTCAAATCCTTACCCCTAATAGCACGTTTGGTTGCAAGAGTAGCTATTACATCACAGATGTATTAACTACCTATTGCAGCGTTTGCTTATAGTAATAATTCGTACCGCATAATCCATATCACCAAAAGCTGTAATAGCTATTATGGCCACAGATATTCCCAAAATACCTGTCTCTTTTCCACACTCACTCTATCAACATCAAATTGTTAATCAGTATTGAAATTAATATAAATTGCATTTAATAATAAATAAAATTATATATCTTTTAATATCTGTGGAGTGTTAAAACTCGTAAATGATCATGATTGACTGGTAAGTGATCATTATTTTATTCCCCTAGTTCTGAATTAAGAGATATTTTTAGGAATTCTGATGTTTTCTCCTTTTGTAATCATTCATGAAACAAAACTGTGTGATAACTCTTACATTTTTAGTATATTATAGCATAATAGCTATTACATACGGTCTTGTTCCATTACTGCAAGAGAACAGGCTCAAAGTCCATGTTCTTAGCGCTGGAGGTCATTTATGCTCATTATTTGCTTCATCAGTTATATAAAGAGAAGCTGTTTGGACTGTCCAGCAGTGTTCTGGGCAGCCTGGGATGGTTAATTTCTCTGACCTCAAATAAATACGTGCAGGTCTTCAGAATTCCTGTTTCTGATGGAGAGGCAATTGTTGCTGGAACAGACGGTTTATTCGACAACTTGTATGATGATGAGGTTAGTGCCCTTGTTGCTGAGGCAGTGAAATCTGGCTTGGATCCTCAAGCGACGGCTCGAAAAATAGCTGCTGCGGCACGTCAACGGGCACTGGATAGATACCGGCAGACCCCATTTGCCGACTCTGCTCAAGAAGCTGGATATCGGTATCACGGGGGCAAATTAGATGACATCACCGTCGTCGTGTCTTTCATAACTAGATCCGGCATCTTGTGAGTGGGTCCTTTTCATTGCGCGAGCCCTTTTCCCTATACGAATGCTTTGTTCAATTGGATCAATCCAATTCCAGTGAGTCTTTTTAATTGCACTCTTTCTACCACATTTAATTATTGGAAATTGTTTTCACAAGGTCAGCTTTCTTCTCGCGCTCTTACTTCTTGGACTTTTGGCCCTACTTTGGCCATTTGCAACAGCTTAATGCACGTTTGCAGTGATAATATCAACTTACTAGACAAACAACTCAAGCTGTTCCGATGATAGATCGAGAGAGCCTCAACCGTCATCAGCATAGGCTTCTCTATCTAGCTTCTACAGTTGAGTTTGACTTGCTTAGTGTATCAATATCCTTCATCATAAGTTGTTCACAATCGGACATGATCGCTGTATTCACGCCTGCAGCACTGAGAAAGTAAAGAATGACGGTGCGCGCATGCTCAAAGATTTACATCATCACCGGATACTATCTGCCTGCCAAATGACCAGTATGGCAGTTTAGTTCCGTTGCACCATTTGTGTTGATTATAGGGACAACCATTGACATTGATCATCAGTCCACATAAATTCGAGATGCTTAATGAACTTGGTTATCCAATCTGCACGTTGTCAACTTCAAAATGGGTATTTCTCCAGGGCAGGAATCTACAGTTTGCCAGAAAGCTTTGATTAGATGCACTGAACAACATTTACATTCGTCCATACCAAGGTTCATTTGCCTCAAAACATTCTAAATAAAGCAGGGTAAAATATAAGTTTATTAACAAGACCAAACAAACTGAGAGACAGGGTTCTTGTTCAGTTTCATCTACTGGTTTGCCATGCCAAATCTGTCCAAGGTTCAGCCCTTGATCCCTACTTCCTCCACAGCTCTTCTTCCCTCATATCCACCCCACTCTTCCTCGTGCCGCCTCTGCATCTCCTCTTCTTGCCTTCTTGCCTCCTCTTGCTCTCTCTCTGCTGCCTCCTGCCGCCCTGCATCTGCTTTTCTTGCCTTCTCGCCTCCTCTTGCTCTCGCTCTGCTGCCTCCTGCCGCCTCTGCATCTCCTCTTCTTGCCTTCTTGCCTCCTCTTGCTCTCTCTCTGCTGCCTCCTGCCGACGCTGCCTTTCTTGTTGTCTCTGTCTCTCCCATCTCTCGCTTGCTTCCTCCCTTCTCCTCGCCTCTTCTTGCTCTCTCTCCCCTCCCCCTGCTCCTCCTCCTCCTTCCCTCCTTTGTTCTTCTTCTCTTTCTCTCTCCTCCTCTTCCTCTTCCCTCTCTCGTTCCTGTTCTTCTTCTTCTCGTCTTCTTTGTTCTTCTTCTTGTCTCTTCCTCTCTCTTTCCTCTTCCTCCTCTCTCTCTCTTTCCCTTTCCTCTTCTTCCTTTCGCTCTCTTTCCCTTTCTTCCTCTTCCTCCCTCTCTCTTTCTTCCTCTTCTTCTCTCTCTCGTTCCCTTTCTTCCTCCTCCTGCCTCTCTTTGTCCTCCTCTTCTCTTCTTTTGGCCTCTTCCTCCTCTTCTCTTCTTTTAGCCTCCTCTTCCTCCTCTCTTCTTTCCTTCTCGATCTCCTCCTCCATTAACCTCTCCTCCTCCTCAGCGCATGAGGTGCAATCCAATATGATGGAATCCGTCTGCGGTGCCAGGATATGGTGGATCGTGGTGTTGGTGACGTTAAACGCTGCCGCCAGGATTTCTCTGTCCATTGCTCGGAGGATTGAGCTCTTCCCCGCAAGGAACTGGGGGTAGTTTCTCTTTGTCGAAGTGCTGAATCCCATGAAGACTAAGGACTCATTGTTGAAGGACATTTGAGCCATGGGGTGGAACCTTGGCACGACAAACACGTCCCCTTCACTCACCTTGAACCTTGTGTTCTTGCATTCCGATTCCTTGGCAGTGCTCGAGCAAACCACTCGGATCATCCCTTGCCCTTGTAAAACTATGGCTATTTCCGTCGCTCTCGGGTTCCAATGCGGCCCCATCATCGAGCCCTTAAGACAAAGAAGCAAGAAAGTGAAAAACAGAATTGATCAGGTCAGAAGATAAGAACATACATGTTCTAAGTGAGTAGAAGTTCGTCCAAATTCACAAGCTGCTCTCAAATTTCAGAACATTATCCGTAAAACCACCAATATTCTTAGTGTCAGTACTATAGCGAGCATTAAGTAAGCAAGAACTCATCATTCACTTAAGCTTAAGTATGACCTCTAGACATGTTCATCATCATTCAACCTGTTGGAAGCATGAGTTCAGGAAATAAAACAAAGACAAGAAAACAAGAAAAGATCAATTAATTTCGTCAGAGTGATCATAAATTCATGTCCCCGTCCCTCATCTATAATCCTCACTTCACTTCCATAAGTTTCAATATAGAAGTTGGGATTTGTGGATGACTCTCGAACAAGAGACATGGCAACATTTTAGCACCATCCATTTCATTGAAAGCCTAATCCTTAGGCCAAACAAACCTTTGGTGACGTATGTATGTCCCCAACGCAAGTATACTCGTTTATTGGCTCCCGTAATTCAAACCAGTCTCAAACTGACCTTTGTGAGATTGACCATGAAAACCCCGATGTTCGAGTGCTTCAACGCGTGCATGTCTTTCCCGGTCACCATCAGGCTCCATCCGTTACAATTCTCAAAATCGCGGTCTGCGTCGAATACATTCAACGTCTTTGTCTTCTTGTTGCTGCTGGAACCCTCCGCGAGGTAACCGGTGCTGCTCAGGTAGGTCTTCAAGAATCGTGCTTCCCAGTCCCAGTACTTAGTCCTTTTCTCTGAGGCTGCGGCATGGACTATAGGCGGGGGCCTTGTTGCACTTATTACTTCTTCGACCACTTCCTCAGGAACCTAGAAAGATCAATCACCATAAGTACTAGAGGATAAGTAAGAATTTAATTGGTTGATGTGAGGATGGAAACTTTATGATAAATCATTGTTGCCGGAGCTTCAGTGGACAAATTTACTCGAGGGTTGCATCGAGACAACAATCAAATCTGGGCATCTTGACTCTCTGGTTTTAGTTAGGCAATTAAGGCAGTTCTCTCTTCTAATCTCATGTTTGAGTCTCTTGTTTTGAATTAAGACATTACAGCACAGCCACATTTTATGCTGGGATAGTCGACCTGTCTATTCAATAGGGCAAACGATATAATTAACGAAACCATGCTTTATATGCAATGCAGCATGAATTATACCTTTCTAGAAGCATGCTTAACTCAATCAATCAAAGTGGTACAAGCAATAAATTCTCCTTTGAAATTAAACCCCCAGCTAGACTAGCAAGAAATTTAAACCTCTCAGTCCAATTTCTATTACATCATTCATTCGTGAAGAAATTTGAAGAAATTTGAATGTAATAGGATCGCATCGCTCCATTTCAGTAGACATCTTCAAAGTTGAACTTTGTAACTTCAATGTGGCAAACATATATCGCCACAGCCATAAGTTACATTCCAAAAAAACCATTCAGAACACTAATCAAGGACCCACGACAATTAGGACAACATGAACTAAACGTACCTTGAAAGCTCCTTGGAGCACCTTGCTGTCAAACCCGCGAAGCAGATCGCCAATGCTAGAGTATGCCCCAATTGATGGCTCCTAAAATAAATGGATGTTGTTCACACGTGCTTGGTTAATAGCGGAGGTCAATTGCACAGATCAAAGTTAATTTTACTAATAAGAAGAATCGTACATACATATATGTCTTCTTCAGTATTCGTGAAAATGGCATTGATCCGGAGCTTCTCGCGCTCGGGCTCTAAGCTGCTCTGGACATAGAAAATGGTGCCCGGCCGGAGCCTGTAAATGTCACCCCTCCTCAAGTCAATCCTCTTCACGTCATTCTCATCAGCCCAGTTCAGCCTTCCACGCCCTGTTATCACCGTAGAGGGAAAAGGCACTTGGAATTTTCTTGCTTCAAATTTATCAAAAACTGGTTTGCTAATTTGATTTTGTCGAGCTTCTCAACTCATAATCATCTCAAACGTATCTAAATCATCACCGTACTAACTGCAACAAGCTCGAACGCGTAAAGATCATCCTAACTGAAAACATCAGAACATGCACTACAATGGTAACGCCAGCATATTTCTTAATGCTATGGAAATTCGTAAACTAGTCCGAAATTGAACCCACGTCGACCAGCGTGAAGTCATGTCCTCTTAAAATTACTACTTAAACACCAATTTTAGCAGTAGAGCATCGCCAGCCAGCTGAGTATACCAAGATAAGCTCACCGAAAATGAGTATGTGAAGTAATGCGACAGACGGCGAGTCATATGCCTACCGCCTAGACTTTCTCCTAGTGTCATGATATGTCGGCCCGCCTACCAACCTTTGGCAGAAGGCCTCGTCGGTCCAGGCCACGGCGCCGCCCTCATTTCATCCGGTGTGCCGGTTGAGGCGACCCGTGGAGCCGGCGCCGACGAATCCGATCCTTTATCCCGTACTACTGTCGGTCGGAGACGCCAATGAGAGCGTCGTGTCATGCAGAATAAAGGATCTTCATCTCTTCTTTTGCGGCCTGCGGGCTTACTCGATACACGGGAAACCACTCGACACACAGGAAACCACTCGACAATGGCATAAAAATCACACGAAGAAATGAGTTCCCTTCCGCCAGTGATGAAATACTATATTACCAGTGTGGACGTAGAGGACCATGTCCGAGCGGAGGAGCACGGGGAGGAATAGAGCGTTGGGCTCGAGCGTGACGAACCGGAGGTGGTAAACCCCGCCGGCTCCGTCCGCCACTCGGGCCGCCGTGATCTCTCCGTACTCCGTCGCCGCGATCGGCGTCCTCTCCTCCTTCCTCACCACCGTGCCAACGTCCTCGCCTCCCTCGTCAGGATCACCACCACCCCGGAGAACGCCGCCGTCGCGGTCCCTCGCTCCACCGCCTCCGGCGCGCAGAGCAGGGACGGCGAAGACAATGAGCAACAGCACGGAGAAGGGCACGGCCAAGGGCTTGCTCCCCATCTTCGCAGAACTTGACGCAGCAAGAGAGAGAGAGAGAGAGAGAGAGTTCAGGGCTTGGGAGGAGGAAGAAGAGGATGCTGGTGTGATATAGTAGTGGGGGGAGTACGTGGGCAACTGGGCATGCAGGAGGGACACGTAAGGGACAGCGCAACACACAGCGGGCGCTTAAACCTCGGTACACGATGCAGCTGTTGAGATCCTCGTCGATCCATTCCCGCGCACGGAGGAGTTGCAGAGGGAGAGGAGAGAGAGCATTCCGATGTAGTCGAAGCCCGAATCCTCCGGTGGGCTTGGGCCGAGGAAGAAGAAGAAGAAGACGGGGGGAGGGCTGGGGGGCCGCCGGAGGCATAGGAACCTGATCGTGGGCCGGGCTTCCTGGGCCCGGCCCAAAACCCCTTAAAGTCCATCATGAGGCCCAACCATTTGGTAAAGGCTCGCGAGCGCCGAAGCTCCCGGGGATGTGGCGCAGCTCAAACTCGTCTATGTTGGACCCGGCACGACTAACTGCCTCTCTTCAACTCGGTTTTTAATGGTACGGTTGTACATGAAGCGATATGTACAGAATACGATGAGCGATAAACATGTGAACTTAGTTATACACTATCGGCGGTCCTAATTTTAATAATTCAATTAATTGTATAACGTATACTGCGAATATATATAGTTCATTCATGGCGTTGAATGATGGTATTCCGATATATGTTCTTTATATTTATATATAAATAAATATGTTCTTTAGACATATATATGTATATGTTTATTTGAGACAAAAAAGGAATTGTGCGAGATGAATCTTGCGTGAAGAATTCTGCAAGAATCTATTTAGGCAAGCCAAACCAAAGTCAAACCGAAGATTCCCTTCATATGCCATCGAGATGTCCAAATCATAAGCCTTTAAACATTCATCCTCGCTCGTTACTCTCGTCCCCACGTTGTCTGAACTCTTATGTCTTTCTTTGGTCCAAAACATATAATTCTTCATGATGAATTACTGATTAATACACAGCTTTATTTCATCTTTCTTTTTAGTTTGCTATGCCTAAGTCGAAGCTGATCGCGACGGGAAACGACACGTGGTACGTCACTTTCTTGACCTACTACGGATGCGCATGCGCATGCGCTTAAGTTAGTCTTTTTTTAACTGATCGACTTTGTAACGATAAATCCCGAAATCTTGTCAAATCATCCTTCAATTCTCACGCGGGAGGTGACTCACATTAATAGTAAATCTCATTAGTACTTGCACTGAAAAACGGGTTTGCATAATTCCCTGTAGACGATAACGATAAATTATGTAGACATGAGGTCTTTTAAAAAAGAATTATTTTAGAAACCGTGCTTATGTCTTTGTTTGTTTTGAGCAAAGCAATATAAGAAAGAGATCAGAGCCAATAGACGGCACCTCCAAGTCGGTCTCACAATCTAATGCTGCACCATCTAATATTTAAACATTTTTCCGATTTTTTTTTTTGTTTGGGGGTTGAGCTTGTCATTATAGTTTAATTTGATTTAATTAGGGAAAATATTTCTTTTTTTTATTTATTGGCTCAGCCAAATTGACTTTGGTTGAGGGGGGATGGCTTTATCTGCTGTCTTGGCTTCACCACCATTATTTCCCAACTTGTAGGTTTTTCTGATGGTGACCTCAAAAGAAAATTCCTCAATCAAGTGGACATTACGATCTGGTCAGTGTCAACAGTACAAGTGGGCAAGAAAACAAAGAGATTTTTAGGTGACTGTAAACCATAGGACATCTGATCTCACAATATGGTCCAATAATGAAAGGCTAAAATCTGGGAAAAGCAAAACAAAACCCCCCAAAAAAAAAAAAAAGGAGGCAAGGTGGTCCATCCTAATAGATTTGTCATTAGCAGCATCGCTTCTTGTTCACAAGTCCATGATGCCTCGAAAAGGCGTTTGGATGTAGCTTTTAAGCCGAATGATTTAGGTCAAAAGGCTCATACTCAATCTAATCATCAGGCGCAAAGATTTTGCTTTGCTTAAACAAGCTAGATTAACTTCTTGATTAGTAAGCAAAGAGGTGCGTCAATTGGACGGCAGCAACTTCTTTTAAGGTTCGCTCCGCATGCGGCTCGTGTATGTTAGAGAATAAATCACCAGCCTCTTAATTTTTCTATTCTTTCAATTATTTACACATTACTTAGAACTTTCCTGATTCTGGGATTCAAGTCTCCAGATTATGTTCCCTAAATTTATCATGTGTCAAAGTTGAAAATAAATGTAATGCTATATTGCCTCTACATGATAAATACAGATATAATTGATTCGAGTTGGATTGACATGGCTTTATTTCAAACGAGCTTAACTTCTCAAGCTTGCGGGTGTCTTAATCATGTTTTAGAATAGCTTGGGCATGACTCAACTCAATCAAGTAGTCGGCAAATTTAAGTTTATGCTCAAATTAATCTTAAACTCAAGCTCGGGCTCATATTATGAGATCAACCCAAAATTTTCAAAAATCATTTTCATTTATTTATATTGTTTTAATTAGTAAAACACACGAGAATAAACTACTCAATTGTGCTTACTTGCTCATTACTCGAGTATTTCAAGCATGAGCTCGACTTGACTGAGTCTTAAAGTAATTCACATATAAAGAAAAATCGACTTGATCAAGTGTAGAGAGAGGGGCCACGTTGAAAATGTCAAGGAATCAAACTCAACAAATTGACGAACGTGTGTGGCCATAAAGAAAACAAATTTGAATCAATTGAGCATTTTTTTTCTCTTATTTTTCGTTTTCTCCCCCCCAAAGCTCAAACCCAACAAACATATCCTTAGGATCCTCTTAATTTAGTGAAAAAGACACTACAACATAAGGTTGCTTGTAACATTGAAGATTGAAGATCCTCTGCTCCCAATTGCATCATGCCCTAAAACCCCCCTTTTTTTTTTTTTATTATATATATACAAAAAAGCCTTCTTTTTATCAAATTAATCATTAAAATCTTTTTTTTTTTCTAAGCGGAATCTCAAACCCTCCTCTCAAAAATCTTCAAAACTTCTTTTGTGCTCTACAAGCTTCCTTCTATTATCTCTCCTACCGCGTGTGCCCCGTGTGCTTACTTAATAGAAACCTTAGTACCTAAGTATTGTGTGACACCACCCTAATATTCCCTTGGAATACTCCCTTAGCACGAGTGGAGACAAAATTGACCATCTTAGTCATATTTTTAAACCACGTTCGATTCGCGATTCCGACAATTCGAAAGGCCGACCTAAACTGTGGCTCGCTTCATTAAATTACACCGTTGATTCCATGTACTTGGAATGACTTACACTTTAATTAAGCTCCGCATACACATGTCGACAATTAAATTCAAGTAAAATCTTTGCGAATTTTTTTTTAACAAAATCGAACTAGTGTTCACCTTAATTGAGATGCAAGATTTGAATGCTCGTGCTATAAGAAAAGTTAGATTTTTATAAATCTTTTGAACCGGGAGGTGGGTTTGTTTGTGATCCAACAATCGATATAATTTGTGAGTATATATATATATATATAATATTAAATATAAATGGTCTTTTCATCTTTAACATGCAAAAGGAGAATTGGCTTTTCAGTGGGAAAATAAAAGGGGAGAAAAAGGAGGAGAAACGAAAAAGAAATTAAAAGGGAATAATACTGGGTGATTGAAAGATGGGTGGATGTCAAATTGTCGATAGTAGTGTTGGGGTTCGATTTGAAATACTTTAATTTTTTATCGCAACGAGATCCTTTTCAATGCATATAATTGCGAAGAATATTATCGGCAACCGTGACGTCACTTTGATTTTCTTCGATATTTTAAATTTATCTCTCCCTCTCTCTCCTTTTTTTTCTGGAAACGCTTTCTTGCACGAGGAGAATCACATGAAGACGATAAAATCATATTCGAAAGCGTCGCATCGATTAGAGATGAAAAATGTCACGTCCGACTTGAAATTATCGTTCGCCGTGCGACATGATTCAATTAATTTATCCATAAATTGATGTTTCACGAAGCAAAAAGGACGATATCTTTCTATGGGTGAAATTATTCTTTTCGACAAATTATATTTTGAAATAAACCGGTTGATATGGGCGAGTGCGTGAACATATGTTTAAGCTTGAGATCGCCTTGATTTTGACATTTCCTATTCTTGTTAATTCCGCCTATTATTCCTCTTCTTGTTTTTGGATTATCTATTTGAGTAAGTTGTGGTATACACCATTTATTTATTTCTAAGAGCGGTTTTACTCATGAAATTACATATTGAGGAATAAACCCGGGACGGTAGATAAGGTGAGTGTGTTTCTTATAGTTTAAGTTTTGACAATACATATTATTATTTGGACCTATGTGAATATTATGTCCTTAGATTCATTGAACTAAAATTAAAATGAGATTCGGAACGTCCTTAATTTATTTCAACTAATAAAAAATGAGATACCTTACAATATAGTAATGTACATCTATGCTTAAATGCCAAGAAAATTCTAGCCCAAGGGAAAGCCAAAGAAAAAAAAAACAGAATATGCTTTTGGCTGTGTTCCTAGAGTGATCTTACTAAATTATAATTCTCTCTTATTGGAATAATAGACAATGAAGCAGTCTTTTCATCTAACTAATTCAAAAGCTGACATGAACTGATAAGTTTCCAATTTGACTGGATTTGACTTGATAGCCAAATGAGAGATTTTGTGTTTAAATTGCTAGATCCATCCTTTGCACCAATCTCCTTTAGTCTTCCATAATTTACGCGTTTAAGACATTAAGAATTCTATTTTGGATTTTCATGATAAGTAATTCTATAATTTCATCATGTGGGTCAATTTCCAAAAGGTATATTTTAAGTAATCACACTAGACAATTGATCGATTGGGGGTATGACTTCTCCTATCTAATGTGGAACTTTGGGACCTTACAGATTTTCAAACACTTGTAGGACGGACTCTAGATACCCCTCCCAAAATTATGGTCCATCAATCCACTCTTGGTCTTGTCATCCTTGTCACATCGAGCATGAGCCTATTCTCTCATCTTGTAATAACGCAACTCATTTGAATTTGGAATTTTAGCCCCCACAAAGAATTACTTATTTTGATTGATCTCAAACTGAGTACCTTGAAAAACTATACATTAACTAATTATTTCAAATAATATGATCGATCACTTTTACGAAAAAAACACATTCTAAAACCATTCATTTTTCTCGAACATAAGTGAAGCTCTGACGAGTATTTCTAGAAAAACTAAACCGTCATATACCAAATTTGATGCCGATTCTTCCCATATTTTACGGGTCGATTGAATTGGCTCATGATTCCGACGGTGACAATTCAACTCACTTTATTTTAAATAAACCAAAATCCGATCCAGGCAATCGGGGTGTTCACACTAGAGCTGTTTTCTTGTTGGGCCTTGGTTTAGTTTAATCAAACAAAGCGAGCTTGATTAAGACAGGAGTTGCTCCATGCAAATTTCTTATAATTATTATTAAAGAAATGAACACATTTGCATACACATACATATATTAAATATAAGAGGGCCTAAAAACATCTTTTTTTTTTCTTTTGTAGGTGTCAGACTTTATCATAAAGTCTTAACGGCAAAAATAATAATGATAATAATAATTATAAAAAAAAAAAAAAAAAGAGAGGTGGGGGACGTGTAGATAATGTTTCCGCCCTCTTTTGCGTACGTAGAAATGGACGGACGGATTTGATCCGATCGGCGATGATAATGCGACGCACGCACACGCGAATATATTCCCCTCCGCGCTCGCCTCCGTCCCACCTCTCCCCTCCATCTTTCCTCCTACGTGGGCGTGCTTTCTACGCGCTGACCTGGATGCGTGCGCAAAAAGGTGTGGCGGGGATGATCCGCTGCGATGCACGCCATTCCATGCCATGCATAACCGACAAAAAGCCGCCCGGGGGTGGGGCCCCCCACCCCCCCGGGGGCCAATCGTGCTGCGCTTGCCTTGTCAAGTCGTGGGTCCCGCTGAGAAAGTGGGTCTCTCTCGTCAAGTCACGTCAGCGGGAATTTCTGTTTTTTACTACTCTCTCTCTCTCTCTAGAATAAATGAGAGGGACGCGCACCGTTCACGAAATTGATTTCGGTTTTAGTGACGTGGCAGGGGAGTTGTGCATGGTTTTTACCCAATTTTTGAGCTGATCCGTAGTTTAATTCAAATAATATGGAAAAGAGGGGGCAATATATATATTTATATATTTATTGATCCGGAATTTGCGTTTTTTTTCAAATAATGTTTTGGTCCTTAAAATTGTAATTTACACAAACAAATTCTTGAATTAGGTTGGGTTTTTTAAGCACATTGGTCTCATATTTAAAGTACCGATTAGTGAAGTGTATATCATTGCCAATCAACTGGGTAGTTTGAGAAAATTTCAAGGTCTAAGGATGATAATTTGTATAAATCAAAGTACAGGCACAAAACTTCAATATAAGTAAAGTAAATTTTAACGTGTGCTTTTGTCAATTTTTGGTGGGTTTTGTTATTTCAACATGAAACTTTTATTTGGCATTGATTGACATGCCAACTTTGGTTTGTTGAGTTGTACGAAGAAGAAGCTCAATTTGAAAAATTCTATAAGTACAGAGACTTGTTTGCATGAAGTACAAGTTCAAGGATTGCATTAAAATATACATTTATTAATATGCAAATTTATAGACTAAATAGGTAGTTTCATCTAAAAGTTACATTAGACACGCAATGGTACGAAGATATAATGGCCATTGCCAATCCCTTCTTCCATCCTTCTCTTTCGGTGATTGGTGATTATATACGGGCCACAAATTTAAATGCCTAAGTATTTTAATATATTAGTTTTGCAATCCAATCTTTTTGTGGTATCCTAAGTAATACTTGTGCATCATTGTAATGAATTACTTTTGTGATTCGATTTTTCTTGGTATCCTTGGTATCACTTTTTTACCTTTTTTATAGTGTGAAAGCGTTGCATGGCACATGCTTAAGGAGCACGTCTACAGTTGGGCCCCTGCCCTCAGTTAAAAAGGAAAGAAATCTAGATTTGCTTTGGCTCCTTTTTTTTTTTAATATCTTCCTTTTTCCTTTTGATCTATCCACGCCAATGGCCAGGCGTGATTGATAGCCCCTATTAAGTTTTAAAATTTTAAAATTTTAAAACGCTAATCATCTTTGTTTTATGAAAAACTAATGATTTAAAAATATTTTTCCTAAGAATGAATGCTTGAAATAATTAGTCAATGAAAATATTTTTTATTTATTCATTTCTATGAACGATAAAAGTTATCATTTTTAAGAAAATATTTTTCTGAATCATCTATTTTTTGTGAATTAAATGGAACTTTGATGAGAAGAAGTTATTTGATGACTACAACCAATATTGACCGTTGTGAGTGGCTAAAACCCACCAATAATGGTTATGATTTCATGGACGATAAGAAGTTAATTATGTTCAGTAATCAATTTTCAATTATCTTAATCATGTTCAGTAATCAATTTTCCATTATTGTCAAATAATTTCCTATTTCTGTTTTCAGCACTTAAAATTGTCAATACTTGTAATTCAATATTTAAATTTTTAACACTCATTTGAGCCCCTTTTACGATTTTCAAGTACATTAATCTAGAGAAGTACCACAGAAAATTCTAAGTTATACCCACTGTAACACCAATAGCCCAAACTCTTTTTGTGTTACAAGAACCCTCGAACTTATACTAGCATGACAAAAAAAGACCATCCATCTGCCATGAATTGGAGAACAAAAAAAACCATGATGCGAGCTTATCAACTTGAAATAATTAACTTTTACCAACTGTGATATTGATACCTTGAAATAATTATGGCAATGATTTAGGGTTTTATTTGGTCACGCTATGTAAGTTTGGAGATTTTGGTGATACATAAAAAGAAAGTTTGACGGCTGTCGGCTGCAAGCCGGTTCCTCCAATACCAAAAAAAAGAAAAAAAAAAAAGAAAAAGAAAGTTTGGGATATTGCTTGCCTAATGGGGATAGTTTAGAATTTTTGTTGCCTAATGGGGATAGTTTAGAATTTTTGTTGTGTCATGATGAGTATAATTTTTGAATTATTTTATGGCATTAACTCCATCATCAATCACGAACAACTTAATAACAGTCTTTGCCCCCTCTTTATGCACATATCCTCGAGCGCAATAATTTTACAACTATTAGAACAAAGTAAACACAAGAAAAGTGATGTCTGTTAGTTTGAACGTTGATTTATTACAAAATAAAAGTCCTAAGCTCACAAGTTAACATTTTTCAATTTATTGTTTTTTTTTTCGAGCACTTTCCTTGTATTTACTCTGGAAATATTACTCAACGAGCCCTTGAAAGTTCAAATATCTGAGAAAGATTTTTCACTGAACTAGCCAGAAAGAGAGAAAGATACCCCTTTTTAGCCCTCATTAACGGGTGAAATTGGCTATTATGATATAGAGAGGCGCTTTTTTTTTTTTTTTTTTTAAATTTTATTTTCCTTTTCATATCAAAGATAAAGGCACGAAGCATTGAAAGAAAGCAAAGGGAAAAGTGAACGTTACTATTTAAAGAAAGGTGGGAGGTTCGTTGTCAATAATTTCCTTCTACCTTCAAAGATACCGATGGAAGCAAGAACCGATATCCGACTGAAATGTCAGCGACGGCCTTCTCCCTCAGCATTGTGTAAATAAAACGCTAACCCTTTTTAACAAGTTCCGTTCACATCGAGAGAACGATCACCAGCCAGCTTATTTTTCACGCTCCTTGACCGGAGCATTGCACCTAGTCTTCCCGGGTCTCTGCCCATATCAATGTCAAATATAATAACGATTGCTCGGCCGTGGGTCAATAATTAACCAAGCAGGGTCATGTGTTGTGTTGGAAAAGTGCAGTAGAAATCTGATACCTTTACTTGGCGAGATCACTAAGAGGGAGTCAAGTGCAAGCTTGTCCACATATCTAGTTGGACTTGCTTTCACTCAAAAGTTTAATCTAATGATTTATGAGTTAAATAGAATACATTAACTCAAAAGCTTAACCCAAGAACTGCAATGGCCACAATATTCGTTCCTTAGATATTCACTAGACATCGGGACATGAACATGGGGGTAGAGGCGGAATAGATAATAGATTAAGGGGGTGGAGCACCAATTAATTATTGGCTCTGATATCTACATAAGCCCGACAGCTTCACTCAAGAGATTGTCAAAAAGAGCCCAAATCTAAGCTTGTTAACATATACAATTGGACCAACATTTACTCAAAAACTTAAGCCGATAAATTATGGGTCAATTGAAATATATTAACTACTTTACGCCATACTAATCATCTGACGCGAGACTTTCTCTAACACCAACTTACACGTGTATCTCGATACATTGAACACTTACACGTGTATCCGATACATTGAACACTTACACGTGTATCTCAATACATTGAGTACTCGATGAGAGTCTCGATAGTCATACCGAACCGAGCTCTCTTGTGGGCCAAGTCGTAAAAACCACGACTTTGCATAAACTTTGTAAAGGGTGGAAGACCGCTTTTCTCCCATCTCCTTTTCCTCTCCCCTCCTTTCACGAGTGCGACTTTGAGTGGGAGGTGGGCTTTGTGTTGGCTCCTGTTTTAACCCTTCCTTTTTCCCTTCTTCTCTCTTCTTCTCTCTTCCTTTTTCTGGGTGGGGGAGGAGGAGGAGGGTTTCACCTTTTCTCGCTTTGTTTTTCCCTTCCCTCTGCTTTGAACTTTGGGGGGGAGTTAGTTTGGAAGTGGGGGATGCGGAACTCCAAGCTTTTTTTGGAGCTTTACCGCCCGCAATTTGACCCCCTTTGTCGTTTTGCGGTTGGCCAGAGGCTTGGTTTGCTTCGGGAAGTTCTTGCTTTTCCCGAGTTATGAATGGTGCTTTTGCCCTTTTGGAAGTCTCTCATCTCATCATGATAAGGTCCTGCCGTCCCTCCTCCTCGAGCCTCTCCTTCCTCGCTTTGCCGCAGTCAAAAGCGAGCAAGCGAGGAAGGGAGGAAGGAAGGGAGGAAGCAATCTTTGCCATAATAATGAGATTAATCACTCGTGAAGTCATGATGGAGAGATTATGATGTACTTTGCTAACTCCTTTCAAGGCTCAGATCGAGTAAACTCTTGGGCAATCATGCATTGACCATTTCTAGGTCTTTGAGCTATGTCATAAACCGTTTATATAATGTTTTTTTCCCTAAAAGTGTCAATAATCATTTGTATCGCTTATAAAAATGAATGAACAAAAAATATTTTTGTTATCCATGAAAATATTTGAGCATGAGTTGTAGTTGGTAATGGAAATATTTTTCATTGACTAATAGTTTAATGCAATATAAGCAATTATTTTTAGAATTATATTTTCTTAATTAATTATTTCCCGTGAAATAAACGAAGCTTTAGTATATGTTTGTTTTCCCATGATAGACAGACATGATTAGTTTGAAAGATTGCCCTTGATTCTCTCATCGACTTTGGCAAAAGGGGGTAAAAAGAATTTTCTTGTTGGCAAGTATCTCGTGTTACTCCAGGGAATTCTGCTAAGAAAGGAAAGGAACCTTTTCTCGTCACAAAGATAAATCATAATTTAGTTTATATTTTTTGAGCAATTGTAACATACACGCCAACACTAATCTTTTTTTTTTTTTTAATTAGCGATCTTATTTACCCTTGGTTTTTGCTTTTTTGATCCTATTCTATCGTATATCTATTTTACAAGCCATTTTATGTGCTACCTATTCCATCATTCATGTGTCCCCACCTCACGCTCTGATAAAGTGGGGAATCAACTTTCCACGTAGGAAAGATGGTTATTGGGGCAATCTCTAGTGGTTAATCTCATTTACCCTTGATTAGATAGTTAGGAAAAGAGTGAATGGTGAAAACCTTCAAATATATGATGGATATATGTAAAGTTCTCTTTTACACTTATGAGGTATGCTTGGGGCCTTAAACTTATGATCTTTAATATGACAATTGAGAGATGACTAATCATTCTTAATGACTTCAAATGCAAATATTCCACTTTGTAAAATTTTTTACACATGCACACACGAAGAAAGCCATATGCAACGTGAACAAGAGTAATGATTGAAGTTAAAACTTATCGAATAACAAGAGATTGAAATACTCCCAATCGCATGAAATCAATGTCCCTAAATGCCTCCTCACATCGGAACATACTAACAAATATGAAGGACAAGTGGTGGTTCTGCCTTTGAAATACATGACCGGAAGCCTAAATGATTAGTACATGACTGTTTCTGATCAGGATCAAATAATATTCCTACTTTAGAAAATCACGCGCCTCCCATGAGACCGATCATGAATTCGACCCGCGTTGCGGGCTTGAACCTCCTAACAGCTCGCGCCGCATTCCCTAGCCCGCTACCGTCGTGTTCAGAGGGGTGGACGGTGGAGGAGGATTCGAATTAGCGCCGGTCGGGTCCCTCTCTCCCTCCCTGCCTCTCTCTCTCTCTCTCTCTGCCCGCTTTTCATGCTCACGGAAAAAGGAGGAGGGGGGGAGGGGAGAGGGTGGGCCAGGGTCCAATCGGAAATTGACATGAGAAAAGGAAAGGGAGAGGAGGAGGAAGAGGCTTGAGGAAGAAGCCGCAAAGAGATAATGCCCATTGTCATCTCCGACACTTGTCGACCATGTCATTCCGTCGCCCCCATCCCATCCCCATCCCCCGCCCCGCACGCCACCATATAACCCCGCCCTTTCCTTCTCCACCAAACTCCCCCTCCTCCGTTCCCGACTTCCCGTGAACCTAAAAAAACCTCAAACAACTCGAAAAAAAAAACCTCCAAACCAAAACCAAAACCAAAGACCAGAATCCATCCATCGACAGGAGGACAGGGCCGAAAGGGGTGCGTCTCGTCCGAGCTATGAGAGTTCCCGTCACTTCCCAACCACCAGCAACCGCCGCTGCCCCCGCCGCAGGAGCCGCCCAGCCGCTCAAGCCCGTGTCCGCCGCCGCCGCCGCCCCTCCGCCCCTCTGCTACGAGCCCACCTCCGTCCTCGACCTCCGCAGCCCCGCGTCCGACAAGCACCCCGAGGTCGCCCCGCTCCCCGGCGGGGGCGGGGGCGGCGGGGGCGGGGGCGGCGGCGCGGGAGGCGACGGCGACGATGGCTCCGCCGCGCTCCAGTGGGACGAGCACGCGATGCAGACCCTGGACTGGGACTCCATCATGAGGGACTTGGGCCTCCACGACGACTCCGCGCCTCCCTTCAGGGCCAACCCCAACGTCTGCCCCGCCGACGCGTTCCCGCCTCCGCCGCCTCCTCCTCCTCCCCACCACCACCAGCAGCACCAGCAGCACCACCAGCAGCAGCTGGAGCCGCCGGGCCACTTCCTGCCCCACGAATTCGCCCTCTCCGACGGGTACTCGAACCCGCTCGACTCGTGCGCTGACTCCCCAGCCGGATGGAACGGCCTCGGGCCCGACTTCTTCGACGAGCTGATCCAGGCCGCCGAATGCTTCGACTCGAGCGAGCTCCAGCTGGCGCAGATGATATTGGCGCGGCTCAATCAACGGCTCCGTACTCCGGCTGGCAAGCCCGTCCAGCGAGCCGCTTTTTACTTCAAGGAGGCGTTCCAGTCGCTGCTTCTCCTCCAGTCCGGTTCGAACCGGCCTCCGGCTCGGCTCTCCTCTTGGCCCGACATCGTGCAGACGATCCGAGCTTACAAGGCCTTCTCCGGCAACTCGCCGATCTCCATGTTCACTCACTTCACGGCGATCCAGGCCCTCCTGGAGTCGCTCGACGGCTCGATGATCTTCCACATCGTCGACTTCGACATCGGCTTCGGAGGCCAGTACGCCTCCTTCATGAAGGAGATCGCGGACCGAGCCGACTCGTGCAAGCTCCAGCCGCCGATCGTGAGGATCACCGCCGTCGTGCCGGAGGAGTTCGCGATCGAGACGAAGCTCATCAGGGACAACCTCTCGCAGTACGCGCACGAGCTCAAGCTCCGGGTCGACGTCGAGTTCGTCCTCGTCCGCGCCTTCGAGATGCTCTCCTTCAAGTCCATCCACTTCGTCGACCGGGAGAGCCTGGCGGTCCACCTGTCGCCGGCGATCCTCCACCGTCTCGGGCCGGCGAGCAACGTCGCGAGGTTTCTCGTCGACGTCCGGCGGCTGAACCCCAGCATCGTCGTGTTCGCCGACACCGAGCCGTGGGCGGACGCCGCCGCCCCGGCGTCGTTCAAGCGGAGCTTCCTCGGCTGCTTCGAGCACTACGCGACGGTGTTCGAGTCGGTGGACGTGGCGACCGGCGGCGGGGACTGGGCGAGGAAGATCGAGTCGTACCTGCTGCGGCCGAGGATAACGGCCGCGGTGGAGGCGGCGGCGAAGAGGGCGGCGCCGCCGTCGTGGAGGGAGGCGTTCCACGGAGCCGGGATGCGACCGGTGAGGCTGAGCCAGTTCGCGGACTACCAGGCGGAGTTCCTGCTGGGGAAGGTGCAGGTGCGGGGGTTCCACGTGGCGAGGCGGCAGGCCGAGCTGGTGCTGTGCTGGCACGACAGGGCCCTCGTCGCCACGTCAGCGTGGAAGTTTTAGTTTTCGCTACGAGGTGCGGGAGGGAGAAGAAGATACACGCGGGTCCTCGAGGGTTCCGTTAATTGCAGAATAGTCCCCGTTGACCCAATTTTTTTGACTCTTTTTTTTCGTCTTCTTTCTTTTCTTTTTTTGTTTCTTTATGGGGTGATGATGGTGTCTTATTGAGGGTGTGATTTGGACGTCGCTCTCTCTCGTCTCTTCCTAGTTTAAGCTCTCTCTACTTGCATATATAATTCCGAACACAAACGTGTTTGGAGAGTAAGAAACCTTATTATTATTGGGGTATACATCATAGATTTCTGTCCTCTTCTTCTCGTCGACCTTTGTGTTTTCATCACTCCCCCCCCTCCCTTCCCCCTTTTCCATATTTTAATTTTTTAATTTTTGGCCTTTTCTTGTATGGATGCTCTGAGAAGAGGGTATGAAACCGGACATGATAAATACCGACCTAGCAAATCGAGAATGCACGATAAAATTGGTAAAGAAACCAATATGTGTGATGGGAGAAAAACGAGGAATTGTCTGAATCTATCGTTCCCAACTTTGGGTGGGTATCCTCTTTCTGTCGGTCATGTGATTTGAGCGAACTTGAGTTGATTGGACATCCTGCTTTTCACTGTTGCGCGCGGACATGTGACTGATCAGTCCGATGAGATAACTAGGAAACGCATCGAATCGAACATCTGACAAGAGGTTTTTAAAAAGTGCTACTGATTTTGAGTTCTAGCTCGCTGCGGATTCGTATCTGATGCCGATTGATTTTAACCCATCGCCATCGGTTGACATGGATACGTTGGAGTCTGCATACGGCGACTTCGAGGAGACTGAATCACGAAATCAAGAATTTGCAGCGAGAGGGCGAGGAGGGCGGGGCAAGACTTGAAAGCTCGACGGTGGATTTTGGATGACAGTCGAAAAACAACCGCCACTTCAACAATCCGATTTTCTTCTTATGAGTTGCCAAGCTCTCGTATGCTGAGGAAGCTTCATCTCCTCCTGCCTGTACATACACAACTGAAACTCTAGATGTGGGCGATTATGTGTCAAACATTGCTAAATCAGAAGGAAAACGAAGGCATATGATCAAACTCAACACAGCCTCGAGAAGCAGCAAATTCCCATGCCCAAGTTGGTTAACTCCAACGCCGATTTGACTGCGCGTAATCTAGTCATCTTTTCTTTAAGGTTTGCCATCCCTCCTAACGACCATAGAATGACCAAACAAAGTTCGGATTGAAATAGAAAGACTGGTAGTCATAGAAATACAATGAATTGACCAAGAGATCACTCTGCTTCATGATACAAAGAATTATGGATGACAGCACTTCACAAGAAAAAAGAAAGTGCAATAATGTTGTAACCTCCAGATCAGTCCTCATCTGCTCTGGCCAATTAGTGTTACAAGCAATGTGCATGTTGTCTACTATGGCTCAAACTTGAGAAGAAACTATGTATAACTAGAGTTACAGTTACAAAAAAGAAAAGGTGTCGAGGGTATAAGATTAGTGAGACAAAGGAGATCCGTGTCAAGTTGCCACTGTCAATCGAATAGTTTGACAAGGTCAATGTTATTTCCGCTGCATGCTGTGTTTCATTATTATCAAGAGAAATCTCTCCTTCAACTGTTCTCCTCACTTCCGTGCGATTGAAGGGCTGAATTGGAGTCGTGTTCAAGGTTAGCGACTGCCTCCGGTCCACAGACTCGCGTCAATTCCTCCTGTTAAGCAAGCATCAAAGCAGAGATATAAAAGATGCACAGAAACAGAAGTGAATAATAAAATGTGTCCATTTGCCAGCTCTGCACGATCTGCCAGCACTAAGATAGCGAGGGTAATTTATTAGTGCAGGTAAAGAAAGAACGATAAAACTGATTGCAACAGTCTGTTCTATCCAAAACCTTGATAGCACCATTCTCAGATGTAAGTTTCTCGCATTCCTCTGAAAGCCTATGAAGCTCATCTCTCAGAGTGTGATTCTCATTGCTTAGTGTCTCCACCCGTGCTTGTAGTTCTTCACACTCCGCCTTACAAAGAGAAATAAAGTTATGCATGAATCAGAAATGCAGCTAAATATGATGATGAAACATAATCACAGAATGCAAGTATCTACATCATGAAAAAAGTAAATAAGGGCACCAAAATCAATGACTTCAGACCACAATCAATAGTAGTTAAAAAGAAAAATTGAAAAGTGGCGTACTTTGATTTTATCATTGTAAGTATTGGAAAAGACTGATAGTTGATCCATGCAATAATTCGGATAATTTCCAAATACGAGTACGATAATAACTAATAAAATGCAAACTGGATGTCTAAGTTCCAACCAAAAAAAAAAAAAAAAAAAAAAACAATAAAACTGGATGTTTAAGGACTGCAAATGTGTCTATTGATATACAACTAGCTTCCTTGAAGAAGTTTAGCTGGGAAACACAAGGAACATAGCAAATACAATAAAACTCAAATGTGTGTTATACCTGCTTTCGTAATCTTGACCTTCTAGCTGACTCCCTGTTAGATTGCTTCCTCCTCTGCCTTTTTAATTCACGTTCATCCTGTCAAGTTAAAACAACATTAAGGAAAAGTTTATCAGTACCAGTAGGATAGCAAAATCCTGTAAAAACAGATAATAAACGAATCACTGATTAGGCAGATGCCCCATGAGAGGATCAAACATCTATTCAGCCCAATTCAGTCTGGGTTCATTACTTCATGAAGGTACTCTCTGTTCATGCCCATTACTTCATGAAACTACTTTTTCTGTTTTTTGCAGTATTATTTACTTAGGAGAGATAATGTTGGCGAAATTTTTTTTCTTCCTAAGCACAAGTTATCACTGGAATCTCTGATATTAAGAGCTTTGAGCACACGAACATCACAATGGCTCATCACAACACATGAACATAAAAAGGCCTAGCGTGGGAGAATGTACTTCATGTAATGATTACATGGCGTAGCAGTGACACATGGCGTAACAAGCCAATCACAAATGGGTGTTTGCAAAATTTAAGCGCCATGTATGATCACAAGCATATAATGTGGACAATATAATTGATCAGTCCCACCACGTCATTTAAGCGACTGACATATAATATTTTTCCCACTGTAAGAATAGAAGAAAAAAAGGAGTTTTTCTTGCTTTGTTGTCGGTATGCTCTCTATTATTTATCAATGACGGGAAAATGTCCGCACAATTAAGATGATCCTAGTTCCAGTATCGTACTTGCATCCATTGATCAGGCATCATTCCTGTTGGGACAAGAGTTGATGAAGCAGCACCAGGATTTGGCCTGATCTTTGCAGCTCCACCAGCAGAGGATGCATTCCACAAATCCATTCCAATATTCAAATTAGTTGCAGGAGTGGGCACTCCAGGCTTCCCTGTTACAGAAGGTTGCATTATTGCCGTATTATTTTGTGCATTAGCTCCTGCAAAAAGCCACCAGAGTTAGAGAATTCAATGTGTAGTAAGAAAATTCTAAGTCTTTCGCTTTGGAAGAAAAGTGAGATATATACCATCTGCAAGCATCTGATCAAAGCTCCCCTTCTTACCTGCAGTGAATTCCTGAAGAATAATTGGAGCAGAATAATCAGAGAATGTAAAAAGCCATCTCAACCTATGAATGAATCAAAAACCTGCGCTCCCAGAATAAGCATAATTCAACGTAGATTACAAATGCATCAGAAGTAGTTAACCAGTATAAGAATGCAACACAACAGTGTTCCAGTGTGCAACAAAAGAATGACATTGAAAAGACACCTGTTGGCTATTGTCCTCATTTCCATCAGATGAACCCTCACTACCGCTATCAGCACTGCGAACAAGCAAAGACATTATAAGACCCAATAAATTAAACTAGCTCTTCTATCCCAGATTTGAGAAAGGAGAGCAATTATACCAACCTTTGGGATGCTCCATCATTTCCTGAGCCTGAAGTAGCCTTAACACCATCTGCAGCCTTCCCACCAACCAAACTACTGTTTCCAGAAGTTACTTTGGATTTTTTAGCTGAAGCTCCATCTCTTCCATCAGCACCTTTCCCATCTGGTTCTACATTTGTTTGTGCTGCAACTGGAGTCTACATAAGTAGAAATGACGGATTAATCTAATGAGATCAACGCTTTCCTCTAATCAGATGGAGAGACTCCTCCTACGCTCTGTTCATTCTTAACTTCCCAGGTTTTCTTTTCCTGGTCTGCATAAGACAGAGAACCACTTGGTGTTCAGGGAGCATATTCCAAACTAGTCAAGAGAAAAGAAATTACCGGAGCCATATTAGGGTGAGCATAAGGAGGATATATGGCTGAGTATGGCACTGGCGTGCCATACGGTGGCATCAAAGGATGCTGCATGCATTTTAAAAAAAAATAAAATGTATAAGCTCGTCTCATCCATCCAAACTAACAGCGCATTTATATGTAAGTAAAAATATTACAGGCACATTGTTTCCAAATAACAAGGAAATTCACCTGGCTTCCCCACATATAAGGATGAGGACTTGGAGAAGCAACAGTAGAAGCAAAAAAAGGAGGTGGTGCTGCTCCAGGGGCATAGTAAGCCTAACAAGGAAGTTAATAAATAACTTATCAGGACATCACCTGCATATGCTTCAGATTAACTAGACTTGCTTATCGAAAGAAACCCAAAAAGTTTCTGCTAAGGACCTGCATAGGACTTGACCAATCAGGATATGATGGTGTAGTTGGAACTTCCTGCGTAGGAGACAATAACATAAATATCTTATTTCAAAGGGAATTAATGTACATTGCTTAGCAAAACATAATCCTGAAATCATACCTGAATTGAAGAAGTAGGTTTGGAAGGTTTAGAAGCTGTGGTTTCTTCCCCGGTCCCCATTCAGGAGAGTTCCCAAAACCTTTCCAAGGTCAATTGTCCCTAGCTAATTACACTGAAAGTTTGTAATATCTATGAGACACCTGCAGGCATTATTGAGTAGAATTAATCACACACAAATAACTCTGCCATGGAATATATGCAGCTCTTTTTAGTCAATAACAAACAGAAAACCCACTCCACCACACCAACAGCTCCTTTCCTAATGCATGCATTTCAACGAACAAAAGGTCCAGGACAGACCATCAATTATGCATGCCCAAAAGAAGAGACCAACTGACTGCATCTCTCCACACGCCCACACCCAACCGCACAACCCCGCCACCACCCCCCCCAAAAAAAAAAGGAAAAGAAAAATTATGGGTATTTTTCTGTGTGTGAGCGTGTGCGCCTCTCCATGATTGCATTAACATGTTAAAGACCAAATATATTATTTGACAACTCCAGATAATTGTGCATTATATGGACAACTCCAGATAATTGCGCATCAACTTGAGGGTCCAAAGAACAACAGTACTACTGCATATCCAAACAATATGATCAAACAGCATCAGAGTTACAAGACCAATCAGCTAAACGGCCAGTCTACAATACATAAATGGGCACTTCTACCTTTAAGATCCACAACAATCAACAGACAGGACAGGCAAATGATGCCACAGCAGCTTATTCCACAAATTATAATGGGCAATTGTACAAGATAAAATAATTCCATCCCCTAGACAAAATCAGGAGTGAAGTCATTTTCAAAGTACAGAAGAGGCTATGCTTCTATTTTGTTCCATCTTTTTGACCGACAAGGAATCCCGAGCTGAAAACTCTGCTTTCTTTTTTATGACAGCGAGAATGGTCATTAATTTCAGCCAGCCATAATCAGTATATTGTGATTCAATTCAATTAAAGGTTCACCCGATACATTAATACTTAAATTTTTGAATCATGAGCGAATCTGCTGATTTGATCTGAATCCGCGGGTTTATCATTACATATCATATTTAACCAATTCAAATGATGCAACATTAGATTCTGATACTTAAACACCATAAACTAAGCTTTGCACACGAACAATTTGTCTGTATGTTTAAACGCGACATCTGACGACGTGCTGCTGCACCTACTCCAGATTGCACCATCTTCTCTAAAGATGTAACCAAGAAATCTGACTTTAAAAATTCTTATTATACAGTATATTTCATACAGACTTGTAAATTCGAGGCTTTACGTTTGCCATCCTTATTTCGATTCGACAACTACAAGAGCAAGGCTACGGAAAGAGGCAGCGGTCCGCCCCCTCTAATTTTTTTCCAGCGCCAATCTAATTCTCTCTTGAGAGAATCACCACAAAGCGCGCAACTTTCTCAACAGTTGCAACATCCATGCCAAAGCTCCCTCTACTGTTCCAAAAAATTCGGTGGATGGTAGCCCCGACACAATCTTCTCTAGGCAGTTGCTGGCCGTACAACTGACGAATCTCCAGCTAACTTCCCCAAACGGGCATCGCAATGCGTAAAAAAAGCAAAAGCCGACGCGGCACCGGCAAAATACCGAAGCATCAGAACACGTCCACGTAAAAAAAAGTCCCAAAACGGAAGCTCAAGTCTCCATCGCACCACACGAATTCCGACCGAACGCTCGACCGGCGACGAACCGCGACGACGAATTCGGTCGCGGTCGAGCATCGCCGCTGTCACGCCCCGCACAATTAGCTCCGGAAGAGAAACTCATCCACACATGCACGCGCGCACGCATACGGGCACAGAGAGAGAGAGAGAGAGAGAGAGAGAGAGAGAGAGAGAGAGAGACAGACAGACCTGGGGAGAGAGAGAAAGAGAGAGAGACGGGGGAGGAAATCCAGCTGGAATTCCACGGAAGCTACTGGAAACTTCCTCCTCCTCTGCTTCTTCTTCTTCTTCCTCCTCCTCTTCGAGTCGGATCCGAAGCGCTCGACAATTAGGGCTGGGGCGGACCCTCCGACCAATCGCCGCCCGCCGGCCGGCCGGGCCGAGGGACCAGGACGAGACGCGAATCGCCGGCGGCGAGCGAGAGAGAGAGAGAGAGAGACAGAGAGAGACAGAGAGAGTGGCGGCGTCCGGTCTGCAGTTGCAGCGCGCCTACACACGGAGAAGCGTGTCGGAGGGAGCGGAGGAGAGAGAAAGAAAGAGGAGAGAGAGCGTGCGATGGGTGTTTGGGCGAGGCGAGATATGGTGTGGTGGCCGACCCCGATAGGGCGGTGACTGGCTTAGGGTTTTCCGGGACGACACGTGCGGAGGGAATGGGATCCAGCTGTCCACGTCTCATAGGGTCGCGGCGGGGGCCCACTCCCACCCGAACGCTCCGACTCATCAGGCGGGCCCCGCCGACTGGATAATCTTTAATATTCCGCCCCCCGGCCACCCCCCCCCGGGGCGAAATTCACATTTTGTCCCCCTTTTTTTTTTTTTCTTTTTCAATTTTGTATTATCTGCTCGGTTAATTTATAAATAATCGGTCGTGTTATTATCACCCGCCGGTGGGAGGAAAATTCGCGTCCCCGGTCGGTCCCCCTTCTTTCCGTTCTCGTCGTGTTCCCCACGCGGCACGCCTGCCCGCCACGTCAGCTAGGATCGCCCTCGGTCAAAGTCAAGGACCCCTGTCGCGCGTGGGACGGGCCGAGGGAAATTATCCGGGAGGGATCAAATAGAGAAAGGAAGGAAAATATGGGATTAGGTAGAGCTTCGACAATGACATGAAAATGGGTTATTGCCATTGCCATCTAAAATATCCCGTACTCCCGTGTCACGCCTGTTCTAAACTAATTTTGAAATGACAATAAATCCAACCCGGTTGTATTTATATCGATGTCGCGTTTCCTCTAAACTAATTTTCGTGTCAATACTTGTATCACATTTATTATCGAAAAATCTCAAGTTTCCCACAATTTAAGGATAAATGTAATATGGGTATGTGATGGTTTTGGATTTCTTATGACTCGAAAATTAGTTTTGAATTGATGCGTAGCTTAAGATTTTTGGTGACATTTATCCTATGAAAATTAAAATAACTATACACGCATATGTGTAACTTACCAAAAGGCATTTTATGAAATGGACAGTTTTCTGACTGCAATGATGTGATATTAGTAATCAATCATCTTTATATCAAAACGCGTGAAATGAATCTCATCCTACTTAGTTTATGCATGTATACTTCTCACTGTTGGTTGACCGGTTACATTAATGCCGTGTAGGATATTTATTGCATAAACTATGCGTTCGTGTGAGTCATGCCTCTCCTCCCTTTCATCTTTACTTTACTTAAGAAAAGTAACAAGTAATACCATTTTAATAGTTATATATACATAAGTATATGTATAGTTTTTGTCCTCTGAATTATACTATTTTATTCTATGTGATGCTCGACTTTTATTTTAGGCAATCAACGCCTGCGTTTCTTTTCGGTATGTGCAGTGGTTTGCCTTCGTCAATGGCTCCATTACTAACACTATTAAATTGATTAATGCGACATTGGTGATGTGGCACGGATATGGGGTGCTGAATAGATTAGGGGTGTATATGGTCCAGGTGGGCAATCGAGAACCGCTTGCTAAAGACCGGTTCCAAAAAATTGGAATCCGGAACCACCCGTTAGTTGCATGGATCCACTCGAGAATCGGACCGCTGGTTTGGTATGGTTCCCGGGTGGATCCATGGAACCGATCTCACTAAAAATAATATCGTTTTTCAAATCCCGCAATGAGTAATCTTAATATTGAGGAATATTTTTCTTTAAATTGAATTGGCTTAATTAAGGGTACCATTTTTCTTTATTTTATTGGAAAACACTACCAAAAAAGAGAAATATGTTTTTTTCTTGTTTTTGAATCATTTCAGTTGAAATCTAAAATATTCTTTAAGTTCAAGATTCTGGATAATTGTCAAATATAAATCGTATTTTCTTTTATCCCCTAATAGTGCTCAATCTCTTACAACTTTTGCTTTACTAAATTCTTTTTATAGAAATAATTCCACTAGTGCTTCACATATTCTTGAACATATGTCTTATGTGAGTCCCGGAAATATCCTTTGAAGGAGCCATTTGTTGAGTTGCTGAAAGGCAGCTTACACACTTTATTAAATTCTTATAAAAACATGAAAACCATGAGAAGAGATAGAGCCTTAAAATTTAGATTTGCTAATTAGTAATTTTGAAATTTATTTTAATATTAAAAATTGATATATAATATAATCGGTCCAGTCCAGGTGGGCGGATCTACTCATGGAACCGGAAACCGGACCGGTTCCCTCAAGAACCACTGGTTTTGGGCGGTTCCGGTTTGATTCTAGGCGGTTTAGGTGGGTCCTGATTTTTTTGCACACCCCTAAAAAAGACTACAACATGCAAGAGACACAAGAGAAAACGGAGAGAGGCCGAAGAAAATTCCGGCAACCCTCCCCGGACATGGTCGAGGTGAGGATTAGATCGACGTCCTAATAACGATAGTTCAACCTCACAAGTATCGTTTTCTGAGAATATTTAGTATCATCGCCTTATTCGGACGAGGATCGTGGGATCCTTACTAGTTGTTGTTAGATAGACTTGGCGCCTCCCTCCCTCCCTCCCTCCCTCTAGTGTTTTTCTTTTCTTTTCTTTAGTTATTTTTGCTCGCCATTCATTGATACAGCGCTGACTTAAGGTCACATCGACGTTACATGTTGGTTCTGTGTTGGATCTTCAATTCCATAGTGCTAGGGACGGCGACCTATGCAAGGACATGATCTTGCGAAAGGAAAGAAATATAAAACTTGATCGCACATAAATAAAGACCGACGGTCAAATCGCACTAACACTGAAATTTAGAAAACTAAGAATTATAATTAACCATTATTATAATTTCATCCACTATGGTTAATTAGATTTTCCCCCTTGCCATCGTGTTTTCTGATATTTAAGACAACAATGACATGTATATAATTAATTACTTAAGATGCAAGGCGGGTTTGACAATGTTTTTGTTTCTAAGAATTTTTTTTTCAAAAACACTTTTTTCTACTTTCTGTTTTTGGGAACAATTTCTAAGTATTTTAAGGTATTTAGCAATTATAGAAAATTTCTATTTCCAAAACAGAAATACATTCAGCATGACCCCAAATATTTTTGTGACATAGAATTTCTTTTGATTTATTAATAATTTTATTGCATTTTTTTCTTTTCTTTTGCTTTTTCTTCTCCTCCCTCTTAGTTTGTTGCTAAACTTGGCCATGGCCGGTTGGCGACCGGCTAGACAAGGGTCGGCAAGGTCGCCAGCCTTGGGGAAGCCTTGCCTTGGTTGTGCAAGGTGGCCTTGCCCCGCCGCGATGAGGCTCAGGGGGCCCTTGCCTAGCCATGGTGAGGCTCTCTCAAGCCTTGCTAGTGGCCGGTGAGCTCGGGGTGACCTCGTTGAGAGCTGGCGAGGCTCCAGCGAGGTCACTAGACCTCGTCTAGCTAGCCGTGCTGAGGTGGGTGATCGATTGGAGGAAGAAGAGAGGAAGAGAAAGAAAGAAAGAAGAGGAAGAAAAGAAAGAAAGAAAAAACTTGCTTCTTATTTCTTGAGTTGTTCTTGAGAACAAGAAACAATTGTTTTTGTTCCAAATCTATTCCCAAAAACAAAAAAAATTATAAAATGCGTTTCTGTTTCAAATCTATTACCAGGAAACAAAATAACAGAAACATGTGTTTCGGGGAGTGTTACCAAACACTCCCTGAATCTCTAACACACGGCAACCAAGAGCAAGCTAGGGCAGTGATTCACCGGGCTACTATAATCCATGCCGACATCTCAATTTTTTTCTAGAGAGTATCTAATAATATTTGAACTTTGAAATATTCTTCAATGAAGCCTATACTGAATTTTAACAACAAGGATTGATTAGTCAAAACTTAGTATTCCTTCTTATTTTACTCTCACAAAATAACAGAATAAGGATATTAAAATTTGTATGAAAACTAGATTTTTTTTGCCACAAAAACATTTCATTGTAAACTGATTTTCTAAGATATTGTACTCAGATATCTAAATAATATACCTTATTTTCCGTATCTAATTGGTGATATAATTCGTCGCACCGAGCAAGCAAACGTTCTACATCCGTCCTTACATGTGAATGTCAATGCTTGTGTAAAAGGAAATTTTCAAATGGATCCGCCGGATATGAGAAACATTAAGGGTATGCTCGGTGTAGCTGAACGGAAAGGATTGAGGGAATCAAATTGAAAAGAAATGGAACCAAATGAAACAGAATGATGGTTTTAAGTAAGAACGGAATGGAGGGGAATGGAATGGGGATTCTCTCATTGGTTGTAGGATTAGAAAAAATATTTGAGAACGGAATGGACATTTCGACCAATTTAGTTTCGGATTCACTAAAACAACCGTAAGATTTTATCAAAACACCGAATAAGAATTTGCCAAACATAGTTCTAAAAGCACGGCAAGTTAATTAAAAAGATTAGAAACACAATTTATTTAACCGAATTATTAAAATATACCATTTAATATATTTTTTAAAAAAAGACTATCGTTAAAGCACAATAAAGAGACAATCGAATACTACCGACGATTATAAAAGCAAGCGCAAAATCATTAGCAAGCACACCCTTAAGAAGAAAGGGCAAAGGACCGTTGTATTAACATGAATACGGTCGAGATAACTGTCGGAAATATAGAAGATCAAACGCACGATAGTCAAACTTCAGCAATTGTATCTTTAGGATCGAAATCATGAGGCTGATTCAACCCATTAGCAAGAACTTATAAAAGATGTGTGTGTCTCTCTCTCTCCGCGTTTCAGAGATTTTTCCTACATAAATCCCTGCGCAGTGCAGAGGCGAAGCACTCACTTGGCCGCTTTACAAGTGCAGGCATAGTAGAAGCAGCCGCGAACGCTCGGCAAGAAGCTGCTCTTCTTACGCTTGTGGCCCTCCTTGGGCTTGGCCACGATCATCGCCTGCTCGTTGTCCTCCGGCCTCTTCTCCTCGGCAGCTTTCTTGGCCAGTTCCGCCTCTGCCTCGGCCTCTGCCTCGGCCTCAGCCTCAGCCTCGGCCTCAGCCTTGGAGGCCAGTTTGTCAAGGACACCCAAGAGGAACCCCGTCACTTCTGTGAACTCTGGGCGGAGCCTCGGGTCCTGCGCCCAGCAGGACTCCAGGAGAGGGACGATTTCCTGGGGAATGGACTCCAAACTGGGCCTGATGTTCTGAAACCAAAGTCGTCGACAATTTTATTAGCGAGACAGGCTCGCGTTTAAGGAAATTTACCATCGCAGGCTCGAAGAATTTCCGCCTGAATTGGGGGCGGGCAGTTCCTCAAGCGCCCATTAAAAAGCAGGATTACATACCCGGCATGTGTCATAGGCCGCAAGTATGGTGGTCCTCCCGTGGAACGGGGTCTCGTTGGTGAGCAGCTCCCACAGGATCAGGGAGAAGCTGAAGACATCCGCCTTGTGATCGTAGTGCCTCCTCGTTCCCCTCGGGCACGGTTCGATGCTGTACAGCTGAACTCCATACAGACCCAGAAGACAAAAGGAGAACAGAAAGAAAAGAAGACTGAATCAGATGACATTGTTCTAACCAAAAGAGCTGGCAATAATCAATAAGTTGGTTCTGGAAATGATTTGAAGTGTACCTCAGGGGCCATCCACCTGTAGGTGCCCATTTCACCGGTCATTTCAGCGGTTACTTCTTCTCTTGCCAGCCCGAAATCTGCCAGTTTGAGATGCTTCTTGTCCTCCGTCAGGGGCAGATTGCCTAGGCAGCATCAGTTTTTGGCAAGGGCATACGATATAAATCCTTAGAATCCATCTATATCTACCGAATATAATCCGTTCGAGGCAAAACCCTAACGACAGTAGATATAAATCGCCACGTGTATTGAAAACACTAAGCCGTGTTGGCCACATCCCGGTTCGGTCCTAGAGAGATTTGCGAGGGTCTCGCGGGAAGTTTCGAAACGTGAACTCAGAAAGAACAGCAGATATTAAGTAGCAGAAAAGGAATGAAACGTACTCGGCTTGAGGTCACCGTGGATGATGTTGTTGGCGTGCAGGTACTCCATGGCTCCGGCGATGTCCAGCGCGAAGCCAATCGAGAGCTTCAGATCCAGAACCTGGGGTCGAATGCTGCTCAGATGCTTGTGGAGATTGCCATCTCTCATCAGCTCAGTCACAATCATCATCAATGGTTGCACGCTAGCTCCCACGAACTTGTTTTTCAATAAACAAAGACAAATCAAAGAAAAAGAAGTTCCATCACTACCATTCTTAACATTATGATTTAATTAGAAACTCACAAGAATGGAGATTATATTGAAACTCGAAGTTATACGGAGCAGAAAATTCATGACAGAACTGATTTGGCCATCGTTACAAACTCGCCTACACTAATACTAAGACCAAAGTCTTATCCATTTATATATTGAGCTTCGATAGCAGTTAGATTTAGACTACATTCATGCTAACATTTCATATCAAAGTTAGCACGATTATTAATATCAGCCAAGGTATTAATCCCACAACCTTAACCATCAATTAAGGATTGGTTGTACCGAAGATATTTAGGTGCATAAGTTTCGAGCCTACGGCTTGCCATTCGAAGAATGATGATAAAATGCACATCATTTTCTATCTAACTATGGCCAATGACGATAGGCATTGTGTATCTATAGTGTTGAATATTCTTCAAAAAATCAACATGAAATTTTCCATCAAATTAAACTAAACCCTTTTTACTACAGCATTACAAGAAAAAAAAAACCTAATCCTAGGAACTTTTACTTATTTCACCATGCTTTTACATAACCATTAGCATTGCTGTTTCCAGATGTGTGCAAGCTAGGTTCATATCATTCTAGTAAGCCAACATGGAGAGACAGTCAAAAAGAAAAAAAAAATTATCGGGATATAATTTGAGGTATAACTTTCAGGTTAAAAAGACGTTCTATTTCATACAGATATGAAAGACAAGTTATGTTTTATGGTAGCTTAAGTTTCCATATAATGAGTCACCGAGTTCGTCATGACTTTCGCTCAAACACCATTTTAGCTATCTAGTTTTCCTAAAAAAAATCCCGGAATGATTAAAGAGGCATAATTTCTTTATGATGACATGGGTGGGGAAAAATACAAATTTTCCTTTAAAAAAAAGGTTTCAGACACAATGTGCTATCTAAATTATTGTCAAGCACACTAAATTTTTTTTTTTAAATTACAATTTATCATAAGAAAAAAAAAGTTTCAGACACACTGTGCTATCTAAATTAACGTCAAACGCCATAAAATTAAGAATATACCTTCACAATGTTTTGGTGGGTGGCCCTGGAGAGAAGCATGACCTCCCTTTTGAATCTCTCCTTGTAATCCTGATGAGTCATGGATTCTCCATACGGCCGAATGATTTTCACTGCGACCGACTTGGAATCGTACCTGAAATGTGGTATTCGAAACATCAGACTTTTATTGATTATTTAATATAGACATTTTATTAAAAATTTATCCCTAAAAAAATTATGATAAAAAAAATTAACAGATGGCTCAATGAATCTTTTTACATCATATGTTGTGCTGTCTTGTTTTGGGTTAAAATAACTCACACCAATCATTGGCCAATCCAATCTAATTCTCGTTATCCAAACACCTGGATCAACCATTACAGAATGTTTTTTTAGGCAATATCTATGACGGTATTATAACCACGTGTTACTTGGCAAATATGCATGAGATTCACGAGTGACCGATCAATAGACCGTTAATGCAGTTAGATCTTTCCGTATATAAAAAACCCATTACTTGATCCGTCAGTTCGGTTATCCTAATCCAAGTGGACATGGTCCGTATTTTAACTATAACTGCTCATCCATGTGTGGTTTTCCCGCGCCGATCCAATCAACTGATCGCTCATACCCGACAGGAAAAAAACAGAGATTTAACACTGGAATGCCTGTCACAGGTCTAAAAAAAACAAGTTTCAAGCAAGATGGTTTCCCTTCTTTTTTTAAGCCAGATAGGGTTGATGAATTCTCAAAAGAGAGTGCGAAAAATCAAGAGCAAGCAAAACAAAATTTATCCAAACGATGCCATAAAAAGAAATTTTTATAAACAAATTTTAATTTTAGAGGGAGTAAGAGGAAGAGGAACCTACAGTCCTTCATAGACAAAGGAGTGACGACCTTCTCCAATCATTCTACCAACCCAAACCTCGCTCGAATCGATGAGCAAGCTCTCATCGATCTCAACCACATCGTCACCAACTTCATCATTGCCGTTGCCGTGGCTGTCGCCGGCGTCACTACCATCGCTGGCGTCTTCGTTCTTGAATCTGAAGAGAGCTCGGCGGATGTTATCAAGGGAGAGGTTAAAAAGCTCCTGTTGAGACGACCCATGTTGCAGCATTGATAAGGGAACCAGTTCACTGGGGAGTTGCTCCATAGTTACCTTGCTTTGGAGAGAAAAAAAGGTAAAAATGGTGGCTGTTTTGGAAATGAGAGCGACTTATATAGTAGTTCAGACATAGAACATGAAGGACTGTCCAGTGGATGAGAACGAAGAAGCTAATAATAATAATGATCTGGGCCCAGATTCGACGCTGACCAGACAATAAATCTCTGAGCTCACAATACGTATCGGGTTTATATATATGCATCCGATCGATACTTGTGGCTGGTTGTCGGGTTTTGTAGATTGGAAAACTTTTGAACGTTAGGCGATTGCTTGTCTTTATCTATGTCACAAACATGCATCTCATGGTACTCCTACCTATATAAAACTGCACGCAGATGGTCTTTGTCTGAACCTCGATCACCTCCTCTCACGCAATTACCGTAAAACTAACCCCCACAGAGAGAGAAAGAGACTTTGCAACATTTCAAATTTGGATTATACATATCCTACCTTGCCATCTTTTGGCAGTTCAATCATTATATTCTAAGCGCCTGTTCACAGACCATGCGGCTTTTGGCACTATGGATCTAACCAAGACACAAACATGCATGCCGCAGCTTCAATTGGTGAAAGACACAAACATGTCATTACTCTATAGAATGGGCTTAAACTTAAGGATCTGTTTTGCCATACCAAGACGAATAGGTTTGAAGTAAGGGTCGAATTTGGAAAGGTCGTAAATGGGATTGGGAGGGAAGCGAGAGAATGCAAAGTTAAGGCATCTCGTTTTGCATCATGCATAATTAGGAAATCATTAAAGCTCAATTAATTATATGGATAATTTCGAATAAGGATATGAAGTGATGCCATTTTCTCCACCCAAGTAAAAGGCTGGATCTTGTCTTAAATAATGTTGCAAAATGGCCAGCTTAAGTCTTAACTAAGATTTCGTCCAAAAAACAGAAAGTCTTAAATAAGGCCCCGCACTCATCCATCAACCATGACGGTGTGTGGACTTGCCAACCAGCAAAGAATTGGCCGACCCAACTTCATCAACTCGACATCAAATTTATTTTTTGTTTTAACTAGGGAAAATGACACAAACGATACCTAAACTTTAGCTTAATATATAATGTAGTCCCTATACTTTTAATTAATTCAATGTAGTCTTCGAACTTTAGCTCAATGTACAATGTGGACCCTAATCTTTTAATTTGTTTAATATTATTCCTAAACTTTTGGTATATGTTCAATTTAGTCCTTTAACTATATGAAAATGTTCAATATTGTCTCCGAGTTCCTGAACTATGTAGAAACATTCAATATTATCTCCGAACTTTATTCAATGAAAGGATAACATTGAATACTTTTATATAGTTCACGGACTAAATTGAACATATATAAAAAATTTAGGAATCATATTACATAAATAAAAAGTTTAGGGATCACATTGAAGAAATCAAAAGTTTATGAACCATAATAAATATTGGGCCAAAGTTCATAGACTCTGTGTCTCATTATGCCTTTGAATTATTATTTTGTTTGATCGTGTATTTTTCGCAATAGCTGAAGTCAATTATTAGAAGATAAATTTACAATAGATCATTAGGGCCTACACACATCCTAGGGCAATAATTGCTAATAATTTTGTGGTATGTAAGAGTACGTTTGATAATCATTCCGTTCCTATGAACAACTTTTGCTTATAAATGATTTTTTTTTTTTTATATTTTGTTCCCAAGAACAAATTTTGAGTTTTTGAAGACGCTTGGTAACTATCTAAATTTCTTGCTCCCGGGATAGAAATGTGTTTGGTAGAATTTTTAATTTTTTTAAATTTTTTAATACTTTTAATATATATTTTCTTTTTATTTTTCCTTTTCTCTTCTTCTTCCTTCTTCTTTGTGGCTGGTCCGTGGCCGGCAACGGGTGGGCAAGGTCCAGTGAGTTCGTCGGAGGCTTGCTTGGCCATGGCGATCCTCGGCCTTGATGGATTTGGGTAAAGCTCAGCCTTGCCAGTGGCTAGGCAAGCCTCGCCCGGCCAAGGCAGAGTCGACCTTGCTTTGCCTAAACGAGGCCAAGGCCCCATGGCTAGGCGAGCCTCTTGCGAGCTCACCGAACCTCGCCTTGGCTTGGTGAGACTCCAATGAGCTCGTTGGATGTCACTCAGCCAGTCATAGGCCATCGGCGGTGGTGGCGACGGTGGCGACTGCTAGTAGTGACTGGTGACCAGCTAGGAGGAAGAAGAAGAAGACAAAAGGAGAAAAGAAGAAAAGAAAGGAGAAAAAAGTTGGGCTTGATTTTTGAAATTGTTCAAAGGGATAAAAGCTATTTTTTTTTTTACTTTTTGATTCAATTTCAAATCTAGTCTTGGGAACAAGGAAAAAAAATGGATTTTGTTCCCATGAACAAAAAATTTACCAAACGGATTTTTTTATTTTATATTTTATTTTTTTCGGAGAATAAAAGAACATAATCAATCGTTCTTAGGAGTGTTACCAAGGAACAAAAAATTTGCCAAACAGTTTTCTCTTTTTTTATTTTTATTTTTATTTTTTTCGGACAATAAAAGAATATAATCGATTGTTCTTAGGAGTGTTATCAAAGAGGCTATAACACAACACATCTAGATCATCACATTCTTCAGCAGACGCGAACATGGGCTTGTGCTGGAGAGCCCATGATCAGCCTTTTCATCTCCATCTTTGCCTCTTAAAGCTGCTCCTTCAGCTCCAGTCACCTGCAAACAAAATTAGTAAAATAAAACACAAACATCAATACCTTTGAGCTACCGAAGGATTTATGAGGCATAAAGATCATGCTTACGTGTAGTGTCATTTAGAAAAATAAGAAATTGTCGATAAGGATGAAGCATGATTTGGGGGAGGGGGGTTAGTATGAACTAATTATAATTTCCAAAAGAGGAAAAATTCATTTCCTATGAAGATGAGTTTATTGAATTTTAACTTTATCCGCCCTTTAATATGATGGTTGGCGAGAGACCTTAGATTATTCACGAAAAAATATTTCCTTCATTATCCCAAAAAATTTCACTTCCTCTCGGGATTTTCTCAAGTTTAGTGTGGAAAGCATTTTTCGTGATTGCCGTCCAGATGTTTTATTCCAAAGCACACATAATAGAGTCCATTCTATGGCGATTTCGTAAGTTGATTTTGGTAATTTTTCCTTTTATTTGTTGTCCAAAATTCTTTTCTACACTTGGATATATACTGATAATTGTTTGAACTTCCACTTCAGTTGGCTCGTCTGGTGTTTCCACTCCAGAGATGAGGATCCTTTTGGTTTGGTGCTGGAGAGGAACCAAATCAAAAGGAAAAACGAAAACAAGAAGAAGAAGGAAAAATAAAAATAAAATATAAAAAAAAAGAAAAAAAAGATGTACTCGTCCTTTATTGTTAAAGAAGTTATTAATTTATGAATTATCTACTTTTCTTGTTTCTTTTTTTTTTTTGGTCGGTCCCACTTTATGGGATTGGGTAGAGCTTTGACAATGACATGAAAATAGGTTAATGCCATTGAAATCTAAAACATCATCTAAAATATCCCATACTCTTGTGTCACATCTATTCTAAACTAATTTTGGTATGATAATAGATCCAACCCCGATGTATTTATATCAATGTCACGTTTGCTCTAAATTAATTTTCTTGTCGATACTCGTATCACATTTAAAATCGAAAAATTTCAAGTTTCCCACAATTTAAGGTGTGTGTGTGTGTGTGTATAGTTTTTGTCCTCTGAATTAGTGTGTGTGTGTGTGTGTGTGTGTGTGTGTGTGTGTGTGTGTGTGTGTGTATAGTTTTTGTCCTCTGAATTATACTATTTTATTCTTGTGATGCTCGACTTTTATTTTAGGCAATCAACGCCTACGTTTCTCTTCGGTATGTGCAGTGGTTTGCCTTTGTCAATGGCTCCATTACTAACACTATTAAATTGATTAATGCGACATTGGGGATGCGGCACACAATGGATATGGGGTGCTGAATTACGTAACCAAACGACAGACAAGGACAAAAAGACTACTACATGCAAGAGACACAGGAGAAAACGGAGAGAAGCCGAAGAAAATTCCGGCAACCCTCCCCGGACATGGTCGAGGCGAGGATTGGATTGACATCCTAATAACGATAGTTCAACCTCATAATTATCGTTTTATGAGAATACTTAGGCCCTGTTTGGTAATGTTTCTATTCCTTACAATTTATGTTATTTTGTTTTTCGGAATAAAAAAAGAACAAAAATCCTTTTAGTAATGTCAATTGATTTTTTTATTCTTCGGAATAGAAAAGTGGTAATGAATAGATTTAGAACGAAATAAGAAGTAAAAAAAAAATGTTTCTTGTTCCCGAGAATAATTTCTATAAATAAGTTATTTTTTCTTTTCTTCTTCCTTGCTACCCCTTCCCTTCGCTGTTGCCCTTGCTATCCAGCCACCACTGTTGGCCAGCCACTATTGTCGGCCAGTCGACTGTCGTCGCCGACCACCACTGCCTACCTCCTGTCACCGCCCACCACCTATCGCTTGTCAGCGGACTGCCTCTTGTCGCTCGCCCACCGATTGATCGTCGGCTGGCCAAACGCAATCTTTTATTGATAAAAAATTTAAAAGGAATTATACATTGTGAATCATATCAAACACACTTTTATTCTTTTTTCATTTCAAGAAATATAAATTTTATATAATTATCAAACGCGTTCTTTTATTGAGATTGTTAAAGGGAATAAAAATAGAAAAAAACTATTTCTAAAAAAAAAAATATTATCCGAAACAGAAGCGTTACTAAACAGATTCTTAGTATCGTCGCCTTATTCGGACAAGGATCGTGGGACCCTTACTAGTTGTTGTTAGATAAACTCGGCCCCTCCCTCCCTCTACTGTTTTTCTTTTCTTTAGTTATTTTTGCTCGCCATTCATTGATACAGCGCTGACTTAAGGTCACATCGACGTTACATATTGGTTCTGTGTTGGATCTTCAATTCCATAGTGCTAGGGACGGCGACCTATGCAAGGACATGATCTTGCGAAAGGAAAGAAATATAAAACTTGATCGCACAAAAATAAAGACCGACGGTCAAATCGTACTAACACTGAAAATTAGAAAACTAAGAATTATAATTAACCATTATTATAATTTCATCCACTATGGTTAATTAAATTTTCCCCCTTGCCATCGTGTTTTCTGATATTTAAGACAACAATGATATGTACATAATTAATTACTTAAGATACATTACGCGTTCCGTAATGTTTCTATTTTTAGGAATTTTTTTAGAAACATTTTTTTCTATTTTTGTTTTTGAGAACAATTTCTAAGTATTTTAAGGTATTTGATAATTATATAAAATTTCTATTCCCGGAACAAATACATTTAGTATGACCCCAATTTTTTTTTTTTTGTGATTTAGAATTTCTTTTGATTTATTAATAATTTTATTGCATTTTTCTTTTTCTTCTCCTCCCTCTTAGTCTGCCACTGACCTTGGCCATGGTCGGTCGGCGACCGGCTAGACGAGGGTTGATGAGGTCGCTAGCCTTGGGGAAGCCTCACCTTGGCTGCGCAAGGCAACCTCGCCCTGCCACGATGAGGCTCGGGGGCTTTCGCCTAGCCACGATGAGGCTCTCTTGAGCCTCGCCAGTGGCCAGCAAGCTTGGGGCAACCTCGTCGGGGGCTAGTGAGGCTCCAGTGAGGTCGCCGGACCTCGTTTGGTTGGCCGTGCCGAGGCGAGCGATTGGCTAGGGGAAGAAGAGAGGAAGAGAGAAAGAAAAGAAGAGGAAGAAAAAAAAGAAAGGAAAAACTTACTTCTTGTTTCTTGAATTGTTCTTCAGAACAAGAAACAATTTTGTTTTTGTTCTAAATCTATTCTCCAAAAACAAAAGAACAGAAACATGTGTTTGGAGAGTGTTACCAAACACTCCTTGAATCTCTAACGCACAACAACCAAGAGCAAACTAGGGCAGTGATTCGCCGGGCTACTATTACCCATGCCGACATCTCAAAATTTTCTAGAGAGTATCTAATAATATTTGAACTTTGAAATATTCTTCAGTGAAGCCTATACTGAATTTTGACAACAAGGATTGATTAGTCAAAACTTAGTATTCCTTCTTATTTTGCTCTCACAAAATAACAGAATAAGTATATTAAAATTTGTATGAAAACTATTTTTTTTTTTTTTTGCCACAAAAACATTTCCTTGTAAACTGATTTCTAAGATACTGTACTCAGATATCTAAATAATATACCTTATTTTTCGTATCTAATTGGTGATATAATTCGTCGCACCGAGCAAACAAACGTTCTACATCCATCCTTACATGTGAATGTCAATGCTTGTGTAAAAGGAAATTTTCAAATGGATCCGCCGGATATGAGAAACACTAAGGGTATGCTCGGTGTAGCTGAACGGAAAGGATTGAGGGAATAAAACTGAAAAGAAATGGAACGAAATGAAACAGAATGATGGTTTTAAGTAAGAACGGAATGGAATGAAATGAAATCGGGATTCTCTCATTCGTTGTAGGATTAGAAAAAAATATTTGAGAATGGAATGGACATTTCGACAAATTTAGTTTCGGATTAACTAAAACAACCGTAAGATTTTATCAAAACACCGAATAAGAATTTGCCAAACATAGTTCTAAAAGCACGGCAAGTTAATTAAAATGATTAGAAAACACAATTTATTTAACCGAATTATCAAAATATGCCATTTAATATACTTTTAAAAAAAGACTATCGTTAAAGCACAATAAAGAGATAATCAAATACTACCGACGATTATAAAAGCAAGCGCAAAATCATTAGCAAGCACACCCTTAAGAAGAAAGGGCAAAGGACCGTTGTATTAACATGAATACGGTCGAGATAACTGTCGGAAATATAGAAGATCAAACGCACGATAGTCAAACTTCAGCAATTGTATCTTTAGGATCGAAATCATGAGGCTGATTCAACCCATTAGCAAGAACTTATAAAAGATGTCTCTCTCTCTCTCTCTCTCTCTCTCTCTCTCTCTCTCCGCGTTTCAGAGATTTTTTCTACTTAAATCCCTGCGCAGTGCAGAGGCGAAGCACTCACTTGGCCGCTTTACAAGTGCAGGCATAGTAGAAGCAGCCGCGAACGCTCGGCAGGAAGCTGCCCTTCTTAGGCTTGTGGCCCTCCTTCGGCTTGGCCACGATCATCACCTGCTCGTTGTCCTCCGGCCCCTTATCCTCGGCAGCTTCCTTGGCCAGTTCCCCCTCTGCCTTTGCCTCCGCCTCGGCCTCCGCCTCAGCCTCCGCCTCGGCCTCCGCCTCAGCCTTGGCCTCGGCCTCAGCCTCAGCCTTGGAGGCCAGTTTGTCGAGGACACCCAAGAGGAACCTCGTCACTTCTGTGAACTCTGGGCGGAGCCTCGGGTCCTGCGCCCAGCAGGACTCCAGGAGAGGGACGATTTCCTGGGGAATGGACTCCAAACTGGGCCTGATGTTCTGAAACCAAAGTCGTCGACAATTTTAGTAGCGACAGGCTCGCGTTTAAGGAAATTTAGTATCGCGGGCTCGAAGAATTTGGAGCCTGAATCGGGGGCGGGCAGTTCTTCAAGCGCCCATTAAAAAGCAGGATTACATACCCGGCATGTGTCATAGGCCGCAAGTATGGTGGTCCTCCCGTGGAACGGGGTCTCGTTGGTGAGCAGCTCCCACAGGATCAGAGAGAAGCTGAAGACATCCGCCTTGTGATCGTAGTGCCTCCTCGTTCCCCTCGGGCACGGTTCGATGCTGTACAGCTGAACTCCATACAGACCCAGAAGACAAAAGGAGAACAGAAAGAAAAGAAGACTGAATCAGATGACATTGTTCTAACCAAAAGAGCTGGCAATAATCAATAAGTTGGTTCTGGAAATGATTTGAAGTGTACCTCTGGGGCCATCCACCTGTAGGTGCCCATTTCACCGGTCATTTCAGCGGTTACTTCTTCTCTTGCCAGCCCAAAATCTGCCAGTTTGAGATGCTTCTTGTCCTCCGTCAGGAGCAGATTGCCTAGGCAGCATCAGTTTTTAGCAAGGGCATACGATATAAATCCTTAGAATCCATCTATATCTACCGAATATAATCCGTTCGAGGCAAAACCCTAACGACAGTAGATATAAATCGCCACGTGTATTGAAAACCCTAAGCCTTGTTGGCCACATCCCGGTTCGTTTCTAGAGAGATTTGCGAGGGTCTCGCGGGAAGTTTCGAAACGTGAACTTAGAAAGAACAACAGATATTAAGTAGCAGAAAAGGAATGAAACGTACTCGGCTTGAGGTCACGGTGGATGATGTTGTTGGCGTGCAGGTACTCCATGGCTCCGGCGATGTCCAGCGCGAAGCCAATCGAGAGCTTCAGATCCAGAACCTGGGGTCGAATGCTGCTCAGATGCTTGTGGAGATTGCCATCTCTCATCAGCTCAGTCACAATCATCATCAGTGGTTGCACGCTAGCTCCCACGAACTTGTTTTTCAATAAACAAAGACAAATCAAAGAAAAAGAAGTTCCATCACTACCATTCTTAACATTATGATTTAATTAGAAACTCACAAGAATGGAGATTACATTGAAATTCGAAGTTATACGGAGCAGAGAATTCATGACAGACAACTGATTTGGCCATCATTACAAACTCGCCTACACTAACACTAAGACCAAAGTCTTATCCATTTATAGATGGAACTTCGATAGCAGCTAGATTTACACTACATTCATACTAACATTTCATATCAAAGTTAGCACGATTATTAATATCAGCCAAGGTATTAATCCCACAACCTTAACCATCAATTAAGGATTGGTTGTACCGAAGATATTTATGTGCATAAGTTTCGAGCCTACGGCTTGCCATTCGAAGAATGATGATAAAATGCACATCATTTTTTATCTAACTATGGCCAATGACGATAGGAATTGTGTATCTATAGTGTTGAATATTCTTCGAAAAATCAACACGAAATTTTCCATCAAATTAAACTAAACCCAATTTACTACAGCATTACAAGAAAAAAAAAACCTAATCCTAGGGACTTTTACTTATTTCACCATGCTTTTACATAACCATTAGCATTGCTGTTTCCAGATGTGTGCAAGCTAGGTTCACATCATTCTAGTAAGCCAACATGGAGAGACAGTAAAAAAAAAAAAAATTGGGATATAATTTGAGCTATAACTTTCAGGTTAAAAAGACGTTCTATTTCATACAGACATGAAAGACAAATTATGTTTTATGGTAGCTTAAGTTTCCATATAATAAGTCACCGAGTTCGTCATGACTTTTGCTCGAACACCATTTTAGCGATATAGTTTTCCTAAAAAAAATCCCGGAATGATTAAAGAGGCATAATTTCTTTATGATGAGAAGGGTGGGGGAAAAATACAAATTTTCCTTAGAAAAAAAAGGTTTCAGACACAATGTGCTATCTAAATTATTGTCAAGCACACTAATTTTTTTTTTAAATTACAATTTATCATAAGAAAAAAAAAAGTTTCCAGACACACTGTGCCATCTAAAATAACGTCAAACGCCATAAAATTAAGAATATACCTTCACAATGTTTTGGTGGGTGGCCCTGGAGAGAAGCATGACCTCCCTTTTGAATCTCTCCTTGTAATCCTGATAAGTCATGGATTCTCCATACGGCCGAATGATTTTCACTGCGACCGACTTGGAATCGTACCTGAAATGTGGTATTCGAAACATTAGACTTTTATTGATTATTTAATATAGACATTTTATTAAAAATTTATCCCTAAAAAAATTATGATAAAAAAAAAATTAACAGATGGCTCAATGAATCTTTTTACATCATATGTTGTGTTGTCTTGTTTTGGGTTAAAATAACTCACACCAATCATTGGCCAATCCAATCTAATTCTCGTTATCCGAACACCTGGATCAACCGTTACGGAATGTCTTTTTAGGCAATATCTATGACGGTATTATAACCACGTGTTACTTGGTAGATATGCATGAGATTCACGAGTGACTGATCAACAGACCGTTAATGTAGTTAGATTTTTCCGTATATAAAAGCCCGTTACTTGATCCGTCACTTCGGTTATCCTGATTCAGGTGGACATGGTCCGTATTTTAACCATAACTGCTCATCCATGTATTTTAACTAGAATGCCTGTCACAGTCTAAAAAAAACAAGTTTCAAGCAAGATGGTTTCCTTTTTTTTTTTTTTAGCCAGATAGGGTTGATGAATTCTCAAAAGAGGGTGCGAAAAATCAAGAGCAAGCAAAACAAAATTTATCCAAACGATGCCAAAAAATGAAATTTTTATAAACAAAATTTAATTTTAGAGGGAGCAAGAGGAAGAGGAACCTACAGTCCTTCATAGACAAACCCCGACAGGAAAAAAAAAAAAAAGATTTAACACTAGAATGCCTGTCACAGGTCTAAAAAAAACAAGTTTCAAGCAAGATGGTTTCCTTTTTTTTTTTTTTTTTTTTTTTTAGCCGATAGGGTCGATGAATTCTCAAAAGAGACTGCGAAAAATCAAGAGCAAGCAAAACAAAATTTATCTAAACGATGCCAAAAAAAGAAATTTTTATAAACAAATTTTAATTTTAGAGGGAGCAAGAGGAAGAGGAACCTACAGTCCTTCATAGACAAAGCCCGACAGGAAAAAAAAAACAAAGATTTAACACTAGAATGCCTGTCACAGGTCTAAAAAAAACAAGTTTCTAGCAAGATGGTTTCCCTTTTTTTTTTAGCCAGATAGGGTTGATGCATTCTCAAAAGAGAGTGCGAAAAATCAAGAGCAAGCAAAACAAAATTTATCCAAACGATGCCATAAAATGAAATTTTTATAAACAAAATTTTAATTTTAGAGGGAGCAAGAGGAAGAGGAACCTACAGTCCTTCATAGACAAAGGAGTGACGACCTTCTCCAATCATTCTACCAACCCAAACCTCGCTCGAATCGATGAGCAAGCTCTCATCGATCTCAACCACATTGTCACCAACTTCATCATTGCCGTTGCCGTGGCTGTCGCCGGCGTCACTACCATCGCCGGCATCTTCGTTCTTGAATCTGAAGAGAGCTCGGCGGATGTTATCGAGGGAGAGGTTAAAAAGCTCCTGTTGAGACGACCCTTGTTGCAGCATTGATAAGGGAACCAGTTCACTGGGGAGTTGCTCCATAGTTACCTTGCTTTGGAGAGAAAAAAAGGTAAAAATGGTGGCTGTTTTGGAAATGAGAGCGACTTATATAGTATAGAGATTGAATTGAGGGAACTAGGGCTTTAATTGGGATTTGTTAACATGACTTCCAAAGCACAGTAGTGTTAATATCATTTTAATTATAGTTATAATTGGGATTTGTTACTCCGTGTAAGCTCTACAAAAACTTTCCCGAAAATAATCGGACGTGCGATGTCATTGCTATTGTCATTACTCTATAGAATGGGCTTAAACTTAAGGATCTGTTTTGCCATATTAAGACGAATAGCTTTGAAGTAAGGGTCGAATTTGGAAAGGTCGTAAATGGGATTGGGAGGGAAGCGAGAGAATGCAAAGTTAAGGCATCTCGTTTTGCATCATGCATAATTAGGAAATCATTAAAGCTCAATTAATTATATGGATAATTTGGAATAAGGATATGAAGTGATGCCATTTTCTCCACCCAAGTAAAAGGCTGGATCTTGTCTTAAATAATGTTACAAAATGGCCAGCTTAAGTCTTAACTAAGATTTCATCCAAAAAACAGAAAGTCTTAAATAAGGCCCCGCACTCATCCATCAACCAAATTTCCATGATCGACGAGCCCGTGCACCTCATGACGGTGCGTGGACTTGCCAACCAGCAAAGAATTGGCCGACCCAACTTCATCAACTCGACATTAAATTTATTTTTTGTTTTAACTAGGAAAAATGACACAAACAATCCCTAAACTTTGGCTTAATATATAATGTAGTCCCTATACTTTTTAATTTATTCAATGTAGTCTTTGAACTTAGCCCAATGTACAATGTAGACCCTAATCTTTTAATTTGTTTAATATTGTTCCTAACCTTTTGATATATGTTCAACTTAGTCCTTTAACTATATGAAAATGTCTAATATTGTCTCCGAGTCCCTGAACTATGTAGAAACGTTCAATATTATCTCCAAACTTTATTTAATGAAGGGATAACATTGAATATTTTTATATAGTTCATGGACTAAATTGAACATATATAAAAAAATTAGGAATCATATTACACAAATAAAAAGTTTAGGGATCACATTGAACAAATCAAAAGTTCATGAATCATATTAAATATTGGGCCAAAGTTCATGGACTCTGTGTCTCATTATGCCTTTGAATTATTATTTTGTTTGATCGTATATTTTTTGCAATAGCTGAAGTCAATTATTAGAAGATAAATTTACAATAAATCGTTAGGGCCTACACACATCCTAGGGCAATAATTGCTAATGATTTTGTGGTATGTAATAGTACGTTTGATAATCGTTCTGTTCCTATGAACAACTTTTGCTTATAAATGCTTTTTTTTTTTTTTATTCTGTTCCCAAGAATAGATTTTGAGTTTTTGAAGACGCTTGGTAACTATCTAAATTTTTTGCTCTCGAGATAGAAATGTGTTTGGTAGAATTTTTAATTTTTTTAAAATTCTTTTAATTTTTTAATACTTTTGTTACATTTTTTTCTTTTTTTCTTTTTCCTTTTCTCTTCTTCTTCATTCTTCTTTGTGGCCGGTCCGTGGCCGGCAACGGGTGGGCAAGGTTCAGTGAGTTTGCTGGAGGCTTGCTTGGCCATGGCGATCCTCGACCTTGCTGGATTTGGGTAAGGCTCAGCCTTGTCGGTGGCTAGGCAAGCCTCACCTAGCCGGGCGAGGTCGACCTTGCTCTACTTAGATGAGGCCAAGGCTCCCCGTGGCTAGGTGAGCCTCTTGCAAGCTCACCGAACCTTGCCTTGGCTTGGTGAGACTCCGATGAGCTTGTTAGATGTCGCTCAGCCAGTCACAGGCCATCGATGGTGGCGGCGGCGGCGGCGACGGCGGCGGCTATTGGTAGTGACTGGTGACTAGTTAGGAGGAAGAAGAAGAAGACAAAAGGAGAAAAGAAGAAAAGAAAAGAGAAAAAAAGTTGGGCTTGATCTTTGAAATTGTTTTTTTTTTTGGTAAAAAGCTTGATCTTTGAAATTGTTCTCGAGAACAAAAGCTATTTTTTTTGTTTTTATTTACTTTTTGATTCTATTTCAAATTTATTCTCGGGAACAAGGAACAAAAAATGGATTTTGTTCCCAAGAACAAAAAATTTACCAAACGGATTTATTTTTTATTATTTATTTTTTTCGTAGAATAAAAGAACATAATCAATTGTTCTTAGGAGTGTTACCAAGGAGCAAAAAATTTACCAAACAGTTTTTTTAAATTTTTTTTTTCAGGTAATAAAAGAATATAATTAATTGTTCTTAGGAGTGTTATCAAAAGAGGCTATAACACAACACATCTAGATCATCACATTCTTCAGCAGACACGAACATGGGCTTGTGCTGGAGAGCCCATGATCAGCCTTTTCATCTTCATCTTTGACTCTTAACTTTGCCTCTCAAAGCTGCTCCTTCAGCTCCAGTCACCCGCAAACAAAATTAGTAAAATAAAACACAAACATCAATACCTTTATGAGGCATAAAGATCATGCTTACGTGTAGTGTCATTTAGAAAAACAAGAAATTGTCGATAAGGATGAAGCATGATTTGGGGGGAGGGGGGATTAGTATGAACTAATTATAATATCCAAAAGAGGAAAAATCCATCTCCTATGAAGATGAATTTATTGAATATTAACTTTATCCGCCCTTTAATATGATGGTTGGCGAGAGACCTTAGATTATTCACGAAAAAATATTTCCTTCATTATCCCAAAAACTTTCACTTCCTCTCGGGATTTTCTCAAGTTTAGTGTGGAAATCATTTTTCGTGATTGCCGTCCAGATGTTTTATTCCAAAGCACACATAATAGAGTCCATTCTATGGCGATTTCGTAAGTTGATTTTGGTAATTTTTCCTTTTATTTGTTGTCCAAAACTCTTTTCTACACTTGGATATATACTGATAATTGTTTGAACTTCCACTTCAGTTGGCTCGTCTGGTGTTTCCACTCCAGAGATGAGGATCCTTTTGGTTTGGTGGTGCTGGAGAGGAACCAAATCAAAAGGAAAAACGAAAACAAGAAGATGGAGGAAAAACCAAAAAAAAGAAAAAGAAAAAAATGTATTCGTCCTTTTTTATCGGATGTCTCCGAAGAGACGTATTCGTCCTTTATTATTAAAGAATTTATTAATTTATGAATTATCTGTTTTTCTTGTTTCCAAGTCAGATAAAAATTGAATGCATGCGATATAAGAAAAGGGAAAAGAAATGGGTATGATAATATCTTGCTATTTTGTTCTCAAATTCTAGAATATTATCAATATTGAAAAAATTATGCAAAAATATACATTCGAATTTATATATATGAACATTTCAGTTTTTTTTTTTTCCTTCTAAATTATGTATGTGCGCCGCATAATTTAAATTAAGAAAAAAAAAAAAAAAAAAAAGATTGGGTAATTGAAGAAAATAGAGAGAGCGAGATGAGGCCTCACACTCGAGACGGCATTTCTCTTCCACTATGCTCTCGGGCGGGCTTCAGCTTGGCGTATTCCACCCCCAGCTTCTTGCTCGTCCACCGGGGCCTCCTGCTCTGGAATCATACGGCGACTTACCGCTGGCCTGTCCTTCCTCTCTGACTCGAGCTTGTGCTTGTTCTCAAAGTTTTGCTCGAGGAGCTCCACCTGCTCCTTGCTCAGCTTCCGCTTCCCCCGTCCCGGCCCTCCGTCCCTTTCTCTCGAGTCCCTTGCTCTTCTTTTGCCTCCGCCACGGCTTTGTCTCCGCTTTTAAGCCCCGCTGTTCTCGTCAGCACTAGTGCGTATAAATATGCATTCGCTTTCCACAAGAAAAAATATTTAAGATTACTTGTATAAATGCGCTAGTATTAGAGTAGGTTTTGTGGGGTAAGTAGTGGCAGGCGTGGACCTAAAGGTTCGAGGATGCTTCCACAAACATGCTATGTATGATGCGTTTCTTTGGAAAGTCTCAATCACAAGTTCGAACTACGCATGCCTGATTGATCCATGATCCGCGCCGCAGATTCAGCCTTGTGATCGTAGTGCCTCTCTTTTCCCCTTAGGCAAGGGTTCAATGCTGTACAGCTGAACTCCATACGGACCCCCAGAAAGAGAGAACGAAAAGAGGAAAATACAAGACTGAATCAGATGATACAGGTCAAATCAAAACAGCTGGCAATAATCAATAAATTAGTATTGGAAACAATCTAAAGTATACCTCAGCGGGCATCCACGTAGAAGTGCTCACCGAAAAGAAATTCGAATTCCCCTTGCCTTTGATGAGCGTGTAAAGAAGCATTAGGTGGGAAAGGCCGGAGTGAGAGCTCAATCCAAGACATGAAAGCGGAATCACAGCTATCAAAATAAGTAGTTCAATGCCGATGAAAAAGACAATTCCTTTTTTTATGTTATGAGAAACTTTTTTTTTTTTTTATTAAAAAACTTTCTTCGAAATTGAGTTGATCGAAACTCTATAGCCATGGCCATGAGGGTTTGGGTGATTCGGCCAGCTAACGAAAGCCATTTGTTTGCCCAGAAGCTGTCCGACTGGCAAAGAGTCACCTCTCTCACCAAACTCGTCCTTTATTTTCTTGTATTGGAGACCCACGGAAAGCGAACCACAGATGTCTTTGCTAGCTTTATTGATGGCTCTAATTTCAGCTCCTTACACGTCTTACAAATGATTTTGCCCTTCTAATTTCTTAGACCTCTTTCAAAAGAACGTGGCCTAGTGTTGCTCTGAGTCAGCGAACCGCCACACGGCTCCAAGTCCCAAGCGCAACCTTCCGTAAGAAGCAATGATATGTGCAGAATTAATTACTTAAGACGGACGGTCACATCTTCTTATTGAAGACAATACAAATATGTACATAACTAATTACTTAAGATATTAAATCTTTAGATACGAAAACCAACAACAGACTAGGGCAGTGATTCTTGGGGCTACTATTGTCCCCACCACATCTCTAATTTTTTCTAGAAAGTATTTAACAATATTTAAACTTTGAAAAATACTTCAGTAATGCCTATATTCAATTTTAACAACAAAGATCGAATAGCACAAGCTTTTTATTTTGCTCTCACAAAATGAGAGAATAAGGATGGCAAAATTTGTATGGAAATTATTATGCTACAGAAACTATTCATTATTAACTAAGTTTTAAATCATTGCACTCATATATCTAAATAATGTAAGGTATTTTTCATATCTAATTTGGTGATATAATTCGTCGCGTCGGGTAAATGTTCTAGACCCATTCTTGCATGTGAATATCAATGCTTTTGTAAAAAGAAATTGCCAAATGGATCCGCCGGATGTGAGACATTAAGAGTATGTGTGGTGTAGCTGAACGAAAAGGATCAAGGAAATAAGATTGAGAAGAAATGGAATGGGATGGAATTGAATGATGGTTTAAATAAGATGGAATAAAATGAGAATTCTCTCGTTCGAATGTAGATTAAAAAAATATATTAGAATGGAACGGACGTTTTGACAGATTTAAGTTTGGATTTACTAATATAGCTGTAAAAATTTATCAAAATACTGAATAAGAATTTGCCAAACATAATTCTAAAGCATGGCAAATTAATTAAAAATGATTATAAAACACACTTTATTTAACTAAATTATTAAATTGTACTATGTGATATAGTTTTAAAATTAGATTATTGTTAAAGCACATAAAGACATAATCAAATTTTACCGACCAGGTAAATCAGCTTGATAACTAACGGTCGAGATTAACCGTATGAAATATAATCCAACCAAAGTCAAGGCACGATAGTCAAACTTTAGCGGCTGTAATCTCAGAGGTCATGGCCATGGCCCCTGACCCCTTTTTTACGTGGTCTTTTTGTTTTTTTTTTTTTTGTTGAACGAAGTGGTCTTTTTGTTTAAATTAACCTATTTATTCTTTTCCACAGAGTCAAAAAGGGCCCAGTGGTGGGGGCCACAGGTTCTGTGAGTTCCGGGTGTGGGACTGTGGCGGTGGCCATCGCAATGGCCTAGCGACGCATGGCCAGCTGGCGCTTTGCAGTCTAGTCCATTGCGAGAGGCCAATGGCCTTGAAAAAGTGAAGAGAATCAAAATTTTTTTTTCGAACAGGAATCAACTTGCAATTGAACCATCTAATAAAAGCATTACTGTTCTTGTCAAGCGCTCCATTTTGCCTTCTAGTCTTCACAGCATCGCAATTATGGAGAAACTGGGGAGTGAACTGATTCCATTATCAGCGTTGCAGTATGGGTCGCCTCAAGCAGAGCCTTTTAACCTCTCCCTTGATAACATTCCCGAAGCTCTAATTGGGTTCAGAAGTGGCAATAGCGATGGTGAAGTTCTTGACGATTTGGTTGAGATCGATGACAGCTTGTTCATCGATCCAAGCCAGGTGTGTGTCAGAAGACCAAAGGAGAGTATCGAGAGGAAGAAGTTTTTCTGTATATTCAGTATATTTTGTGTTCTGTACAATTTGTATTTAATTACAATGTAAGGAATTAATAAAGGAAAGCAAGAAATTGATAAAGGTAAAAGGATATTCCTCTATCTTTCTAATCCTAAATTAAACATAATTTCCTATCTATCGATGATTGAGTAAAATCTCCAGAATCATATCTTCCAACACTCCCCCTCAAGCTGATGGCTTGTAGATGTCCAAGACACTAAGCTTGCTTAGAAGATATGCATGTTGTCTTTGACAGAGTGGCTTAGTAAATATGTCTGCTGGTTGCTCTGAAGTCCTGATGCCCTTTGTTTCGATCACTCCTTCTTGGATTTTCTCTCGAGTAAAATGACAATCAACTTCTATGTGTTTAGTCCTCTCATGCAATACAGGATTAGCTGCGAGTTTGAGTGCTGAGTCATTGTCACAAAAAAGTATAGTTGGTCCTTCGACTCGTGCTCCAAGGTCTTGAAGTAAACCCCTTAGCCAAACTATTTCACAGACAGTCTTGGCCATAGATCTATACTCCGCTTCGGCTGAAGATAGAGATACAGTAGATTGCTTCTTTGTTTTCCATGAGAGTAATGATTCCCCAAATTTGATGCAGAATCCAGTGATAGATCTCCTACTCATAGGGCATGTAGCATAATCTGCATCGCAATAAGCCGTCATCTTCATGTTGCATTTCCGAGAAAGAAGTATCCCCAACCCTGGACATGTCTTCAAATATCTCACAATTTTCAAGGCTGCATTCATGTGAGATTGCTTCGGACTATGCATAAACTGGCTGAGGGTCTGCACTGCATAGCAAATATCTGGCCTAGTCATAGTGAGATATATGAGTTTCCCTACCAGTCTCTGGTAACCCGATGGATCTTTTAACAATGGATCATCAGAAGAGGAAGATGTGCCAGTGTCATATTCGACATATGTCAATTTGGCATTCTGTTGAATGGGAATAATGGTTGGTCTACAACCTGATAATCCTGTTTCTGAGATAATTTCCATTATGAATTTCCTCTGACTGAGAGAGATTCCCTGATCTGAACAAGCTATCTCAATTCCAAGAAAATACTTAGGTGACCTTAAATCTTTGATATGAAAGGTGGAATGCAGATACTCTTTAAGCTTCTTTACGGCAAAATTATCATTTCCCATGATAAGTATGTCATCAACATAAATCATCAGGTAAATAGATGACATACCTTTTGTCCAGGTGAATAGGGCATAGTCATACTTGGACTGTTTGAATCCAGCCGCCATAAGAGCATTGGTGAACTTGGCATACCATTGTCTAGAGGCTTGCTTCAATCCATAAAGAGATTTACGGAGACGACATACCTTAGACTCCCCCTGTCTTCGTAATCCCGGTGGAAGATCCATGTAGATTTCTTCATCCAGATCTCCATGTAAAAATGCGTTATGCACATCCATTTGGTGCAGTGACCAGTCACGAAAAGCAGCAACGGATAGAAAGGATTGAACAGTGACATCCTTTGCAACAGGCGAAAATTTTTTGTGATAGTCAAAACCTTCTCGCTGAGTGAAGCCTTTGGCCACCAACCTAGCCTTATATCGCTCCACAGAACCATCTGCCTTGTATTTGATCTTGTAAACCCATTTACAGCCTATGGGTTTGCGATGAGTAGGCAATGCTACAATATCCCAGGTATGATTTTCGTTCAGGGCATGCAGCTTAGCCTCCATGGCCTTTTGCCAACGAGGATCGTCTTTGGCCTCATTATAATTAGACGGCTCTTTTTCTTTAGAAATGCGGCTCATGCAACATAAATGTTCTGGTGATAGCCTATCAAATGAGAGGTAAGACGATATGGGATAACGAGTACCTGACAACTTCGATGAACCGCAAATGTAATCCCTTGTCCAAGCTGGTGGATGAGCTGCTCGTTTAGAACGCCGTAGAGGTTCTTGTGATATTAAAGAATCTTCTGCAGCAGGACTTGGTTCTGGGAGTTCATTTAACTGTGTTGATTCTTCGACATGGGATTCTTCAGTTGGGTGATTTGTAGATGTCTCAACGGGTAATGCAGATGATTCACCAGTTGGTCTTGGTAGAGGAGTAGCAATAAATGTGTCGCCCAAAAGCACATCTTCTTCTAATAGAAAAGTTGAATTCCTTGTCTCTTCATCTTCAGGTGAGGAATTAAGAGCTCGGAAAGGAAAAATATTCTCATGAAAGACAACATCTCTACTGATAAAGAATTCCCCTGTGGATGGTGCATAAATTCGATACCCCTTTTTTAAGGTGGGATATCCCATGAATACGCATTCACTGGCACGTGGTGCCATCTTATCCTTGTGTCCGACTGTAGTGGCATAACATAAACATCCAAAAACCCTGAGATGGTTCAAATTCGGTTTGTTGCCATATAACATTTCAAATGGTGTTTTTCCATTAAGAATCCGTGATGGCATTCGATTAATCAAATATGCTGCAGTAATCACACAATCTCCCCAAAATTTTTTAGGGATAGATGCTTGAAACTTGAGGGCACGTGCTACTTCCAAGAGGTGACGATGTTTCCTTTCAACAACACCATTTTGCTGTGGTGTATAAGTGCAAGAGCTCTCATGCAAGATTCCACTTAGTGAAAATAAGGAAGCACACTCACCGTTGAAAAACTCTCTTCCATTATCAGTTCTAATGCGACGGACTGTCCTCCCAAATTGAGTTTTGGATAAGCTAAGAAAAGTTCTCAGATGAGAAAAAACCTGATTCTTGGACTGCATGAGGAATGTCCATGTCGCACGAGAGAAATCATCAACAATTGTGAGGAAAAATCGTGACCCATCATGATGCTCTGTATGATAGGGCCCCCAAACATCTGCATGGATTAGTGAAAAAATACTATCTGCTCGAGAATTACTATTTGGGAAAGGAGCACGTGTTTGTTTTGCCAAAGGGCAGATAGGACAGTGGGGACAAGGGAATGAGGCACTATGTCCTAATCTTTTATGATAAAGAGAATTTTTGTCATTGATAACATAGTTACACAATGATTTATTGAATTGAACAGACGACAATTGAAAACTGCTAGGGAAATTTATCCAGAAATAGAGTCCTTGATAAGCTTTACCCAAGCCCATCATTTTGCCAGTCGAAGGGGCCTGAAAGAAACAATTATTTGGAGTGAATAGAACATGACATGAATTTTCCTCAGAGGCTCGATTAACTGATATGAGGTTGAATTGGAAGTCAGGTACATAAAGCACATTTTGAAGTGTGATTAGGGGACTAAGAATCACAATGCCAGTCATGACAACTTGTGTGGAGTTTCCATTTGGAAGCTGCACTGATATAGGAAAAGATAATTTCTTGATTTTTGAAAAAAATCCCTTATCACAGGCTATGTGATCACTGGCACCTGAATCTATAATCCATGCAGTCTTTGAGATTGAATTCAAGCAATAAGATGTACCTGTGAAACTCCCGGCTTTATCTGATGCATCTAGCTTTTTCAAAGCCTCCATCAACTCCTGATACTGCTCATGTGAAATTGATTTCTCTGTCGGCTGACCCAATACCTGAAAAACCTGTGAAGATTTCCCTTTTTCTTTTTCTCCAGGTCTCCCATGTAATCTCCAACAATTCTCAATTGTATGGTGGGGACGTTTGCAAAATTCGCAGTACAGTTTACCTTTTCCTTTTTGGCTATTTTTGGCAATTGAAGGAAATTTGCTGTTGGGCTGAAAAATTTGGGCTGAAGTAGGCCCATATAATTCTGAGTCAGTGGGCTGAAAAACTCGCGGCCCACTGACCTCTCGCTGCTGGGCCCTTCCTCGCGGCCCATCTGCTCCAGCAAATCGGTTCCGTGGGCCTACCGAGAATGGCCCAGCTGCCGAATAATAGGGACCGTCAGATTGGTCCCCCAGATCAAGGCCGTCGAACTGTTCTCCAAGGCTAGGGTTAGGGTTACGGAACCCCCCATTCGCCCCCTTTCTATCTGTGATTCCAGCGTTTCGCTGTTGGGAGCGAAAATGGCCTCTCGCGGCGGCCAGAGCCATCGCCTCGCTTCCTCTTCCGTAGGCCGCCATCTTCTGTTGGCTTTCTTCCTGGACGGCGAGCTGGTAGATCCGGCCAAGACTTGGCATGGGTTCCATCGTCAGAATCTGGGACCGAAATGAAAGGTATGTCTCGTTCAAGATTAGGAGAAACCTAATTGCTTTCTCTCTCTTGCGCATGGTCTTGTACTGTCGCAGAATGGGTTCGGGCCACTCGAACTTCTCTTCGGCCGACTCCAATTCGTTCCACAGTGCTGACAATTTATTGTAGACCGTCGCGATACCCATATTTCCCTGTTTCAGATCTGAAATCTGCTGTGTTATAGAGAAAATTTTGATCTGATCTAGTTTCCCATACCTTTCTTTAATATTGTCCCACATCTCTTTCGCATCTTCCGTCGGGGGGAGTCCCCCTGCGACTTCGGATGTGATACAGTTTCTGATCCAGGTTCTGACGAGCTAGTTGCATTTTCTCCAAAAACGGGCCATTCGCTCATCGGTTGGGACCGGAATGGTTCCGTCGAGAAACCCTTCCTTATCTTTCGTTACCAGGGCACGCCGGAGCTCCCACGACCAGGTCGAATAGTTATCCGGGCCTGTCAGTTGCTGACTGATGAGCTTGAGCTCTGGTCCATCGGCGTTCGACATGTAGAGAGGATCGCCGGGCTCCGGTCGTCCTCCGGCAGCAAAGATCTGGTAAGGAAAAAAACCAGGTGAAAAAGTCAGGTAGGTATTCGCCCCTACATTCGACCCGCTTTCTTGACCCGCATTGAAAAAATTTGGGGAAGGATTCGTTCCTCCCGATTCGCCTAATCCGCCCGTCTGCTTCGGGCCGAAGGTAGAGCCTGCCCCAATATTGGTTGGTGCGCCTCCGTCAGTCCGCACATTGCCTTGGTAGCCTGGCTGTGATGTGTGTGGGTTTATCCCATGGATCCATGGGTATGGCATCCACTAGTATGGATGGCTCGAAGAGGGCTGCCCCAGATTGAACTGAGCCGGAAAGTTCTGCCAAGGCATGTGTGGGGGCTGGATCTGACTTTGGCTGAATTGTTGCTCCGCCATGGTCGACACAACAGTCGAATCTTGGTTGTGTGTACTCTGTGGCGTCGCATCCCTTGAAGGTACGTCATCCGTTCTAATGGTAGGAACTTCTGATATACTCATTGTAAAAAAATTTAAAGAGAGATTGATTCCTTTTGATAACTGTTTTGCAGGGTACAGTTCTTCAAGGCAATCAGATTGAATGGATGAAGAATTTCTTCTGGAATCACAGGTTGGTAACAAAGGGTAAAGGAAAGAGAATTCCTGCTGAATGCTGTTTTTGTTCTGCAGTGGCAACAACAATAGACGAAGAAAAGCAGGCAATTCGGAAAGATGAAAGCTATGCCAGGATCGGCAAGTGCTCTGATACCATGTTAGAAGACCAAAGGAGAGTATCGAGAGGAAGAAGTTTTTCTGTATATTCAGTATATTTTGTGTTCTGTACAATTTGTATTTAATTACAATGTAAGGAATTAATAAAGGAAAGCAAGAAATTGATAAAGGTAAAAGGATATTCCTCTATCTTTCTAATCCTAAATTAAACATAATTTCCTATCTATCGATGATTGAGTAAAATCTCCGGAATCATATCTTCCAACAGTGTGGATTGGTAAAATGATTGAAAAAGGTCGTCATTCCACCGTTTATGAAGGACGGTAGGTTCATCTTTTTCTTGCTCCTCTGAATTAAATTGGTTTAATCCCAACATGTAAGTCTAGACCTACATGTTCATGAACGTCCACTGTTTATTTATGAAGGGAGGTTCCTCTTTTTCTTGCTCCTCTGAATTAAATCGGTTTAATCCCAACACGTAAGTCATGAACATGTAAGTCCAGAAAAGTCCAGAACTTCTGGACTTACATGCCAACATGTCGTCATGAACGCATGGACTTACATGTTCACGAGGGCGTGAACATGTGAGTTTATGAGTTCATGAACATGTAAGTCCGGAACTTATAAGTGTGTCCTGCACTTACATGTTCATGGACTTACAGGCCAACTTGTCTTCATGAAGGCCTGAACTTACATGTTCATCATCCTGAACATGTAAGTCCAGCACTTACGTGTTCAGGATCCTGAACATGTAAGTCCAGCACTTACGTGTTCATCATCCTGAACATGTAAGTCCAGAACTTACGTGTTCATCATGTAAGTCCTGGACTTACATGTTCATCATCCTGAACATGTAAGTCCAGCACTTACATGTTCATCATGTAAGTGCTTACATGTTCATCATGTAAGTCCAGAACTTACATGTTCATCTTGTAAGTCCAGCACTTACATGTTCATCATGTAAGTCCAGCACTTTCATGTTCATCATCCTGAACATGTAAGTCCTGGACTTACATGTTCATCATCCTGAACATGTAAGTTACATATAAGTCCAGAACTTATCGTGAACATGTAAGTCCAGAACCTACATGTTCATGTTCCCGAACATGTAAGTCCAGAACCTCCATGTCCATGTTTTTTTTTTTGGGTAGAAACCTACATGTCCTTGTTCCCGAACATGCAAGTCCAGAACCTACATGTTCATGGAACTTACATGTTCATGGACTTACATGCAACATGTCGATTCACTTCCAACCTATTAAAAGCACTCCCAACCTAATAAAAGCATTAGTCTGCAGAATAGACTTGCATGTCGATTCACTCCCAAAGTAATAAAAGCATTAGTGTCCTCGTGCTCCTCCATAGCATCGTTCTTATGGAGCAACAGGGTAGCGAAATGGTTCCTTAACCTCTCACTTTTTCTTGCTCCTCTGAATTAAACTGGTTCATAAATTCGTTTTGTGTCATCGTTTGGATTTTTACTTACTCTTGATTTTTCCCATCTCTCTTTTGAGAATTCATCAATCCTATCTAGCTAGAAAGTAATCATTTTTTGTGGAACTTGCTTTGCTTAGATCCATGAAAGAGGATTTTAATTGAACTTGTGGACTTTTTCGGTGACTTTAAAGCCTTTTCCATCGAAAAGAATTGGCACGTTAATTGAACTTGTGAATATGTCGTCCTCGGATAACAGAAATTGAATTGGATTAGCCATGATTGATTGATGTGAGGTCCCTGAACCCCGAACAAGACAACATGACATACTATGTAAAAAGATTCATTAGGCTATCTGTTAATTTTTTTAATCCTAATTATTTTTAGATATATATAATAAAATGTCGCAAAAAAAAATTATTAGTATAAGTATAATGTTTCGGATCTCTCATTTCAGGTACGGTTCCAGGTCAGTCGCAGTGAAAATCATGCAGCCTAATAGAGAATTAATGACTAATCAAGATTACAAAGAGAGATTCGGAAGGGAGGTCATGCTGCTCTCCTGGGCCACCCACCAAAACATCTTGGAGGTATATTATTCTTACTTTTAGGGTGTTTGACACGACTCAAAAAGCACGGCGTGTCTCTAACCCTTTATTTTTCTAAGGATAAACTGTATTGTTTTATCTCCTTTCTCATTATTTTGGAGGTATATTATTCTTACTTTTAGTGTGTTTGACATGACTTAAGATAGCACGGCGTGGGAACACTTTACTTTTCTAAGGATAAACTGTATTCTTTTATCTCCTTCCTCATCATTTTGGAGGTTTATTATTCTTACTTTTAGTGTGTTTGACATGACTTAAGATAGCACGGCGTCTCTCTAACCCTTTATTTTTCTAAGGATAAACTGTAATTCTTTTATCTCCTTTCTCATCATTAAGACATTATGCCCTTTTAATCATTCCGAGCTTTTTAAGAAAAACTAAAAATATAATATGATGTTGGACAAAAGTGGCAAATTCAGCAGCTTATAAAAGAGCTAATCGTTCATGCTCGACCATTGCATTATGAGGAAACTTAATCTCCCATAATTGTGAATGGAAAGTGTATTAATTTTTCATATCTATATGAATAGAACATAACGTCTTTTTAACTTAAAAATTACAGCTTGAACTAGATCCCAATAATTTCTTTTTTTGTTGACAAGCTCTCCAGTTGCCTTACAAGAATTATGTGAACCTAGCTTCCATACATCTGGAAAAAGTAATGCTAATGGCTATGTAAAAGTATAGTGATATAAGTAAAAAAAATTCCTAGGATTAGGTTTCTTTTCTTGCAATATTGTGAAAATTCGGGTTTAGTTTAAATTAATTGGAATATTTTTTTTCCCTACAGTTAAAAATATAGTCAAGGTTGTGTGATTAATACTTGGGCTGATAGTATTAATCATGCTAACTTTGGTATGGAAGGTATGCATGAATGTAATCTAAATCTAGCTTCTGCCTTCATGTATAAATAAATAAGACTGCAAATGTAGGCGAGTTTGTAACGATTGCCAAATCATTTGTCTATCAACACTTCTCTACTTGGGATAACTTCGATTTTCAATGTAATCTACGTTCTTTTGAGTTTCTAATTAAACCACAATATTAAGAATGCTAGAGATTTAACTTTATTTATTTATTTATTTGTTTATGAAAACAAGTTCGTGGGAGCTACCGTGGAACCAGTGATGGCGATTGTGACTGAGCTGATGAGAGATGGCGATCTCCGCAAGCATCTGAGGAGCATCCGACCCCACATTCTGGATCTGAAGCTCTCGATCGGCTTTGCGCTCGACATTGCCAGAGCCATGGAGTATCTGCATGCTAACGACATCATCCACCGAGACCTCAAGCCAAGTACGTGATCATTTCATTCTTTTAGCTGCTAGTTTCCATCTGGTGTTCTTTTGAGTCCATATGTTTCGAACTTCTTTGAGACCTTGCCAATCTTTCTAAGACCGAACTGGGATGTCGCCGGCTCTGTTTAGGGTTGGGATACATGCCATGATTTATATCCCCTGTCGTTAGGGTTTTACTTCAGATGAGGATTATATTTGCTAGATACGAGTGGATTTTGAGGACTTACGTCGTATGCCCTTGCCAAAAAACTGATACTGCCTAGGCAATCTGCTCCTGACGGAGGACAAGCAGCATCTCAAACTGGCAGATTTTGGGCTTGCTAGAGAAGAAGTATCCACTGAAATGACCGGTGAAATAGGCACCTATAGGTGGATGGCCCCCGAGGTATGCATTAAATTTTTTTTCAATGCCAATTTGTTGATTAATGCCAGCTCTTTTAATTAGAATAATGCCATCTAATTCAGTCTTTCATGTGTTTTTCTTCTCTTTTTTATTTTTTATTTTTTGTTTGGGGTCTGCACGGAGTTCAGGTGTGCAGCAGTCAACCATGCCCAAAGGGAACAAAGAGGTACTACAATCACAAGGTGGATGTCTACAGCTTCTCGCTGATCCTGTGGGAGTTGCTCACCAACAAGACCCCGTTCCATTGGAGGGGGGAACCCATACTCGCGACCTACGATGCATGCCAAGTACGTATCACGCTTTTAACGCGCACTTGAGGAACTGTCTGCCCTGGTTTCGGCGAAAATTCTTCGAGCCCGCAGTAGTAAATTTCTCTAAAAAGCGCTCGTCATTTCTAAAATGTTTCGATTTTGGTTTCAGAACATTAGGCCCAGCGTGGAGTCCATTCCCCAGGAAATCATCCCTCTCCTGGAGTCCTGCTGGGCGCAGGACCCGAGCCGCCGCCCTGAGTTCGTAGAAATAACGGGTCTTCTCTCGGGTGTCCTCAACAAACTGGCTAGCGAAGCCGAGGTGGAACCGGCCGAGGAAGCTGACGAGGAGGAACCAGAGGATATTGAGCTGGCGATGAATGTGGCCCCGCCCAAGGAGGGCCACAAGCGTAAGAAAAGCAGCTTCTTGCCGAAAGTTCGTGGCTGCTTCTGTGCCTGCACGGATAAGGTGGCTAAGTGAGTGCTTTGCCTTTGCACTCCGCAGAGATTTCGATCCTAAACATAAGACATGATTATGTTTCCTACGGTTAATCTCGCCCAGCAAGAGAAGACATCTCTTTTTAAGTTCTTGCTGATGGGTTAGAACTAGCCGAGTGATTTGGATCCTTAAGATACAGCTGCTGAAGTTTGACTATTGTGCCTTTGACTTTGGTTGACTGGTTCTTCGATCTTCTATGTTTCCTACAGTTAATCTCGACCGTTAGTTTTCAAGCTGATTTCACGGTCCTTTCCCTTTCTTCTGGAGGGTGGTTGCTAATGATTATGAGCTTGCTTTATAGTCGTCGGTAGCATTTGATCATCTCTTTATGTGCTTTAACAATAATCTATTTTGAAAAGTATATCACATGGTACAATTTAACAATTTAGTTAAATAAATTGTGTTTCCTAATCATTTTTAATTAATTTGCCGCTCTTTAGAATTATGTTCGGCAAATTCTTATTCATCGTTTTGATAAATTTTTATAATTGTATCAGTAAATCCAAACTTAAATTTGTAAAAACATCCATTCCATTCTCACATGTTTTTCTTAATCTACAGTTGAATGAGAGAATTTTCATTATATTCCATTTTTATTTAAACCATCATTTTCCATTTCATCCCATTCCATTTCTTTTCAATCTTATTTCCTTGACCCTTTCGGTTCAGTTACACCAAACATGCCCTTAATTTCTCTCACATCTAGTGGATACATTTGACAATTTCTTTTTACGCGAGCATTGATAATCACATGCAAGGATGGGTCTAGAGCATTTACTTGGTGCGACAAATTATGTTGCCAGATTAGGTATTAAAAATAACTTATATTATTTGGGTATCTAAGTGCAATGTTTTAAAAACTTAGTTAATAAAGAATAGTTTGTGTAGCATAAAAAGTTTTCATACAAATTTTGCCATCCTTATTCTCTTATTTTGCGAGAGCAAAATAAAAATCGTGTGCATATAGGCATTACTGAAGTATTTTTCGAAGATTAAATATAGTTAATTACTTTCTAGAAAAAGTCAGAGGTGTGGCGGGGACAACAGTAGCCCCACGGATCACTGCCCTAGTCTACTGCCCTAGTCTGCTATTGATTTTCGTGTTGATCCGATATCTTAAGTAATTAGTTATGTACATGTCATTATTGTCCTAAATATCAGAGAACATTATGGCAGGGTGAAAAATAATTAGTTAATCATTGCGGGTGAAATAAAAATAAAAAGATTTGACCGTCGGTCTTGACTGATTAATTTTGCACATACCATTGTCTCTTATGCGAGGTTGCGCTTGGGACGAGGAGCCGCGTGGTGGTTCGCTGACTCAGAGCAACACTAGGCCTCATTCTTTTCAAAGAAGCATAAGAAATTAGAAGGGCAAAATCATCTGTAAGACGTGTTAGGAGCTGAAAGACTTGGACACCACCTAATGCTTGTCTACACAACCATCAAAGCCAAGGAATATTCGAATCTTAAACTGCATCAGAAGATGTAAAAACAACTCACAGAAACTATAAAGTCTAGAGCGAGAGGAGGAAGAGGAAAGCACCACGGAGCTTACTCAAAGACTTCGAAGTCAACGAAGTTGTCCATAAGCTCTCATCAGTGGCCCGTTAAAAGGAGCTCAAAAATACTAAAGGAGCTCAAAAATACTAATGAAACAATACGCTTGCTGCCCTTTTCTCTACTGGATTGAAGAAGAAAATTCTGCTTGAAACGAGCCTCCAAAAGCATTAACCGTTGGATGTGGGAGCCAGAGATAAGTGGAGGGTAAGCCAAAGCCCCTTTAAGCTAGCAAAGAGTCATCAGAGCTGTGAACTCTTAATCCTCTGGCCAGCCTGAAAATTGAGAAAAATTACCCAAAAAATCTTAAATTAATTATACTTTTGCCAATTCAGTCATCGATCTTTCAATTTCCTTGCCAATTGAGTCCTAAGCCTTTACACATTTTTCCAATTAAGTCTATCTGACCAATTTCGACCAAAAATCGCTAACATAGACCCTGGCCGTTTTGCATGCCTCGCCTGTGGCCGATGGGGGTAATGAAGCCCTCTTCTAGTGCCACTAGAGCCTCGCCAACCATGAGTGAGGGCCTTAAGGCCTTGCCGTATTTGCACAAGGGCATTCATGACCCCATCGGCCACAAGCAAGGATTGCTTGTGACCTTTGCTAGCAAAGAAAAAAAATACAAAAAAACTACAAAGACAAAAAGGAAAATAAAAGTAAAAAATCAAAAAATATTAACATATTATTAAAAATTTTCTATTTCAGCACTAGTCATGTCACATAGGATGACCAATATTCACATTAGCGATTTGTGATCAAAATTGGCAATTGGCAAAATATGTAAAGCTTTGAAACTCAATTGGCTTAAAACTAAATTCATAATAGTGCAATAAGTTCAAGATTTTTTTAGACAATTGTGAATATGGATGAGCATTGGTCTAAGATCAACCTTAGACCAACTCAACCCAGTCGATACTGGTCCGGTTCCCACGGGGACTAGGTTAGTCTTTGGTTCTGGGATCCCTGGACCCTACACTGTGTAGGTTGACCATCGATCTTGAGAATTTAAGGTTGGTTCAACCTAGACCAACCTTATACATACGATATATTATATATTATATGCTTTTATCTACTCTAAATTATAGTGTCTCCTCCTCTATTATTTTCAAAGCTTAGTTTGTTGCGCAAATTAGAAAGTACAAAGAAAGACAAGCCTAATTTGAGGGAAAAGTACACAAGAAGTATCTTTACTTGTGTATGGCACTCATTTTAATGTCACAACTTTTTGCCGGTTCACTTAAGTGCCAAAATTGAAAAAAAAAATGATCACTTAGGTGCCTCTAGCAAAACATTTTGGCTAGAGAAATCATGTGGCTTTTATAATTACAAATTTATTTGAGGTGGCATATTTTGGCACTAAAGTGATCACTTTCTACCAACAATTGGCGCCGAAGTAATCATTTTCTTATTTTTCTTTTTTTATAATGATTGACATTGAAGTAATCACTTCTTAACTTGCTACACAACATTGTTTAGGGGTTTTTTTAGTACTGAAGTGGTCATTTTTTTCATTAAGATTGGTACCGAAGTAATCACTTTTTAACAACGCTTGACATTGAAGTGATCATTTTTTTTTTACAATAATTGACACTGAAGTGATCACTTTTTAATTTGTGTATGGCGCTCACTTTAGTGTCACAACTTTTCGCTGGCTCACTTAAGTACTAAAATTGGAAAGAAAAAACGATCACTTAAGTGTCTCCAGTGAAAACTTCCGGCTAAAAAATTACGTGGCTTTTATAATTAAAAATTTATCTGAGGTGGCATTTTTTTGCACTAAAGTGATCACTTTTTTCATTAAGATTGACACTAAAGTGATCATTTTTTAATAACAATTGGCATTGAAGTAATCATTTTTTTTTTTTATAATGGCTGGCATTAAAGTGATCACTTATTAACTTGCTATACTACATTGTTTAGTTTTTTTTTTTTTTTTTTTTTTTTTTTGGTAATCACTTTTTCATTAAGATTGGCATTAAAGTGATTACTTTTTAACAACGATTGACATTGAAATGATCATTTTTTTTACAATAACTGACACTAAAGTGATCACTTTTTAACTTATTATATGAAGTCATTTAGAGATTATATATTGATTGGGCATGCCGGCAAGCCACATAGGATTAAGAAATTAATTAATTGTTGCCTTATCAGATTTTCAGTGATTCAGATCGAAGTTGACACTTAAGTGATTGTTTTTTTTTTATTTAAAAAAAGTGGTGCTTAAGTGAGCCGCCAAAAAATTGTGGCACTAAAGTGAGCGCTGTACACAAGTTAAGGCACTTCCATTGTACTTCTCCCTCTAATTTGACAAAAAAAAAAAAAAAAAAAAAAAAACTCTATTCACTCACCTTGGCCTCACTCGCTCAATGTGGTCTCGCTTGCTCACTTGCCTTACTCACTGCTTGCCTAGCTCGTTTTGTCGCTCGTATCACCGCTTGCCTCTATTTCCTTATCTTCCGTGTTTTTTTTTTCTTTTTATGGTTTGTTGCTTTTAGCAAGTATAAATTTCTGTTATTACTTTTATCTTATACTTATATTTGATGTGTATTGGTATTCATAGTTCGGTTGTTCAATAGCGCATCATTGATGAATATGTAATTGAAATAGTATGTTTATCCTTTTAAGGAATAAAAAATGAAAAAAAAATAATTGGTTGGTCTTGGGTTGATCGTGGATTTGGATCGAATCATAGGGTTAGTCTGGTTCTCAATCCCAAGTTCAATAGGGTCGGTCCTTGGTCTAAAAAATTAGGGGCCAACACTGTGTGATCTGGTCCAATTCTCCGTCCCAAGCTCAATAGGATCAGTTATCGGTTCCAAAAATTAGGGACTAACACTATGCAGATTAGTCCCTAAGTTAGGTATTGGACTGTCCCTACCCAAACCAAGCCCACCCTTAATTGTGAAGGTAAAATTTCATGGGCAATGACCAATAAATACTCTATTGCTCATAAATTTTGTGATTGGAAACAACTTTATGTCATTGTTCTCCCTCCAACAAGAGGCCCCCAAGAGAGTTGATTTTGGGCTTCTCTAGCACCAGCCCCTATTCATGTTTGCTGAAGAGTGCGGTACCAAGATGTGTTTGCATTACATGCGACAAAATTACTAGCAATTATTGCCCTAGGATGTGTGTAGATCCCGACCGTCTATTGTAAATGTATCTCCTAATAACCGACTCTAGCTGTCGAAAATTGTCCATTAAATCCTAAATCTATTGTGTTTTTGTCAATTCGGTTATAGACTTTTCAATTTTCTTACCAATTTAGTCTTAAACCTTTATGTACTTTGCTAATTGAATCCTGCCAATTTTGGCTAGAGATCGTTAACTTATTAATTTTGGTGAGAAACAACTCAATGTAATTGTTCTCTCTCAAATATTTTGTGGTGAGAAACAATAAAGATTATGTATTAATTTTGCCTCTGAAAACAAAATTAATAAATAAAACACAAACATTAATAGTTTGAGCTACTGAAGGATTATGAGACATAAAGATTACACTTAGGTGAAATTATCAAGCAGAGTAGAAAAAAATAGCATTCAGATCCGTCCAAAAGAAAAAAAAGAAAAAAATGTCAATAAGGATTTATCATGATCGGGTGCTATGAACAAATCAAAATTTCTAAAAGAGGAAAATCCAACTTGTATGAAGAAAAATTTATCAAGTATTAATGAGAAAAATATAAATATTAATAAAATAAAAGTCTTAGTCATAAAATGAAAGCTCATATTAGTACTTTTAGATTATACACCCATCATTGAATGTTATAGAATATCACAAGATCGCGTGAAAATATAAACTAAGAAAAACATTAAAACTTGTTTCAAGTTTTATGTTATAGGTTTCAGTTTCCAAGTTCCTTTAATTAAGAACCTGGAACCTACTCGTCGAAATAAACTTGGAACTTATTGTGTATTCCTTGGAACTTAGAACCTACAGATTTCCACTAGTACAATTCTCAAGTTCCAAAATCTATTTTGGAACCATGCTCATATCTACCTGCAACTTCTTGCTCGTCCATCGAGCCCTTCTGTTTTGGAACCATACGGTGATTTGCCGCTAGCTAGTCCTTCCTCTTAGACTCGAGTTTGTGCTTGTCCCGAAGTTCTGCTCGAGGAGCTCCTCCTGCTCCACGCTCAGCTTCCATTTCCCCTGTCTTGGCCCTTCGTCCCATCCCTCAGGTCCTTTGCTCTTCTTCCCCCTCCCCTATGGCTTTGCCTTTGTGTTAAGCCTCATCGTTCTCATCAGCACCGGTGCTTAGAAAATACAGACTCGATTTCTTTTTTTTTTTTTTTTTTTTTTGTGTTTTTTTAAGATCATATGTATAAATATGATATTATAAGTGTAGGTTGTGTGAGGCAAGTGGTGGCAGGTGTGGGCCTAAAGGTTCGACGGACTTCGATTTGGGATGCTTCCGCAAACCTGATATGTACGACATGTTTTGTGCATAATGTCTCGATAACAAATTCGAATGGCGCATACCCGACTGAGCCATGGTCCGTGATGCATGAGATTCATTTGACAATTGGGTCTCAACAAGACCCTTCCTCTTAGGAATAGAAAGGCATGAGTGACAACACCATTTTGGGTCAAAAGTTTTGACTTAAGTTAAAAATGCTCGACATAAACTAAATATCAATAACGTCAATCTAACAGGCTCATCATCCCAAATTGACTTTACCACAAAGTCGAGACATGCAAAATTCTATAAAATTGGACCATGGACAATAGTTCTTTTCGATAGCTCGAGTGCAGTTATCATTTCCGCCAGTTACGCATTTTTAACAATAGCAAAAAGTCAATTATTAGAAGACGAATTATACAATGTACAGGGTCAGTATCCACACATATCCTAAGAGCAATAATTTGCTAGAAAACTAACCCGCTAAGTACACATATTGATTGTACCACTCCAGGCCCTATAAGTAAGCGTTCTAGGGCATGTAGTATGACACATCTTGGTCATTACATTCTCCAGCAACTCCAGAATCTCCCCACAAGGGATCGTCCATAGCAACATCCGAGGAGCATCGGCTACTGCCAGAGAGCTTGTGATCAGCTCTCTCCGACAACCTCTTGATCTCCATCTCTGCCTCCGAAAGCTCAGCACGTGCAATAATTTTCTAGTATATATAGTTATTTTATTTTATTTTATTTTGATAAATGTACTCTTTCCATGAATAAACGTGAATTTCCTTCTGATGATTGAGATGAGAATTGCGAAAAATAGAATTGTGGAATTTTTGTATAATTTGGTATATATATTAATGAAGAATACAATAGTCTATTTATAAGCTTTATTAAAATAACTATTTTAAAATAATATTTTAATCAAGTTATGCACAATTAAAAGGAGATATTCGAGCAACATATGTACAATTTTGAGAGATATGGATATTCAATATAAATATTATAATTATCTCTAACATAGAAATATCTCTAATAGATTGTTTATTTAAGAGATAAGTGTCATGCCATCTTCGCTCAGGTCGTTCATGGCGACTCTCTCTCTCTCTCTCTAATGATCAATGTCTTGCTTGGCAGGGAAGAGGCTTTGGTCTCGTCCAACTGAAGAGCTAGCTGGACTGGCTAGATTGATCCTGGAAATGAGTTTTATAGAACTTGAGTTTGAAAGTACACCCGATGTGTATCGAAATCTCAGTTTTGCTACTCGTGGAGGACAGATAATAATGATAGTCTCTCAAGATTCAGGGCCATGTCATGTGTTGATGTCAGTTAAGTCAGTCACTTAGACAAGTAATGATTGATTTAAATGGATATAGAACATTGCGCTTTAAAATCAATAAGAAAAATCGTGGAACATTCACGGACATCGTCCCGTCTGAGCGGATAGAGGATTCACCGAATGAGTTGCCAACTATTGCTGACAAATAGCGAGTTCTTGATGGAGGTCCTTGGCTTTTTTCAGGTCATCTCGTTATTTTCAAGCCATGATAGCCCAATACTCCCCTGCATTGTTATGACTTCTCAAGTTGTGCTTCATGGGTTCAAATCTTTGGACTGCCGTTGGAATGGAATACTGAAAAGATGATTACAAAGGTTGTGCAAGACATAGGCCGTGTGCTAGAGGTCCGAGTTGACACTAAAGAAGGAATGACATCAAGGGCTGGTCGAGTGAGGATCGAATTACAGCTGCAGGAACCTTTAAGAACAGGGAAATTGATCCGTATCGAGGGGAAACTACTTTGGCTCGATTTTCGCTATGAGCGCCTGTCACATTTCTGTTACTCTTGCGGGAAGCTGGGGCATTATGCTATTTACTGTAAAGAAATCCCCTATGATGTGGCTAAATTTGAAGGAAGGGATACTATGGCCTATGGTCCATGGCTTAAAGCTGAAGTTAAAGAAGCTAGTCCTTATTGTCATATTTTTTACACCCCTCAACAAGTATCAAACAAGTCAGAAGATAGTATACTTGAGATGCCACCCTCACAACTGCCGCTTGTTCCTCTCTTGCCCCCATTGGCAATCAATGATGCAGCAACGATGGCAAGACCAGTATCTCCTCCAGCTTAGCCAGTTAATGATTCTGATAAGCAGCGTCTTTAGGAGGCAAGCATGGAAGTGACTCCTCTTCATACCGCGCTCATTCCTGCAACAGCTAAAATGAAGGGTATTTAGTCCTCAACTATGGATTTTCAACAATATAAGAAAACAAAAAGTCCACGATAGCCATCAAAGGTGAGTGTGGCCAAAAAACAGAAATGCTACACGTCATATGATACCAAAGGTATAATTCTGCATGACCTGGATGATGCAAATTTAATGGAAACACCTGTGATTGATGTGGGGGAAGCTGAACATTGGGCTATGGTGGCTGGCCCTAAATAGCCACCTCCTCACAAATGAAACTCATATGCTGGAACTGTCAGGGTTTGGGCAATCCCCTGACAGTTCAAGAGCTTAAGGCCATGACGGCCAAGGAAAAGCCCAATATAGTTTTCATAATGGAAAAAAAGAATAGGGAAGTGAAGATTACCAGTATTCAACGCTGTCTTCGTTTCAACAATGCTCATGTTGTCAACCCTTTTGGTTTGGTGGGAGGTTTTGCAGTCTTTTGGAATAATCAAGTTTCACTTGAAGTGCTTCATTCAATGACGAATTATCTTGATATGACTTACAGGGAAGAGCAGCAAGACCGCACTATTCGTCTTAGCAGCAAGACCGCACTATTCGTCTTAGCAGCAAGACCGCACTATTCGTCTTACTTGTATTCATGCTCCAACTGATTATCAGCTTAGACAAATTTTGTGGGATGAACTGAGAGAGATAAGTTTGGCTAATGTGCTACCTTGGATCTGTGTGGGTGATTTTAATGAAGTGTTTTATCCGTGGGAGAAGGTTGGGAAAAGGCAGGCACCACATTTTCGTATGCTGTCCTTTCGCTAGATGATAACTGATTGTTCCCTCATGGAATTAGATAGCAAAGGGTGTTAGTTCACTTGGATGAACAACCGAGAAGGGGATGAACTGGTGAAGGACCGTTTGGACAGGGCCATGTGCACGCTGGATTGGCGACTGTTATTTCCTGATGCTGAGGTCTATGCGCTGCTTGCGATAGGTTTTGACCACAGCCCCTTGCTTATTAATACTTCAGCTTCCTATTGTAGACGTGGGAAGTATTTTGTTTATGAATCTTATTAGAATGAGGATGAAGAGTGCCGATGAGCAATTTCAGATGCATGGAATTCAGTGCAAAGGCCAGGTTCGGATCTACTCTCAAAACTGAAAAAAGCTTCTCTAGCATTGTCTAAATGGAGTCGATCAAAATTTACTAGGGGTGATCTTAAAGTCTAGGCTTTGCAGCAAAAACTTCAGGATATTACTAACCAGCAGCATCTTTCCTTTCATGGACTTGAAGCAAGTCAGATTAAAGAGGAATTACGTTGAACTTGGCAACAAGAAGAGCAATATTGGGCTATGCGCTCGAGAATTCAATGGTTGCGGTGGGGCGATACGAATACCAAATTTTTTTCATGCTGCTACTCTTCAAAGAAGGTAGAAAAATCGTATTATCATGTTGCAAGATGATGACCAGAGCTGGGTTCGTGATCCCAAAACCTTGAAATCTATGGCATTAAATTTCTTTGCTGGCTTATATACGTCGATGGGATATAGAGACTATGGACCCATTCTAGCTCAATGTTCGTCGGTTGTTACTATAGAAATGAATGATAGACTGCTGGAAACAATTACTTTAGATGAGGTTCGGCAAGCTACTTTTCAGTTAGGCACAACTAAAGCTCCTGGCCCTGATGGTTTTAATGGCTTATTTTACCAGAGTCATTGGGAGGTTATAAAGGCTGATCTCTTTCATCTTGTACAAAACTTCTTTCAGTCAGGACAAACGCCTACAAATTTGAACCGGACCATTATTGCTTTGGTTCCTAAGACGCCTCATCCAGAGAAACTGGATCAATACCGACTGATTAGCCTCTGCAACTTTGCTTATAAAGTCATATCTAAGGTACTTGCTAATCGCTTAAAACCTTGGTTACCTAATATGATTTCCATGGAACAATAAGCTTTTGTGAATGGACGACAAATACAAGATAATATCCTCATCGTTCAAGAAGTTTTGCACCAGTTTAAGACCCGCATGTGAAAGAGAACATTCAATGCAATCCTCAAGATTGATATGAAAAAAGGCATACATCTTTATTCTAATAGCGAATGTTTTATCAACTTTGATTACTCAAGCAGTCAATATGGGGAATATTAAGGGTATCCAGCTCAACAGATGGTGTCCTATCTTGACCCATTTATTTTTCGAGGATGATGCCATCTTTTTTCTTGAAGCTAACCTTAGGGAATGCCAAAATATTGCCAATATCTTAAATTAGTATTGTATGGCCACGGGACAGGAGTTGAACCGAAATAAATCGGGAATCATTTTCAGCAAACATTGTCCTATTGGCTAACAAGAAAATCTATTGCCTGAGATACGAATACCAGTGCTAACAAGGTATGGCAAGTATTTGGGAATTTCGTCTGACTGGGGCCGCTTCAAAAAGGAAATGTTTTCTTGGCTTTTGGGGAGAATACAAGCAAAGTTGAAAGGATGGAAAGAAAAGTTCATTTCTAAAGGAGGAAATGAAATTCTCATTAAATCTGTCATCTACTCAATTCCTTACTATGCTATGTTGATTTTCAAACTTCCTGTGTCTCTTTGCAAATCTATAGAAAAAAGTATAGCTCGTTTCTGGTGGAAAAACGATTAGAACAGAGCAGGGATACATTGGAAGAAATGGGATATTCTAAAGAGGAGTAAGGACAATTGAGGTCTAGGATTTCGAGATCTTCTTGAATTTAACAGAGCCATGCTTGGTAAGCAAGCGTGGCGATTATTTCAACAGCCTCAAGCTTTATGGAGTCAAATTTTCAAGGGTCTGTATTTTCATTCTACCGATTTCCCATGGGCGATAAGAGGAGCTAGACCCTCATGGGGATGGCAGAGTATTTTAGTGGGCAGGGATGCTATATTACCTAATGTTAGATGGTCAGTGGGTAACGGCAGGCAAATCAGAATTCGCGAGGATCGATGGTTACCAAGAGGAATTCTTGGTGGCCCTGCGACTAGAGAGGAACCAAAACTAGTGGCTGATCTCATTGATCCCATCCACAACAGCTGGAACACATCTTTGCTCCGACGATTTTTTGATGACCAGATTATAGCAGAGATTCAAATCATTCCAATTAGACCTGCTTATGCTGAAGATAAACTAGTCTAGATAGCCACCAAGGATGGCCGACATACGGTGAAGAGCAACTATCATGCGTTGTCTAATCTCAACAGCAACTACAACAACAACTATGCAGCATCAATATCATACCAGCATCCTACAATTCTGTGGAAATGCATCTAGGCTATGAGAACAGCTCCAAAACTTCATATATTTCTATGGTCGATCTATCAAAACGCTATTGCATCTCAAGATAACTTATTTCAAAAACATATTATTATTGATCCATTCTGTCAGATTTGTCAACACAGCATTCCAGAAACTTTAAAGCACTTATTCCTACTCTATCCGTGGACTATAGCTATCTGGGCTCACCAACAAATTAACATCGACGTCCGGCCTCATATGGTCACTAGACTAGAAGTTTGGTTAGCAGAAAAGGTTATTTTGTCGAATCACTTACCTGCTCTGGAGCTCGTTGCAAACATTCTATGGCAAATTTGGCGAATGAGGAACGGATTCATCTTCTGTGGCCATCGTTTGGACTCAACCTTTGCAGCAGAGAACGCCTTAACACAAACTCGACTGTATCAGGCCAGCATCCCGGCCCTTTTGACAAGACCTACAACACCACAACACCCACATCGGCTTTGGAAACCACCGGATCCAGGTACTTTGAAATGCAATGTTGATGCATCTTTTCAGACAGGAAGCACACATGGATCGATGGTTGCTATATGTAGAGATCAGTATGGAAGACTTACTGTATGAGATTTCCTGCTGCATTTGCACTGATCGTGGAGTTTCAGGCTATCACCTTTGTGCTTCAGATCGTCCTCGAATCGGACTGTAGTATTGTCGTTGAGGCTGTCACGGGAGTAGAGATGCTGCCATGGGAGACTCGACCTCTTCTTGCGGAGGTGACTGCTTTACTTTTGCTTTTCCCTAACCTATCGGTTCGTTTCTGCAAGAGAGAGGCCAACACTGTGGCCGACTGGGCTGCTAAGGCCCACCTTTCTGCAAATTCAGCCCAAAATTGGAACATCTTCCCGCCTTCTATTTTGCTAGACCTTGTATATGCCGACGCCCTAGCGTCCGGTTGTAAGTTACTGAAATTATAATACGTCTTTTTTCGCCCAAAAAAGAAAATACTGCTCAATTTGGAGACGCCTCCTTTCCCTAGTCATGACCGATTAAAAAATAAATAAATAAAAAAAGTAAAACGTGGTGCATGCCGATTTACTCGCGCTTGCAAGAACACATCGCAATTGGTGCTCATTCTCAGCACTCAATTTCACCAAATAGATGAACTATCCAGGGTTGAGCTCAAAATTGGACATTCACGACCCAAGATGATGATAATGAGATCATAGATTAGTTAAACGAAAAATGCAATTACAATAGGTAATTTTTTATTTTTAATTTCCAAATCCTTATGTAACACGCGAATGATTTGTTCAGACGTGCTTAATTTATTGCTATCCCATGTGTGAATTCGAATTATCCACTGAATTGAACGAAAGAAAAGAATATAGAAACATATGTTTAATCTTAAGAGTTATGGATAATATTTCAACCAAGATATGCATAATTAAAGAGATATAAGTATTTTCAAATAATATTTCAATCAAGATATGCATAATTAAAGAAAAATATGCATGCAACATGCATGTAATATATGTACAATCTCAAGAGATATGGATAATTAATATAAATATTTTAATTATTTCAAATATAGAAAAAGTTCTTATAAAAATATTTAAATATCTTCAACAGATTGTTTATTTAAGAAATGTTCTACACTTATGAATCGGGAACTGCAACTCCTCCGCGAGTAGGATTTGTATACAGAGATGAAAAATCATCGGGAAACGTGGACTTCGATTTTGAATGCTTCCTCAAACATGCTATGTATGAGGTGTTTCGTGCGGAACATCTCGTTAACAAATTCAAATTGCACATGCCTGAGCTGTGGTCCACGACGCATGAGATTCATTTGACAATTGGGTCTCGACAAGACCCTTTTTTCTTAGGAATAGAAAGGCACTGAGTGACAAACCGATTTCAGGTCAAAAGTTTTGACTTAAATTAAAAATGCTCAACATAAACTGAATATCAATAACGTCAATCTAATAGGCTCATTATCCCAAATTGACTTTACCATGAAGTTGAGACGTGCAAAATTCTATATAATTCGACCATCAATAGTAGTTCTTTTCGATGGCTCGAGTACAATTATCATCTCCATTGATTACGCATATTTAACAACAGCTAGAAGTCATATATTAGAAGACGAATTTTACAGCGCACGGGGTCAGTATCTACACATATCCTAAGAGATATCATTTGCTAGAAAATTAACCCTCTAACTACACATATTGATTGTACCACTCCAAGCCCTGTAAATAAGCATTCTGGGGCATGTAGTACAGCACATCTTGGTCATCACATTCTCCAGCAACTCCAAAATCTCCCCACAAGGGATCGTCTGCAGCAGCGTCGGCCGTGACGGAGGAGCATGGGCTGTTGCCGGAGAGCCCGAGATCAGCTTTCTCCGACAGCCTCTTGATCTCCATCTCTGCCGCCGAAAGCTGCTCCTTAAGCTTCAGCATCTGCAAACAAGACTACCGATAAGTGCAATAAATAACATATAAAGATCATACTTGGTTTTGATTTAAGCCGTGAGCCCGAAAACAAAAGAAAAAAAATGGGCATTCACGTGCAACCCCGGGTGGCCTTCCAAGATGCCTGACACGAGCCTAATCGAAGTGCGGTCGGACGGTCTCATGGGACAGGTTGAGTCAAGAGCATGCTCGATCCATGACGAAACACGAGATGAAAGGGGGCTTTGACATAAATCGTGACGAAATTTAGACCTGACATCCCCCTTCGAAGTTTTAATTTTGGCAGATCAATGCCACGCAAACGAATTGCCTAATTTCTTCCGAGGCAAGAGCTCAATCTTGCCTAGTTTTTTTTTTTTGGGTTCATTCTTGCCTAGTTCAAATGCAGACATATCGCCCATATTTAAACATTCAAGATTTTGGAGTGTAGTCCGAAGAAATAAAAAAATGAAAAAAAAATTGTCAAACCCCGAGATTAACTACAGATTTAAAAATAGCAGGTGATTGGCGCAGTTGCCGGAAAACCCGGATACCTGCCCAAAAAGGATTAATCATGACCTAACCAAAGTTGTATATCCAACATTTAAAAAAAAAAAATCTCCATATAAAAGAGAAATTATCATATCCCATTATCCACAAAATTCCATTTAGTTTCGGAAACTTATCATCTTAAACTTTAGGGGAAAAGGTAATATACAAAATTCCATTTTGTAAGTAGTTGTTAATTATTTTTTACTTTTTTTTTATCGTCCAAAATTTCACTTCTATACTCTGGCATTCTAATTACTGTTTAACTCCCACTCCACTTTTACTTTTTTTTTATCGTCCAAAATTTCACTTCTATACTCTGGCATTCTAATTACTGTTTAACTCCCACTCCACTCAGCTCTTGAGGTGTCGCTTGAGACGAGGATGCTTTAGTTTGGTATTGGACAGAGCCGAATCAAAAGGAGAAATGAACAGAAAAAAAAAAAAAGGAGAAAGAAATATTTGTGCTTTACTGTTAAATAATTAATTTATAAATCATGCGCTTTATGAAAAAAAAAAAAAGGAAATATTTTGGGCCTCATTGTTTGCACTTAAAATTAAGAAAAAGTATGTACTTATCTTGCTGTTAAAACTAAAAATATTACTCATTTTTTTTTCAAAGTTACAAAAGAAAATGGAGAGAGAGAGGATGATGAGACCTCGGACTCGAAACGGCATTTCTCCACCACGACGGTCTCGTGGACGGACTTCAGCTTGGCGTACTCCACCTCCAGCTTCTTGCTCTTCCACCGGGCCCGCCGGTTCTGGAACCACACCGCCACCTGCCGCGGGTCGAGCCCGAGCTCCGCCGCTAGCCGGTCCTTCCGCTCCGACTCAAGCTTGTGCTCGTCCCCGAAGTTCTGCTCCAGGAGCTCCACCTGCTCCGCGGTCAGCTTCCGCTTCCCCCGCCCCTCGCCTCCTGTACCTCCTCCTTCTTCCCCCGGGTTCTCGAGTCCTCTGCTCTTCTTCCGCCTCCGCCGCGGCGGCTTTACCTCTGCGTCAAAGCCAAGAAGTTAGGCAAGTCAACGCTAAGCACGATGGTGCTTGAGGATGTGGAAATCCGTATGAAAAAAAACCTTGTGGAGGAGGAGATGGTCGCGTGTACACTCCAGGGTAAAGCTCAGAGATGAGCGCCATGTCATCTTCGCTCAGGTCGTTCATGGCGATCCTCTCTCTTTCTTCCGAATGATCAGAGACGAAGTTGCTGTTTTGCCTGGCCGGGAAAAGGCCCTTGTCCCATCTGACTTGAGGAGCTGGATCGATCATGGAGAGGACTTTTATAGAGCTCAAGTTTGAAAGCACCCCCGCTGCGCATCGAAATCTCGAGTTTGCCACTGGTGGCTGAAAAGTAAAACCTACAGTAGCTCAGGACTCGGGGACCGTGTCATGTGTTGATGTCAGCCAAGTCAATCAATCACTTAGACTTCGACCGGAAAAAAGAAATAAACAAAGCACAAATCAATCACAGACAAGCGATGATTGATTTGGATGAACATAGAACATCGCGTTTCGAAATTAAGAAGAAAAATTGTGGACCGTTCACAGATATCATTCCATCTGCGTCGAGAGCAGCAGATTTACGAATTTCAAATATTGCTCAACTTATAAATATGTCATTTCTCTAGATATGATCGATTAAAAAAAAAAAACGTGGTGCATGCTGGTTTGCTTGTGCATGCAAGAGCACGTCATAACCGGTGCTTATTCTCGGAACTCAATTTCATCATATAGATGAACAATCTAGGGTCAAGCTCAAAATTGGATATTCATGACACAAAATGACGATAATGAAATCATAGATAAGTCAAGCAAAAGATACAATTACAATAGGTGATTCTTGATTTTTAAATTTCAAGTCCTTATGTAACACGCAAATACTGTGTTAGAACGTACTTGATTCATTGTTATTCCATGTGCCAATTCGATTATCCACTTAATCAAATGAAAGAATAGAAAAAATTGATTAATCGACGATACTATCGTTCGAGATCGTGTAGCACACCTTAATGTGTGAATAAGGGGCTTCGTGGATGGCTAAGATCCCCCAAACCGACCATCTCGGTATTGGTAAACTAATTAAATAAAAGGGTTAATCTTTTTGGTGGTTAATTGGGGTTGCTCGTGTCCTTAAGCGCATCTTTTGGCTTTAGGGTTTGCAAATTATTTAACAAATTCCCACATGGCGTTGCTCGAGTTGTACACGCAAAGTGACCCAAAAGTTCCACGATCGTACGCGCCCATTGGGAAACGGAGCCAGACCGCCACAAGTGGGTTTTCCCTTTGAGAGGGAGTGAATACTGAATTCACTTCTGAAAAATGGTCAGATTTAGGATTAAATTAGAAAAATTTTAAAATTTAAAACTAAATTTCATGTGTGCAATTGGTCTAAAGTTGACATGTGTGCAACTGATCTAAGTTTGAATGGGTAATTATCCCCATTAGCTTTTAGGAAAACAAGGGACAAGTCTAGTTTGTAAAAACGTCATTTGAGAGTCAAGAGAAAGTCCAAACTAGAGCAAACAACTATGGATTAACTATGCGCATTAACCCTTTTCTTACAATATTGGTTTTCATCTTATATGAAATTTCATTTCATTAACATTCTCACACACGCGTCCATAAATAAATAGGGTAAACGGTCGTGTCTTTTGAGTTTTTTTTTTTTTTCCTTTTGGTCTTTCCGGTGTTGGAAAGGTTTTTTTTTTTTTTTTTTGCAATTAGGAAAAGGGGTTGCTGCTTTATTTGTGGTTGGGGAACATGCTACCTGGATTCTATCAATTTCTATAGCTATCGACGAAATGAAAAAAAAAAAAAAAAAAAAAAAAAAGTATAAGACAATAGAGAAAGGGAAAAGGGCGCAAGAGAAGGAGGTTGGTTTGATCATCCGACTCATCATTGGATTGGGACCAGCATGCTCATAACATAGTAGCTAATTCGGGTAATTTGATCTTACGTCTAATTCACGTCAACTTTGGATAAGGGACTACTCATCCTATCTTATATCTTACTCTAGTGGGAAAATGGCAAAAATTCTCCTTTTTGTGCACCTGATAGTACTAGAGAAGGCCCATGATCATCTTTTTGAAATCGAAATACACCCTATTCCCAGAGATATTACTACTTTTCATAACTCTGTTATTACTTTTTGACATTTCTACTGACCAATTTAAACATCATTTGCGCCGTCTAGCTCAATATGCATGTTCACCTTGTCATTTTGTGAGTTATTTTTGTAAGTTAACTTGAGAAAGTGGGAATAAGCAGCATATAGTTCAACGCCATTTGTACATGAGGGTCCATCTGTCGACCCCCACTGCACTTGGGTGACCTTCACTAGTGGTGACTAATGACGGTCTCCTGAGCAAAACCTCGGCGACCGATTAGGGTTTGGATTACCCTCTCTCTCTATATCTCTCTCAATCTCTCATTTACGAGCTATAATCATGTTTCGCTAGTAAGTTGTCACCAAATATGAATATGTGCAACATCTCATCACGCCCGTAGTATCGTTGTGGAAATCCACAAGTTTACTAGCAAAAGTCAACGCCGGACCTTTTTCATCGAGGCATTAGACTATCCCACGATTCCCGCAACTTTGGTTGGTTGTATGGAACTAAGTACTAACATTACTTACTCTAACCAACATCAAAGGTCAAACAAAGATTAGCAACTTTAACTTTATTAACCATTCAATTGCAGATAATTCAAATATCCTATCACCAATATAAAATCGCCACCTAACTCCATCGGCATTGCGTCCGGGCCGTCCTTTTCCACGTTACGTGCCTAACCTTATTGAAATCAAAGATGACACTGAGAAGTCGTACGTTGAAGCGCAAATCCCCATGTAAAGAATCGACACACGAGCTGATTCGCCTTAGACATGGAGCAAGGCAAGACGGAAACTTCCTTTTGGAGTGACGAGAGAGAGAGAGAGAGAAAACAAGGAAGACCACGTTTGGTGCAGCCGAAATAGGCTAAGTGTCGACTGACAAGAGCTTCAACGCGTCCACACCTGCTGATCGTCCACGTGTTGCTCTACCGGCATGACCGTTTTAGTTTATCTTTAAGATTCACTTACGTAGTCCAATGCCTTGCAGTGAATCGAACTATATCAGCCATCGTTGTTGACCAACCTACGTTTGTGTATATAGTGTATATACATGGTACCCCAAAGCGTTTTTGCCGAGTTACTATCGTGCGTTGATCACGTGGTTCAAGGACATGAATCGTGGAAATGAATATGGTCATGGCAAACACTCACATGCAAAACATGCATATGAACATTTAAAAAAAAAAGAAGAAGAAGCTAAAAAACGCACTTTACTTTTCACCCAATAACCATATCGATATATAGCTTTATATTTTATTTTTTAAAGTACCAAATGAAAACCCGCTTCTATCTCTGGTCATCGCTTTGCACATTCACACTAATTATGCTTATGTTCTTATTTACGAAAATGTAATTTTCTTTCTAAATATGCCATTTTCCAACTCTTAAATTCTCGGAAATATTCAAGCAAATTAAAAAAACAAATTGTCCAAACTCTGAGTGAGTTGCCAAAATGAGGTTGTAGGGAGGGGCAATTTGATCTTTTCAACGTGGTGGGGGGTTTATTTAGAGGTGTGAGAATGACATTTGAAAAACAGTAATATTAAGTGGTCATTAGGTCAAAAGTGAGGTGTATTTGTAGTATTCGCTCCTTTTCCTTTTTCCTTTGTTTTTTTTGCAACATAATCCTCACGCACTCAACTTCTATCTTGTGATCGATCCTAGAAAGATATAAAAGGGCTTCTGCAAAAGCCATTATTAATCACCAAGAGCAAGAGACAACGTTGTCTAGGTACAGTGCCGTGGTGGTGGAAACACAGGCTGCTTTACAGCTTTTTGGTCGAAATCTTTTGTTTTGGCGAGAGGTTCAGCTCACATAGATGAGAACACGGCACCAACCTCTCTTTGGCCATATTAACAAAATGGGCAGGTTCTCATTTCGGGGATTCCTTGTGCGCATGATCATCTCGTAGTAAAATTTCAAGAGTTCCATGATATGTCATATTCAGGATTTTTCTACCCACATGTTCAATGGATTTAGCTCTTGCAAAAGGTTACCGCATTCAATGGATTTTCCTGCCATTCCATCTTGTATTCTGCTTTGTGTTACTCATACTCTCCGAAAGTCTTGGATTTGAGCCATGTCAAATCTCGGACCAACCTATGATGTAGGGGGCATTGACACTTTTAATGGGTCATGCCCGACCTAGTTATATGGCAGGCCGACCTATCTTGCGTCATTGGTGTCGGTCGATGGCCCAAGCTCTGATGTACGCTACCATGCTTGTGCCTGTTGCTCGTCTCATGTGGGCGCGTCCTGCATCCCTCAAGCATTAGACCCTTTAACAGTTAACTAGATATTGTGTCATGCTCATATATCTCCATGCAGCTTCAAGTCAAGATACGGATCTTATTCGCATGATATTGGAGGGCGAAATATGTCGCCACCACAATGCAATTATACGATATGTTTGGCTCGTTGCTTCTGTTTGTTGCTTCAAAACCCTATTCTTTTGTTCCCTCTATCTCTTCAACTCGACTTTTCATAGCAAAGCGGGTCTGTCACGTCACCAACTTTCCTTGTTACCAACGCGAAATAAGGGTCTTCCTTCCTAGGTTTGGTAAATTCCAGCTCGAGTCGAATGCTATATATTAAGCAGAAGACAGATAACCCTCGAAGACTTTCGAGGTAATTTACTGCTTATGGTTAAAGTAAGATAGTACGAACAACGATATTCAAGGTAAGTAAGGAAGGATAAGGATGAAACGAGGGGAGAGAGTGTTGTCATTAAAGAAAGAGTTTGAAGAAGATGCGCATGGCGTGGGATTGATTCCCCTCACATGCTTTCGAGTTGTTCTACGAGTTCGGGTCCGCATTATTTCGTACTAAGTGATCGAATTTAAAAACGTCGCGCATTGGCGTGTCGTGCTTCCCCCCGACACATGGAGACGTGGTTTCCCCATCTTCCAACCCTCCCGTATCGGCACGATAATGGGGGTGATCAGATTCCCAATTGCATTGTTTAATGGGCTAATCATGCTCTCTTTCCAGGCAGTTCAAGGGGGGAAAATTAACAAATCCCCAAGTGCCAATGGCTCGTCACTGGCCATCTTCTTTAACGTGTGGCGCCGATTTGTTTAGGCTATGCCTTTCGGTTTCTTTGCATTGTGCGATGGAAAGTGTAAAGGAGGTTTTCCAGGGTGGTCCTGTGGCATTACTTGGATATTCTATTTAGGGGCTTGTGGTCTCGGATGTTTTTTGTTTGTTCGGAAGGAATCAAACTGTTTTCTATATGGTGGAGCAATAGGGTTTTGCTTCCTCCTGTTAAAAGGGATGCCGATGCGTCCGATTTCGCCTGCTTAGGTTCTTCATAACCTAGCATGCTCGTCAACACCTATTTTCATACTGTCCCTAAGTTTCGGGTTAGTTAGGGGAGGGATGCGAGGATTGGAAAACGAACGCCAAAATGGCCAATATATTCCTAAAATAAGTATGAAGAAGAGAAATGGAAGGTTGCTCTAGGGTGGTTTTCATTTGTTTTTTGTTTTAGCTGTCAGCTGGTGTCTGCGACGGTATTCACACACATCGACCAATCCACCTCCTCAGATGATCTTAAAAGCCCACTTCCTCATGTTGGCCTAGTGCATTCAGGATTTTGCTCTTGCAATTTCCATCGAGGACTTTCGTGAATTAATTGAGATGATCACCATATCAATTTGTCATGTCCATGAGATTTAGCATGACATAGGAAGAGAAAGGAAACTTCCTCCTTAGTGCATCAATCATAATTAATCGAGAGGATCTTAATCGGTCAGAAAAAGTGCATAATCATTTATGTTCAATAATCACAATCATAAATTTTTTTTAGACACATTCAATTCCTAATCATAAAAGCTAGCAACCTGCTATCGATCATTAGTGGCGCCAATCATAGTTGAGTTTTTTTATATATTCAAGGGGTTGGTCGAGGAGTATAACCAGGAATCTCGCATTTCAAAAAGCGAGATCGTAGATCGATCAGTCCTCGCTCATCCCAACCTCGTGGTGTCGGACCACAAGAAAGTAATCCCTTGTGCATCCCTAAATCTTGTGGGGATAGCATGGCTTTGCAACTAAACGGGGAAGGTAGATCTAGTCCGGTATGCGAGAGTGAGGCGAGATATCACCTTTAGGATACATTAGAGAACTCTCTACATTGCCACTAATTCACTCAGTTGCTAGTTTTCCGCCGGCGAGCTAAGCAGCTTTTGTAGGTGAACCTTCCATGCTCTTGAGTTTCGTCAGCATAATTATAATCGGGATTTGGTCATCTACGCCTCTATCTCCAATGTATAAACTAAGAAGATCCAGGTGCTTCTCATGACTAACCCCAGCAGATTGATCAAGTTGTTTCTTTTGAACGTGAATGCCATAAGCATGGACCGGTTTTGCCATGCATCCTTTCCATTCGCGATCTCTCTCTCATTAAAAGGAAAGAAAAATCTGGAATCAAACGATGATGACACGTGACACATCGACGTGATGTCACCAATCAATTAAACGTTACTCTTGCACCACAGTGACTTATGTTCCGCGATTAACATTGGCAAATCGATGCTTAGTGACCATGTTATCATGTGATATGATGGGATTGTAATAATACGGACTATTGTCTTCTTCTCCTCTCAGGCGCACCCGGATCAATTTCTGCCGTCGCGCATGCAAAGGCAAAGGGCCTCTCGGCAACGTAACCCGAAGAAAACCCCTCCTTTTCTAAGTCGGACATGAACAATCCCTGAATTACGCCTTGATTTAGGGGCGATTTGACTATATATATGTTAGTGGGGATGGATGGAGTCGAGTGTCGTATTATGGGGCTCTTAACCCAAGGTAAACGGGCACTAAATTACTTGGTACCCGCCCACGTCACTTTATTCCACTCGCATGCATTGGTCGGGATAATGCGACAATTGCAAGGCTCGCCCTCGGGATTGGTAATCACGCCATGCCATGCGTTGGTCGAAGGTGGATTAACTCCTAAGCAAAAGGTGACAAGGACATGATAAATATATGTATGCGCGCAAGTTTCAAGACCCGATGAAAGTAGAAGTCCTAATCCAAATAAAAAAGTAAAATCCAATGTAAGTAACAAATTAGGAAAACGACACACTTGATCCCCAAACCTTGATCCGATGTAAAGTGTAATTTCTGAATTTTTAATTTGTTTAATGTGGTTATTGAATTTTTTATATATGTTTAATTTAGTTTGTGGACTATATGATAATGTTTAATGTTATTCTTGATTTTGAAAAAAAGAAATTAAAGGATGGCATTGAATATTTTTATATGGTTTAGGGACTATATTGAACATGTACCACAAATTTAAGGATTATATTAAATAAATTAAAAGTTCAAGAACCACATTACATATTGAGTTAAAGTTCAAGGACCATACTGAATAAATGAAAAGTTCATAAATCACATTATATATTGGACGAAAATTTAGAGACATTTATGCCATTATTTCTAAAAAATTCATTTCCAAATGAGAAAGTGAAAAGTTTTCGAAACACCTTTCGTATTGGAGTTGGACTCTTTGTTCGAGTAAGTTTCCTAGTTTGAGTGCTACCCTAAATTAAATAGGTTTCCTACTTAGGTTAAAAAATAATGTATGCAATGGGTTATGGTAATGACACTCTTACAGAACCCACCGAACTTGCAGCCCACACCCAACCCGAGTCCGAAGCCCGAGCCGACCTTCCAACACCACAAACTCCTTTTAACGGATGACCCGAGTGGAAGGGACTCTTGATCCAAGCCCAACCGTTTTTCCCGCCTACCTACCAGGATGCAGAATCGGATTTCAAAGATTTGCATGTCATCGGCGTTCTTATTCCACATCACATTCACTTGCTTTATCAAACATCATCGTATCTCATTTCTACACAAATGAAGTTGAGTGAGGATGCAAAATCTGCAATTAGTACAAATGCACAAGAAAGGAATGAAATAAAGGTAGCTGAAATATCACATTACTCTCTCTGTCTCAGCTGTCCGGTTGCGCTTGGGGAGAATTACCAAAAAAGTTCTAAACCTGTTGCAATTGTGCAAATTCAGTCCTAAACTTTTTTTTTTTTGTCCAATTTAGTCCTAAACATTTTATAATTGTGTCAATTTAGTTTATCCAGCCAAAATTGGCCGGCCGGACCGACATGAATGCTAGCGGGGGATAGCTGGCCGACGAGGCAATTTTTTAACTTTTTAAATTTTTTTTCGAATTTATAAATTTTTTTTATTTTTTAATTCTTTTTTATTTTTCTTTTTTTTTCCCACCTTCCCCTTCCTCGGCCTGCCGCCGGCACCGGCCGGAGGTGAGGACCGTGAGGCTCGCCCCCACGGCCGGAGGCGAGGGCCGGCGAGGGTCGGTGAGGTCAACCTCGCCGGCCATTGGTGAGGGCGAGGCCTTGCCAAATCCGACAAGCTTGGCCCTCGCCAAGGCTGGGCGAGGTTGAGCCGAGCCAGATCCGGCAGGGCCTTGCCCAACCACGGCGAGGGTTGACCTCCCTAGTGGCCGGCAAGGCTGCCGTCATAGCGGAAAGAGCTTGGAGCTGCCCGTACAAGACATTCTCCAAGCAAATGCCGTCGCCCTACACCTAATCCTTGCCCTCCCCGACTGAATTCGCCCTCTTGAGGGCCATGATGCCAAGCACTGAGGAGTGGGGGCGGTTCATGGCGCGCTTGACGACAGGAGGGAAGTCGTAGATACGGCAGCCTCACCATGGCCACTGGCGAGGTCGACCCTCACCTTGGTTGGGCGAGGCCCTGTCGGATTTGGCGAGGGCCGAGCCTCGCCATTGGTCGGCGAGGTCAGTCTTGTTGGCGCTGGCTGACCAGAGGAAGGGGAAGGTGGGAAAAAATAAAAAGAAAAAAGAATTTAAAAAATAAAAAATATTTAAAAATTCAAAAAAAAAATTAAAAAATTGCCTCACTGCCCAGTTGTCCCTTGCCGGTGTCCACGTCAATGCCAGCCAGTCAATTTTGGCCGGATGAACTGAATTGGCACAATTATAAAAGGTTTAGGACTAAGTTGGACAAAAAAAAGTTTAGGACTGAATTGGCACAATTGCAATAAGTTTAGGACTTTTTTGGTAATTCTCCCACTGCGCTTGTTCATGTGTACTTTCGTTGCCATTCAATGCATGCACTAGGGGCCTGCGTCCTTCGCCCCATCTCAATACATCCTTGTCGGCTTGGATTCGCCGCACTTTTTGCTGGCTTTAGTTCCTCGATGAGCTGGTATCATTGCTGGTCAGTCCTAATGGGTACATTGATCAGTCTACGGGGTTTCGGACTTGTTCTGTTCCTATAGTTGTCTCGTCATCTACTTACCGATCGAGCTGTATAGGTTTTGTTGTCGGTTTGAAGACCCTTTTGGAGGTATTTGGTGATCCTTCGTGTGTTTTGGAGCCGAGGGGATCTTGAGTATTGTTTCGAAGTAATAACACAGGGACCTCTTTGCCTGAGGTGTGCCAAATCGATTTCAAAGATTTACATATCAGTGCAACATAAAGTTATTTACTTATCGCAGTCTGCTCGCAGAGTTTTCTTCTTCTTGGTCTCCAGAGTTCTCAACCAATGTGAGTTCTCGATCAATGTGAGTTCTCAATCAATGTAATTGTCTCTAACATAGGATAATATTGTATAGAAAATCTTAAGAATCTCTAATATATTATTGCTAACAAAATCATCTGTATCCAAGATACAATACACGGAGCCACCTTAATTGCAACTATGTAAGAGTTCAGCTCATCTCGATGTTCTGATAGTGACAAATATTTTACCAATTCATATGGATCTGCCTTGAGTTATGAAACTGCCGAGGGAATGAAGCCTATTGGAAAACATTCTCTCCTGGGTGCGAGTGGAAAGATTAGTGATTTTCAGGAGATATTGCACTGCCTTGATGAACTGATGTAATTATAAGCAGCAATTTCTTCTTTTATTTCTGAATACTTGTCATGCAGTTTTATCCAGGTGAGCATGATAGGTGTGAATTTCGAAGATAACCATGTGGCTACTGGGTTCAGCAATCACCTTGCCCTGCCAATTCCTCGCGATGACTGGAACAAGAACTTGAGTTTTGATGAAGATGGTGTCAAGCTATTGGAGAAGTGCATGCGTGTGCTTCTGTATCGTGACGGATCTGCAGTCAACAAAGCTTCAGGTTCTAGTTGTCTCCGTGTTATGGTTTATGGTTTTCTTTACTGCTCAATATTTGCATACGGCAGCATAGGATGAGGCTAGGATGGGCTATGTTGTTATCAGTTGTTGGCAAGTTAATTCCTCTTCCTCATATAACTCCTGTGATTTTGGGGAACTGATGCACATTAATGCATCCTTCTTCTGTACTGGGGCTGACAAGTTGCCTTACAAATATTTGACAAATAGTAATTACAATGACTAGAGAAAATATTACATTATCGAAGACCGCAGAGAAGCTTCTCACTGATCATGTTCCTTAAAGACAGCAACTGATCTCTTCTGGTGCATGACTTCACTTCGCACTCTTTTGTCGCAATTGTCACACGCGTTCTTCTGTTTGTTCCCTTGCACCTGCTTATATGTAATTCTGTCTGGGCATCAGACATGTTTTTATTTTTTACGTGGCAGTAGCTTGGTTTCGAACCATCTAAATATCATGGCACACTTAACTTGCAGAATGCCAAAAACACTGAAGAAGCGACTAAAGAAAGGACTGGCCCCTATGGAGCAGCAGGAGTATGGGATCGATGAGGCCATGCCGGCGATATCCCTGTTCTTTAAGGACTCCAACATCAAAGACATCTAGGCATTGCTTGAGAAGGTCGAAGAATTGATTGGGGAACAACTACTTCTTTTCTAGCGCCTGGAACAGGAGAGAGACGCTCTCGAGACAGAGATGGATGAGCTGCAGAAGCCCAAGGAATGCATCGAAAAAGCCAACAACCACCTGAAGACACAGCTGCGCCACTTCGTAGTTGCCTTCGGCAACACCTTGGGTTAAGCGGGTTACACTAGGGGCAAGGCCAGAAGTGCAAGAGTAGGAAGGAAAGAAGAAAGAAGGAAGGAAAAAAGAGAGAGTGGGAGAGATGTAAAAATGAAAATAAATAAAAAGGAAGTTTTTTTAAAGAAATTTTTGGCCTTTTATTTTCCTCCCATCTCTTGCATTTCCCTCATAGTTGGATAGTATTTATTCAGAAACTTGCCATTAATTGATTGCTGCTCTTTTCTATCTAACTCTATTAATCGATATGTATTTCCAGTAAGAACATCACTAACTAGGTATGAGCCTTCCTAGTTTGATGACCATTTACCAAATCTTTCATTATCAGCCCTTGTTGAGTAAAATGGTCTTCCAAACCAATCACCAATGTCAAAATACTTAGGCTTCACATGTTATTGTACGCTCCGGCAACCCTCTGTTTTTGGTTAACCAACTTTTCCAATGCTGAAGCTTTATTTTCACCAAGACCATCAACATGGGCATACATTAACTCGTCATACTCTTCCTTTGACAGATTATCTTGTAATTTCACCCTAAATGACTGTACTGTAATTTCAAATGGGAGGACCGCTTCTTGTCCACATGTTAGCATATATGGGCTAATCCCAATACTCGATCTTTTTCGATGTTCGGTAGGCCCATAACAGTATTGATAATAAGGAGTCCCATTCTTGTGGGTTTTCCTCCAAGTGCTTCTTAATAAAATTAATGATGATCTTGTTCAAAACTTCGGCTTGATCATTAGCTTGAGGATAATAAGGTGTTGAATGAACCATTTTGATGCCTTTTGTTTTCAAAAATCCTAACACCTCTTGTCTTGTGAACATTGTCTATTGGTCCACCATTATGGACTCAGTAATCCCAAATCGATGGATAATCCATTCCTCGATAAACTCCCTAACAACCTTTTGTGCTACGTTCTTATAAGAAGCCCATTCTACCCACTTTGGAAAGTGATCAGTTGCCACCAAGATAAAATTATATTTCTTCCTTGAAGGGGGTAAATTGTACCTATTATATCTCAAAATGACTATGATTTAATAATGGGTCTCATTATTACAATCGGCATATGTTGGAGCGGACAATGCTTTTGATGGGACTCACATCCTTTAGCATAATCAATGCAATCTTTTGTAATAATCGGCTAGAAGTAACCATGTCGACGCAGCAACCATTTCATTTTTATCCCGGCTTGGTCTGCGCCACAAATTCCTTCATGTACTTTGGCCATTACGAGTATCGATTCCTGCCTTCCTAGATATCTTAGCGGCAGCCCATCCACTATCATTCGATACAATTTGTCACCAATGAGCATAGGAAGTCTAAGTTTGAATATTAGTTTAGCTTTTTGACCTTGTGGAGGCACGATCACAATCCCAGCTCCTAACTAGACATGCTTGATCCATGGAAATACAACCCATGGTAGTACTCAAATGTAATTCTCATCTTCTTCAATCTTTAAAGTGGGTGAGTTTTCTGTAATGAAATCTGCTATTGTCTGCCCTTTTATGGCTTTAAGCGGCACGTATATTAGATTGATCTTAGATAAAGCTAATGCCAATTTAGCTATCTGGCCTTTTATAATTGGATTAGTTTTTTTTTTTATGACCCAGGGAACCCGAGCACCGTACCAACATGAACAGTCTCGGTAGGCTCGGGGTGACGGGGGGTAAACCTTGAGGCCCCACGGGAGGACCCACCACCCTTGTGGAATGAGTAAGATGTTAAGCGTCTCTACGGAGAGTTGAACCCTCTCCCTCCTAGAAGGGGTCAGTGGGTCCCCCACGGTGGGGAAGACTTAACCAGCGGAGCCACCGCGGCCGGTGGTATAATTGGATTAGTTAGCATATACTTAATCACATCAATCTTACAAATTACATGTACCATTGTCGTTAACATATAATGATGTAGTTTTGTACATTCGTAGTATAATGACAAACACATGGGAGTATATCTTGTCTTAGCATCATTTAACATTTTGCTTAGATGATAAATTGCTTGTTCCTTTCTCTCATCAAGTTCTTGTGCCAGCATGTTTCCAATTGTGGTATCGGTCACCGGCGGGTACAGTTTCAACAGCCTACCTATCTTAGGTGGCATCAAAATGGGTGGCTTAGTAAAGTACTCGTTTATTTTATTGAAAGCATGTTGATACTTATCTTCCTAGATGAATTCCTCTTGGTTTTTTAGTCAGAGCAATGGGGAAAAAATTTCGATCTTCCTTGACAAGTTAGCTATAAAACGACGCAAGAAATTTATTTTTTCAAGTATCATTTGGAGTTGCTTTTATTAGTAGGTGGCAACAATTCTAGGATAGCTTTCGCTTTATTTATATCTATTTCTATTCCTCTTTGGTGAACTAGAAAGCTTAGAAAATTACCAACTTTTATACTAAAAGCACATTTTAATGGATTCATTTTTTAACTTAAATTTCTGCATCCTAATAAAGGCTTGTTCCAAGTAATCTAGATGATGTACCTTATTAGATTTGTCGATGACATTATCTTTATAGACCTTCATGAAGCTGCCAATCATGTCATGGAAGATCAAATTCATGGCCCTTTGGTATGTTGCTTAGGCATTCTTCAAGCCGAAGGGCATCACTAACCATTCGAATGTATCAATTGCTCATGGACACCTATACTATCTTATGAACATATTCTTCTGCTATGAATATTTGATTGTATCTAGAATAGCCGTCCATTAAGGACATAATTTCATTGTAAGATGCAGAATCAACTAACATGTCAGCCATTGGCATTTGATACTTATCTTTTGGTGTTACAGCATTTAAGTCGCGAAAATTAATACATACTCTAACTTTCCATTTCTCTGACCACATTTGAAAGCCATTTGACATACCATGCAATCCTTATAAAGCCCGCGGATAATGAGTGCTCGATTTCTTCCTTTATTTTTTGTATAACCTCTAGGATGAAACGTCTTGGGGCCTGCTCATACAGCCTAAATCCTTTCTTAATTGACAATTGATGTTCCACTACCTCTCTTCCTAGACTTGGCATTTTATGATAGTCCCAAACGAAATAGTCTTTGTATTTTCGTAATAGATTTATTAGTCGGGCTTTAAACTCATCATCAAGCAACTTACTTACATAGATGGGATGAGAGTAGAACTCATCTCTGAGGTTGATTTCCTCTAATGAGTCTTAGGATTGAAGCACATTGTCATTTTCTTTAATTAGTGATTCATCAATGTCTAAAATGCTGTCATCAACATTTATTAGCTGTTTGGCTTGTTCGACTCGATAGGTCGTGTACCTCTTAATGAGGTTTTCCGATAATATAAGGTTTTCCATGAAAAATCTTATTAAGATGCCTTGCCAATTCCTTTTTGAGACTCATTCAACACAATACTACTAGGATCAATTTCTGGGGGCTTGTAAATGCATGCGTTGTCATCTGATGCCCCTTAGCAAACCTTTATACTTATGCCAACGTAACATTTGACTTGGTATTGGCCTTGACATACTCGACTTTATCCCCATTCCAAAAGACCAACATTTAGTGTAATGTCAATGGTGCGCGTTAATTTTCATGAATCCAATCTCTTCCCAGTAAGAGGTTGTATGACCTATCAGCATCAACAACATCAAAATAAATTCTTGAAGTCTTAGATCCTACCGTTAAGCTGGCCACATATATTCCTTTGACTTCAGTAACCTCTCCAATGAAGTCTGAGAGTTGGATATTTGATGAAATGATTTCTTCATCTTTTCTACCTAGTTTCCTAAAAAACCTATATGGAATAAAGTTCAAAGTTGATCCTTCATCAACACTTTAGTAATCAGACGGTCATTCATTTAGCACTAATATTCAAAGCCCTCAAGTAGTTAGAAAGGCTCTCAGGAGGTTTCTTGAATTCCATTACTTCTTCATTGTCAAAGGAAAAATGTGCTCCTTCCTTTTCATGAGCTCGATCCACCTCAATGACTCTAGGGGTAGTCTGGTCCATGGAATTCATTAAGTAACTTGACTTGGACCATATATAAACTTAAAGGAAAGACTGACCTGGACAATACCTAAGCATACATTCTTCACCCTTATTCTTAGCTTGTACAACTATTTTGTCTTTTCCTAATTCTGTTGTTTCTCCATTTAAGTCTTGCTTTCTTTTCCAAACTAGGTTTTTGATTTTATAGGGCTTTGGTTTGTTTGTCATAATTAGAGTTGGCTTAACTTGGGTGATATGGATCTGATTGACTTGCTGCTGCAATTGATGCATTCTCCTTTTCCTTTGGACTCTTCTTTTTTTTTAGGTTCGGGTCATAGTATCGCTTTGGACCTCCTGAGACCTGTACGATTTACCCTCCGATGGGTCATGAGGCACCTTCAAAGTCCTTCGACAATATGACTATGCTACAGTACGGTGATAGTCCCATTGTCATCATGAAATTCATCTCCCCAACCAGAAGGAATGACCTTATGGGAGTAGGAGGGAGAGAGTATATACCTTATATGGTAGTCGAACTTTCCACTAGGTTGCCCCCATGTATCTATGGTAGGATCTCTCTCATCGTATCTTTGTTTGAATGATTTATGAGATCTTTGATGAGGGGAATGATCATCTATATTGTGACGTCCCAAAATGTCACCCGACACGTGTTTCTCATATTATTACTTTCTTTTAACATGCGGAAGCGAAAAGAAACGTTAACAAATATTCTTTTAATGATTAAGACCTTACGATTATGACAAACAAACTTTTGCTTCTTTTATTTATATGTCATGTGAGTTTACAACTTCATTATATTTTGAGCAAAAAACAAAAGTCTAAGTAGGGGTAGGGAGACCTATCTCTAAACTATACTATACTTTCAAAAGTCTGCCTATATAAATGTTTAAGATTGAGTCATGGGTCGATAACTTCTTCTTCTGCTGCGTCTTCAACATCCAAATCGAAGCTATTCAATGAACCGACTAACTCTCCATTAAGATTCCGGTACCAAGCAATGAACGAACCAGAAAGGAATCCACTTCGTGAAGTCTCCTTTATCAACCCATATCATAGAATTACACTTGGTATATATTATTCCAGACTCTGGTTCAAGCACACTTTAAAAAAAAAAAAAAAACTTCATTATACATAGGGACTTCATAATGCAAGGGCTGAAGGGTGTCCATCCTACACTTCTGAAAAATAAAAGAGATTAATCAAAGCTTAATAAATGAAATTTCTAGTTTTTAGTTAGAAAAATCATCTTACCACTTCACTTGATATACACAAAATGAAGGCATAATCATCCTATAAGTATGATACAAATATAAACAGACTTTACATTTTATGTTCATTTACCACAAAAATTGTTAACCAACATACCGTCCATCCAGACTTATGCATATGCACACCATGCTTCACATAATAATTTGGTTCTACTCATAATAATGCATTTTATTCATTAATACTGCATCATCCTGATCTACCACAAAAATTGTTAACCAACGGACCGTCCATCCAGATTTATGCATGTGCACATCATATTTCACACAATGATTTAGTTTTACTCATAATAATGCATTTTATTCAATAATGCTTCATTATCCCTATACACGGGGTATCCCGACCCATGGGGCGTCCCAACTTCGAGACATCCTGTAAACTTCCACCACAAGGCATCTTGACTCACAGGGCATCTCGACTACCAAGGCATCTCGAAACACTCCCCACGACATCCCGACACACGGGGTATCGTCACTCACCACTGTATGAGTGACAGAATCATATTAATCTCATTCAAGCCATGATATATGCATATTCTCAAGCATAACACACGTATCTCAACTCAATTTAATGCATTTGTCAAATAACCACATGTGAAATAAAACGTAAACATATTCTAGTTATGAAAATCTGGACATTCAAATGAATACATTTGAATCTGGACATCGAGTAGGTTCTGGACATTAAGATCTAGTAAATCAAATGGGTATATCATGAATCTGAATGAATAAGTACATTCTTAAAGGGAAGGTCTAAACTATCAAAAGGGTAAATTTTGGCTTAATAAAAGCTAATAAAATAAAAGAACAAATCCAACAATGAACATGCTTACAAATTGACATATTTAGCAATGGATAGAATCAACAGATGAACATATTTAATGAGAAATAGATTCATATTCAGTAAAGTCTGTCTGAACCAATGAAAAGATTATTCAACGAACATATTCACAAGTTGACATATTCAACATGTGAATAGACTCACCAATGAACAGATTTCAGTAAACTCACAAATGGATAGATTCTGTCTTAGGAAATTCTAGCAGAAACAAGTAAAACAAACAGATTCTGATTGGTAGAATTCCAGCAGAACGAAGCAGAACAAACATGCAATGGGTCATCGAGATAATTATGTCAAAACGACCAGATTCAGTCTCGACCCCAACTTCATCTCTAGGGTCATGAGCGACGGGGGTTATTAGTGACGTCTCAGGCACATCGCCGTCCCATTCTTTTTATCTTTTCATTAAACACATGCGGAAGCGTTACAAATAACACCTAAACAACAATAAGCAGCCATGAAAACAACCACTTGCAAATATGCAATTATATCAACATTTATAGGCCCCATTGTCACGGACCATCACATTTTCTACGCTTCAAAGAGCAGGTAAACCTTAACTCCTCTAGCAAGACTGTGACTCTAGTACTAGCGGGAGACCTCAATGCCTACAATTCTAAAAAAACAATGAGATGAATCATGGACTCAGTAAGTAAAACCCACTAATTTTCAGGTAGGAGGATGTCTCGCCTATCAACAACCATATAACTCATCCAAGATTAGTCGATGGTAGATTAAAAGCAAAATAAAAGTTTTGTCTCAGATGAAACAAAATTACTAAAAACGCACTTTGCTTTTCACCCAATAACCATATCGATATATAGCTTTACTTTTTTTTTTTTTTTTTTTAAGTACCAAATGCATACCTGATTCCATCTCTAGACACTGCTTTGCACATTCACACCAATTATCCTTATGTTCTTATTTACAAAAAAATGTACTTTTTTTTTCTAAATATATCATTTTCCAAGTCTTACGTTCTCGGAAACACTCAAGCCAATTAAAAAACAAATTGTCCAGACTACAAATGAGTTGCCAAAATGAGGTTGCGGGGCAATTTGATCTTTTCAATGTGGGGTTTTATTTAGAGGCAAGAGAATGACACTTGAAAAACAGTAATATTAGGTGGTCATTAGGTCAAAAGTGAGGTGTATTTGTAGAGTTCACTACTTTTTTTTTTTTGGCAACATATTCTTCACGCACTCAACTTCTGTCTAGTGATCGATCTTAGAAAGATGGAAGGGCTTTTTGGTCGAAATCTTTTGTTTTGGCGATAGGTTCAGCTCACTTAGATGAGAGCACGACGCCGAGCTCTCTTTGGCCATATTAACAAAATGGGCAGGTTCTCATTTCGGGGATTCCTTGTGCGCATGATCATCTTGTAATAAAATTTCAAGAGTTCCATGATATGTCATATTCAGGATTTTTCTATCCACGTGTACAATGAATGTAGCTCTTCCAAAAGGTTACCGCATGTTCAACGGATTTTCCTGCCATTCCATTCCATTTCATATTTTTCTACGTGAGTTTCTCATACTCTCCGAAAGTCTTGGATTTAGGCTGTGTCAAATCTCAGACCGACCTATGATGCTGGGGGCGTCGACACTTTTAATGGGTCGTGGCCGACCTAGTCATTTGCGTCATCAGTGTCGGCCGATGGCCCAAGCTCTAATGCATGCTACTGAGACAGCCCAAAGGACAAGCATGGTCCAAGACGTCCAATGAAGGGCGGTGATCCACACAAGGGCCAGCCTAAGAGTGACCGATGTGCAACTAACGTGTGACTCACGTGCGACCCACATGCTGACGCCTTTCGGTTTCTTTGCATTGTGCGATGGAAAGTGTAAAGGAGGTTTCCCAAGGTGGTCTTGTGGCTTTACTTGGATATTCTACTTAAGGGCTTGTGGTCTCGGATGTTTTGTATTTGCTCGGAAGGAATCAAACTGTTTTCTATTTGGTGGAGCAATAGGATTTTGCTTCCTCTTGTTGAAAGGGATGCCCGTGCGTCCGACTTCGCCTGCTTAGTGGGGATGGATGGAGTCGAGATAATGCGACAATAGCAAGGCTCGCCCTCGGGATTTGTAATCGTGCCATCCCATGCGTTGGTCGAAGGTGGATTAACTCCTAAGCTAAAGGCGACAGGGACATTATATATATGTATGCGAGCAAGTTTCGATGAAAGTGAAAATTTTTAATCCAAATAGGATAGTCAAATCCAATGCAAGTAATAAATTGAAAGAACGATACATTTGATCCCCAAATCTTAACCCGATGTGCAATGTAATTTATAGACTTTTAAGTTATTTAATGTGGTCATTGAATTTTTAATACATGTTTAATTTAGTTTGTGAATAATATGATAACGTTCACTGTTATTTTTTATTTTGAAAAAAAAAATGAAAGAATGGCATTGAACATTTTTATATAGTTTAGGGACTATATTTAATATGTATAAAAAATTTAAGAACTATATTAAACAAATTAAAAGTCCAAGGACCATATTGCACATTGAGTTAAAATTCACAGACCATATTGAATAAATGAAAAATTCATGGATCACATTGCACATTAAACTAAAATTTAAGGACTATTTGTGTCGTTATTCCTAAAAAATTCATTTCCAAATGAGAAATTGAAAAGTTGTCGAAACACCTTTCATATTGGAGTTGGACTCCTTGTTCGAGTAAGTTTCCTAGTTTGAATGGTATCCTAAATTAAATAGGTTTCCTACTTAGGTTAAAAGATAATATATGCGATGGGTTATGGTATTGACACTCTTGTGGAACCCTCATAAATTTTCGATGTCCGATCGTTTCTTGTTGATTTCCTCGGTAATTTCTTCTTTTAAGCTTTATAGATGGTAAGATCTGTTTAACGTCCGCATTATTTTCAATAATATAATATTCACCCACCAAATTTTGCAGCCCACACCCAACCCGAGTCCAAAGCCGGAGCCGACCGTCCAACATACACCTTCCTTTTAACGGATGACCCGAGTTGAAGGGACTCTTGATCCAAGCCCAACCATTTTTCCCGCCTACCCGTGGTGCAAAATTGAGTTTCAAAGATTTGCAAGTCAGTGAAGTTCTTATCCCACGTCAAATTTACTTACTTCATCAGACATCATCGTACCTCGTTTCCACACAAATGAAATTGAGTGAGAATGCATTTGCAATTAGTTCACAAGAAAATAATGAAATAAAGGTAGATGAAACATCACATTTCTCTCTCTCTCTCTCTCCCTCCCCGGCTGCCCTTGTTCATGTGTACTTTTGCCGCTATTCATTGCATGCGCTACGGCCCGCGTCCGTCGCCCCATCTCGAGACGCCCCTGTCAGTTTGGAATCGCCACGCTTTTTGCTGGTTTTAGTTCCTCAATGTGATGGTATCATTGCTGGTCGGTCCTACTGGGTACATTGATCGGTCCTTGAGTATTGTTTCGAGGTAAGACCACAGGGACATCTTTGCCTGGCGTGTGCAAAATCGATTTCACAGATTTGCATTATCAGCGCAACATGAAGTTATGTACTCATCGCAGTCTGCTCGCTGAGTTCTCTTCTTCTTGGCCTTACTACAGTTCTCCATCAATATAATTGTCTCTAATATAGGATAATATTCTAAAGAAAATCTTAAGAATTTCTAGTATAGTATACATCTCTATGCGAGATACAATTCATGGATCCACCTCAATTGCGACTATGTTAGTGTTCTACTCATCTCGGTGTTCGATAGTGACAAATGTTTTACAGGTTCTTATGGATCCACCTTGAGTTATAAAACTGTCGAGGGAATGAAGCCTATTGGAAAACATTCTCTCCTGGGCGCGAGTGGAAAAATTAGTGATTTTCAGGAGATATTGCACTGGTTTGATGAACTGATGCAATTACAAGCAGCAATTTCCTTTTTTATTGCCAAATAATTGTTGTGCAGTTTTATCCAGTTTAGCATGATAGGTGTGAATTGCGAAGATAACCATGTGGCTACTGGGTTTGGCAATCACCCTGCACTGCCAATTCTTCGTGACGAGTGGACTGAGAACTTGAGTTTCGATGAATATGGTGTTAAGCTATTGGAGAAGTGCATGCGTGTGCTTCTGTATCGTGACGGATCTGCAGTCAACAAAGCCTCAGGTTCTAGTCTTCTCTGTGTTACGGTTTACGGTTCTTTTTACTGCTCAATGTTTGCATATGGCAGCATAGGATGAGACTAGGAGGGGCTGTGTTGCTATCAGTTGTTGGCAAGTTAATTTCTCTTCCTCTTGACGGTAAAATATTGCAGTGTTCCCTTTTGTGGATTACGTAATTGCACATTCCGCCGCCGCATTAGAAAACCTGCATTCTGACCCCCTCTAGGATCCACCATTGCCAATACGGTCCGTGTCCTCTCTACATTTTCATGCTAAGCAGTCCGACTCACAGAGAGATAAAGAAGTCTACATTTTGATGAAGATTAATGAGAATAAATGTTGAGTTTCTTCAAGCTCTGTCCCCCAAATCTTCTTCCCAGCATGTTATTTTTTGAATTTCATGGGGAAACCCCAGATTCTAAGTCACAACTGGGAAAAACAACATTTATCATACTGTTCTTTGGCCATTTCAGAGGATTTTAGCCTTTTATCTTGACATTTGAGAACTGCTAGGGCTTGAATTTGTTGGTAATTTGAGAGTCTCATATTTATCTGAGCTACTACAAAAAGCATGTTATAAATTAATAAAGTGTACGGGGGCTGACGAGTTGCTTCATAAATAATGGACAGATAGTAATTACAATGAGTAGAGAAATTAAATTGTACTTAAGACGGCAGAGAAGCTTCCAAGCGTTCATGTTCCTTATAGAAAGCAATTGATCTCCTCAGGTGCATGAATTCACTTCGCTCTCTTTTGTCGTAATTGTCTCACGTGTTTTTCTGTTTGTTCCCTTGCCTCTGCTTATATGTTCGGTCTACGGGCATCGGGCATCTTCTTTTCTTCCTAACAGTAGCTTGATTTCGAACCATCTAAATGACACGGCACACTTGACTTGCAAATTGCAAAAACATTGAAGAAGGAGCAGCAAATGTTGTGTTGGTGCAGAACATTCATGTTGGACTTTGATCTGCATATTCTTCTGTTTGTTTAGACCCTTATCTTGTTATGTGAATCATGTGATGTAACACTTAGGAAATGTGCCTGCAGATGTTTCGGAGAGGCTTCTTCGGTAGAGAAGCTGCTGGTGCTGTTTTCCTCTTGAATGTCAATTGCCCTTTACAGATTTGTACATGTGACGACAGTCTTTTTAGGCTGCACTTTCTTTACATTATTGCGATGGAAAGTCTAAAGAAAGGTTTTGCAGAGTGGTCCTGTGGCATTTCTTGGCTCTTTTTCATGTCTTATGTCTTGGATGATTTGTGTTTGGTAAGAAGGAATCGAACCTTTTTTTTTAAATCGGCTGAGTGATAGGATTTTTCTTCCTTTTGTCAAAGGGATGTCAATGCCTCTGATTTTGCCTACTAATTTTCTTACTCTCGAGTCTATAAAATGTAATTTGTTGCCACTCTCGCTTTGTTTAAGAAATGCTCACTTTGCTTTGCCATTATCAAATGTAACTTTGAGCATGCTTGTTGACATTCACTTTCGTTCTATTATTAATTTAAAAGGTTAGATGGAGAGGTAATGCGAGGATTGAAATATGAGCACCAAAATGGCCAATATATTATTCTTCAAAGGGGTATGAAAAAAAAGAAAGGGAAGGATAATATAGGACATAAAATGTTGCGGTGGGCTTCTTTTCTTTTTGTGACAATCGGGTGATATTTGGATCAACTCTCACATATTCGACTAATCCACCTCCTTTGATGATCTTACGAGCATAATTTCTCATGTTGGCATTGTGCATTCAGGATTTAATCTTGTATAACTCTCCTAGCAAGACTTGAATTCAAGACTACAAAGAGAGGAGCCAATTCCGGTGCCATCTAAACCAACACCTTAATGGGTTTCAGCTCAAGATCATTCCATTCAAGGTCTTTAGTCAAAAAATTGAGATAATCACAAATTCCCATTTGTTGTGAGCCCAAAATTTAGCATAATGTAATAAGAGAAAGGAAATTGCCTATTTAGTATGTCAATCGTGCTTAACCAAAAGGATCTCTATCCATCAAGATTGAGTAGATAATCATTTTTATTCTATATTCAAAATCTTAAATTGTTTTAGATACATTCAAATATCAATTGTAAAGCTAGCACTAACTATCAAATAACCATGGCAACAATAAAATTAAATGCTCGATCAAGGGTCGATTAAGCATAAAATCTAAGAGAATCTAGCATTTCAAAAGACGTAAGGTTTTGATTCATTAATTCTTACTCAACACAACATGTTAGGGTCGGGTCATGAAGAAGTAATTTATTATGGCCTTTGCAACCATCTGAGGAGGTGGATCTAGTCTGATGCGTAAGTTAACCTAAATATCACCTTGAGAGCACATTAGAAAACTCCCTAAATTACTAATGATCTACTCATTAGCAAGTTCTCCATCACCCAACTAGGCTGAAATATATATATGTAGAGCCTAGGCTCATCATAAGCAGCTTGTGCTTCTCTCAGCAATCTATGGACTATGAAGGCCCATGTCAAGCCCACCCACTAAACCTGTAGTTGTAGCCCATATGTAGGATCCAAGTCCAAAAGCCCAAGCCAACCTTCCAAAACCACGACCTCACGTATTTCGTTTTCACACAGATAAAAGCATCCTCGAAGAATTTTATGCATATTAACGAAATTGGATGAAAATGCAATATTTTACCCAAAAATATTTAAATAAAGGTAGTTTGACAAAATTTAGGTGTATCCACTGAAATTGAATTCGTCACAGAGAATATGAAAATTGGTTCTTCATTTCTTTTTAAGTCCAAATCAAACATGCTTTCCTAAAAGCCTAAATTCCTTACATAATTATATTATATTATATGTAATAAATGTTCAGTAATCCTCATAGTGATCTACATCTTCATAATTGATTAAAAAGGGAACAATTTCTTCTTATAATAATCATGAAATCAGTATACCAACAAAATAGTTGGCATTGTTTCAATGATGTGATGTGTTTTTTTTATAAGATCATAAGTTCGATTCATATCATTAGTAAATCTTTTAATGACTCATTTAGTATTGTCTAGTTGTGGCATGACTCATAGAAAAATTGCTTGCTTATGTTGCCTTACAATAACGGACTCACTTATCTCGAATCTTCATATCACAATTAATATGAAATAGCTACAATCCATATCAAACATTTTATATAGATCCATGCTAATCATGTCATAAGAAAATATATGTAACATACAATTAATTTGACTATTAGACCTAGCTGATTTTGTTTATATAAAAAGTTGGTGATTTATTTATTATCTTACACTTCCTTTCGACGTCTCACAAAATTGCACATTTCCATTAAAAAGATTACAAAAACAAAACATTAACTCAATCTATATCCATTTATCTCGCTAACAAAGATAAAAAGAAAAAAAAGCACGAAATATTTTAATCAAAATTTGTTTTTTTTGGGTAAAGTTTTAATTACGAGTTGTTGCAAATTACAAAACATTTTGCCCAATAAAAAATTCGAAATGATTACGCATTTACTAATTTCCCCTCTCTTTAATTTATATTAAAAAGACATTATTTTGATCTCCCAAAAAAAAAAAAAAATATTGCTGAAATGAACGAGGTCTTTTCACTAGTAAAAAAAGCCGCTTGCTGGCTTGAGCAGGGGGGCAAACTCCTTTCTGCTATTTAGACAGTTCGCGGAGCCTCTACCCCCTCCACCGTCTCCGTCCGCCGCCGCCGCCGTCGTCGCTGCCGCCGATCGAAGCATGTCTTTCTCCAAGATGCCGCTGGTGGAAGCGAACCAAACCCCGGACGCCTCGTCTCTCTCGCTGGACTCCGAAAGAACCCTGTAAGCGATCCCTTCCCACCCCCCGGCCTTCGATTGGTCGTCGCGCATCTAGTGTTCCGGGCGATGTGCGCTTTCCGGATGGCTTGTCGTTGACCGCGATTTATGGCTCGCTCGTGGTCGCGATGTGTGCAGGTATCCGTACGTGACGGGCACGTCCGTGGTCGCTTTCAAGTACCGGGATGGGATTCTGATGGCGGCCGACATGGGAGGTTAGCTTCTTCGCTCGATCGTGTTTTTGCAATTCGCTTATGCTGCTTCTGCTGCTGGTGCTGCGCTTTGATTTGAGCAATTTGGGGAATTTCGCTGTGGGGAAAACATATTTGAAAACATATTTGATTTGAGCAATTTGGGCCGCTCCCAGATCCGCCGTGCTCCGCGGTGATTTCCCGATACCCTTTTCCCGTTGCCGATTCGCTTCTCTTGGGTCGTCGTCCGTTCTCCATGTCGAGCCCGAGAAAACCCAGTTTCTCAATCGGTTTCGGACGATGAATGGTTGCTCTGTTCTGTCTCTTTTTGTCTGACATTGAGGACGTTCTTCTAGCAGCAGCAGCAGCAGCAGCTGATTTCTTGAATTCTTTTTGGTGTGAGATAAGAGAAAGGCATACTGCTGCTCGGGGTTATATGTTATTCGGCATTGGGCTCACGGGAAGTCTTGGAAAGGAGGCATTTTTGATGTTGTCGGGTGATTGCGCTGGACTTTGTGTGTGGGGGGGATTCGGGTCCTTGTTTTTTTGGGTTTAATTTATGGGCAGCCAACGTTGTTGGCGGCTGGAGTTTCTGCTTGGTTTGTTGAGTTCGCTTGGTGGGTATGTTTCCATGTGAAGAGAATCCCAGAATATGCTTTCTCTGCGTCCTGTTCGCAGATTTTGCCATGCCGCCACCGTCGCCGCCACCGCCACCATTGCATCGAACAGTAGTAGTCCTGCAGCCGTGTCGAGCCATATTTATAAGGCAAAGACAATAGAGGAACCTGCTCTCGTGAAGCTTAAATCTGAAAGGGACCCTGATAATCTAAAGATATTTGAAGCTTCACAGCTCCTTTTGTTCTGGCATGCTATTTATCTGCTCATTATGTACATTAGCCTTGACTAGCCATGCTAGAAGGAAGCATTCTATTGCTTGTGTATATTATTCTGTTTCAACTGTTTCTACCTAGTTAAGTTATCATAACTACATTATCTTCAAAGCTCTTTAACTTTAGATAGTGTAGTGATTGATCTGGTTTCCTTTGTTGTTTGCTTCTAGTAACATGTTTATTGAGTCCTCCATTCTCCTTAATTGTGACTATTTTAGTGTTCTGCTCATTTCTGTGTTCTGATAGTGATGAATATTTTACAGGATCTTATGGATCCACCTTGAGATACAAAACTGTCGAGAGAATAAAGCCTATTGGAAAACATTCTCTCCTGGGGGCAAGTGGAGAGATAAGTGATTTTCAGGAGATATTACGATATCTGGATGAACTGATGTATGTATCAATTGATCAAGATTACTACCACCGGTTCCTTTTTTATTGCCGAATATTAGTTACCCTGCTTTTTAAACTTTGAGGCTGCTTTTGACCAAGACTGTTGATTCTGGGGTCCGTTTTTGCAGTCTTTATGACAACATGTGGGATGATGGGAATTCCTTGGGGCCCAAAGAGGTGCATAATTACCTTACTCGAGTTATGTACAATAGGCGGAACAAGTTCAACCCATTGTGGAACTCACTGGTTCTAGGTGGAGTTAAGAATGGACAAAAATATCTTGGCATGGTAGGTCTCAACCCTTGGTTAGATTCATTTGACCTTTCAGAATGTTGTTGGATACGCATTCACTTGTCGTGCAAATTAAAACAGGTTAGCATGATAGGTGTGAATTTTGAAGATAACCATGTCGCAACTGGGTTTGGCAATCACCTTGCGCGGCCAATTCTTCGTGATGAGTGGAATGAGGACTTGAGTTTTGAAGATGGTGTTAAGCTATTGGAGAAGTGCATGCGTGTGCTTCTGTATCGTGACAGATCTGCAGTTAACAAGCTTCAGGTTTTAGTCTTCTCTGTTTATGGCAGTCTTTATTTCTCCATGGTTGCATATAACAGCATAGTGTAAGGTTGGGACATGATTGTATCGTATCAGTTGTTGGTATGTTCTTTCTCTTCCTCGTATAACTGTGTGATTTTGGTGAACTGACGCGCACTTATGCTTCCTCCTTTTGTTAAGGAAAGGATGTCCCATCTGGGGCTAAGAGGGAGAATTACAGATTACTCTTTTGTGGATATGTAATTGCACATCCAGCCCCTGCATTAGAAAAACCTGCACTCCGATCCCTCTTAGATCCATCATTGCCAATATGATCCATGCTCTCTCCACATGTTCACCTAAGCAGTCCAACCAATCTGTGATGCATGATTATTACCTGGTTGTACAATTATTAGTCATGGATGACTTGTATTGGTTTGTATCTTAAAAATTCGGAGGAGATGTTTCCAGAGAGATTTGAAGATTAATGTCAAGTTGTTTCAAACTCTTTGTCCCCCAAATCTTCTTCCCAGTATATTACTTTTTGAACTTCATGAGGGAAACCCAGATTCTAAGTCATAATTGGAAGCCAAGAGATATCATACTGTTCTTTGGCTATTTTAAAGGATTTTAGCCTTTTATCTTGACATTTGAGAACTGCTAGAGCTTGAATTTGTAGTTTATTTGAGGTGTTTCTTTTTCTTGCTTCTGAGCAATTACTCTAAACTAATGAAGTATACTGAGGACTGAGCAGGAAGGGAGAGAAGGAGGTGGCTGACAAGTCGGTTTCCTGGTGCCTGGGGCTGAAAAGTAAATTTTGACAACTAGGGGTTTCAATGATTAGACAAATTAAATCATAATTAAGATGGTGGAGAAGCTTCTGGTTGGTCATGTTCCTTATGGACAGTGATTGATCTCCTGTGGTGCATGACTTCATTTCACTCTCTTTTGTTGCAGTTGTCTCACATGCTCTTCTGTTTGTTCTCTTGCATTTGCTTATATGTAGTTCTGTCTATGGGCATTTCCATGTTTTTTTTTTTTCACTTTCTTTCTCCATAGTACTGACGGTAGCTTGATTTTGAAACATCTAAATGACATGGTGCACTTGACCTGCAGATTGCAAAAATCACTGAAGAAGGAGCAACACTTTTTCCACCGTACTCTTTGAAAACCTTCTGGGGCTTTGAAGCATATAAGAACCCCACTGTTGGTGCAGAAGGATCATGGTGAACTTTGATCTGCATATTTGTATGTTTCTTTAGACCCTGATCTTGCCATATGTTAATCATGTGTTGTGACACTTGGAAAATGTGTTTTTAGATGTTTCGGAGAGACTTCTTTGTTAGAGAAACTGTTGATTCTATTTTCATCCTGAATGTCAATTACCCTTTACAAATTTGTACTTCAGTTCTTATGGTTACATCATCTGACCTTTTAGCAGTCTTTTTGGGGATAATTTTGTGAATGGGCCGGGTTAGCCTTTAATTGGAGCAGAACTCGAGCTAGGTGACACAGATTGTGCAGAAAATGAGTCACGGTGCCGAAGGTCAGTCATCTCTATAAAAGGGAAAATTAGAAATGAGTCCAGGCCATCAATTTCGTTAAGACCATCTTCCACACAATTGAATTTTGCAGGCAGCCGAGGTTCTGTTCTTCCTGATCTGTGTATGTGAACAGAAAACGCACACGAATAGACTAACAGAAGGAAAGAAAGGAAGAATTATTTTCTGCCTTTTTTTCCCGGTGGTTAATTAGTTAGAAGACAGTGGAGCCTGGATTTGAAAGTTGATCTGTCTCCATGGTTTCATCTGGGAGCTAATAGCTATCCATCTCTCTCTCTCTCGAGCATCATATATGTTTCATACTTGCAAAGTGCTTTTCCATTGATTGGCTACAGATCTATACTTTTCTGCCTCAACTTAGAGTAAACCCCTCGAAATTGCCAATTTCTGTGAATATGAAGCTTGGCCTAAATTGGAGCTGAAAGTTATTCGGCTGGATACTCAGGCTTTGGGTGGTAGGTCAGATTCTATTGTTAAAAGTTGCTAATGGAAGAGTCAGTAGCACATGTAAGATTCGCTCCAAACAAAGTACTTTTGAGGGCGTTTGGGTGGACCCTTATATGGTTTTAAGACATGCAGTACGTCGAGTCTGAAATTTCCGTCAAAATGTAATTATATTACGATTTATGAAAAATATTTAGAAAGAATTTAGAGTGACTTTAAATGCCAATATGTATGGTTCAAAGGCTTTTGGGCATTTAGTATAGAGAGAGGTGACGCATTTAACATGAAAAGTAAGAAAGCCAAAATGCAGAAGGCAAATCCAAGCGGCTAGAATGGATTTCGGACTTTCGTATGTTGTTACGATCATTGAGGTCAAGCTGGTCAGCGAGTTATACGACGCGTCTCCCTATTCCATGCTGGACCATTCAACTTGCCATTCGACAAATTGAACTTTCCCGGCGATACCCACGCATAAGCATTTGCAAAATTTAAAATTTATACCGAGGGCTTGCTTTTGAAGAATATACTTGCTACTTCTACTCTTTTTTTCCTTTGGAAGTTTGCGGTGTTCGGCTCGACCTTTTTCAGTGTGAAACACTCAAAACGTTTCAGAGAATTTAATCTTAGATTAGACGTGAAAACCTCGAAATGTTTCAAAGGATTTTATCTAAGATTAGATGTCAAAGCTAACATATGTTTTAGAATTAATTTCATGCTTCTATGAGTCTTGCTAGTGTGGGAGTCACTGAGGTCCCCAGGGCAGGTGGAGTTGGCATGGTATCATTGTGATGGCAATCGGGCAATTGTAAACTTTTAACACCTGATTGTTCAGATTTTCCATACATATCCTGTATCCTGTATTAATCGAATCACATAGATACTATTCTAATACGCTTATCTCCTTTTTCTTCGACCGAAGAGTGAATTTTCTTTCAATGTTTCCAGTGCTATCGAATGACTAAGACTTGGGAATCGGATTCAAATACGCATCTTGACTTATGATTTGCTTACCATTCTATCATCCATATCATCATCAGCCATAATCAACAGCCCTCATGTCTACAATATTATAGTAGATGAATAACGAAATGAAAACGTTGTCGAGAATCTCCGAAAACACACGATACAAAATCCATCTTCTTCAAGCGCCAAGAGCCGTAGCGCTCAGACGATGCAGCTTGAGTTCACAATCCTTTGATACTCTTTCCAGTGAATTGTAGGAGGAACCACCTTGCATCAGTGCCTGGTGGGCACTTCTTTGTAGCTCCTTAACTTTATCTCTCATCTCATTGCCCTTTAATTCCATGACCCTTCTCACCATCCCCGCTATCTCCTCCCTCTCGATCACACCGGCATTCGGCTGTATCTTTGGCCGGACCGCCACCTTGAGCTCTTCTGCTAACATTGCCGCGTTCATCTGTTGCTCGGCATAGAGCGGCCACACCACCATAGGCACCCCGTTGACCATGCTCTCTAGGGTTGAATTCCAACCGCAGTGCGAGAGGAACCCGCCGATAGATTTATGCGCCAAGATCTCGGTCTGCGAAGCCCACATCAGTACCACCATGCCCTTGTTCCGGATTCTAGTGAAGAAGCCAGTGGGGAGATAGCTCGGGGTGCCATCGTGGCTGTTTGTCGCGTTGAAGAAGTTTGCGGACGCATCGCCGTCCACTGGCGGGCGCACCACCCAGACGAATCTTTGTTGGCTCAGCTCCAACCCCCAGGCGAGCTCGGTCGTTTGCTTTGCCGACAAGGTTCCACCGCTCCCGAAAGAGACGTAGATCACCGACTCCATCGGTTGCATGTCTAGCCAATCCATCACCTCACTCTTTGAACTTTGCCTGACGGGTCTAACCAGCGGACCAACCGGATAAACCGACGCCTTGACGACCCGACCCAGGAACTTCTCATTTTCTAGTGCACGCAAAGTCGACGGCTCGAGATCCTGCCATGTGTTCACCAAGATCCCATCCGCATTCGATATCTCCATCCCAATGCGAGCGAAGCCCGAAAAGACATTCCTATCGGTTTGATCAAGGAATAGGTCTAAGGTATCCTCGTGTCGAATGGACCGGCAGCCCGGGACATCGAGCGGCCTTTTCATAACGCGATGCTTGTGTTCTGCTTCTTCATCTATATACGGAAAGTGAACGGTGACCGCGAGAAACCATGCTGTCGATGTGATGAAGACGTACTTAAGCATGTCAAACTCCTCTGCTATCGCTAAAGCTTCAGTTCCGAACATGTCGACTATGAGAGCGGTGGGGCGAGACTTCATGGAGGAGATGGCGGCCTGAAGCAATGGCAGAGCCTCACGCATCATGATCACCAGTCGGGTCGCGACCGAGGCGGTCGAATTGACGAGGGCAGAAACGTCGACCGGTGGGAGCAACACAAGGTTCAGCAGATTCGGAGTCTGTGGCGGCTTAAAGAGAGGAGATTTTGTTATGGAGGCATCGGCGGCGACCACGAAGATGGTCACATCGAAGCCATGATGGGTGGCGAGATGTTTTCCGAGCTCCACCGCGGGGATGAAGTGGCCCATGCCAGGGCTGGCGAGGAGGACTGCATGAGGGTTTGGGTTTTGCATGGCTGAATACTTGAGAGAGGACTATAAGCAGTGCTTGATAAGGGATTCGTTGTGATGAGTTTGCATTAGATCGATTGAATGATACTTATAGGCAGAATTAGGCTGCTAATTCAGATTTTCTTTCTTGACTTTTTGTATAGTAATCGAGACACGCGTTCGCGTTCACATCGAAAATTGGTATAAGACCAGGTGGTCAACAATCAGAGACCTGTTACGGCATTTTCTGCGGCCAAATTCCTTCGCAGGGTCGACTCCACACTAGCCTTTCCAAATCCGTACGATCCTCTTGTCTGACGCTTTATCATGACTCACGTGTGATCAACTTTTGCAGTGGGGTTCATAGCGGTCCCAGGCCTCAAAAAACAATGAAAAAGGAGATAAAGCTCCTAACCTTAAAAGGATACAAAACATGGACATGCCCGTGCCGTTCTCGTGTGTTAGTGACGAAGAACAAAAATGATAGGACTTTTACAAAATTTCACATGGTATGAGAGCGGGAAATTTTGAATTCAAATTTTTTCAGGCTCTATTTGCCTTATCAATTAAGTATTTTCACGCTTAGTATTAGGTAGAAAGATTAGATTAAACTTGAAGGAGTGTTAAAATATTCAAATAATAAAATAGGGTGTTCATTTAAGAATTTAAATTTTTAAAACATTTGGTAATGGTTTCACAATCTCACAAGAAAGATGCAAGGTACCATGACGATAATGATGATGACAATAAGAAAGACACGGCCTCCTCGAATTTTCTTGATGATTATTGTTAAGCCGAAAAGTTTTACCTCGACGACCACCGCACGAGACTCATGGAACCCGTGTCCACGAAGTCTAGTTGGCTTTTACTACAATTAAATAAGTGAAACGAGACATGCCTTATTCTTAATATAATAATTAGTAAAGTTTGATTGGATTCATGAGTGACATCATGGAATTTCTTCTTCGGATGTCGCCCTTAGCTAGTAGCATACCGTCATAGATGAAGGTATGGGACGTTTAAGGATTCACAAATACAATAATACATGATAGAGCTTGAAACGCACGAGAGTTCTGAGATGAGATTATATCGATATATAATGTGGATTCATTTTTTTTATAGCTCGGTTTTTGGACTTTAGCTCCGCAACATGGTATTAGATCTTATTTTCATCACATCTAGCATGCTTATAGGTGGACTTCATCAGTACACCATTTTCAAATCCTTATGGGGGTGATCATCATGCATTTCTAGATGAAACAGACCTGGACCACTCGGAACCCAGAAGACCCGTTCGTGTTAAACCCTTAATGGGGTTCAACGTCATTCTCTCTCACTCTCTCTCTATAGTATAGTCCAATCTAGTCTTCCTTCCATCTCGGTCTTTGCCCGAGAAACACGGGTAGGTCTTTGCCCGAGAAACACGGGTAGGGAGGACTTAGAGCATCATCTAAAATTGGAGTTCTAGTCTTCCTCCAATGGATTCGGTTCCTCTAGATTAGTCCATGAACAGACACATAAATTCCAGTTTTCGTTAGTTTTTTGACCTTTGGCTTCTCTACAATGACTCCACTATGAGGTGATGTGGAATTCTCATAGCTCATGTATCTTACTTTTATGTGATACATAATTATGAGAAAATGAGCGATCGACACAACTGTCCCAAAATTAGAGGTGATAATAGGCCGGGCCCACATCTGATCAGAGCGGGAATGTCGCCCTAACCTTTTTTCCAAACTTGGCCATCACAACATATGCATATACAAATCTTGGGGCTTGACTAGACTTTTGGACTAAATCGCTGAACAAACCCCACTGCAAATTGATCTTTCACCCTTATTGGTCAGGCTAGGCGTGGATGGGCCCTACGGGTTTCCGGGCTTGTGATCAGGTCTAACGCGGTTGAAAAACGTGCCCTCTGATCCCTCTTCGGTCCATCATTGCCAATATGATCCATGCTCTCTCCACATGTTCACCTAAGCAGTCCAACCAATCTGTGATGCATGATTACTACCTGGTTGTACAATTATTAGTCATGGATGACTTGTATTGGTTTGTATCTTAAAAATTCTAAAGAGATGTTTCCAGAGAGACTTGAAGTCTGCACTTTGATGAAGATTAATGAGGATGAATGTCAAATTGTTTCAAACTCTGTCCCCCAAATCTTCTTCCCAGTATATTACTTTTTTGAACTTCATGAGGGAAACCCAGATTCTAAGTCATAATTGGAAGTCAAGAGATATCGTACTGTTCTTTGGCTATTTTAAAGGATTTTAGCCTTTTTATCTTGACATTTGGGAACTGCTAGAGCTTGAATTTGTAGTTTATATGAGTTGTTTCTTTTTTCTTGCTTCTGAGCATTTCTCTAAACTATGGAGGCATCGGCGGCGACCACGAAGATGGTCACATCGAAGCCATGATGGGTGGCGAGGTGTTTTCCGAGCTCCACCGCGGGGATGAAGTGGCCCATGCCAGGGCTGGCGAGGAAGACTGCATGAGGGTTTGGGTTTTGCATAGCTGAATACTTGAGAGAGGACTATAAGCAGTGCTTGATGGGGGACTCGTTGTGATGAGTTTGCATTAGATCGATTGAAGTTATTTTTTACGATGGGTTTCATATTCATGTGTATATAAGCCTTATACTATTATTATTATATGTTACATGAGAATAAAAAAAAAAGAAATTCTTCATTCTTTTTTTTCTATAAACTACCGCCTTCCTCCTACAGTCATCTGATGACGTATCATTTGACCTCTCTTACGTTTCCATTGGTTACAAACCCATTGTAACAGGTGTATTGGAAGTTATTCCTGTAATAGGATCCTCTTTAGTAGAGTTATTACGCGGAAATGCTAGTGTGGGACAATCCACTTTGACTCGTTTTTATAGTTTACACACTTTTGTATTACCTTTTCTTACTACCGTGTTTATGCCGTGTTTATGAATGATACTTCTAGTCAGAATTAGGCTTCTAATTCAGATTTTCTTTGGTGACTTTTTGTATAGTAATCGAGACACACGGTCGTGTTCACATCGAAAACTAAGACCAGGTGGTCAACAATCAGACACCTGTTTTGGCATTTTCTGCGGCCAAATTCCTTCGCAGGGCTCCACTGGACACTGGCCTTTCTATGTCCGTACGATCCTCTTGTCTGACACTTTATCGTGAATCACACATGATCCACTTTTGCAGTGGGATTCACAGCGGTCCGAGGCCTCAATAAACAATGAAAAAGGAGATAAAGCTCAAAACCTTGACATGCGCTTGTGATTCTCGTGCGTTAGTGAAAAAAAAATAGAAACGACGGGTTAACAAAATCTCATATAATATCAAAGCAGAATCTTGAGTTCAAATCTTTTCAGGCTCTATTAACCTTCGTAATTAAATATTTTTATGTTTAATATTTGATCAAGAGACTAGATTAAGTGTGAGAAAGTGTTAGAATATTTAAATAATAAAGTAACGTATTTATTTAATAACTTAAGTTTTTAAAATATTTAACAGTCGTTTGACAATCTCATAAGAACAATGCAAGGCACCATGACGATAATGATGGTGATGATAAGAAAGACGCAGCCCCCTCGAATTTTCTTGGTAATTATTAGTAAGCTGAAAAGTTTTGACCCAACGTCCACGGTACGAGATTTGTGGAATCCGTGTTCAGAAAGTCTAGTTGGCTTTTACTATGATTAAATAAGTGAAAAGAGACATGCCTTATTCTTAATATAATAATTAGTAAAGTTTGACCGGATTCATGAGTGACATCATGGAATTTGTTCTTCGGATGTCACCCTTAGCTAATAGCATATCGTCATAATATGCTCTTTGAACCTTTTTCGTGATTGAGGTTTATGACTAACGCGTATGATGAAAAATGAGATCGATTATTAGATGAAGGTGTGGGAGGTTTAAGGATTTACAAATACGATAATGCACGGGAGAGCTTGAAACGCACGAGAGCTTTGAGAGGAGGCCTTTCTTTATCAATTTACAATGTGGATCCATTTTCTTAATAGCTCGCTTTTTGGACTCCAGCTCCGTGACATGGTATTAGATCTTATTTTCATCGTATCTAGCGTGCTTGTAGGCCCGTTTGGTTCGGTTTTGGGGGGAATGCCTCTAGGAGAATGTAAATACTTTTGAGGTAAATGGGTTTTCCGAAATATTGCACCGTTTGGTAAATTATAGTCTCAAGTAGCATTGAAATGCAACTTTAATGTAAATACCGTTTGGCAAAACTAATATTTGTAATAGGCTTTTGCTTTTATTTATTTATATTTTTAAATATGAAAATCAAATCCGGGGCCGCGATATTGCTGGGCGGCCGATCTGGCCGTTCGGTGGCCAAATCTGGCCACCTAAGGTCGTGCCCTTAGGCGATAGGCGAAGCGGTGGCTAGATTTGGCCGCTTGAGGTCGCGACCTCAGGCGACGCCGTTGCCACTTGGAGGCGCGACCTTAGGTGCCTGAGGTTGCAGAGGTCAGATTTGGCCGTCTGGCAACCAGATCTGGTGGCTTGAGGTTGTGCGGACCCAGGTGACGGCACTTGGTTTGCGCGGAACCAGGCGACACCGCCTGGGTCCGCGCAACCTCAAGCGGCGTCGCTTGGGGTCCGCGTGCGCTAGGTGACGCCGCCTGAGGTCCGAGAGCGCCAGGCGACGTAGCCTGGGTCGTGGGTTGCGCCACCCCTAGACGGTGGTCACGGGGGACGCGCGACCCTCAGGCGGCGGTGGCGGCTGCCGGAGAAGCCTGATGGGTGGGGAAGAGAAGAAGACGAAGGGGGAGAGACGATGAACAGTGATGCATTGCATTTCCAAAATGCTCAATGCCCAAAGCACCCCCTTCTCACATTTAGCTTTCAGTATTGAGAATGCCCACATTTGACAAATAAGCATCAAAAAACACTTGCCAAACACAAAAAAAATTCTCCAAGGGGCTTTGGGAGCTCAAAGCTCCTTGGAAAAAGACCAACCAAACAGGGCTGTAATCGGACTTTATTTTGCACCTAATTTTCAAATCCTTATGGGGGTGATCATCACGCATTTCTAAATGAAACGGACTTGGACCCTTGGAACCCAAAAGACCTGTTCGTGTTAAACCCTTAATGGAATTCAACGTCATTCTCTCTCTCTCTCTCTATAGTATTATCCACTTTATAGTATAGTCCAATCTAGTCTTCCTCCCATCTCGGTCTTTGCCCAAGAAACAAGGTTGGGGTGGACTTAGAGCATCATCTAGAATTGGAGTTCTAGTCTTCCTCCAATGGATTCGGTTCTTCTAGATGAGTCCATGACCAGACACATAAATTCTAGTTTTCGTTAGTTTTTTGACCTTTGGCTTCCCCACAACAACTCGATTATGAGGTGGTGTGGAATTCTCATAACTCATGTACCTTACTTTTATGTGATACATAACTAATCGATATACCTGTCCCAAAATTAGAGGTGATAATAGGCCGGGCCCACATATGATCAGAGCGGGAATGTCGCCCTAACCTTTTTTCCAAACTTGGCCATCACAATATATGGATATTCAAATCTTGGGGCTTGACTAGACTTTTGGACTAAATCCCTGAACAAACCCCACCGCAAATTGCTCTTTTGCCCTTTTTGGTCAGGCTGGGCGTGGGTGGGCCCTACGGGTTTCCGGGCTTGTGATCAGGTCTAACGTGGTTGGGGCAACCATAAATCTTGAGCAAACTTGTGCTCGCGCTTGAATTATTGTGCTGGTAGAGAAGTCTTGTGCAATTTCACAACATATTTCAGAATCTTGCGAGCACATATGAACTACAACTAGAGCGTATATTGTTGCGTTGGTGGTTCGGTCGGATAAGATTGTAGTCAGTGATGTCAAAGCCAGGGTGGGTTTGTTGGGTGCTGGGTATATCTCTGATCCAACACCGCTTGCGTCTGAGTTGTTTCGCTGGTAAATAAGTATCGTATAACCACAAAACTTGCAGAACCCGTTTTGAAGCTATGCGGGCATGGACCGACAAGAACCAGAATGGATAATATCGCGCTAGCAATGCGTCCGAGTGGAGCTGCTTTCGACAATTCGTGTCACACGTTTGGCTCAAATTCCTACCTTTTCAAAACATTGTCCTCTTCTTTGTCTCTGTCATCTCCTAAACGATGAGAGACAGATATAAAATGGAAAAACTATTGCAAAGGAAAGCCCGAATTGTCATACCCTAGCTAGCCCAGCATCTGCCGTTGGTTCCCTTAATAACAAAGGTTTCGGTCCAATTTACAAATTACGAAATTTCCCCGTAATCCTCCATTTCGACTCATTTTATTTCTGTTTTATTCTCATGCATTGTCCTATCCTATTAATCAAATTATTTTTCAGATTAACATCTCTCAGTCATGATATAGAGAGTTTGAACAGATGAAAATTGCTTTTGAAACCCAAGAGAATACGCGCGTCTGAACTGAACACGCGACCTCCCTGGATTATTTATTTAAGTTTTTGTTACCCTGATGGCTTGTTCCAATTACCACGGCATGAGAATCTTGTTTAATTAAGTTAAACAGCTAGTTTTCAACGTCATTGATGAGTTGAGAAATCATGTGTGTTTGGAAATTTGCGGAGCTCCGTAAATCATGTCTTGCAATATGCCTCTGACAGTACTTTTAGCTTGTTGTTATGGCCTACAGATATTAAAGTGTCTTTACCAAACTTTTAGATAGTCTATAGTAACCTCGTACGATGACACGTTTCATTAGACAAGTAAATTCCGTCGATGTTCATTAGACTAAAGTTAATATCTTGCAATCGAACTACTGAATTTTTTAATCACACAATACACTAAACTTTCACAACCGTAATCTAAACATTGTTTAGCGAAATGCGCACATGGCACACTCACGACTACCTATTTTTGTATTCCACATCGTTGCCACGTGACCATTGCTTTACATCGGAAAGGTCCACATTGTCTTCCATTCCTAATTGGAGATCTCCGATCGGAGGATCACAAGTTATGGATACCACGTACATGTAAACCATCGACTATAGGCATCATAGATAAGACAATTCGTTTCCTTGCATGGGAGGGATGTGGATCAATTGGGCAAAGATCAGATGTAAGAGCAAACCCTGCTAGCTGGTCTCTAGTTTGACATTGCCTGCCTTTCGATTGGTATTTCTTGGTAGGTTAAAGAAAGAGGGAGAGTGCACCATCTTGGGATTCCTGCTCATGTTTGCTCTGTTTTTGGAATGAACTATCAAGAATAAGCAAAGGTCCTTTCTGCGGTGACTTTACGCCATGGTAGGAAATCGGGAAAGATGGAAGACAATATGTAGGCCAGACTTTATTACACGGTGTCTTTGTTTTTGTCCTTAATTGATGATCGTCTAAGTGCTAACTAGGACGGAAGCTTGCGCAAATAAGGGAAGAGATGCTTTGTTCAGTAATAGCTGTCCAATTGGAAAGTCTCGAACGTGGGAGGGACTTTACGACGAGGATGTTTTCCAAATGGCGAAAGCATCACGGCCATAGCTGATTGCTATACCATCAAATCAGCGACTTAGAGCAATCTTTAAAGTCTCTTCTCTTTCCTCTCTTTCTTTTCTTTCCGACCTTCAGCCAGGGAGAGGATCCCTCTCTTTTGTTAATTTTGTTTACGTTTCGTTATTCTTTTCATGCTTTTTATTCTCTCCCAATTTTGATTTGGGAGCTCTTTTCTCCCAATCTAGTTCTCGATTTGAGGGTTTGAACTGTCTGGATCTAATTCTAGATTTAGGTGCTATTTTCTCCCAATCTAAATTTGGAAGCTTTAATATATATTCTTTTGGGGATTCGACGCCACTCTACTTTGTTTGTGTACAAGTATTTTTGCCTCTGGTTTTAATACCGATGGCGGGAGTTTTTTCTTTTCGTTAAATTACAAAAATTTACTCCATGACATGTTAAATCTGTGTTTATTTAATCTATTTTGGTTATCTTTGTATGACGATGGTATGAAGGAAGTCGAGCCTAGATGCACACCACCAATTGGCAACATCGTAGTGATTGGAGAAGAAATGGCTGGCACATGCTCATCACTAACTAGAACATGAGATTTAGTAATTGGCTGCCAATTTTGCTTGACAAATCCATTCTTGTGGAACAAGTGTCTACTTCACTTTGCTGATGCTCCTCATTTTTTTTCTAGATTCGGCTTTGACTTTGTTTCTATTTGTTTTGTCATGAAAACTATATACTTCTATATCCTCTTGAGTAATGGGTACAATTTTCTTTCGATTGAAAAAAATGAGCGACTCAAAATTAGAAGGATAATGTTAGGTAATGATTAATAAGATCACTTCATCAAGAGAAGAGGGCCGTAAAATTTTTGAAATATCTAAATGGGATCATACTAGATGGACCATGGGATGTTGGACATTCTACTTTCATTCACTAGTGTTTCGATGCATCGGTCATGTAGATGTTTTGTAATTTGTGATACATTATTTTCTTCATACTATGGCAAATTAATATATTGAACATTGCAATATTTTCCGCTGGGTATACTTAGTAAGTCATATATTATATGATCGACAGGAACACGTGAAGTGGGCCTCTTGTAATATGCGGAGGAGAGAGCATTGGAGCAAACCGTATCTCTGCCGATTCGTTCACGCAGACTTCCATTCTTTCTTCCATCTCAGTCATCGACCAAGTAACAAAGGGACCTGGAACTTGGAACCCGGCATGAATTGTTGTCTTTGAAGTTTTCAATGTCTTCATACTGACCGCGAAATGCGTGCATAGTGTCTTGTAACTAGAGGTACTGGGTGATAAGTCACTTATAAGCACAAGTCAACCCAGCAGAAAGTCTTGCGACTTCCACCGCCTCACCCTAGGCATGGGAGACTACCATGCCTATCTACCCAACGGTAGCCACCTCTGAAGAAGAGAGGGGTGTCCACCTCTAAAGAAGATACAGTGCGCCTTATCATACCCTTTGAAGAAGAGACGGGGAGTCCACCACTGAAGAAGATATAATGTGCCCTATCATCACATGGGATCCGTCTATGAGGACTTTCCTATCCTATAGACTCCAATATTAAGAAAAATTATTATGACAAAACACATGGATCCATTGCCGCATTTCCATTTTCCACACATTTTGAAACCGGAAGAAGGAGAAGGAAAGATAATCACGAAAGAAAAATGATTGTGTGACGTTCTTTAATTTAATGTGAGAATAATAACATGTTCATGCCCACAAAAAATCAAATAAAAAATAATTACAAGAGAAATGCTTGTACGACTATCTTTAATCAACTGTAAGAATAATATATTTTTTAAGTTAAAAAATAAATAACAAATAATTAGAAATCGTTGTGAGATTCATTCCTTCAAGAATTTATTACTCACAATATATTGTTATTTTAACAATAGCCCAGAAACTGTTATTATGAGATCCACTTTTTCAAGTATTTGTGATTCATAGTACAGTAATTCAAAGGCCATCACACAAGCAAAGGCCATCACGCAAAGCCCATCATGCAAAGCCCATCACAAAAATTATAGATGTATTATTGTATTTGTTATTCTTACAACAATCCAAATACCATCATACTAGCGAAGGCCATCACGCAAAGCCCATCACAAAAAGTATCAGGTAAACAAGAAAGGAAGTTGAATCTATGCAATTTCTAATCACCAAGAGCCTGGCCGTGCAGCTTAATTTCACATTCCTTGGCCACTTGGGTCAGTGAATTGTGAGAAGAACCACCCTTGCGTATGGCTTCTGCTGCAGCACACTGCAGTTCCTTGGCCTTGGTCCTCATTCCATTCCCTTCCAAGCTCATGATGCTTCTAACCATGTCAGCTATCTCTTCCCCTCTGATCGTCCCGTGGGCCGGCCTCATCCTCGACCGGACCGCTGTGCCAAGCTGCTCCACCAGCATGGCGGCATTCATTCTCTGCTCCGCATAGAGCGGCCACGCCACCATGGGCACTCCGTTCACTATACTCTCTAACGTTGAGTTCCAGCCACAGTGCGACACGAACCCTCCCACGGACTTGTGGGCCAGGATCTCGGCCTGTGGGGCCCACATTGGTGCCACCATCCCCCTATCGTGGGTCCGGGTGTGGAACCCGTCGGGGAGATAATTCAGCATCCCGTCCTGGCTGTTGGACACGTTGAAGAAATTCCCGGACGCGTCGTCGTCCAGGCGGGCGCGCCACCGAAAGGAATCTCTGCTGGCTCAGCTCGAGCCCCCATGCTAGCTCGGTGGTTTGCTCCGTTGATAGCGTCCCACCGCTCCCAAAAGAAACGTAAATGACCGATTCGACCGGTTGCATGTTCAACCAGTTCATCACCTTACTCTTCGAATCCGGTTCAACCGACCTAACCAATGGAACGACCGGGTAAACCGGCGCCCTAGCGACCCGGCCCAAGAACTTCTCATCTTCCAGCGCATGCAATGCTGAAGGCTCCAGATCTTGCCACGTGTTGACCAGGATTCCATCGGCCGTCGGGATTTCCCTCCCAATGCGGGTACATGCGTAGAGACACTGATCGGTGTTGTCCAGGAACAGGTCCAAGGTGCCCTCGAACCGCACCGGTTCAAGACCCGGAATTTGCAGAGGCTTTTTCAGAATACGATGCTCCTGTTCTGTCTTCCTGTCTATGTTGGGCAAGTGAATGAAGGCCGCGAGAAACCGCGCCGTCGTAGTAATGAACACGTACTTGAGCATGCCGTACTCCTCAGCCACGGCGAGAGCTTCGGTGCCAAAGATATCGACTATGAGAGCCGACGGACGTGCCCTCATGGCGGAGATTGCGGCCCTCAAAAAAGGCAAGGCCGCACGCATTATCCTCGCTAGCTGGGTCACAACCGAGGTGGTTGAGTTGATGAGCCCAGAGACGTCCACCGTCCACCCGGGGGAGCAAGATGAGCTCCAGGCGGTTCAGAGCTGATGGATTTATTGGAATTGGGCTTACGGCCCATCCGCTCAAGTTGGGCCCAAAAGGGCCCGGCCCACGGGAATAGGGCCCGTGGAAGGGGAGAGGTATAAAAGGGAGGAGAGAGAGAGAGAACATAACGCTTGGCAATTCAACGTACGCTTCTCTCCCGCGCGTTTTCTCTCCCGAAGAACAGTAGGCATACGGCTTCCAATTCCTCCCCTTCAAGGCTTCAACGGATCAGAATTTCTTCATCTTCTTCATCATTGGTGTTTAATCTGTGGCTAACAAGGTACGCTCGAATACGTGGTGTGCTTTACGATCGGTGATGCGTGTTTTCCGGGCTTCGTCTTCCGCATTGATTTAGGGGTTCGATTTAGTGTCGAATCCGGTTTTCGAGATCGATTATTCCCAACATTGGTATCGAGCCCTAGTTCACGTTTTCCCGATCAATTTGATGTTTTTTAATTGATTTTTCGCAAAAGGAAGTTCGGCCGTACGGATCGGGCGACAAATCCCGACACCCGAGACTTCTTCGGCCATTTTTCTGAGTTTTCGTAAGTCAAAAACGAATTCTGAAGGCACTGGGTGAAGCGCGACGTCGAGACGAGTCCGACGATGTGTCGACCGCCGCCGGGAGACGCCGCACGCGCCCACACGCGCGGCCGGAAGCCGCTGCGCGTGGGCGCGACGCGCCCGGAAGCCGCTGCGCGTGGGCGCGACAGCGCCGGGAGCGCTGGCCGCCGGCGCGTGCGCCACACGCGCCCACACGCGCGGCCGGAAGCCGCTGCGCGTGGCGCGACGCGCGCCGGAAGCGCCGCCGCCCGGCGCGTGCGCCACACGCGCCGGTCGGCGAACCGGCACGTGCGCGCCGGCGACCGGGCGAAACGGCACGCGCCGGTCGGCGAGCCGACGCGTGCCGACGTCACCCGATGACGTCATCGTGGCGTCACCCAACGGTCGATAACCGTCGGGATGACGTCATCGATGACGTCGCCGATGACGTCGGTGGCCGGGTGGCGACCCGACCGACGACCCGACCCGACCGACGACCCGACCCGACCCTCTGGCACGCGCACGGCACGTGCGAGCTGACGTCTGCGTGACGTCAGCCGGCTCACGCGCGTGGCACGTGCCGCTGACGTCTGCGTGACGTCAGCCCCGCACGCGCGAGGCACGTGCGGTCGGTCCGCGCGAGCGGTCCGACCGGGCCGACCGGCCTGTCCGGTCCGACCGGTCCGACCCGCGCGCCCGTTGACCTGACCCGTTGACCCGTTGACCGACCGTTGACCCGTTGACTGACCGTTGACCGTTGACTTGACCGTTGACCGTTGACCTGAAAAAAAAAAAAAAAAGGAATTTGTTTCTTTTTCGGTCATGCCTATGTGTATTATAAGTAATCCATTTTTTTTTTAATTCTGCATTTGTTGCATGAATTTTGGAAAATTATGTATTTTCCCTTATGAAAATTATGGATTATTCTGCATTTGTTGCAGGGACTATAATGAGTTATGCACAGATACCTGGAAGCCCGAGAAGGGACGAGGGAAATGTAAGACTTAAAAGGCTGATGTCAGATTTAGCTAATTATCAGTGGCATGACGGTGATTTAGTATCACATGTGATCAAGGTCAATCAGATGATGAAATCATCTGGAATGGTTATCTTATGTCGGACTTTGAGAAGGTGCCGGCTTTGATGAACACTCTTCCACCTGATTGGCAAGCAGTGTTGGATCGGCTATGGGAGGTCAACGTGGTCCCGGATTATAGGAAGCTAGTGGAAGCTTTTGTAAGAGAGTACTATAGGATTGAGTTGGCCAAAACTTCAACCCTTAGATTGAGCGCCACATGGCGCCGAGTGAATGCGCCTTGGTGGCGACATGAAAGCTCTCCAAAAGTTTTTCCTTGGTTGGCAAATGTGCCTTCAGTTTTCTCAGATGTTTTGAATGACAGATTAGAAGGGTCATTCCCTATTTATCCCTTGGATTAATTATGTAATGTTTACTACCTGATTGTTGTTGATGTAACAACTGATATGTTAGTCGTATTATGTGAAAGCTTTGTTATTTTATTAGATATTAGATTTTATTTGCTTTCACATTTATTCTTTGTTCTTTGTGGGTAATTAGTCAGGGTAGTTTTAGAAGCTTTTGTAGCTTCATAGAATTGATTTTGCATATGACAATCATATTAATGATAGTTTTGAGTTAGGATTTTTGGAGGATGATTGGAAACATAGTGACCTTTTGATTCTCAAGCCTTACTTGAAATTATTTATTAATATGATGGGTCTATGCAAATAGGGATGCATAAATGATAGGCATTAATTATTCGTGCAAGGATGTCTGATGCGTTCAGAATGATGGTTCAGCAACTAAGAACGTGATTGCTGATATGAACGGTAACAATTGTGAAATATTGAATAAGAAGATTCAATATGTGCTGGAAAAGCAAGAAGCACTAGAAGCTCTTGACCATGTTATGGAAGATCTTAAGGATGCCATGCGCCACTTTGAGCTGGTAGAGGACCGCCTAACAGCATTTGAGCCGAAACGGACATTTGCAATGTTGGTTCTAGCTTACAAAGGGCTTTATGCTCTAAGCGCAAGCGTATTGATTCGTTCAATATGTGGGCATACAAAGGATCAAGTCCTTACTGCAAGAAATCAAGAGTTAACCAACACAAGAGAGGAAAACGTCCTCAAGTGAAGAAAATGTCAAGGGTGAGGTGTTACAATTATGACAAGAAATGTCACTATGCTTGCAACTGTTGTGAGTCAAAAAAAGTAAACACCTCTTGTACATTTGAGAACTTTGCTTATGTGTCAAGTTCAATATTATTGGCTGAATCCAATCCTTTGTGGACTGTAGATTCAGAAGTGACAGACCATGTAGAGAAGGATAGAGAATCCTTCATGGAATTCCGACAAGTACCAACTGGAACTAAGTGGATCCATATGGGAAACAACTCTAGAGCTGATGTAAAGGAATTGGCACCGGCCAAGTGAACATGAGTGGTGGACGCACCCTTAATGTTCTATATGCTCCGGAGATTCGTCGAAATTTTTGTGTCTGTTTTAATGTTGGTTAAACTTGGTTTTAGTATGAACTTCCATAATAAAGGTGTAGATTTGTTTTTAGATACAAACTACTATGGTTGTGATTATTTTCTGGATGGTTTTATTGTACTAGATGTTGACTATGGTGGTGTCAATTTGTTATTCCCTTGTTTCACGTCTTCTACCTTATATGATAATGATGTGAATATGGTGGCATGCTAGACTTGGTCATATGGGCCAACAACAAATGAATAGACTAGCCAAAAAGGGCTTGTTGGGCAATATTGAAAAAGTCGATTTGTCCATAAGTGAGCATTGCCTAGTAGGGAAAATAACAATGAAACCATTTAGAAAAGATAAAAGAGCTGGATTTCCTCTGCATTTAATCTATTTGGACGTCGTGGTTCAATGAATATGAGAGGAAGGCAATGGGCTGTTTATTTCATCACTTTTATATATGATCATACTCGAGTCCGACATGTCTATTTGATTTCTCATGAATCAAGCATAAGTTGTTTGAAGGTTTATGAACCTGCGCAGAAAATCAATTAGACAAGAAAATAAAAGCATTGAGATCCGATCGAGATTGAGAATATTTATCGATGTGTTCAGAAAATTATGTGATGAAAAAGGAATATAAAGATAGTTGTCTATTCCATATACTCCTCAACAAAATGGTGTTGTGGAAAGAAGAAACAGAACCCTACTTTTGGAAATGGTTAGGTCCATGATGGTGCATGCTAACTTACCTATCACTTTTCGGAGTGGTGCGTTGTTAATCTGCTACCTATATACTTAACCGGATGCCTTCCAAATCGTTGCTTCCACTCCATATGAGTTATGGACGGTTAGAAAACCGGACTTAAGTTTTCTTAAGCCATAGGGTTGTGCTGCCTATATTCATGAGTCCTCTCACAAGTTTGGGAAATTGGGTCCCAAAAGAAATAAGAGTATTTTCATGAGATACTACGAACACTCGAAAGGGTATGTGTTCATAGGTGAGCAGGAAAGTGGGAGTATAACTGAATTTGAATCACGAGATGTCACATCCTTAGTGGATGAATTTCCTAAGAAGGGCGAAATAAGGGAAGATTGTTCCTTATTTGAAACCTTGGATCAAGATAATGATGTCAATAGAGTTTTCCAAGTGGGAGTAATATGAGATGTGATGAATTGAATTCAATTCATTCTCAATTACAACCACCTGATGTGACAATATCATCATTACCTAATCCAAGTGGGAGCATGATGGGGAATGATGTGCTAAGTGTACAATCTCCCATACGGTGAACAAGTTGCCAAAGTATTCCCCGTCAATGTTTTGACATTGAAAGGGAAGCTTTTATGGTTGCTCCACAAGATGAGGATGAGCCAAGAAATATTAATAAGGCTCTAAATTGCCCTAATAAGGAAAAATGGATTCATGCAATGAAAGAGGAAATGGAGTCAGTGAAGTCAAACCATGTTTGGGAACTGGTTGATCTTCCAAAAGGACGCAGAGCTATTGGGAACAACTGGGTTCTCAAAATAAAGCGAAAGGCTGATGGCTCGATAGAAAGGCATAAGGCTCGCCTTGTGGCGAAGGGGTATAATCAACAGGAAGAAATTGATTATGAAGGATATGGGTGAGGCTGCATACATTCTTGAAGTTAAGTTTTCAAGAGATCGTTTGAAGAGATCATTGTCTCTTTCGCAAGAAACCTATATAAATGAGGTTCTTGAACGATTTCGTATGCAAGACTGTAAACCCATAGACACTCCTATTGCAAAAGGTGAAGGATTGAGCCATAGACGTGTCCAAGGACTCCACAAGAGAAGGAATAAAGGGAACATGTTCCTTATGCTAGTGCTGTTGGAAGCTTGATATACACTATGATGTGTATAAGACCTGGCATATGTTTTGCAGTTGGAATGGTGAGTAGATACCAATCCAACCCAGGTCAAGCACAATGGAAAGCCGTTATGAGAATACTGAGGTATCTAAAGGGAACTGCTGATTAGACGATGAGTTATTAAATGAAAGGATCTGCGACTCTAAGGCTATCCTGATTCTGATTGGGGAGGAGATTTAAAAGAAATGAAATCTACCTCTGGGTTTGTTTCTCTTACCGAATGATGGCACCATATGTTGGAGCTGTAAGAAACAAACATGCATAGCCTTGTCCACGATAGAAATTGAGTTTGTGGCATTATCGGCGGTAGTGTAAGAAGATGTTTGGCTTTAGAGATTTTTTGGATCATTTAGGTATTATTGGAAGTCTTTGCAGATTTGTTATTTGTTAACTGTGATAGCCAAGCAAAAAAAGAGTACACCAAAGATCCAAAATATCATGGCAAGACCAAACATATAGATACCAAGTATAATTTTGTAAAGGATATGGTTGCACGAAAGGACGTGAACTTAGAGTACATACTACGCATAGAATGGTAGCGAGATCCTATGACAAAGCCAATACCCGAGATGTGTTTTGTGGCCATATGAAATCTCTAGGGTTGCGTAGAAGCCGATGTACTTGAATATTGTAATTTCCCTAAGTGTTCACATTTGATGAATTCGTGTTTTCATCATTAATGCTTATGAATCTTTGTTTGATCTTTATGCATCTTAATGCTCAGTGCATTACTTTAAGTTGAGAAGTATGTCGGACAGATATAAGATTAGCCCACTCACACGGGTAATCGCCTCTATTTACTGTGTGATAAATAGAGATGAGACTGTTTTTAAGCTTATTATCTAGGTGATAATCGAGAGCTCAAGCTTAAAACATGTATGTCGCCTTAACTAAGTGTTAAGATGAGGATATAATACTTACCGTGTCCGAAAGTAAAATACCCCACATATTTTACCTTATCTCGTCTAAGATGCCGATGTGAGTTCGATGAATTTTGTGAATGAGTAGATACGTGAACTCAAGTTAGACATTGGGTATGTCTGAACTATCATCTGTACGGTATTGAAGGAATAGACATACGCTCCATGGGAAATGAGTTAATACCGTAATACATATTTCATACTACGTATGCATGAGACGATCAATTTTTATGTCGTGTGAGACTCTTGAGGAAATGAGTTTCTTAATTTTTAGTCCCCTCATGACTCATACTTATTCTCAAGATTTCTATTTAGTGTTTGCTATCTTAGGATGTTGCCAATGGTCATGAGTAGATTCGATCTAATGGGGCATTTCTAGAAAAGCAAGCTGGACTGAAATTGAGAGTTTGAAGGAAAGAGGAAGATCGATTTTGGAGAATCACATTGTAGTTTTGTATTCACCGGTTAACCAATTATGACTGTCTTTGTGATAATCATAATTGTGAATACAATATATATATATCATTGTTTAAAAGAGATCAAGAGAGATATAAATGTGATCGATCGATCTAGGGTACTGCATACTAAATCTACTCAGGATGTGATGCCCATTATGAGCTGCTATATATTCCTAACAAATGTATGGCAACGAGCTCTCAAAGTATGCTGGTCGCACGGATTATTCACCGGTATGAATGTTGAAGAAAGGAAAAGAGAATTCTGTTCGGCCCACCATGATAAGTGAGAGTCTATGATGGATTTTCTCTGATGGGGCTGAGTAAGGCCTGTCCGCCCATGTTGGTTTTGTACCACCATGTGCGAGTGGGAGATGATGGATTTATTGGAATTGGGCTTACGGCCCATCCGCCCATGCTGGGCCCAAAAGGCCCGGCCCACGGGAATAGGGCCCGTGGAAGGGGAGAGGTATAAAAGGGAGGAGAGAGAGAGAGAACATAACGCTTGGCAATTCAACGTACGCTTCTCTCCCGCGCGTTTTCTCTCCCGAAGAACAGTAGGCATACGGCTTCCAATTCCTCCCATTCAAGGCTTCAACGGATCAGAATTTCTTCATCTTCTTCATCATTGGTGTTTAATCTGTGGCTAACAAGGTACGCTCGAATACGTGGTGTGCTTTACGATCGGTGATGCGTGTTTTCCCGGGCTTCGTCTTCCGCATTGATTTAGGGGTTCGATTTAGTGTCGAATCCGGTTTTCGGGGATCAGTTATTCCCAACAAGAGCCGATGCCGAACTGAAAATGGGCGATTCCTTGATCGACGAGTCGGATGCCACCACGAAGACAGTGACGTTGAGGCTGTGGTGGGCAGCGAGGCGCTTCCTGAGCTCCACGACGGGGATGAGGTGGCCTATGCCGGGGCTGGTGAGGAGAGCTGCATGAGGCTTTACGGTTTGCATGGCTAACTTTTCTAGGACAAGCAAGATAGAGGACTTAGAGGATTTTGGGTTTGGATTTGCGTTTGTGTTGCATGAATGGTTGGGTTCGTGCAAGTGGAATATATAGGGATGGACGAGTATTATATTAAAAGGGTTTTGTTAGTATAATAGTCTTTGCATTATTATGAGAATAATACTTTATTGTGAAATATAAATTTTTGAAAAAGTGAGTTTTATAATAATTTATAATAATTTATTATTTAATTTTTTGTAGTTGTCGACACACAAATCACATGAAAAATTAGGGATCGAGTTCAATTCCTAAACAAAAAATATTAATATCTCACAGTATTTGCATTTCGTAAACCGACGTGGCTATGCAATGAGGGGTTGAAAATCTTATTAGTGCACGAACTTGGTGAAGAAAAGTTGGTCGTATTCATTGATGTCAAAAGAAATTTCCTTCCCTAATCGAGCCAGATTATATATGTGGACAAGAAAGGGGGGGAGATATTCTCAGCCAAGGAAAAAAGAGCAAATTCTGAATAAGCAATCGCAATCAGTGAGATTCAGGGCTGAAAGGAAAAGTAAGTGTAGCAATTAAGAGACAAATCGGTGAAGGTGGACAAAATAAAGGAAAGAAATCAAAGCGTTCATGGAAGGTCTGCGCTGCTGTAATGAAATCGTGAAGATAGTGAGAGAGGAATCAATCAGACTTGTCAAGCAATATGGAAAGAACTGACACTCACTCGGCTGAATATTGGACGTTCATGCGCAAGGCAATACAACAAAGAAAAGCCGATTGGAAAGATTGAGCAGAGAGGAAATTAAGGGAAGGAATAAGGAGATAATGCTGCCCGTGAAATCATAAATGATAATGAGTGAATCTGGACACGTTCATGGCAATATAAGTGAAGCAGAAAAGGAAAAGATTGGGAAAGAAGGAAAGAAACGAATCGATTCAGCAATTTCGGCCATGCCAAGAGGAGCAATTTGAGCAAGCAAATAAAGAGAAGGCCGAGAATTGATCACGATATTCCACTGAATGAAATCCGAAAGGAAATAAGTATGCACAAGGAAGGCATTTCAAATCTCGGGAATCGAGGAGCAGAGTTTCTGACCATACATGGAGACGTAAACAATTAGTATAAAAGGCGGTGAGTATCTCACGAAGAAGGGGCGGAAGGTCGAAAAGAGAAATGGGAAATACAGAGAAGCGGGTTCTTTGCAATTACTATGCCTAATTGTTGCGCCTCGCATATTGTCGCTGCGGCCACCCGTACCTGCGAAGGGTCCTGACGTTTTGCCCGACGAATCTATGAAATAATTACCGACCAAAAAAAGAAATCTATGAAATAATTAAAAAAGGTAGTCCGTAAGGCATGTCAACTCAGTTGTGAGCATTTAACCCACCCTCACTCACTTTAGGCGCGGGAGGCTACTATACTTACCTATCCGTTAGTAGCCAGAACCGAAGTTTTGACGTGGTGTCTACCTTCACCACTGTGAGGCTCCCAAATTTTTTGTCTATTATTGTCTTCCCTATAGAGAGGGAGTAGGAGGACGGCGTGGAATCTCTCACCCCAGGGCGATTCTCCCACCTGTTTCCTCCGTGAGCCTTTTAAAGACATGCTCAGGTCCACCTTTCACTTGTTTGGTTACCTCATATATTTTTCTCGGGTGGGTAACACCCCAATACCTCCCTTAGTTTAAAGTCGGGGAGGCTCGGCAAAGGCCCGGCAACCCTACTTGGATCAGCTGCAAGCCCCCCTTAGGGCATGCCCGTCGTTTCCGAGGGAGTAGTTTAACGAGCTGCTCAGCTCGTAAGGCCTTTCACCCGTTCGGTTACCTCATATATTTTTCTTGGGTGGGTAACACCCCAATACCTCCCTTAGTTTAAGGTCGGGGAGGCCCGGCGAAGGCACATCGACCCTGCTCGGATTAGCTGCAAGCCCCTCCTTAGGGCTTGCCCATCATTTCTGAGGGAGTTGTTTAATGAGCTACTCAGCTCGGAATCTATGAAATAATTACCGACCAAAAAAAGAAATCTATGAAATAATTAAAAAGGTAGCCCGTATCGCCATGCCCATGTCTCAGCTTGAGCACAATTTGAAACTTCAAAACCGCAGTAGGAAGGACATGATAAAAATTGTCCAAAAAATCTTGAAACTTTGGTAAATCTTTTCATATTTTGCTAATTAAGTCCATTCGATCAAATTTTGATTGAAAAGTTACCGACATAGATACTAGCCATCTTATGTGGGTCAATTAACGTTAACGTGAATAATTTTTAAAAATATTTTAATATTTTTTAATCTAATAATATTATTATCATTATTATATATATATAATTTTTGTGCCCCTAACCCTAGGCTAGCAACCATTGCATGGTATGGGTGAGGTTGCCGGCTGACCTTCATTGGCCATAGGGAAGGGCCTCTGCACCCTTGATAAACTCGCCTACAAGGGGGTCGACTCTTGCCTAGGTCTAAGTGACGGCTGAAGCCCTTGCCATTTGGTCGGTGAGGGTCAGCCGGCAACCAGTTTTATCGGGCTAGGCCCACATCTTATCGGTCTTAATGTTAACCTAACCTCTTTTCCAAATTTGGTCATCACAAAATTTATATATACAAATCTCGGGACTTGGCTGGACTTTTGCGCTAAATTCTTGAACAAACCCACTACAAATTGTTTTGGGCCGTTGTTGCTCAGGTTAGGCCTAAATAGACCTATGAGTTTCCGAGCCTATGACCAGGTCTAACTAGCCAGGACAACCATAAGTCTTGAGCCAACACATGCTCGTGCTTAGGTTATCGTTCCTATTGGTTAGGGGTGTGCACTGGGAGCCGCCCGAATTGGGAACTGCTCAAACCAGACTGAACTAGTCGGTTTTGGGTAGTTCCCAAAGAGGGCGGTCTGGTTCCCAGTTCCCACTTTCGGAACCGGTGGCCGGTCGGTCCGGTTTCTGGTTCCAAGGTGGGAATTGGATTGAATGAACTGGATCGGTTAATTATATATATAATATGTATTTTTAATTAAAAACCCTAATTCCTGCAAATTTTTCTCATTTTTCATTTTATTTTTTGTCAAAAACAATAAATTTACCGATTCCACCGGACTAGACCGGATTGATCGATAGGTTCGGTTCTTGGTTCTAGGACCGGTCGGTCTAGTTCCAGGTCTCGGAATTTGGGAACCGGAACCAATCAGTCCTACCATTGATAAGTCTTGTGTGATCTCACATTAGCATCACACATTTCAAAGTCTTGGGAGCACACGTGAGCCCTAGCTAGAGCAAACAGTACTAAGGTTGCAGTTAATGATGTCAAAGCTAGGGTGGGGGCATTGTGTGTCGGGTACATTCCAATCCAACACGACCCGCGTCTATTTTGTTATATTGGTTGATAAGTCTTGAATAATCTCAAATTTGCACAAAGCATTTTAAATCTATGCAAGCATGGACAAACCACACCTAGATAGACAAATATATTTGTCTCTCATCGTTTAAAACATTATATTTTATTTTTTGTCCTAGTTAACTCTTAAATGATGAAAGACAGATATAAAAAGTAAAAAACCTCCACATAGATAGGAAAGACCGAATTATCATACCCTAAGGACGCGCATGATAACCATTCTGTTCTATAAATAGTTCTGGAATAGAAATAGATTTTTCTATTTCTATTTCTAGAAGAGTTTTTAAGCAAAAATAACCATTTGATAACGACACAAAATTTTTACTCTAAAAATAGAAATTCGTTTGATAACGACACAAAATTTCTTCATTTCAAACGACGATGGACGGGTGGATAGCGGTGACGGACGGTGGCGGCGGCGGCCGCAGCGGTCGGCGATAGACGGCGACGGTGGCTGGTGGCCGGTGACTGGTGGGGGCGGGGGCCGACGGGCGGCGGGCGACCGATGGACAGTGGTTGGTGGCAACAGATGAAGGACCGGTTAACGAACGATAAGAAAAACTTTTATTTCTCATTTCTGTTCCGAAAATAGAGAAGTAGAAAATTTCTACTTCGATTTCTATTTAAAACCTATTTTTAGAATAGAAATCTATTCTAGAAATAGAAAAACGGAATAAGTTTATCAAACGGATTTCTATTTCGAAACAGGTTTGGAAGAGAAAAATTGTTTCTAGAATAGAAATTACTGATTGTCATGCATCCCCTAACTAACCTAACATCTGCGATTGGGTTCCGTTGTAATTAAAGGTTTTGGCATACAAATTAAGAAATTTCCCCGTAATCCTCCATGTTAGAACATCGACTCTCCATTTCAACTTATCTTATTTCTGTTTTATTCTGGTGCGTTATCGTTTCCTATTGATTAAATTATTTGTTAGATTATCGTCTGTCAGTCATGAGTAAGAGAGTTTGAACAGGTGGTAAATTGCTCTTGATGCCCAAGAGAATACCAGTGTGTCTGCATTGAACACGGCGACCTCCTCGGATTATATGTTTTAAGTCTTCGTTGCCCAGACAGCTACTCCATTGATCACGGCGTGGGAATCTTGAAATCCTAGGTTTTTTTTTGAAATCCTAGGTTTGATTAAGCTGAACATGCACTTTTCAACGTCATTGGTGACTTGGGAAATTATGTACGTGTTCGGAAATTTAGGTAGCTCCATAAATCACGTCGTGCAATGTGCCTCTAACAGTACTTCTAGTTAGTTGTTACTGTCAATAAATATTAAACTGTGTCTTTTTTAAATGTTTAGATTAGTTGATAGTATTCTCTATACAATAATACGTTTCATCAAACAAGTAACGCCTGTTGATATTAATTAGACTATAGTTACAACTTTGCAATCAAGTGCTCTATTTTAATTCAGTCACCTGACAAACTAAACGTTGACAATCGTAATCTAACCATTTTCTAGCAAAATGCGAACATGGCGCACTTGCAACCAATTTTCTATATTCGCACATGGTTTCCACCTTGCACGCAAATAAGGGAGGAGATGCTTTATTCAATAATAGCTGTCCAGTTGTGAAGTCTCAAACGTGGAAGCGGCTTTATGAAGACCATGTTCTCCAAAACAATCATGACAGAAGCATCACAGCCACAGCTAATAGTTAAACTACCAAATCAGCGACTCAAAACTTAGAAGGTTAATGGGTAATGATTGATTAATTTGCAAAGATCATCCATGTCAACGTCATTTGTGCCACATAGGTATCAATTGATACAAGCTATTGTTTGGTACAGTCTTTTAATTTTGCTCAACAACTTCCTATGGCCTGTGCGCACATGAATTTGTCTTTTGTGTTCCAAGGGTCCAAGTCTATCATCATCGTTGTCATCTTAGGCTTTATTTATTCAACAGAAAATGAATAATTTAAAAAATATTTCTTAAAAAATAATTACTTATATTACATACAAAAATAAATAAATAGAAAATATTTTCATCGTTCATGAAAATATTGAGGCATAAATTGTAGTCGATAATGAAAACATTTCTCATTGATTAATTATTTCAATTGATACAATCTATTTTTTTAAAAAATATTTTTCAAATCATTAATTTTCTACGAAACAAACGAAACCTTATTACTTTGTTTTTGTACTGTTACACCACTCATCTGTTCAAATTCTCACAGATGCTTCACCAAAAAAAAAGAAAAAGAAAGAAAGAAAGAAACGTATGCACGAAAACCGACCACAAAACAAGCGCAAATAGGAAAAGGAACAATGGAAATGGAGGTTACAGAGAAATTTCGCTGTCATTTGGACCGTCATGCGCCGATAGAAGAAATCTCCATTACCAAACGAACGCGACAGTACATGCGTCCATAGGTTACAGAGAAGTTCCGCTGTTTATGGAGGCCTCGGACCGCTATCGACCCCACTTCAACCAGGATTAGACGAAGAGTTTATTATACAAAAAATATCGAGTCGACCATGTGAAATTTGGCCTCAGAAAATGCCAAGCAGGCGTTCGTTAGTTAACCACCTGGTTTGACATTAGTTTTCATGTATACACATAAACAAGTGTGTGGCACGATCAATATACAAAAGAATAAACAAACGAAAATCTGAAATAGATGCTTCATTCTGCCTATAAATATCATTCAATCCAACTCATGCAAATTTATCACAGCGAGGCCCATATCAAGTACTGCTTGTAGTCCTCTCTCAGGTATTCAGCCATGCAAAACCCAAACCCTCATGCAGTCCTCCTCGCCAGCCCTGGCATGGGCCACCTCATTCCTGTGGTGGAGCTCGGCAAGCGCCTCGCCACCCACCATGGCTTTGACGTGACCATCTTCGTGGTCGCCGCCGATGCCTCCATAACAAAATCTTCACTGTTCAAGCCATCACGGTCGAGCCCATTGAGTCTCGAATTGCTTCCTCCGGTGGACATTTCGGCCTTAGTTGATTCGACCGCCTCTGTCGTGACCCAACTCGTGATCATGATGCGTGAGGCTCTGCCGTCACTACGGGCTGCCATCTCTGCCATGAAGTCTCGCCCCACCGCTCTCATTGTCGACATGTTTGGAACTGAAGCTTTAGCGATAGCAGAGGAGTTCGACATGCTTAAGTACGTATTCATCACATCGACAGCATGGTTTCTCGCGGTCACCGTTCATTTTCCGTATATAGATGAAGAAGCAGAACACAAGCACCGCATTATGAAAAGGCCGCTTGACATCCCGGGCTGCCGGTCTATTCGACATGAGGATACCTTGGACCTATTCCTGGACCAAACCGATAAGAGTCTCTTTTCGGGCTTCGCTCGCGTTGGGATGGAGATATCGAACGCCGACGGGATCCTAGTGAACACTTGGCAGGATCTCGAGCCGTTGACCTTGTGTGCTCTCAAAGATGAGAAGTCCCTAGGTCGGGTCGTCAAGGCACCGGTTTACCCAGTGGGTCCGCTCACCAGACCGATCGGGCAAAGTTCCAATAGTGAGGTGATGGATTGGCTAGACATGCAACCAACGGAGTCGGTGATCTACGTCTCGTTCGGAAGCGGCGGAACCTTGTCGGCGAAGCAAACGTCTGAGCTCGCCTGGGGGCTGGAGCTGAGCCAACATAAATTCATCTGGGTGGTCCGCCCTCCTGTGGATGGCGATGCGTCCGCCAACTTCTTCAACGTGACGAACAGCTACGACGGAACCCCGAGCTATCTCCCTAACGGCTTCTACACTAGAATCGGGAAGAGGGGCATGGTGGTCCCCATGTGGGCGCCGCAGACCGAGATCTTGGCGCATAACTCGATTGGTGGGTTCTTCTCGCACTGCGGTTGGAATTCGACCCTGGAGAGTATGGTCAACGGGGTGCCAATGGTGGCGTGGCCGCTCTACGCTGAGCAACAGATGAACGCGGCGATGTTAGCGGAAGAGCTCCGGGTGGCGGTCCGGCCAAAGACACAGCCGAACGTTGGCATGATTGAGAGGGAGGAGATAGCGGGGATGGTGAGAAGGGTCATGGAGTTGAAGGGCAATGAGATGAGAGGTAAAGTTAAGGAGCTACAAGCAAGTGCCGAGCGAGTGCTAACGCAAGGTGGTTCCTCTTACAATTCACTAGCAAGAGTGTCAAAGGAGTGTGAACTCAAGCTGCATCGCCTGAGTGCTATGGCTCTTGGTGGTTGAAGAAGATGGATTCTGCATTTTGTGTGTGTGATTCTTTCCGTTTATTTTTACGATAGTGTCTTCATTTCAGGATCAAGTTACCACTTTCTGACTCTCAATTCCAATTTAATATCCACGGATTGAAAATGACTATGAACTCAATTAATTCTATGGTATTTAATTGGAAATGTGGTGAGCCTACTGGTCAGAAAGGTGCTGGTGGTTAGCGTCAAATCGGGCCTATTTAAGGATACTTGGCCCCGCATACGTACTGCTAATTACATGTAATCATGGTCTATAACGAATCAGTTTTTGTCCGTTTTCATCTTTTTCTTTATTTTCTGTGAAAAGGACCGAAACACACGATAAGACTCATGAATTTGGCTTAGTGCGGAAACAGTTATTGTAATTAATTTTGTGAGGGACGGCAGGAAAATTCTCGAAATTGTGTGATAAATATCCATTATTTGTTAAAATTGTTGAAATGTACGTTTGAGTTTTGTTAATAAATTCTTGTATTTGAGAGATATTTTTTAATGGGCTCATAACTTATTGATTTAAACTTTTGAGTAAATGTAAATTCAGATACATATGTTAACGGGTTTGACATTGGATCCTTTTTTGGCGATCTTTCCAAACAAATGTATTGTGCTTCCGCTTGCGCTCCTAACAATTGATATAATAGCCAATGGTTGATTGCTAGCCCACTGACAATATGTATTGATGTTTGGTGTGGTTTCCTAAACTTTTTTATTTTACCAATTTAATCTTAAACATTTTAATTATGCCAATTTAGTTCTAAATTCTTTAACAAATTGCTAGACCTAGCAAGGGTCGTGACCCTCACCGAAGGGCCGGCAGGGTTGTAGGCCCTTCCATCAGCTATCAGCTAGTGGCTGACTGCCCTACTGGCCCTTTGTAAGGGGAAAAAAAGAAAAGAAAAGAAAAAGAAATAAAAAATAATATAAAATTTTGGAATTTTTTTAAAAATTAAAAAATTATTCATGTCGATATCAACCGCGCCAAGTAGGATGGTTGGCGCTGACTAGGCTACCATGTTAGCAATGTCCGGCCAAAATTGATCAAAATAATTAAATTGGTAATTCGCTAAAAGATTTAAGACTTATCTGGCAAATGATTAAAAAGTTTAAGACAGAATTAGCATAGTTAAAATGTTTAGGATTTAATTAACAAGTTGTAAAAAGGTTTATAACTGGATTGAAATTTTAAAAAAGTTTAAGAGTGAACTGGTCGCCATATAATAAGTTTATGATTTTTTGGATAATTTTTCTGAAAATTGACAAGCAAAATCTTGGTTTAACCTTCAATAGCGTTCAATTTCATTCTCTCAAATGGTATCAAAGGTTTAAAATGGGGTTGATAGCTGTTCGAGGCCTCAATAGACAGCGAAATTCTTCTGTAACCTATGCATGTGCTGTCGTCTTCGTTTGTTACTGGAGATTTCGCTTTTAAGCACGTAGCCGTCCATAATAACAGCGAAATTTCTCTGTAGCCTCCATTTCCATTCAATTATTCCCCTTCCTTTTTGTGCATGTTTTCTGGTTTCTTCTGTAACCTCCATTTCCATTCACATACTAGAGTTTGAATAGGTGAAGATTGCCGTTTTGTGTTGAAGACAGAATAGAAATAAAGCACAAAAAAAAAAAAAAAAAAAAAAAACACTACAAGTATCATAATTTTCGTACGGTACTCACTTGAGTACTATAATTTTTTTTTTTTTAGATCACTTGAGTTCCAAACTTATATATGAAGTCGCTTGAGTGCCATATAATTTTTCAATCGATCACTTAAATATCATAACTTTCTAAAAATGTTTATCATTAATGTTATGCGACGTCGGATTTCCGGCACTTGAGTGAACATTTTTAGAAATTTTTAATATTCAAGTAATTGATTGAAAGTTATGACACTCAAGTAAATATCTATTTAGATATTATGACAACTAGGTGGTCAAAAGAAAAATTATGACATTTAAGTGAGTGTTATACAAAAAATATGACACTTGTGGTGTTCTTATTTCCAACTTACCGTGATGTCTGCCTTGATGGATTGGAGTGATCTCGTGGGAAGGCCTCATTATCCAAAATTTGCAACCAAACTAACTTAATATGATAATTTCTTTTTTATTGGTTTTCACTCACCACTTCACACTTAATTCGTAAGAGGTATAACTCGGGATATTCAATTCTGAATCTTTCAATTTGGCCAAGTTAGACATAAACCTTTTAACAATTTATTAATGTAGTTCTCCTGGCCAATTTTGAAAAAAGATGACGTGGATGAAAGCCATCATATATGACATAGCTAAAGCTAACTTAGACAATTTTTTTAGCAAATTGTTAATAATTTTTTTGAATTGTTTCTTTTTTCTCCTTTTATTTTATTTCATTTGTCTTTATTCCTTTTTTCTTATTTCCTTTTGCTAGTTCACAGCCTCAATAGGAGTTGGCGGAGTTTGCCAGCCACAAGCGGGGACCAAGACGCCCTTATTGGATTTGGCCGACATGATGCCCTTGCCTAGCCCAAATCTAGCTAGGGCATTATGGCCCTTGCCTAGGCCCTCACCGACCATAGTGAGCCCTTGGTCAATGTTGGCGAGGTAGCCAACCACCAAAAAAAAAAAAAAAAAGGAAAGAAAATGGAAAAATAGAAAAAATAATTAAAGAATTATAAATTTTGCTTGTATTTGCATAAATTGTACTACATAAGATGGCTGGCATCCATGTCAGTGATTTCTAACAAATAAGTTTATAACATTTTTGGTAATTTTCTCAGCGTCACTCTTTTTTTTTTTGATGACTTAAGGAAACCCGTAAGCTGACATCCAGTGGGCAAACTTGGGGCCCACGGAGGAACCCACCACTCCCGTGAAGCGGGTAAGTCTATCTACGACGTGCTGGGGATTCAAACTTATCCCTTTTGTGAGGGGGAGAAAGCCCAAAGCCAGCAGTGCCACTTAGTGCAGTGATTTAGTGTCACTCTCTATTCGTTCTACATTTTGCTTCCAATGTCACTATTGCATGCAAGACTGACTATTCTCGCCTAGCAAAGAATCAAATGTGAGCTATGAGACGAGGTCTTCTACAAGAATATATTGATAAAAATTAAAAAAGAAAATACAATGTGGGTTCATTTTCTTTGTAGTTTATATTTTGTAATTAACACTACGCAACATGGTATTATAACTATTATATCAAGTTTAGTGTAATCCTAATTAGACTTTACGAGTACCTCATTTTTGATCCTATGGGGTGATCATCATGGAATCAATGATCATGTGGCCTTGGAACCGGTATTTCTAGATGAAATAGACTTGGAGCCTTGGAACCAAAAGACAACTTCATGTGTGCACAGACCATAGAAAGTTGCCGACCAAAATCTTGGTTCAACCTTTAATTGCGTTCAATTTCATTCTCTCTCTCTCTCTCTCTCTCTCTCTCTCTCTCTCCCTCTCTCTCCCGCGGTGATCATCATGGAATCAATGATCATGTGGCCTTGGAACCGGCATTTCTAGATGAAATAGACTTGGAGCCTTGGAACCAAAAGACAACTTCATGTGTGCACAGACCATAGAAAGTTGCCGACCGAAATCTTGGTTCAACCTTTAATTGCGGTGATCATCATGGAATCAATGATCATGTGGCCTTGGAACCGGCATTTCTAGATGAAATAGACTTGGAGCCTTGGAACCAAAAGACAACTTCATGTGTGCACAGACCATAGAAAGTTGCCGACCAAAATCTTGGTTCAACCTTTAATTGCGGTGATCATCATGGAATCAATGATCATGTGGCCTTGGAACCGGCATTTCTAGATGAAATAGACTTGGAGCCTTGGAACCAAAAGACAACTTCATGTGTGCACAGACCATAGAAAGTTGCCGACCAAAATCTTGGTTCAACCTTTAATTGCGTTCAATTTCATTCTCTCTCATTCAAAATCTTGGTTCAACCTTTAATTGCGTTCAATTTCAATCCAGCCTTTCTTCCACCTCGTTCTTTGCCCTAGCAACAAGGTAGAAGTGATGATAGGCCGGGCCCGCATTGATCAGGCTTGAATGTCAGCCTAATTTTTTCAACAAGTCCACAATCCCAAAATTTATGTATACAAATCTTTGGGCTTGGCCAGACCATTTCACGAAATACTCGAACATCCGTTGTTGGGTTCCACTGACGAGAGTGGCGTCGGCCACATGCGCGTGTCCAGTAACATATACAAATTACGAAATTTCCCCGTAATCCTCCAATTCGATTCATTTTATTTTTCTTTCATTCTCATGCATTGTCGTTTCCGATTAATTTATATATTTATTAGATTACCATCTATCCGTCCAGAGGGAGAGAGTTTTGAACAGGTGAAAAAGATTTTTTTTCTTTTTTTTTTTTTCTTTTTGTAGAGGAAAGAGCTTGGAAGATGGTGTTGGATGCAAATTGTGCAATCCCAAGATTTCCATAACCAGAACAAGAATATGCATAATTGAGTAGAAATATTAACTTACCTATATCGGGATCCATTCTTGAAGCGGAAGCGGAGGGATCCATTCTTGAAGCGGAAGTGGAGGGATCCATTTTTGAAGCGGAAGCGGAAAACTAATGTTCTACGCACAAGTCTTTCTACGCACAAGTCTTTCTCATCTATTGTCCTCCGTATCACTGGCTCAATGAGGTGGCCCCTCATGCGTTAGATTAATGCTCCTTATGTGAGGATACATGTGAGAATTAGGGTTAGAGGAGAGACTTGAGCACTATTTATAGAGTTTTTAACCAGACCCCCTCATTACGGGCCAGGCTCAACTAGGCCCACATTAGTTAGCCCCATATTAGACTAATTAAGAAACCTTTTAGCTTACCTTAGACCAACCCCGTTTTATAATAACCGTAAAATGGTAAATTACAATATCAATTAATGTAGTCCATATTAGAAAAACTCTTACAGATGGATGGTGAAAATCCAAGAGGAAAGAGTGTGTGCACGCGACCTCCTCGGATTATCTATTGAATTTTTTGTTGTCCAAACGGCTTACTCCAATGCCCACGGCATGAGAATCTTGAAACTCTAGGTTTGATTAAGCTAAAGATGTACTTTGATATCACGGAAAAGTATGTCCGTTGACATAATGCCGATTGACCCTAATAGTACTTCTAGCTTGTTGTTGCCGTCTTCGGATGTGAAATCATGTCTTTATTAAACTTTTAGATTACTTGAAGTAATCTCGAGCAGTGGTGCATTTTATGATACAAGTGAATTCAATCGATGTTCTCTAGGCTATAGGTGGACTTTGCAATCAAGCTCTGAATTTTGATTTAATTTATTTTTTGGTCAAAAAAGTTTTGATTTAATCACCTAATAACAAAATTTTCGTAATTGTTATATAACCAATTCTGGGCAAAATGCCGACGCGGCATATAACATACTAATATTAATAAAGACAGGAAGAATCTTTCACATTGGGATAATTATCCGAAAAATCATAAAAACTATGTAAGACAACAAGCATCCATGTTAGCTATTTTCAGTCAAATTTGACTAGAATGACTACAATGACAAATAAATGAAATGTCTATGACTAAATTAACCAAATTAAAAAGTTTAGAACTGAATTAACCATTGTATAATAAGTTTAGATTTTTTTTTTGGACAAATTTTCCCTTTCACATCTATTACAAAAATTGATCAACTCGATTACATATTCTTTACATAGGTACGACAATCATTTTTCAATTATGGATCTTTATCATGGATCGATGTTTGAGACAAAAGGTCTAGGCCTAGAACCCGTGAGGGCGGCTTATCTAATATGGGCACAGGGCATTAGGGACAAAGAAGACCCATGCTCATTCATTTGCGTTGACATTCATTCCCTCTTTCATCTCAGTCATCGCCCAAGGAACAAGGGGCCTGGAACTAGGGACGGAGAGCGATGGTCCAATACCCTTTTTCTGGCCGGGTCAAAAAGTGAATGTCGCCGACCCACTGATCTAGACATCGAAACCCTATATGAACTCTCTAGCTAACGTAATAACAAACTCAACACGACGTGCGTGTGGAGTTGTCTGAGTTACGGTGTGCCTTGTCCTCTTGCGGCGTCGGTCTATATGTACATTTTCCTGTCACCATGGCTTATATATTAAGAAAAACCGGTACGACAAAACTAGAGATGATTCTATGCATATAGATAAATCCACTGCCGCCGTTCCACACGTTTCGAAACCGAAAGAAGGACAACGAAAAGATGATCACGAAAAGCATCGGACAAACAGAAAAAAAGGAAGCTGAATCCATGCAATTTCTAAGCGCCAAGAGCCCTGGCACTTAGGCCGTGCAGCTTGACTTCACATTCCTTGGCCACTCGGGTCAGTGAATTGTGAGAGGAGCCGCCCTCGAGTACGGCTCCCGTGGCACCACGCTGCAGTTCCTTGGCCCTAGTCCTCATCCCATTCCCTTTCGAATTCATGACGCTTCTCACCATGCCTGCTATCTCCTCCCTCCCGATCGCCCCGCCGGCTGGCCTCGTCCTTGACCGGACCGCTGTGCCGAGCTTCTCCACCAGCATGGTGGCATTCATCCCTTGCTCCGCGTAGAGTGGCCACGCCACCATGGGAACTCCGTTCACTATGCTTTCCAAGGTTGAGTTCCAGCCGCAGTGCGACACGAACCCTCCCACGGACTCGTGGGCTAGGATCTCGGTTTGCGGCGCCCACATGGGCACCACCATTCCCCTATCGTGGGTCCGGGTGTAGAAACCCTCGGGGAGGTAATTCGGAGTCCCATCCTGGCCGTTGGACCCGTTGAAGAAATTCCCGGACGCGTCGTCGTCCATGGGCGGGTGCACCACCCAAACGAACTTCTGCTGGCTCAGCTCCAGCCCCCAGGCCAGCTCGGTGGTTTGCTCAGCCGATAGGGTCCCGCCGCTCCCGAAAGAAACGTAAATGACCGATTCGACTGGTTGCATGTCCAACCAGTTCATCACCTCACTCTTTGAATTCGGTCCAACCGGTCTGACCAATGGACCGACTGGGTAAACCGGTGCCTTAGTGACGCGGCCCAAGAACTTGTCATCTTCCAGTGCATGCAACGCTGAAGGCTCTAAATCTTGCCACGCGTTTACTAAAATTCCATCGGCCGTCGGTATCTCCCTCCCAATTCGAGTATACTCGGCATAAAGACTCTTATCGGTCTGGTCCAAAAACAGGTCTAAGGTGTCCTCGAATCGGACTGGTTCAAGACCTGGAATTTCCAAAGGCTTTTTCATGATACGATGCTCCTGTTCTACTTTCCCATCTATGGTGGGCAAGTGAATGGTGGCCGCGAGAAACCGCGCCGTCGAAGTGATGAAAACGTACTTGAGCATGTCAAACTCCTCAGCCACAGCCAGAGCTTCAGTTCCGAACATATCGACCACGAGAGCCGTCGGACGTACCCTCATGGAGGAGATTGCAGCCCTGAAAGAAGGCAAGGCCTCGCGCATCATCATCACGAGCTGGGTCACGACCGAGGAGGTCGAGTCGGTGAGCCCAGAGATGTCCACTGGGGGGAGCAAGACGAGCTTCAGGTGGTTCAGAGCCGACGCCGAGCTGAAAACGGGGGATTCCCTGATCAACGAGTCAGGTGCCACCACGAAGATGGTGACATCGAAGCCATGGTGGGCGGCGAGGCGCTTCCCAAGCTCCACGACAGGGATGAGGTGGCCCATGCCGGGGCTGGCGAGCAGAGCTGCATGAGGCTTTAGGGTTTGCATGGCTAACTTTTCTAGGACAAGCGAGAGAGAGGACTTAGCAAAAGGGTTTGTGTTGGGTTGTGTTGCATGAATGGGTTTGTGCAAGCGGTATTTATAGCGAAGACGAGCACGATAATCAAGAAGTATCTAACACGATAGAGCTGTATAAGGGTACAATTACATATGTATCTTCCCAGACTAGTGACTATTATAATGGAGAATTCAACCAAGGGGCATGAGAAAGTTCTACAGAAACACTAGGACCCGCTTTTTGCAAGTTGCTATGTGCCCAATTTTTTTTTTCATCATATATTTGCCCATTCGTTGTCCTCTCTTATCAGCCTCATCAAGTGGGCGTCATGGCTGGGAGTCTCGGAGACGCGACGTGGACTTGTTCAGACAGACGGAGAAGTGACCCGACGTGCAATTTACAGTGGGTCTGTCCGTATTGCCATTGCCCATTTGTCAGCTTCAGCAATTTTTTGAAACTTTCAAACTGCCATGCTTATTTTTCCGGAGTTTGTCTATGAACTTTAGGGCCGCCGTACTCTTTACGTTTTTAATACGTCAAGAAAACTTTCGCATGACTTCGTCCATGCACACAGACATCTAATCAAAGATATTTTGAGCTTTCAACGGTTGGTTTACAATCAAATGGTAAACAAAGAAAAGGAAAAGGAGTAAAAAAAAAGAAGCTAAAAGCAAAACCAAATAGACTCTGGATTTTCGGAAGAGAGAATTATTCTTTCTTTTGTAGTATTTGCTTCCTTCGATATAATAATTCCGCATGCATAACAGGTCACTTTGCATAAAGAAAATTTTACGCAAGCAATTCAATCCATCCTTGATCTGAAGGTTTTCACCACCCAATTTCTCATTAATCATCAAATCAATCACGGGCAAGCCCAGCTGTGGGAAATTGCGAACTATATTAACGCATTTGCCGTGCGTCAAGTCTACATTATCATGTGCCCGCGTGCTCCAAATACGTGAAAATTATAGCTTCTACACTTCCACCATGCGTGAAGGGTGACCACCCAAAAGCTCCAAAAGCTACTGATCTTATCTTCCAGTTTGGCTGGGATTGCGGTCCCAACGGCTCGCCCAAGTCTATAAGTTGGCTGACCGGTAGAAATCGGTCCAATACGGCGAAACATTTCCCGGTCCCGATCGCTGTAAAGCTCGCACGAGGTATTGAAAAGTCCGTTGCTTGCGATCGATCCCGTTAGCTGAAGTTATTGCTGTCACCAAAGTCTTTGTCCAAGTGACTGTAGTGTTGCCTACGCCGCAAGAAGCTGCGTTCGTCAACGTTCGGATTTAAGTTTCATGATGGGCGATGATGATAATTAAAGTATCTCGTGCGGCGAGATTGACACGGTCATCGATAGCGAGGGAAATTGTCCAAAAGGTTTTGAACCTACTGGCCGGTCACGAATTTTATTTTAAACCTTTTGGCTACGTTTGGTTGTCCGGATTTTTAGATAGAATATGACTAGATCCATGGATTTTTTTCATATCCTATCCATTGTTTGGTGAGCTATGGATTTAAAGTCAATATTCTCATATCATATCCTATCCACTATTTGGTGAATTGTGGATTTAAACTCGGATATTTTCATGAACAATTATATTCTTGGAAAAAAAATTAAGTACAAACTAACATATTAGATTATAGCAAAATCATCCAAAATGAAATATTTTTTTAAGTCAACAGATTCTCACAAAATCGCAAAAAATCAATCCATGATTATGCATTAAATGCGAAATGCATAAAGAATTAAAAAGTGATATTGCGTATGCTAATATGAGATGAGTCAATTAAGAATGTTGACTTGTTAGAATTATACCATTGCAAATTATTTGTTGATGAGAATTTGTTTTCCTTATACCCATTGTGAGTAACTTCCATTGTGTTACATTAAGGTATATAATTTGGCTCTAGAATAGATGAGCAATTGATTGTAGCTAGCCTTGATTGCGGTAGGTTCTATAGTACTTTAGTCAGTTAATTCAATCAAGATCTAAGCCCGTGTAGATGATGCATTCCAATATACCAACTGCAGTTCACAGAAAATTGAGAGTGCCAGGCTTCTAGAATGAATTAATACATACACATGTTCTAATGCCAAGATCTCCCATAGCTTTAATTCTTTACTAAAAGTTCAATCATTATCTTGCTACTTGCATTGTCCATTGAGGAAACATGCTACGCTACAGAAGTCAATGATGGAAATCTAATATTCAATTCAGGCCAGCCTGAATAGAAACACTCAAAGAAAAAAGCATATGTCCTTAAGACTGGCCAAAGCCAAGCAATAGAAATTTAAGACGCTCTCTTTCACAAGAGGGACGCAATCAGGAAATAAATAAATAAAATTGCAGATATGCAACCACAAGAATACATAAATGGACAAGGTAAAACAACATCGCAATTCTAACATTTACTTCTAATTTATATATGTTTTCCCACGTAGAACTTGTAAATAACAAGTAATGAATATCTCCTACTAAGATCAGGTATTCACCAATAAATCAATGATGATCCACCACACCAATAAAGTTGCAAATATATAACCACAAGAACACATAAACCAACAACACAGTTCTAATATTTACTTCTAATTTATATTTTTTTTCCCACATTGAACTTGTAAAAGATAATACCACACAAGCAATGAATATCTCCTTCACAAAGCATAATCGTGAAAAGATATAGATAGCTTTAACGCTAGAAACATTATTAATCGAATCTCACTCCAAATAAACATTAGCTCATCCTCACAAAAATAGGGTATGAAAAGAAACGATGACCAAGTGATGAAATTCGTGGAAAAACAAAAGTAGGGCGCACTGTAAAGTAGGATTTCATGGAAAAAGAGTCGCATTTTCATGAGCCACAATTGATTGCACCTATGAAAGCAAAACCAAGGAAGGAAATCACAAACCTTGTAAATTGTGCGAATATCAATGCATAGATAAAGACGAAATCTTGCGAGAAAGCAGAATTGCTATGGCTCCTCGCCAGAGATGGTGCTTGAATTCGTCAGATTAGAGATACCGAGAAAAAGACGTGTTTTTTGTGAGAGGAGTCGTGCGTGTGAGAGAAGGAGAAGGAAAAGGAGCACATAGGGTTTCTTTAATAATAGATCAACAAGAGAAATCCTATTTGGGTCTATCCCACCCCTCCCCCTCGGATTTTTTTTTATCCGGGCTATATCCCTTCTATATCCGACCTTATCCTATCCTAGCCGGCTACCAAACACTGGATAGGATAAAACATATCATATCCAAGCTTTTATTTGGTTGACCAAACACAGCCTTTATACTGACCAACGTAGTCCTAAACATTTTATAGCGATTCTTTTAATGTAGTCCATTCAGCTTATTTAAATCGCAAATTGCCAATATGGTAGTTTGGTTAGCATTGGGTATAATTGACAACTGACGTGGATGATTTTAAATTAAACAACACCGTTTTGTAATTTCTTATAAATTTTATAATTTTAGTTTAGTTTAGTTTAGTTTAGTTTTTTTTTTTTTTGTGTACATTCCATCTTCCCAACTAATCTTGAGCCACATGCAAGGGCAACACAACTCTCATTGGTCAAAGGTGAGGGTTGCAACCCTCACCTAGATCTGTCAAGGGCTGTGCCACCCTCGCTTGTGGTAAGCAAGGGTTGGTGGCCATCGCCAAGGCCCCAACCACTGGAATCTAGGAAGATGGAGGAAAATAATAAAAAGAAAAATCATTTGAATTTTTTTCTCAAAACAACTCCATTTTGAGCTATGTTGGACATATTAGATTGTTGACTGTGTCATATAGGACAAATGGCATTGATTAGTCCACGTGGATAAGCTCGAAAAAATAAATTGGAAAATTATCAAAAGTCTTAAGATTGCAATGATCAAACTGGAAAATTTAGAACTAAATTGATGGCTGTATAATAAATTTGGAATTTTTGAACAAATCTCTTGTCGATAACATGACGACATTAAAAGGATAATACAGTGTTAAAGACGTGTCTTCGTGGAATAGCGGGAAAACAAGAAGAAGAAGAATTAAAACCATTAACAGAGAGAAACCTCCATTGGTACCGACTCCTTTTTGGCAATCCACAAGACATAATCTATGACTAAATGAGTCGATTGGTTTCTCCCAAAACTATTTCTGCCTTTTAGAGTTCACTAATATTGGAAGAGATCTCCACATACGGAAACCCTTTTGCGATGCATGTGGGCTTGTCGAGAAGGGAAAGTCTCGCACAAGTGAGACAGATCAGTGCAAGCTTGAGCCCCGTTTGACCAACTTCTGTGAGAGTTTTCAGTACGTACAGAGATCTGCTTAACGGTTCAAATGGGGCCTTGAATCCATTGGCCTCGTCACTGCCATCTGATGATGTCAAACCGAAGCACAAACGAGACAAGTTGGGTTCGAGTGGCTGTCCGAGTCCCTGCCAAGTTGCATGTTTCAAGCCACGGTTCGGAGCTTCAGATGTGCTGCCCAATAGATAATGGCAGTCCTGAAGTTCTGTCTGGATTCATCTTTTACTCCATCGAGGTGGGTTGTTGTAGGATGAGCAATGTGCCCGTTGACATGGAAATTTTTGGAGCCAAAAAGTTAAATAATCTCATTGCTTTTACTTTAATCAAGTCAAATATTGAATTACTTGGTCAAGGAATATCCTTTTGGAGAAAAGAATAAAAAAGAAAATGCTAAGCATACGCACAAGCATGATAATGACTCGACAACAGTATTTACTCATGCATCAACTAAAGTAAGGTTGGGTAGTTCTAGGTTGGTCTAGATTCTACTTACAATTTAGAATCTACTCATTAGAACTTGTTCTTAAATTTTGGAACTTACAACCTGCTTTGCGTACCTTATAATCTAAATTTACCTCATTACATGTTATAATGAATCATCACCTTTAACGATTACCATTTATTGTTATAATTCACTAACCACAATTCATATCTAGACAAACAAAGAGTATGAAATATTAACAAAGTAAAACTCTCAATCATGAATATTGTCGGAAAATGAAAGCTTAGATTAGTGGCTCCTAGTTACATATTCATTATCGAACGCTATGAAATATTGTAAGATTGTGTGAAGACATGGAACAAGAAGAATACAAAAACTTGTTCTTGAAACTTACCCGTTTGGACTACTGGTTAAATTCTGCAATTTATGGTACTACCCTAGAATCATACTTACCCCTAAATTAAAGTATTTTAAATCAACACATAGCACCATATAGAGGGAAATTACTATCCAGACCAAAATAGTCAGTAATATGCTCTATATATACGCTCTTCATACATATATAGAGCAATTATCTCAACCAAAATTTTCAAAGCATTGTTTAAATTGTATCGCTTTTGTGCATTTATCTCCACCATGATAAGTCAAATTCACTTAATTGTTTAGAATACATATTTATCAAATACAATAATAGTTAATAAGTGTCCTGCGGCACTTTCTAATAGGATTTATATTTATATATGTACTGAATAGACAAACGCTAATTTGTATCATAGAAGATTAGAGCACAAGCACATCGTTAATAATTAGGACGATGTTCTTCTTTTTCAGTGGTTTCGATTAACTCCGGGTATATATCGTGTAGTATCGGATTTTATCCTGCGGTGCGGTGAGTCAAATTCACGAGGAAGACTTCTCCAAAATCTTGTGTTTGGGTCCTTTTCGTGAACATGTCATAATGTTTTGCAATTGTTAGGAAAAGTAGAAGGAAAAGGACAAAAAACGGATCAAGACTTGACTCTTCCATGAAGGCCTTTCTGACCAGGGGTGTTCGTCACTTTTCAATGAATTTAAAGTGAATTGCAAGGTATCGGAATTAAAGGAAACGGCTCCCTTTTCTCTCTCGTTTATGTTAGAGTTTCTTCTCGGGTGATGCTCGAGTCTTTAGCAATGTCTTCGTTTTACCCAGCTGTTCTTCTGAACTTTGAGTTTCATTTGAACCACCGTTGTTCCTCGCCCATTCCACCCTAACTGCTCCTCCTCCTCGTTGATTCTTCCGCATGCGCAATTTCTTTCATCCCCTCCAACCATCACCTTCTTCTTTCTCCTCCTAACCCTTTCACCGGTTCCGCTGTTCTTCCGTCTTCCTCAATAACCAGCAATTCCTGGTCTGCATGTTGGCGATCTGTAACATGCAACCCTTGCAAATCTCATTTTCAGTCACCTGCTCTTTCTAATTATCCATACTAGTGAACTACTGTTACTTTATTAATGGATGAAAGTGACAATACCTCGAGAATTGCTTCCCTATGTCATCGCCTAGGTCGTTTATGCTCAGAACAGGAGTTGGAGGTTTGGGATGACATCCCTGCATCGGCCAAACTGAAGGATTGTCGCCTTATACTGGTGGGTAATATTTTTACAAATCCTATTGTAAATTTATTTGCCTTTCATGTTGCGATGAAGAAAGCTTGGCGAGTGGATCATGTAGAGATTACTCCGGTTGATACTGGGCTGTATATAATTAAATTCAGAACTGAAGTGGAAAAACGTCGCATTTTGGATGGTAGCCCTTGGTTATTTTCAGGTCAATTGGTTAACCTACGACCATGGCAACCTAATACTCCCTTACAACGCTATGATTTTGGTAAATGTCTGTTTTGGGTGCATGTTATCGGCTTACCTTTGGAGTGGACTTCTCCTCCCATCCTGCGTAGAGTTGTGTACCAGATAGGTAAAGTTCTGGAAGTGAAAACTGACACATCTGCAAGAATTCGGATAGAATTAGATCTGAAAGACCCTTTAAAGACAGGAAAACTTATCAGTATTGAAGGAAAAACCCTATGGCTTGATTTTAGGTATGAGAGACTGTCCCATTACTGTTATTCCTGTGGAAGGCTTGGTCATTATGTAGCTTCATGTCCAGAGTACCCTTATGATGAAGCACAATTTGATGGCCGTGATACGATGGTCTATGGACCTTGGCTCAGACCAGAGATTAAACAATTTAGTCCTAATTGGGATGCTTTTTATCACCCTACAGTACCAGTCGAGCAAATGGAAGAGACAGTACCTGAAACTCCACCTCAAATGCAGCCAGCCCTCCCAGCTCTCCCTCCTATTCCTGCAACAGAGGATGCTGCTTCGATCCCTGTTATACCTAAAGGGACTTCCAAGCATCTGAATCCTGTCACTCCAACTGCTATCACTACGAATTTAGTACCTGCAGCAGCAAAGATGAAAAGCACTCAGGCCCTTCCAGTGGATAAACATCAACAGAAGAGATCTAAATTCCTCGCCCAATGCCATTTGGGGGATCCAGTAAGAAAACGAAAAGATATTCGCCCTATGACATTAAGCTTCCTTCCTCTACAGCTTTTGATGAGTCCCTCCTTCTGGATACTCCGATGTTGGAGGCAGATATTCCTGCTCCTTGGGCTTTGGCGGCTGGCCCTCAACAGCCACTGTGTTCCCAATGAAACTCCTAAGTTGGAATTGTCAGGGGTTGGGCAATCCCTTGACAATTCAAGCATTAAAGGCGATGTTAGCCTGTGACAAGCCCGATATCGTGTTTTTAATGGAAACAAAGAATGCTCAACCTCTTGTGAATAGGTTACAGCGTAAATTTAAATTTACTCACTCTTTTGTGAAGGACCCAGTTGGCTTTAAGGGTGGTCTTGCTCTGTTTTGGAATGATAACTTTGAAGTTACTCTTGTACATTCGGATGCTCAGTTTGTTGATTTCATCGCCCTTGATCCTAGGACAGCAGCCTCGATGCATATCACTTGCCTGCACGCACCTCCAACTTATCAGCTCCGTCGGGAATTTTGGGATACCATAAGAGTCATCCATGCTGCAAATCATTTACCTTGGCTGTGTATAGGTGATTTCAATGACTTCCTTTCTCCCTGGGAGAAAATGGGCAAGAGACCTGCAATCACTTCGCGCATGACCTCCTTTCGGAGTGTAATCAATGACTGTGCCTTACTAGAACTACAAAGTAAAGGATGCGAATTTACCTGGTCAAATAATTGAGAAGGGGATGCTCTGGTAAAGGAGAAGCTCGATCGTGTGTTTTGTTCACCGGAATGGCTGATGTCTTACCCTTCTGTAGAAGTATTTGCCCTACCACCTGTTGGTTCGGATCATTGTCCACTATTGCTGCAAGCTCGTCCACCATCTGTCAAGCATGCAAAGACTTTTCAATATGAAGCTTTCTGGAATCAAGATAAGGAGTGTCATGAAATGGTCGAACAGGCATGGGAAAAAAGTAGTACCTCATTGATTTCCAAATTACAGGCAGTTGCTACTCGATTAACAAGCTGGAGCAGAGCACGTTTTAGCAATTGTCATCAACGAATCTCTTAATTGCAATCTCAACTGCAGACAATTATAAATAGAACATATTATCAAGTGGGGGATAAGGAGCAAGCCACTGCTATTAGATGTGAAATTCACAAACTATGGACTCAGGACGAACAATTCTGGGCTATGCTTCTCGCATTCAATGGTTGAAATGGGGAGATCATAATTCAAAATTTTTTCATGCCTACACTATGCAAAGAAGACAACGTAATAGAATTACTATGCTCGCGGATACTCACCAGCAATGGATCAGAGAACCAGAACAGCTCAAAGATCTAACACAGGGATTCTTCTCTCAGCTATACCAATCTGTGGGCTACCGGGATTTTCGTCCTTTCTTAGAGCAATGTCCAGCAGTGGTAACACCTGAAATGAATAACCACTTGATGAGTAGGGTAACAGAGGAGGAGATTTACCAGGCTACCTTCCAGTTGGGAGCTTCGAAGGCTCCTGGACCTGATGGTCTTCATGGCCTCTTCTATCAGCATCATTGGAATGTTATCAAAACAACCGTTATTCAAACAGTTCAAGAGTTCTTTACAACAGGTTGTATGCCTCCTAGACTAAACAGAACAATCATTGCCCTAGTCCCTAAAGTTCAGCATCCACAAAGTATTGAACAGTACCGACCCATAAGTCTTTGCAACTTCGCTTATAAGATTATTTCAAAAATTATGGTCAACAGACTTAAACCTTGGCTGTCTACTTTGATTTCAAAAGAACAAGCTGCTTTTATTAGTGACAGATAGATACAGGACAATATCATGGTGGTTCAAGAAGTCATGCATCAATTTAAAGTGCGAGCATGCAAGAAACGCTTCAACCTTATTCTCAAAACAGACATGCAGAAGGCCTACGATAGGGTTGAATGGGATTTCTTGGAAGCATATTTGAAGCATTTGGGCTTTAATGACAGTTGGGTTACTCGGGTAATGGCTTGCGTTACTACAGTCTCTTTCAGTATTCGTTTTAATGGTGAACAACTCCCTTACTTTAAGCCTACTAGAGGGCTGCGCCAAGGTGATCCCCTCTCTCCATATCTCTTCATTTTACTTGCCAATGCCCTGTCCACTACTCTTACTCAAGCTGTGGCCATGGGTCATATACAGGGGATTCAATTTAATAGAGACTATCCCAAGTTATCTCACCTATTTTTTGCTGATGATTCAATATTTTTCCTCAGAGCCACACTTTCTGAATGCCACAACCTTGCCAATCTCCTAAGCCAATACTGTTTCGCTACAGGCCAGCTCATTAATCGAAACAAATCCGGTGTGTTCTTTAGCAAACATTGTCCTCTTCCTTTACAACATAATCTAGCACAAGAACTCAGAGTCCCTATTATTAGTAAGTATGGTAAGTACCTGGGCATTCCCTCGGATTGGGGCCGTTCAAAAAGGGAGATGTTCTCCTGGATCCTGGCAAGAGTAAATGCTAAGTTAGCAGGTTGGCAGGAACAATTTTTATTGAAAAGTGGCAAGGAAATCTTACTGAAATCAGTAATTCAGGCCTTACCTCAGTATGCCATGTCTATCTTCAAGCTTCCGCCTCTCTCTGCATTGATAGAAAGGAAGATATCGCATTCAGTGGAGTAAACATAACAGTTAATCTGGAATTCACTTTGGAAAAATTGGTCGAATTAAAGCAATCAAAAGTTTCAGGGGGGATGGGATTCAGAGATTTAATTAATTTCAACAAAGCTATGCTTGGAAAGCAAGCTTGGCGTCTTTTTCAGGAACCTCAAGCTATTTGGAGTCAGCTCTTTAAGGGTTTATATTTTAGATCTTCCTCCTTTCAAACTGCTCCCTCAGGATATCGTCCTTCTTGGGGGTGGCAGAGTTTATTGAAAGGTCGTGAAGCAATTACTCCTAAACTACGTTGGTTAGTCGGGGATGGATCACAAATACGCATCAGAGAAGATAATTGGTTACCAATAGGTCCGATAGGAGGCTTACCAGAGGAGGGAGAACCTGAACTAGTCGCTGATCTCATTGATTTACAGCACTCTGAATGGAAGTCGTCCCTTGTTATTGCCTTCTTTGATGTCCAGGTCAGTGCAACAATTCTAAATACTCCTCTTAATCCTTCACTCCTACATGATCAACTCGTTTGAATAGCAACACCTTCTGGTACCTACACAGTGAAAAGTTGTTATCATTATCTCTCTTTACCACATCAGACCCCAATACATCAAGCATCATCTTCTTATACTAACCCAACCCTGTTATGGAGGAAAATCTGGCATATGCGTACTGCTCCAAAGCTTCGGGTATTTCTCTGGTTAGCTTGCAAAAATGCAATCGCTACAAAAGAAAATCTCTATCAACGCCATATCATCCCACATCCCTACTGTTCTCTATGCAATAATAATGTTCCAGAATCGATTGAGCATCTGTTCTTCTTCTGCCCTTGGACTAACGACATTTGCAGTCATGAAGAAATTAGAGTACTCATATCACCTACCTCAGTTAGCCGTTTTGATGCCTGGATTGTCAACAGAGCTTCCCTCCCACAAGCGTCTCCAAAGTTTGAAGTGATCACTCATGTTCTGTGGGAGATCTGGCGACAACGAAATAATGCCGTTTTTCGTCAGATCCCACTGGATCCTCTCTAAGTCGTCAATGATGCCCTCACCCAAAGCAACATCTTCAAGGTTTTACAACCCTCGCCACAGAAGATCAACAACAAATTGGTCAGTTTAGATTAGGGATGGAAACCGCCTGTGGAGGGATATATAAAGTGTAATATTGATGGGGCTTTTCGCATGGAATCGGAGAAAGGATCAATCGCTTGTATTTACAAAGATAGTAAATGTATTTTAACCGATGTACTTACCAGATCTGTGCCTGCCCATTCGGCTTTCCAAGCCGAGATCTATGCCCTCATATCCGCTCTTCAACGGCTGATCCAGCAGGGACTCCATCTTCAGCACTTTGTGATCAAATCTGATTGCTTAAAGTTGGTGGAGATAGTTCGGCAGAAACAGCGGCCGCCATGGACGGAACGCCATCTCTTCGCGATTCTCAGCGATCTTCTTTAGCAATGCCCTAATCTCTCGCTTCAACATGTTCGGCGTCAGGCAAACCTAGCAGCCGACTAGGCCGCTAAAGCCCACAGGGATCAAGGCCCACCTACAAGCTGGCTTCTCTTCCCTCCATCTATTTTCCTAAATATTATCTCTTTGGACGCTAGGGCACCTGCTTGTATTGATTTCTAATCTAATATAAGTTATCTTTCGACCAAAAAAAAAAAAAGTGAATTGCAAGGTCGGAAGCTGGGCTTCCCATCAACCGAGATAATAATAAAAATAAATCTTCTAAATCTAATATATGAATGTGAATTCAATTCTAAATTTTTTAAACCTTTTGAAAATTAATACAATTCTTCAATCCAATTTTGATTGAAAATTGTTGATATAAACGTTGATTAGTTTACGTGACACAATTGACATTTGATGTGGACACTTTTTTGTATTTTTTAACATGTCATTTTTTATTTCATTGTAGCTGGCACTCATTGACCACTGGACGAGGGCAGGTCGGCCTCAAGCGAGGCTGCACTTATCTAGATTGGTAATGGCCTACAAGCTCTCATCCAATATCGTTGGTTATAATTGAAACAAAAAAGTACATCAAATAAAAATACATATATTTGGAAACTTTTTAAACAAATTATAAAAACTATTTACATCAGGACTAAGGCCCCGTTTGGTTTGGTTTTTGGAATGGGCTTTGGGACTCTAAAGTTCCTTAGCCAAAACGTGTTTGGTTCGTTTTTTTGGGCGATTTTGGCAAGATGCAATTACATTTCCAAAGGACTCTAGGGGCCTTTAGCCCAATGTAGCTCTGGAGGTGCTTTGGGAAATTGCATCTTGGGAATGCAAGTCTTTAGTATTGTTCATCTTCTCCAAACCACCACCGATTAGAGGCCAACGACCACTGGCCAAGGGGTCGCGCTCGTCGGCAACCGCCGCCTAAGGATTGCCTGACCCCAGCAACCGGCGTCAGACCTCAGGTGATGCCTGGGTCGCGCGACCCAAGCGATTGATGGCCTGAGATTGCACGACCTCAGGTGACGACCGCCTGGGGTCGCTTGACCCCGGCGACCATCCGGGGGCCAGATCCGGCCATTCGGTCGCCAAATCCAGCGGTCCGGTGGTCGGACTTCATAAAAAAAAATACAAATATTTTTTTTTTTTTTTTTAATTTAATAAAAGTCATATACAAATGTAAATTTTATCAAACGGTATTTTGGCAAAAGTTGTTACCAAACGTTATTTGCATTTTGGAAAACTCTCTTCACCCAAATGTATTTGAATGCATTCCCCAAAAGTCAAACTAAACGGGCCCTAAGCATGCTATGTAGTACTGTCAATATTGATGAATTTTTGAAAAATATAAAGATAAATTGGTTAAATCTATATGTTTAGAATTAAATCGATATTCGTACAACTATTATTTTTTTATTTTTTTGACAATTTTCCTCCCGTCCTTTCAAGGAGACGGATGGAGCAATCAATGGCCTTGAACATGCAACTTGCCAGAAGATTCCGATTCCCCAGAGAGACCGTTTCCCTTAGTCCCAGGTGGTCAACTCCATTGACTGAGGGCAACATCAGCCATTTGGCTAAGTAAAACAGTGTCTCGAACTTAAAGCTCTTTTGAAAATTCTTCCTTTGCCATCAATTCATGGAAGCCTTCGTTCAGATAATTGCCGGCCGAAAAAAAAAATGGCTCAGCACATAAATACATATCCACATCCTCATGCGCGCACCTTCGACATGGGATTGAAGTCGAAGGCGAAACTCAAAGGCCCTGGGGTTGCTGCTTTTGGTGGGGAATTGAGGGGATTTCAAAGAAACTTAATCACTATTGGCCAAACCAACTTGGAGAAAATATCGCGCCAATTCGCTATCACATGATTCGTTAAACCAATGAACAAACTGGCGTGTAAACCATCTTGAGTGGGATATTTCAAATGTCTAATCATTTTTGCCAATCCTGAAAAGGTGTCCCATATGATCGATTTCCAACTTGCAACATCCCTATTAAAATGCTGGAGAGCATAGTCAATGCATGCAGGCGCAAATGGGGCCACTTGCATTATCGAGATTGCTGTCTTCAATGATGCTGCACACTTTCCTCTCACTGATTGCCAAGTCTTATCGGCATTTGGATTTATTAGCCATTTAGCTACCAAGAGCCAATGTTCTTAATCGCATCCCTAAATAAAATCTAAGGTTAATACAATGAAAAATTTCGAATTAGTACATTTATTTGAATTAATTTTTTAATAAAAAAAATTAAAACTATATATTTGTGACAATTTACCATCCATTAACTTATGTTAAATTTTATTGTTAAATTGTTAAGTTAGATAACATATGGTAATTAACGATTGTACCAATTTGGGGTTTTATCTTCCATTTCTTACATATATAGTTTTTCGTTTTATTAATCCAATTTATTGGAAATTAATATAATGTATCGTTTAAGGTTTTTGATAGTAAAAAAATTAGTTTAAAGTAAATTTATCACATATGTATTGGTTTGTGATTTTTTATAATAAAAAAATTGATTTTGGTAAAATTTGTCACACATGTACCAGTTTGAGATTTTTCATGATATTATCCCTAAAATCTATACACCTTTGCTTTTTAAGAAATACCATAAATTATCATCAACTTTTTCTCCAAAATCACATTAGACCACATATTTCTAGAACCTTGCTTGACAATTTGTTCTATCCCTAATGCTCTTTGAAATTTTTTTTTATAAGATATTTGCTCTGCATTTCAGATTTCGTCTACAAAAACTAATTTAAGGTCTAGGCATGTTTTGCATGAAAAAGTTTTAAAATTCACAAAACAAACGATTCACCCCATCTTAGCTGTTAAGTTTATTCCATTTCAAGCCGTACCCTCTTTAAAGTGATCTATGGATAATTTTCCTCTCGACACATGGAAATGTTGAAGTAGTTTGATATGGCACAAGTCTAGATCTATCAAACGGGTGGGTTGATTGGTCAAGTCGAAAATGATTCAATCAAAATTGATTCATTTAACCCATTTTGACTTGTTTCCATTCGATACAAATATAGAAACCCATACCCAACCCAACTCAATCCATACCTGACGCAATCCATATTACAAAAAACCTTTACATATATGACCCAATCTAGACAAAAAAAAAAAAATTATTATTTCTTGAAAAATTTATATTACTTAAAAACCTCTATGCAAAATAAATCCAGTAGACAATTTTTATATTTAAAAAAATTAATTTTTTGTCTCACAACATCCAATTATTTGCTATGAAAAGTACAGTTTATCTTGTTTCTCAATGGACAAAACCTCTATGGCTATGTGATGGAACTACAACTTGTCTCTTTGATGCAGCCCAAGTAGTCTACAAAACACCTTCAACTTTCGATCCTATCCCAATTTCACCATAAACTTCTTTTTTTGTCCTATAAAAAACCCCCCAACTTTAGGTCTTATCTCAATTTTAACGTCTAGTCCCAATTTTATATTACAAAAATTTTCAGTGTCATAAAAAATCACAAACTTTTACTTAGGTCACAAATATTCCATCATTAACCCTCTATTCAAAATTTCTCATTGACAATTGAGAGATAGAAAAGTCCTAAATATGAGCTGTTCGAGCATCCCACGTGCAAGCTCTCCAACCGAAAGAGATGGAACATAAAGTGAATGAAGACCGAGTGCAAAATAAGGGGGATTGTGTTAATGAAGACAGATTTGAAACTCAAGTAAAAGCTAACAATCTTTTATAATATAATATTAAAGTAAAATTGAAATTAGAATTAAAGCTATGAAATTTTTAAGAGACAAAAAAAAAAATTATGATAGAATTAGTACTAGACCTAAAGTTGACGGTTTTTTACACTACAAAAACAGAATTTATGATAGAATTGAGACTAGATATAAAGTTGTAATTTTTTTATAAGACAAAAGGTATAATTGAGATAAGAGATTAGTTAGAGGTTTTTTTTAGGTATTGGGCCTATCTTCTTAGGCCCGTCCTCAAAACCTGGACTTTCGCTCAAACCCTCCCAACATATTTAAGACAAAAATACTCCTGCTTTTTAAAAGAAATGAATTTTCTAATCCTTTCCCAGTTTGAAAATCTCGTCATTTGTTCATGGTATTTTCTATTCTTTTTCTTATAAGATTACTTTATTTTGTTTCTTTTTTTAGCTATATGCCTTTTAATTTTATATCTATTCTCCATTTTATGTCTTTTAAACTAAAACGTGTTTAGGAGATGTAAACCCACCTTGCCTATGTAATCGGGCTTGGCCTGCTCATCCTTTCTCATTGGGTGAGCCTGGTGGGTCGTGATTGACGAGGTGCTCGGGCCAAACCTGGTCTGGGACGGGGTCTCTCTGGCCGCTTTAGCTAAGCACGAGCCTACGTGCCTTAGGGTAGTCTCAGCCTTTTCTGATTAAGTTCCCTTGATTTCCACGAGGAAGATGTCTTGAGATGACAAGATGAGTTTAGAACCCATATTTTTTTCTCATATTCAATTATGTGGGCAATAAATGAGTTACCTTATAACTTAATGGGCTTATATAGATCATAAATGGGTCACTTGATAAGCTTAAGTTAAGTGAATCAGATAATTTTTTATTATTTTTTAATTATGCTTTCATTAATTTTCTGAATTTTTTAATTCTTTTTCTTTTTCTTTCTTTCTTTTTTCTATGAAATCCACAATCCACACAAGGGTCACCAACTGATCCTCGCAACACCAAGCGAGGGTCCGACCCTTGCCCGTGGCCAACTCTCACCCTGTGGTCTACGTGGGTTGATGGACCCTTGCTGGACTTTGAATAAAACATAAAGGAAAAGATAGAAAGAAAGGGAATAAAAAAAGAAAATTTGAAAAATTAATTTTTTTTAAATATAAAAATTGTCCACTGGATTTATTTTGCATAGAGGTTTTTAAGTAATATAAATTTTTTCAAGAAATAAGAATTTTTTTTTTTTTGTCTAGATTGGGTCATATATGGAAAGGTTTTTTGTAATATGGATTGCGTCAGGTATGGATTGAGTTGGGTTGGGTATGGGTTTCTATATTTGTATCGAATGGAAATGAGTCAAAATATGTTAAATGAGTCAATTTGGATCGAATCATTTTCGACTCGACCAATCAACCCACCCGTTTGATAGGTCTAGACTTGTGCCATATCAAACTACTTCAACATTTCCATGTGTCGAGAGGAAAATTATCCATAGATCACTTTAAAGAGGGTATGACTTGAAAGGGACTAAACTTAACAGCTAAGATGGGGTGAATTGGTTGTTGTGTGAATTTTAAAACCTTTTCATGCAAAATGATGCCTAGACCTTGAAACAGTTTTTGCAAACGAAATCTGAAATGCAAAACAAATATCTTATAAAAAAATTTTCAAAGAGCATTAGGGATAGAACAAACTGTCAAGCAAGGTTCTAGAAATACATGGTCTAATGTGATTTTGGAGAAAAAGTTGATGATAATTTATGGTATTTCTTAAAAGTAAAATTGTATAGATTTTAGGGATAATATCATGAAAAACCTAAAATTGGTATATGTGTGACAAATTTTACCCAAATCAATTTTTTGATTATCAAAAATCACAAAAACCAATACATATGTGATAAATTTACTTTAAACTAATTTTTTTATTATCAAAAATCTTAAACTGATATATTGTATTAATTTCCATTAAATTGGATTAATAAAACGAGAAACTATAAACCGACATATATGTAAGAAATGGAAGATAAAACCCCAAATTGGTACAATCGTTAATTACTATATGTTATCTAACTTAGCAATTTAACAATAAAATTTAATTGAAATTAACGGATGATAAATTTTTCATAAATATATAGTTTGAAAATTTTTTGATTAAAAAATTAATTCGAATAAATTTATCACAAATGTACTTAATTCGAAATTTTTCGTCGTATTAACCTTAGATTTTATTTAGAGATGCAATTGAGAACATTGGCTCTTGGTAGCTAAATGGCTAATAAATCCAAATGCCGATAAGACTTGGCAACCAGTGAGAGGAAAGTGTGCAGCATCATTGAAGAAAGCAATCTCCATAATGCAAGCGGCCCCATTTGCGTCTGCATGCATTGACTATGCTCTCCAGCATTTCAATAGGGATGTTGCAAGTTGGAAATTGATCATATGGGACACCTTTTCAGGATTGACAAAAATGATTAGACATTTGAAATATCCCGCTCAAGATGGTTTACACGCCGGTTGCTTGTTCATTGGTTTAACGAATCATGTGATGGCGAATTGGCGCGATATATTCTCCAAGTTGGTTCGGCCAATAGTGATTAAGTTTCCTTGAAATCCCCTCAATTCCCCACCAAAAGCAGCAACCCTGGGGTCTTTGAGTTTCGCTTTCGACTACAATCCCATGTTGAAGGTGCGCGCATGAGGATGTGGATATGTATTTGTGCGCTGAGCCATTTTTTTTCGGCCGGCAATTATCTGAACGAAGGCTTCCATGAATTGATGGCAATGGAAGAATTTTCAAAAGAGCTTTAAGTTCGAGATAGTGTTTTACTTGGCCAAAATGGCTGATGTTGCCCTCAATCAATGGAGTTGGCGTTTTGGACTGAGGGAAACGGTCTCTTTGGGGAATCAAAATCTTCTGGCAAGTTGCATGTTCAAGGCCATTGATTGGGAATCGGAATCTTCTGGCAAGTTGCATGCTCAAGGCCATTGATTGCTCCATCCGTCTCTTGACAGTTGACAGGACGGGAGGAAAATTGTCAAAAAAAAAAAAAAAAATGTTATATGAATATCAATTTACTTCTAAACATATTAATTTAACCAATTTAATTTTATGATTTTTAAAAATTCACCAATTCTGTCCATACTACATAGCATGCTTTGTGCCGATGTAAATAATTTTTATAATATCTTTAAAAAGTTTCTAAATATACGTATTTTTATTTTATGTACTTTTTTTTCCAACTATAATCAACGGTATTTGATGAGAGCTTGTGGGTCATTACCAATCTAGACAAGTGCAGCCTTGCTTGAGGCTGACCCTGCCTTCATCAAGTGGTCAATGAATGCCAGCTACAATGAAATAAGAAATAATATATTAAAAAATACAAAAACTTATTCACATCAGATGTCAATTGTGCCACATAAACTAATTAACGTTTATATCAGCAATTTTCAATCAAAATTGGATTGAAGAATTGTATTAATTTTCAAAAGGTTTAAAAGATTTAAAATTGAATTCACATTCATATATTAGATTTATAAGATTTATTTTTATTATTATCAGCTTCCGACCTTGCAATCACTTCAAATTCATTGAAAAGTGATGAACCCCCGGTCAAAAAGGCCTCGATGGGAAGAGTCAAGTTGTGATCCGTTTTTGTCCTTTTCCTTCTTCTTTTCCTAACAATTGCAAAACATTATGACGTTCACGAAAAGGACCCAAACACAAGATTTTGGAGAAGTCTTCCTCATGAATTTGACTGACCGCACAGCAGGATAAAATTCGATACTACATGATATATACCCGGAGTTAATCGAAACCACCGAAAAAGAATAACATCGTCCTAATTGGAAACGATGTGCTTGTGCTCTAATCTTTTGTGATACGAATTAACGTTTGTCTATTCAGTACATATATAAATATAAATCCTATCAAAAAGTGCCACAGGACACTTATTAACAATTATTGCATTTGATAAGTAATGTATTCTAAACAATTAAGTGAATTTGACTTATCATAGTGGAGATAAATGCACAAAAGCGATACTATTTAAACACTGTTTTGAAAACTTTGGTTGAGATAATCACTCTATATATGTATGAAGAGCGTATATATAGAGCATATTACTAACTATTTTGGCCACGGATAGCAATTTCCCTCTATATGGTGCTACATGTCGATTTAAAATACTTTAATTTAGGGGTAAGTATGGTTCTAGGGTAGTATCATAAATTGCAGAATTTAACCAGCAGTCTAGATGGGTAAGTTTCAAGAACAAGTTTTTGTATTCTTCTTGTTCCATGTCTTCACCCAATCTTATAGTATTTTATGGCGTTCGATAATGAGTATGTAACCAGGAGCCACTAATCTAAGCTTTCATTTTCTGACAATATTCATGATTGAGAGTTTTACTTTGTTAATATTTCATACTCTTTGTTTGTCTAGATATGAGTTGTGGTTAGTGAATTATAATAGTAAATAGTAGTCATTAAAGGTGATGATTCATTATAACATGTAAAGGGGTAAGTTTAGATTATAAGGTATGCAAAACAGGTTGTAAGTTCCAAAATTTAAGAACCAGTTCTAATGAGTAGATTCTAAATAGTAAGTGGAATCTAGACCAACCTAGAACTACCCAACCTTACTTTAATTGATGCATGAGTAAATACTGTTGTTGAGTCATTATCATGCTTGTGCGTATGCTTAGCATTTTCTTTTTTAATATTTTCTCCAAAAGGATATTCCTTGACTAAGTAATTCAATATTTGACTTGATTAAAGTAAAAGCCAATGAGATTATTTAACTTTTTGGCTCCAAAAATTTCCATGTCAACGGGCACATTGCTCATCCTCCAACAACCCACCTCGATGGAGTAAAAGATGAATCCAGACAGAACTTCAGGACTGCCATTATCTATTGGGCAGCACATCTGAAGCTCCGAACCGTGGCTTGAAACATGCAACTTGGCAGGGACTCGGACAGCCACTCGAACCCCAACTTGTCTCGTTTGTGCTTCGGTTTGACATCATCAGATGGCGGTGACGAGGCCAATGGATTCAAGGCCCCATTTGAACCGTTAAGCAGATCTCTGTACGTACTGAAAACTCTCACAGAAGTTGGTCAAACGGGGCTCAAGCTTGCACTGAGCTTTCTCACTTGTGCGAGACTTTCCCTTCTCGACAAGCCCACACGCATCGCAAAAGGGTTTCCGTGTGTGGAGATCTTCCAATATTAGTGAATTCTAAAAGGAAGAAATAGTTTTGGGAGAAACCAATCGACTCATTTAGTCATAGATTATGTCTTGTGGATTGCTACAAAGGAGTCGGTACCAATGGAGGTTTCTCTCTGTTAATGGTTTTAATTCTTCTTCTTCTTCTTCTTCTTGTTTTCCCGCTATTCCACGAAGACACGTCTTTAACATTGTATTATCCTTTTAATGTCGTCATGTTATTGACAGGAGAATTGTTCAGAAATTCTAAACTTATTGTACGGCCATCAATTTAGTTCTAAATTTTCCAGTTAGATCATAGCAATCTTAAGACTTTTGATGATTTTTCAATTTATTTTTTCGAGCTTATCCATGTGGACTAATCAATGCCATTTGTCCTATATGACACAGTCAACAATCTAATATGTCCAACAGAGCTCAAAATGGGGTCGTTTTGAGAAAAAAAATTCAATTTTTTTTTTCAATTTTTCATTTCTTTTTATTATTTTCCTCCATCTTCCTGGATTCCAGTGGTCGGGGCCTTGGCGATGGCCGCCAACCCTTGCTTGCCACAAGCGATGGTCGCACAACCCTTGCTAGATTTAGGCGAGGGTTGCAACCCTCACCTTTGACCGATGAGAGTTGTACCGCCCTTGCATGTGGCTCAGGATCAGTTGGGAAGAAGATGAACCATACAAAAGGAAAAAACGAAAATAAAAAAATTATAAAATTTATAAGAAACTACAAAATGACGTTGTTTAATTTAAAATCATCCATGTTAGTCGCCAATTATACCCAATGCTAACCAAACTACCATATTGGCAATTTGCGATTTAAATAAGCTGAATGGACTACATTAGAAGAATCACTATAAAATGTTTAGGACTATGCCAATCAGTATAAAGGTTTAGATAAAATTGGTGACCGAGCAATAGGTTCAAAATCTTTTGGACAATTTCCCTCGCTATACCGTGTCAATCTCGCCGCACGAGATACCTTAATTATCATCATTGCCCATCATGAAACTTAAATGCGAACGTTGACGAACGCAGCTTCTTGCAGCGTAGGCAACAATCACGTGGACGAAGACTTTGGCGTTAGCAATTGTAACGACCCAAACCCAGGGCAGTATGGAGGGACGGACTAAGATCGCCTTGGCAGTACGCGGGCGAGGCTAAGGGCATTTCTCTTGTCCCACATCGCTTAGGGGGGAGTCTTGGCCTTGTTTATAAGGCTTGGGTCCCTTTAATTGTGTGACGCGTTTTAAAACCGTGAGGGAAAAGACCGTGGCTGGGATGGTGGTTCGTCCGCGCCAGGGCGGGTGACCCAAAGCGGACAATATCACACAGTGGGCCCAGGTCCTTATGAATGGTATCAGAGCCGACTTCCGCAGCATGTGGGGCCACAGCGAGGGCGCTGTGCCGTAAGGGGGGGAGAATGTAACGACCCAAACCCAGGGCAGTACGGAGGGACGGACTAAGATCGCCTTGGCAGTATGTGGGCGAGGCTAAGGGCATTTCTCCTATCCCACATCGCTTAGGGGGAGTCTTGGGCCTTGTTTATAAGGCTTGGGTCCCTTTAATTGTGTGACGCGTTTTAAAACCGTGAGGGAAAAGACCGTGGCTGGGATGGCGGTTCGTCCGCGCCAGGGCGGGTGACCCAAAGCGGACAATATCACACAGTGGGCCCGGGTCCTTACAGCAATAACTTCAGCTAACGGGATCGATCGCAAGCAACGGACTTTTCAATACCTCGTGCGAGCTTTACAGCGATCTGGACCGGGACATGTTTGGCCGCATTGGACCGATTTCTACCGGTCAGCCAACTTATAGACTTGGGCGAGCCGTTGGGACCGCAATCCCAGCCAAATTGGAAGATAAGATCAGTAGCTTTTGGAGCTTTTGGGTGGTAACCCTCCACGCATGGTGGAAGTGTAGAAGCTATAATTTTCACGTCTTTGGAGCACGCGGGCACATGATAATGTAGACCTGATGCACGGCAAATGCGTTAATATAGTTCGCAATTTTCCATAGCTGGGCTTGCCCGTGATTGATTTGATGATTAATGAGAAAGTGGGTGGTGAAAACCTTCAGAGTAAGGATGGACTAAATTGCTTGTGTAAAATTTTCTTTATGCAAAGTGACCTGTTATGCATGCGGAATTAATATATCGAAGGAAGCAAATACTACAAAAGAAAGAATAATTCTCTTTTCCGAAAATCCAGAGTCTATTTGGTTTTGCTTTTAGCTTTTATTTTTTACTCCTTTTCCTTTTCTTTGTTTACCATTTTGATTTTAAACCAACTGTTGAAAGCTCAAAATATCTTTTATTAGATGTCGGTGTGCATGGATGGAGTCATACGAAAGTTTTCAAGACGTTTTAAAACGTAAAGAGTACGGCGGTCCTAAAGTTCATAGATAAACTCCGGAAAAATAAGCATGGCAGTGTGAAAGTTTCAAAAAAGTGCTGAAGCTGACAAATGGGCAATGGCAATACGGACAGACCCTCCGTAAATTGCAGGGTCACTCTTCTGTCTGTCTGAACAAGTCCACGTCGCGTCTCCGAGACTCCCAGCCATGACGCCCACCTATTTAAAGACCCCCCTCGCCAAACTATGTTGTAGCCAACGTATCTTCTTCATACACACCGTCAGCGTTACTTCATTCCATGGATTTCGACCTCTTTTCCTCCAATTCATCGATGGAGAAGCCGAAAAAGCTCCATGCGGCGCTCCTCTCGAGCCCTGGCATGGGCCACCTCATCCCCATCATGGAGCTCGGCAAGTGCCTTGTCGCCGACCATGGCTTCGAGGTCACCGTCTTCGTCGTCCCCTCCCAGGCCTCCCGTTCCGAGGCGGAGATCATCGACTCCGCCATGACCCCCAAGCTCGTCGACATCGTGGAGCTCCCTGCCCCCGACCTCACGGCTGCTGGCCTTGGCCCGAATGCCTCCATAGTGGAGAGGCTTGCGGTCATGATGCGCGAGGTGCGGTCGGCGTTCAGGTCCGCGCTGGCAGCCATGGAGGCCCCACCCGATGTCCTCATCGTGGACCTGTTCGGGACGGAGCATCTATGCATGGGTGATGAGTTGAGGATCCCTAAGTACGTCTACGTCCCTTCCAACGCATGGTTTCTTGCGCTGCTCCTACACTCACAGGTGCTGGACAAGGAAGTCAAAGGAGAGTATTTGGACCAGACTGAACTACTAAAGATCCCGGGCTGCAAGCCGGTCCGACCAGAGGACGTGGTGGACCCTATGCTGGACCGATCCAACCAGCAGTACCGCGAGTACTTGCGGATTGCTGGCGAGATCGCGATGGGAGATGGAATCCTGTTGAATGTGTGGGAGGATTTGCAGGCCGAGACGCTCGCCGCGCTGAGGAATGAGGAGTTCTTGGGCCGGGTCGTGAAAGGGCCGGTCTATACCGTTGGGCCGCTCATTAGACCGGTCAGACCGGCCGGTTTGGGGAAGGAGCTGCTGGAATGGCTGGATAAGCAGCCGCGCGAGTCGGTGTTGTTTGTCTCGTTTGGGAGTGGAGGGACTTTGTCGGCTGAGCAGCTGGCCGAGCTGGCTTGGGGATTAGAGCTGAGCCGACAAAGGTACGGTCTAAAATTTTTCATGCAAGCATGCTCCACTAGGCATTAGTTGGACTGGAGCACGTTGCACGCTTTAAGAAAAAGAAAAACATTTTTTTTTTTTTTTTTTTTATCAAATGCAGTGCCCGTTCTTTATTAGCATTTGATACGTGAAAGAAGCTGTTATCCAGCACTGACTCGGGGTAGATATATAATTCAACGACGAATTTGTAATTTCTTTTCAAACTTGCGGAAAACCTAATGATAATAAAAAAATTGTGTGGCATGTATAAATTGAGCTTCGTTTAAGTGTTCTTTGACTCTATATTTTATAAATTTCTTTCATATTACAAATATATACTTTTGTAGGTTTATATGGATACTTCGGAAACCAATAGCGAAATCTCTTGATGGATCGTTCTTTGATGTGGGAAAAGGAGGTGGTGATGATGAGCTTTCGAGCTTTCTGCTGGATGGATTTGTGGTACGTACTTGGGACGTGGGATTAATACTTCCATTGTGGGGCCCACAGGTGGACATCCTGAGCCATCCATCTATAGGTGGGTTTCTATCTCATTGCGGATGGAACTCAACCCTAGAGAGTATAGTGAATGGAGTGCCCATGATTGCCTGGCCATTGTACGCCGAGCAAAGGCAAAACGCGACACTCCTCGCGGAGGAGATCGGAGTAGCAATTCGGCCAAAAGAACTGCCATCGAAGAAGATTGTGGGGAGGGAGGAGATAGAGAAGTTGGTGAGTATGATAATATCAAAGAAAGAAGGGCACCAGATGAGAGCTAGAGTCAAAGAGCTCAAGAGCACTGCCGAAAAGGCTGTGACTAAAGGGGGTACTTCCTATGAGTCCCTACATAGGATGAAGGAAGATTGCAAAATGAAGTTCCATCATATTAATAAAGCTCATTAAGTCATTGCACATGTGTGCAACATCAAATGGAATAATAATGCAAATTGACGGGACAATGCTTGAACTAGCAACGGTTTGCTTGAAGCGTATTGATGATGTAGGACTCTTACATGTTCATGTATTCAGTATTGAGGAGACATTACATTCATTACTCTCCCAAAAACAGTTATCGTATTGACAAGCAATTAAGTGTATTCACAATTAACTTACCAAAAAAAAAAAGTATATTCGCAATTAAGTGTATTCACGGATATTCAACACAAAAAAACCCCACCTCGATCAAGGACAAATTGCTCACATAGAGAGGGGCATCGATGAAAAAGATGGTGATCGAAGGAGGTATTAGGTTGGGTTGACTCCTATGTGGAGGAAACCCAATAAATTATAAGTTCAAAGGTTTGAGCCCATATGATACGATAATCTATATGAAGAAATATGATTTCTCACTATCTTTATGTAGTAGAAAAAAAAAATAACTTTTGTTGATACATAGTAGTGTCGGGACCTCTCTTTTTCTGTCTAAGGGAAAGAGGAAGAGGTTTAAGGGTATTTGCCTAAAGAGGCGGACCAATGGCCCTAGATTAGGCGTGAGCTCTCCCAAGCCCATACCTTGCGTGACGTTGGATTTCGTATTTCAATTCTTGACAATCTATGTATTTCTAGGAGTCACCACTAGCCTATTGGGATCGGCTAAAAATCAATCAAAACGCGGGAGTGTTATCTCGATTCCTACGCAACCAGAGATTTTTAGGATTGGAGACTTGTTTACGCCAATGTTTCTATTAGTGCCCTTGCGGTACCACTAATTTTAAAGGTTGTTTATCTAAATAGCCACATAATCTTGATTACCAATTATAATCCTTATAAAACTGCTAAGCGTCCATGCAAATGGTTTTGTAGGTTTGTTTTCCTTAATGTCTAGACTAATCCTAACATAATTTAGAAGAGAAATTTACACTCAAATTAATGAAAAGCGGTGCGTAAGTAAACATCCAAGAAATTGAAATAACTTGAAAATAAATGCGGAAAAGGAAAACCCGATACAAGCCGAGCAAATAATATTACATGGCCCTGTTATCATGCCCCGGGACAGGACCCCCATGAGCGAGATGAGAATTCAAATATGCATGAAATTACTCTAAATAATTTTTTGGGTAAAGTAAATTACTCTAAATAATTTTAATCTACACAAAATGGATTATTTACAAAAAAAAAAATATATGGAACTGCCCAGTACATGAATATAATAAGAACCGAGCTCCAATCGACCGTTTGAAGGTCGAAACTTGGTTTGCGCATTTCATCGAACACTTGGCATGCCTCAAACTAGCCCAAACAGCTTTCTCAAGCCATATTCGTGGCCTTCAATCTCGACCCATAAGTAATCTCATGTGGAACTAAAATATCAAGGCTATACTACCACATGCAAAGAACAAGATTAGATAGAAATCATAGTTTAAAACACACTAGCACCAAGCTAAAATCGTCCTCAAATACACGGGTTTGAGCTGATTTTGCAAATCTGGGTTTGAACCCAAGTCAAGCAAACAGGTTACATGCCCATATTCAAGCCCCGACACTTATCACATGCAAGATCTAAGGGAAACATTACTTAATCCAAGTGAAAGTAGGTAACATGGGCTTTCAAATGCAACAAACATTACTGAAAATGATCAACCGGACACATTGAAATGAACTCTTCAAGAAGCCTATATGCATGATCTATGCTGGCCAACCATGTCTCAATGTGGGTTGGCTTGGTTTTTGGCCCAAGTTTTAGACTATCTCATAGTTCACATAGAGATTTAAAAACTAAACCGGGCTGACCTATGCATCATTTGTACTCCCATATAATATTAATCAAAGTCATAAAGACAAGTAATGCACGAAAATGGGGTATAGTGGATCAAACAAGCAAGACTCTTGAAGAGATTTCAATACTTAAAAAAAAATTCAGCCTCAGAAATCAGTTTTTTAGGCTGGTTTTCCTTTTGATTTTTCACTATTAAAACACATTCAAACTCGAACAAAAATACATCTAGGATACTTACCTTGCTTCCTAGTTTCTTTTGCAAGTGGTTCTTGGCCGAGGAAACCAAGAAATTATCCTTGGGGGGCACGTGGAAGTTGGCTCTTTCAAACTGAAAATGAGATTTGTAGAAACAAGAACTGACAATAAAGGTTTTCGTTGACCTCTAAAATTAGACTTTAGAACCTCTTTTGTTGGAAAAATTAACCAAACCAAACTATATGTATTCTAGTTTGGCGTGAAATTCAAGATTTTCCTCATTTGTCTATCAATTTTCTTAAAAACACTCGCCTTTTCTTACCCATGACCAACCGGGCTCAACACTTAAAAAAAAATTTCGGACTTTCTTGGCCCGCTAGGAGGGTGGTTTTCGGGGGGCTTTAGGAGACCTTCCCGAACTCCATTTGGGACGTGCGACCTATGGATGGAAAAATCTTTGAGTAAAGTTTCACTCTCTAGTAGAAAGTTTTGGCTAGTTTTTGCTGCAAATTTGTGAAAATTTCACTTTTCTCTCTAAAGGTTGATTTGGAATTTCTGGGATTTTGCTCTTTCGGAGTTGCTTTTCCAGGTGTCTTTGGAGAACGACCGTGTGCTCCCTCTTTTCTCTCTTGTCTCCTACCTTTCGTGCACTGAAAGAGCTTGCTTCCATGATCTTATCCCCTGAACTGAGAGATTTTTGGTCGGTCTTTAGTCCCCCTACCAAGCTTGCCAACATGGCTACTTCAACAACTTTCTGACTTAACCAAAATTTTCAACTTCTATAGCTGTTGAGTGTCCGGACTTTGCTACGATTTTCCCGTGCCTTCAGCGACTTATCCCTGATCAATGTTTGTCCACTTGCAGTACCAATAATGGTCTTCCATCACGTGCAGAGATCAGGCTGGTTGGGCAGCTGAGGAGGATATGGTGGGGCCACTAAGGTTCTTATTCAGCAACCTCGAATTGAGACCAACTCGTGGACTGAGTTTTGGCTGCTGATTTGAGTGCTTTAATCCATCAATTTGGCTACGGTTTTTGATCAATTAGCAAGCTAATGTATATTAGTTTAAGATCTTGACAATTTTTCGCAATTGTCTCCACTCAATTTTGCAAGGGAGTCCCTCAAAGTTAACCATTTTCTTGCCCGAGAATGCCCAATTCAATGCAATTTGGTCATTTTTGCCCGATTCGATTAATTATACTTGACCCAAGTTCAATTTTAACTCAATTGGGAGCCATGATGATGATTTAAGGGTTCGGGTGAAATTTTGCAAAATTTGCAAATTGGTCCCTCAACTTTTAGAAAATCGCATTTTGGCCCCAATTTAATTCCAATATGACCTCCTCGGCTTGGCTAGTCACATTTAGATCATTGGCCCCAACTTTTTTTCTTTTTTTTTTAATCTTTTTATATATTTTTTTAAATTTTAAATTTTTAATATTAATTTTTTTTTTTTTTTTTGGAAAAACATCTTCCATTTAAAAAAATATATACTCAACACCTAGATAATCTATATGGAAGAATTTGACATGAAATATTTTTGGTTGGAGAGCTTGCACTTGGGATGCTCGAATAGCTCATGATTAGGATTTTTCTATCTCTCAATTGTCAATGAGAAATTTTGAATAGAGGGTTAATGATGGAATATTTGTGACCCGAGTAAAAGTTTCTCATTTTTTATAAGACTAAAAATTTTTGTAATATAAAATTGGGACTAGACGTTAAAATTGAGATAAGACCTAAAGTTGGGGGGTTTATAGGATAAAAAAGAAGAAGTTTATGGTGAAATTGGGATAGGATTGAAAGTTGAAGGTGTTTTGTAGACTACTTGGGCTGCATCAAAGAGACAAGTTGTAGTTCCATCACATACCCATTGAGGTTTTGTCCCTTGAGAAACAAGATAAACTATACTTTTCATAGCAGATAATTGGATGTTGTGAGACATAAAGAAAGAAAGTGGCAAGCAGATTCAAATAGAGGAAGTCTAGAAGAGGGGCTTGTCATGAGAGTTACAGTGGTGGTGCCAGTGGCAACACTGACCACCTTTGTAGGGAACAAAAAAGTGAGAAGAAGAAAATTGGGGTTGAAAGGGCCGTTAGCCTTAGATGACTCTTGATACCATGTTGAGACAAAAATTGTTGTGTACTTCTATTAAACTTAGATGAATATTTATATATCTAAGAGTACATTCTAGAAGATTTACTTGCAAGAAAAGAAATATATAAAATATAAAATATAAAATTTTCGAACTTCTAAAGATAAGATTCTAAAACTTCCAAATCTGATAGCCCATATTTGGTTAATAGGGACAAAAAAAAAAATTAAGGTAGAATCGAGGCTAGACCTAAATTGAGGGTTTTCCATATTGAATATATATGAATACCCTCGATCACTCATTTCTATGACAACTGTTTGTGGTAGAGTAATGCAAGCAATGTCAACTCTGCACCATACTTAAATGCAAAAAAGTGTAGGAGTCCTAAATCATCAACGCACTTCTGCCAAATCAAATGCAAATGGCGGCCACCATTGTCAAATCACAAAGATACCATTAGCTTATAGCATAACAACTTCATCTGCCCACTTCGAATTCCATGAAATGAACTTGAAACTTAAAGAGTTACGGCCTTTATTCCCGATGCATCTAGGTACGACTATTTTTCATGTGCCAAGATAAAGACTTTTGGCATGCAATGCCTTAATGAGCTTTCTTAAGCTAGTGGGTCATCATTTGGCAATCTTCCTTCATTTTACGAAGGGACTCGTAAGAGCTACCATCTTTTGTCACGGCCTATACTGCCTATTCTTAAGTTCTTTTACTCTTAACTCTTATCCCGTGCCCTTCTTTCTCCACCATTATTGCCCTCACCAACTTCGCTATCTCCTCCCTCCCCACAATCTTCTTCGACGGTGGCTCCTTCAGCCAGACCACCGCCCCAATCACCTTTGTTAGGAGTGTCGCGTTTAGTCTTTGCTCAGAATATAGTGGCTAGACAATCATGGGCACTTTGCTCACAATGCTCCCTAGGGTCGAGCTCCATCCACAGTGAGATAGGAAGCCACCTACTAATGGATACCTAAAGATGTCCACTTGTGGGGCCCATGATGGGAGTATTAATCCAACCTCACGGGTACGTGACACGAATCCATCTAGCAAAAAGCTCAATACCTCGTCAGCAATCCTAGCCTTCCCTGCATCAGATTGCAATCCATCAAAAGACTCGATGGTTGGTTTCTGGAACACCCATATGAACCTATGAAATTATACATTTGTAAGATGAAGAAAGTTATGGAGTATATAATCAAATAACACTGATACAAAGCTTAATCTATAATTGCTATGCTTTTTAGTATATTATTTTTGGATTATTATTAGGTCATTTGCAAGTGTGAAAAAAAATTATACATTCATCATTGGATTGAATGAAATGTTTGCAATGAGTTATTTCTATGAACGAAATCTTCCTTATAGCAATTCGTAGTAAATAGCGTGCAATGCATTCTTTACACTGACAAAGTCCAAATAAAAAATATTTTTTATTATAACATGGAGTATTTATTTGGCAAGTAATTCTTACGGGAAAACGCAAACTACCTCAATGCTTTAGCTAATATTGGCTAATGGATTTTGTTTTGATTCAGAAAAATGACTTCATTTTTTTTTCTTTCTTAATCAGAAATGGTTAGACGAATGAGAAAAATTTCCTACAACCAAGCCTCTTAATAATAAATTACATATAGGAATATCATTCAAATGATTTTTGAACCATTGACCATGAACATAGTAACTTGGTTAAATCATTATATCTATGATTTTGTTTATTTCGTGAAAAATGAATAATTTAGAATTTATTTTCTTAAAAACGATTGCTCCTATCTCTTATAGAGATGAATGAATAAAAATTATTTTCATCGTCTATAAAAATGTTTAGATATAAATTATTGAAGATATTGAAAATATTTTCCACAGTCAATTATTCAAGTGATAGAAGTAATCATATTTAAGAATATTTATTTAAATCATTATTTTTTTCTTGAAATAGACGGAATAAAGGCAAAAGGTTTTTTTCTTGACCCCAGTTCATCAAGGTACGTGAATTTCAGACCGTACCTTTGTTGGCTCAGCTCCAACCCCCAAGCCAGCTCGACCGGCTGCTCTGCTCAGTCGACAAAATCCGTCCACTTCCAAACAAGACCAACATCCCCGACTCGCTCGGCTGCTTATCCAGCCATTCCAGCAGCTCCTTTCCCAAACCGGCTGGTCTGACCGGTCTAATGAGCGGCCCAACTGTATATACAGGACCGTTAGCGACCCAGTCCAAAAAATCCTCATTCCTCAGCGCGGCGAGCGTCTCGGCCTGCGAATGCTCCCACGCATTCAACAAGATTCCATCTCCCTTCGGGATCTCTTCAGCAAGCCGCACGTGCTCGCGGTACGGCTGGTCGGATCGGTCCAGCATCGGGTCCACCACGTCCTCTGGTTGGACGGGCTTGCAACCAGGGAGAAAATATTGGGTGGTCCGGGACCTCCACGTCAGCGTGGTCCCCGGCCACTCACGAGGCGCCATGTGGAGGGATGGGCCCCACTTGGCGTCGTCTGCCTTCTTCCCCTCTCCCGACGCCCTCTCTCCTCTCTGCTCCTTGACTCAGGCTTCTTTCTCTCTCCTCTCTCTTCTCACTCTCTCCCAAATAACTCGGCTGGTGGCTCGGCTCGGCTAGCGGAAGAAAGGACGGATAATAAATGCGCAACGATCCCGCTTAAATTTTCTCTCTCTTACTTGAATTTTTTAGGTTTTGTCTCTCTTTCGTGGAAGAGCACACAGAGAACGAGCGGACTTGCTCTGTTTCCTTCTCAGCGCATCCCACTGCCTCGCCTCCGCCTCCGCCTCCGCCTCTCAAAAGCCTCGCCGGTCATCTATCTCGGCACGTCGCCTCCTCCAAAAGCCCCGCCGATCGCAGCTGGTTCCTCAAACCTTCGGCTCCTACTGTTTCCAACGCGGAGATCGAGTTTGTGCTCGCGTTGGTCTCTCGGCAACTTCTGCCCTCCGTCCGATTGCCTCCCTCCGACGAACTCGTCATCAACTCCGACTCCGAGCCGCCGCCGCCGCCGCCGATGGCTTCCTCCGTCTGGCATCTGCTTGTCCTCCCCCTCCCTCAAGCCGAAGACGCCGGCGGCCTCCGACAGGAGGGAGGCGGCCTTGATCTCGTTCCTAAGTGGCGCCAGGCTCCCCGCCATCGACCGGGTGTTGTCCCTGTCGCTGGCCCGATCGGTCACAAGGGAGATCTCGGTGGACTGGGCGGGGGCCGACGGCGCGGCGAAGAAGGAGAGGTGCGGGCTAGAGGGCTGGAGAAGGATTCCCGCTCGCCGTGGACGAGGTACGTGGGCCGCTACACCAGGCACCGGAGCTAGGGCTTTTCCTTGGACGTGAGCTGAATCGGGTTCACGGACGAGTTCGTGGAGGAGATAGAGCCTCGGTTCCGAGCCGCGTTCAAGGCGATGGAGGAGCCGGGGAAGGGCGCGATCGCGAACCCGGCCCGGAGCACGAGGGCCGCATGGTCGGGCATTACGGTTGAGGAAGTCGGAACTCGCGCCCGGCCCGATTCCCGAAGGCGCGAGATTGAGAGCACGCTTGACGCGGTCTGCAATTTCGCTGTTCTTCTTTGATTGCTGTTTCTGAGTTTAATGATCTCGTGGTAATGATAATAATGATATCTATTGCTCCTATTCTAGAGGATTCTTAGAAGAGAAGCTTGACGATCGGTTTATTTGTTGACGTTTGCCGAATGTCAAGTGTCAGGACGATAATATTTTCATATGTTTTTGGAGCTATTATTCATTGGAGCAAGTTCAATAAGACAGGAAGCTCGTGACTTTTAACTTACAATGTTGGACACTCCTGCCATATAGGTTTGTCTTTCGGTCGACTTAGATGGATGTTGGAGCTCCCGAACGACATAGAGATGGTCAGATAGATCGGTATCCTTTGCTAATGGAACAAGTGGAGAGTAGTAGTGGTCATCAGCACGTAATTGATGTAGAGAGAAATGGGGATGCCTCATTGACAGCATCTCATTGACGCCGGATTGAGAGCATGCTTGACGCCGTCTGTGATTTCGCTGCCGATGTGGTCAGCGGTAAGGTCAGTTCTGGAATTTTGGTCGTTGTTGCTCTCCGTGTGGTAAGAGAGTCTGTAGTTCCCTGCGTTCTGTCATATATGCGAATGCCTGCCCATTTTGATTCTGAATAGCACATGAAAATACTAATATTGGAATTGGCGATTACATTCCTTTCGCCAAAAAATGTGCTTTATCGTTTATAGAGAGAGCATGATATGTACCAATGAGCAGCTTCTTCCTGATAAATTAGTGTATGTAATATTCCTACGCAATCTTCTTTTTGGCTTCATATATTATGTAACTTCCTTTTTATTAATAGTTGCTGCTGTGACCTGGATTCCATTATGTATATGTGGTGGTAGGTCGAGGATCCACTATCAGAGGCAACAAAGTACTTGAAGCGGCTTCAAAGGAGCTCACCTGATTCTTTGGAAACATACATTCTTTCGTTTGAAGTAAATATGAGAAAGCGGAAAACTTTGCTTGCCTTTCAGGTAATTTTGCCTGGGGTTACTTTGCTTCTTCTTTTTTTTTGTCCAGTGACTTTCTTACTCTTGAAACTTCTTGAAACATATTGTTCGGAGTAACTTAATGACGAGCTGATAAATGTTTTGTTTCTTTTTCCTATATACGTGCTGCTTGCAATTTAATTTTCTACTTAACTCCATTTTAATATATGCATCTTTATATGCTGCTCTTTTCATAAACCCAGGCGGTGAAGCAGCTGCTCCGGTTGGGCGCGGAAAGCCCTGACACACATAGGTGCCTGGTTAGTTTCTCTCTAGTTTGCACTCGAGATATTTTATCATTCTCATATGTCCTCTTAACTCCTTGGATTGAGCTGTTGATATATTTGTCGCATCTTTTGGGTGTCTGTAAATTTTGATGCAAGTCATAGTATGTTGATCTGTGTTGCTGCTGCTTTTTCCTCAACTCTTTTCAGTGGTGGTCTATATTGTTTCCCCGGTTGCTAGAGACTTTGACGGCTTGGTGTTGTTCCTGATGGGTGCTTTTTGCTGCAGTTAAAGTTTTTCCACGTAGTTAGTTCCATGGCTGCCCCAGCTACTGACTCTGAGAAACTCATTTGCACTGTATTAGAAGCTGAACGACCAGAAATCAGGTTCTTTACAACCTGTCTTTTGGACTTGCTATATCTTTCTTGTTTGTTTTTTCAATATGACAGTCTTTTAACACATACAATTGTTCATCTTGCAGTCATTTGCATGGGAAGTCTCTTTTAGAGGCAAATGAGTCATTCCTCGATAAGCATAAAGGTATCCTCAACATCAGACAATTTTCTTACGTGTGTTATAACATGTTCCAAGTGTGCTTGGTCTTTTTTTATTGTGTGTGCAGATTCCTTGATGCACAGGGCAGCTGCTGCAGAAATGCTGTATCTTTTGAAACCCGGCAATAAGGGCAAGGCTGTGAAATTAATTGAGGATTCAAGCAACAACTTGGTGCAACAAAGGTCTACCATCTTCATTTCATTTGTTTTGGACTGTTTTTGTAATATATGGGCTTTAAAGTAAGGAAATAAAATAAAAGAAGAGAAAAAGAAAAGGTTGAAAAGTCAAAAAGGGGAGGCTGAAGAGAACCGTGGAAGCTTCGGCAGTGTTTTAAAAAGAGAGAAAGAGGGAGAGAAAGAGGAGCACGAGCAGAACAGGGAGCGAAAGAAACAGGGGAGAAGATAGAAAGAAGAGAAAGGAAAAAGAGAAAAAGGGGAAAAATTTTGGCGCGCTTGTGGTCCGGACACGTCATCAAGCCGACTCAAGCGTGTTTTGCATGGCCGGTAAGAAATTGAAGCCTTTAATCACTTGCTTGAAGCAATTGCCGCAATTAGGGCTCGAAATTCGGATTTCATGGGTAATTGTGTGGCGAAGCCCAATTTTTGAGTCGTTAAGCTGTAAATTTTTTTAGAAATGGTACTTTGGGATGTTGTGAAGCTATAGCATCTTTCGGATCGTGATTTGAGCTTGCGGTTTGTTCGGAACGGATTTTTGAAGTTGGAGGCGCAATCTGGTACTGTAGCGAACAGTGGCTTCGAGTCTCTTTTTTTTGTTATTTCCAGTACTGTTTTGGGGCGGCTGAGTTGGGGTTGTTGTTGTACGTTAAGAGAGCTTTCTAAAGACTATAAGACGGCTTGAATCGGAATTTTGTGGAGAAAGTTATGGCGTGACGAAGTTGGCGCATGGGCCGCACCTAGCTGAAAATGATGGGTTTATGTTAAATTGTGAACTTTTGGGACGCGTAGGTGTCGTTTATCGACTAATAGGCCTAGTATGGACGAGTCGTTATAAGAATATCATTTTTTTTACTCGGCTTTTTAATATTTTTCCGTTAATTGTTAGGAATCCGAATGCGTCGGTTCGTGTGAGCTTTGTAGTTGATTTTTGGCTTTTCCCAGGTGAGTGACACTATTTCTTCTTTGTATTTTAAACTCATGTTTTGAGAAACATGGTGGATTAAATACTCTATGAGTTGATAAAAAGCATGTTTTGTTGCATAAAACAGGATCGAGCTATTACTGACATTTTTGTTGTTCGAAAGGAATTATATTTTGACGTTGATTTGAATGGTGGTGTGAAAAAGGGATTTGTGAAAATCTTTGTGAAAGAATTCTTGAAATGTTGTAGAAAATGCTTTGATATTTATATATATCAAATTTTGAGTTGTGATATGACTTCCTTTCTGACGTTGGATTACTGGATATTGTGATTGGTGGTTGGTGCTCAATGTCTCTGTGGACCCTGAGGGGTGTGGGTATGCGCATACTATTCCAGGATATCCTTGTGGGCCGAGCCACCGGCTAATAATATGTGGAGACCTTGCCAAGGGGGGAATCTTGGTCGTCTTGTCACGGGCGTTACGTGTGACCATGGCTAGACATTTGAGCATGAATTGGTCAATGGAGTGGACCATTGACATGTGATTTGAGTTTGGTCGATGGAATGGACCATCGATGTGAGATGATGAGATTAATCAATGGAATAGACCATTGATGCATTTTTACGAGATTGACTAATGGACTCGACCATTGGTGCTTTCGATATTTGAATTATGATTTGGTATTATGATAAAGTGAGTTATGTTTGTGTTTTAAAATGTGCATAGTGATTTCTCGATCCGCTTAGAAGAAATGTGTTACTCACTGAGCCGTGGTAGCTCACTCCTCTCATCTACTTGTTTTTCAGGTTCTTCAGCGAGTCACGAATAGGCGTGAGCGTTCGTTCGGGGAGGACTTTTTGGTGGAAATTTTGGGTATGGCTTATGCTTAGTTCATAAGTATATAAGTTAGTCTTTGTAAAAGGTTTATGTTTTGATGTTTGTGGATTATAGATATACTCTGATATTGTAACCAATTGCCCCGTTTTGTCAAATATATATATGGAAGTATATATGTGGATATCGGGATGAAATTTTGGTTACGTTGAGGCTGCGTCCTTTGGAAAAAGGACGGCCGTGTCATGCCCTTCTTCTTGTGAATCGGGGTGTGACAGTTTTACGCTGCCATCCCCTTGATAATCTGTTGAGCATGTCCACGTTATGTTGCATAGAAATGGAGCACTCGGATCAGTTAAGGAATGGAAACTCAAGGATTGTATTGCGGTTCACAAGCTACTCTCCTCAGTAGTAGTTGATATGGATGCTGCATCAAGTTTTGATCTCGTCAACTGTTTTTGGTTAAAGTTATGCTTAAAATGTGGAGTATCTGTTGGAATAATTGGAGTAGCAGCAGTATAGGGTAGCAAGTGGGTGGCTGGGTGGGTGTGTGTTGGGGTGTGAGAGTCAGGGAGGGATCTCGTCGGTGAATTTCGTTACTGATGACCATTCTTCTATCCCTACTTCCTTATTGGCTTACTCATTTTACTGAATACAAAGATGGGATATTATGATTGGATAAAGCTAGATTTGACTTTTGAGATGGTGTCTCTGACACTTTTAAAATACATCTTCAACAGGATGGAAATTACGTTGTGCCGAATTCTTCCTGCACTCCACGTATTTTGAAGGAAGTCGCAGTTCTGCATTTCTAAAGTCCTCGTACAACCAGATTTCTCGTAATCCTGAAAATGAACTCAACCATCCTGCGGGTGGCATAAGCATATGGATTCTCTTGCGCCAAATGGAAAACTGGAAGCTTTTAAGGACCTCTCTATCTAACGAGTTGAAAGCTCATTTTGGGCAATGTAATTGTACATTCATCGGTATGCATGAGAGTTAGTTCACAGCTATAGCTGCGGCTTGGGAGATAGTTCGTTCAACCACTGGGGAAGTATCATTCATGGGGCCTTTTCCAGTTCATGGCCATTCCGTCGCTTTATTGGATTGGCATTTGCTTCTGTTCTTTTTGGCCTCCCTCTCCCTCATCTTGGAATTTGTTTTGCTAATTGTGTATAATCTTCCTCCACTTTCGTTTCCGGTCGGATTCATAGCCTTGTGTGTCTGTGGGCATGAATGAGAAAAGGTGGCGGGCTCCATGGGAATATGCATTAAACTAAGATTTCCCTTTTTGCATTGTTAGTTTTACAATCTATAGGAGATCCCTGAGGTGGAGCCACAGGAGAAATTTTCGAGAACGGATGGTTCGTCAGCCTTAAGAACAAGTGGCCTCTGCAAACTTACTTCTGGAGACATGTTGTACTTCCCTTATTTATGTCCACCATTGTTTTTCCTTTGTATAAACATTGCGTTATGTGAAAATTTTTGGAATGAGATGTTACAAATGATGGATTTTGCATCAATAAGACATGCTCTCCTGGGTTAGTTTTTGTTCTTCGTTTTCTAGTTTCAGGTCATGACAGTTTTCTATTTTTTGGTTAAAGTACGCAAGTGAGTGATTCGGGCCTTGGCTCTATGTTATCCTTGCTAATATGAACCTCCTAATTTATCTTCTTTGGTTTTTTCGTATCACTAATGAAATGGATGAAGACAAGTGGTCTCCTAATGGGTTGTTGGAGAGGAGCCATATGTTTTGCTGGACTTAATCTTTTTTCTGGTACGGAAATTTCCCTAGGTTGTAGGGAAAATGTTTCATTTTCTTCTTCTTTCTTCTAGTTTTCCCTCTTACAAGCTTCAAAGAAATTATCTCTTGAGGCCTTAGGCAATTTCTCCTGCTTTTAAGTCGTCTGAAACTCTGAAAATAAATTTAGAAAATGCGAAAATAATGGTATGCCATTTTTGCTGTTTCCCACCAAAATAACAAGGTTGAAATTATGTAGCCTCATCTCCCTTCTTAGACCACAACCAGAATAGTAACATGAATGGCACGAAATATGTAAGTTCAAGAAGCCATTTTTCTTCCTTTCTATGAGTCCCAAACCAACCACGTGCGCAATGCTCTCATATCTTGTGAGGTATGGTGCGGAATGATCTTTGATACTATGTACGGTGCATCTTAAAAGTTATGTATTTGTATCACTTTCAAAAATGAATATTACTTGTATATAAAAAATTAATGAATAAGAGATTTTTAACGTTCATAAAAATATTTAGACATGCATAATTGTAAGGGATGGGGAGAACATTTCATGAACTAATTATTTGAATTGATATAAGTGATTAATATTAAAAAAATATTTTTTAAATCTATGAAACAAACAGAATCTAAACAAAACCAAAGACTAAATTGCTATTGCTCTATCCATTATCAGTTTTTGTCCATCACGTTCTTCCAAATTCTATTGCTCATCTGTCTTCAATCTTTTTATTTAAAAGAGGAAAGATAAAAACTAAGTTGTTCTCTGCAAATATCAGCAATTTTTTAGCATATTGCTACAACTTTGATTACGCACTATGCTAGCTATTTCTTGATCAGCCTTGGGTAACTGTCTGTAACAGCAATAGTACTGAGGTCCTCCATTTATCTTAAGCATGCCCACTCTAGGGCTCCAAAATAGGAGAACATGACACAATGAATAGTTACAGTTTATCGCAATTTACGTGATTAAATACACCATGTGCTGTATTTTCGAACAAGCTATATACATCATTACCATTATCCTGAGATAGGATCTGTGCGCAAAGATTCCTTTGCCATTGCAGCACCCCCAGATCATTTCACGGGACCCGGTGTATGAGCCGAGCATCCAACTTCGACCTCACATTTACATGTCCTGAGAAGGTGGAACCACTCCCAAGCAAGAGATTCACTTCTCCATAGTGTAGTGTAGCAATGGTAAATCATCCGATGCGTCGCAAGAGAACCTCTTTGCAGATATAACCTCTTGCTACCTGTGCCAAGTCAATACACGTGTCTGCAAAGAGGCCCTGTTTCATCGTAAGTCCGATGAGCAAACATTGTAGTTGGCACATTCATGGGCAGCTCCCTTATGCAAATTCTTGAGGCTACTTGAAACTTGTCCTCAGTTCTAGCTGTCTCTGTCAGATTGCGAAAGCCCACTGCACTCGCTAATCTCACTTTTACAGAGGGGGCATGAAGCATTGATCTTTACCATTTATCAATGCACTCAACGTGGAAGACATGGTGACAAGGTAGCTCTTTTAGTTCATCTTTATCTGCATATCTTGACAAGCAAACACAGCAAACCTGCACAAATACAATGGCAACATCACTTTGTCTGCTTGAAGATAAATATCATGCCTAGCTCCCGATAATAAGCATTTGCCACTTGCTCCTATCATGATAGTTTCATCATGTTAAGGAACATATAAGCAGATGTGGGGCGAGGCCTTTCTTTTTAGGATGCGAAATCAAATGCTAGCCCTACATTATAGGTCAAAATTCAGCAGGAAGGTGCTTGAACTCCAGAATTGGAATGGGAGGACATAAGTGGGTTTTATGCTTACCGCGTCTTCTCCCGACAAGAAACGCTCCTTTTCTGTCCCTGGAGCCAAGACCCCGCCTTCACTTCCTCCTGTGTTAAATTTCTCGCCGTCAGCATTTGAGTCTTGCTTCACCTTGAATTTGTAGATAGGAAGAGCATTGATGGATTCTGAGGTGGCTCCTCTTGTCTGCGAAAAGTCTTCTCGGATGCCCAGAACAGACATTATGCAAGGTAGGCAGCAACAAATTGTTGCACATAGTATAAAAGGCATGGCATATCCAATACAACTAAAAGTTAGAAATACTATACATAACCTGCAAAAGGGCCACAACACATATATTTGATCAAGCACAGCAATTACATGTATAGACAGAACAGAACAGTGTCCCTATAAATTGGTACCTATACAGTTTCAGAGCATCAGAAGGTGAAGAGTGACCTCCAAAAATCCACACATTGCCAACAACAAACCATACAGCAAAAAAAAAACAGTCTAAGGCCGTCTTGAAATGGTCCACCAGCCCACTAATTCTGCAAAAACGAAATTAGCTGTTGATTCCATCTATCATAGATTGTACAGACTAGGTTATTCTGAATGATGCCAATAATCCCACAACGTGCAAATTGAAATTCAATTTGAATAGATGAGAAGCAATCATCATCCATGAGCAGCATAAGAAATGATTGAACTTTACCGTGAACTCAGAGTGTCTGCAATTTGGCCATTCCATGATGCCGATTCTTCAGAATGTTGATTGCCCTCATCTGTGGACTGTGTGACAGAGATAGCTGTATAAGATCTAGGCTCTGATTGACTACCATGAGAAGTCCCTCAATGGGATCGACTGGACTGCTGATCACTACCACGGTTGCCAGAATGATAACACCAGTAAAGAATAGGCAGGATTGCCACATAACCTACAACCCATGCAAATAGTGGAGCCTCTGGATTTTCATGTCTTGACAATGACAAAACCCCTATGGATGCTATAATTTGACCCACGGTGACAACTAACTCCACCGAAATCCATAGTCCAGAATTCAATGGACTTGTTCGATGCTGGTGGTAATCATCACTCCTTCTCATGCTAGAGGAATTCACGAGTTCAATCTGTTTGATGAATTTACAGCTTGTTTGATCCGCAGGAGCTGGCATGCTAGGCGAAAGTCCATCCTCATTCTCTGTCAAGTCTACCCTGCGTTGCTGATCACCATGAGATGCTGTCAATGAGACGTCCCCATTTCTCTCTACATCAATTACGTGCTGATGACCACTACTACTCTCCACTTGTTCCATTAGCAAAGGATACCGATCTATCTGACCATCTCTATGTCGTTCGGGAGCTCCAACATCCATCTAAGTCGACCGAAAGACAAACCTATATGGCAGGAGTGTCCAACATTGTAAGTTAAAAGTCACGAGCTTCTGTCTTATTGAACTTGCTCCAATGAATAATAGCTCCAAAAACATATGAAAATATTATCGTCCTGACACTTGACATTCGGCAAACGTCAACAAATAAACCGATCGTCAAGCTTCTCTTCTAAGAATCCTCTAGAATAGGAGCAATAGATATCATTATTATCATTACCACGAGATCATTAAACTCAGGAAACAGCAATCAAAGAAGAACAGCGAAATTGCAGACCGCGTCAAGCGTGCTCTCAATCTGCGCCTTCAGGAATCGGGCCGGGCGCGAGTTCCGACTTCCTCAACCAGTAGTGCCCGACCATGCGGCCCTCGTCTGGGCCAGGTTCGCGATCGCGCCCTTCCCCAGCTCCTCCATCGCCTTGAACGCGGCCTGGAACCGAGGCTCTATCTCCTCCACGAACTCGTCCGTGAACCCGATTCGAGCTCACGTCCAAGGAAAAGCCCTAGCTCCGGTGCTTTGGTGTAGCCGATCCACGTACCTCGTCCACGGCGAGCGGGAATCCTTCTCCAGCCCTCTAGCCCGCGCCTCTCCTTCTTCGCCGCGCCGTCGGCCCCCCGCCTGTCCACCGAGATCTCCCTTGTGACCGATCGAGCTAGCGACAGGGGACAACACCCGGTCGATGGCGGGGAGCCTGGCGCCGCTCAGGAACGAGATCAAGGCCGCCTCCCTCCTGTCGGAGGCCGACGGCTTCGCGGCGAAGGCCGCCGGCATCTTCGGCTTGAGGGAGGGGGAGGACAAGCAGATGCCAGACAGAGGAAGCCATCGGCGGCGGCGGCTCGGAGTCGGAGTTGATGACGAGTTCGTCGGAGGGAGGCAATCGACGGGAGGCGAAGTTGCCGAGAGACCAACGCGAGCACAAACTCGATCTCCGCGTTGGAAACAGTAGGAGCCGAAGGTTTGAGGAACCAGCTGCGACTGGCGGGGCTTTTGGAGGAGGCGACGTGCCAGAGATAGATGACCGGCGAGGCTTTTTGGAGAGGCGGAGGCGGAGGCGGAGGCGAAGGCGGTGGGATGCGCTGAGAAGGAAACAGAGCAAGTCCACTCGTTCTCTGTGTGCTCTTCCACGAAAGAGAGACAAAACCTAAAAAATTCAAGTAAGAGAGAGAAAATTTAAGCGGGATCGTTGCGCATTTATTATCCGTCCTTTCTTCCGCCAGCCGAGCCAAGCCACCAGCCGAGTTATTTGGGAGAGAGTGAGAAGAGAGAGGAGAGAGAAAGAAACCTGAGTCGAGGAGCAGAGAGGAGAGAGGGCGTCGGGAGAGGGGAAGAAGGCAGACGACGCCAAGTGGGGCCCATCCCTCCACATGGCGCCTCGTGAGTGGCTGGGGACCACGCTGACGTGGAGGTCCCGGACCACCCAATATTTTCTCGCAACCAGGGATCTCGAGCAGTCCGGTCCGGTCCACGTACTCTCCCTTAACTTGCTCGTCCAGCGTTGGCGAGTACATGAACAAAGCAAGAAACCATGCATGGGAAGGGACATAGACGTAACTTATCTGGCAGATAAGTCCACGATGAGGACATCAGGCATTTGCGTGGACCTGAACGCAGGCCGGGCCTTGCGCATCATGACCGCCAGCCTCCTAACCACGGCGGCACCCTGGCCGAGGCCCGCGGCCGAGAGGTCAGGGGGTGGGACCTCCACGACGTCAAGAAGCTTGGGGATTGGGGTTTGGTTTGGTGGGTGTCCTTAAGCCGTTTTTAATCCGACTTGGCGGGCTCGCGAGCCTAATTAACTTTTCCACGATTTTTTTTTCAAAGCATAAGATATTATATGAGTAAATAAAGAAACTCTTAAGATTACGGTATACCAATAAACATTTAAGTGTAGGAAAATATATGTAAGCTTATTAAACTCGAGCTTTAACTTGAATTCAATATTCATTTATAAGTTGTGAAAATTTGTGACATCACTATCAAATGTTCAAGCTATGAAATAAATATGTAATTTAATATCTAAAAATTTTGACACTTCTTTTAATGTGTAGGCTAGACTTTAGCCTAAAACTAAACTGAAAAATATATAATAAGGGGTTTAGAAAAATTTTAATTCGGGACCTTCTTATACGAAAATTTATGGGACTACTTCTAACTGTTCCAAAAAATTAAGCTATTAGATTAAGATATTTTAACAATTATCATCTAGTTGAGTTGAATTAAAGTTGCACATCTTAATCTTATATTTGTATCAAGATTAAGCAAGATATTCAATACTTGATCGAGCTCAAGATGATTGAGTTTCGAACCCTAAAATGTGAGTCAAGTCGAGCTTGAACTTGACACCCTATATTGTTAGGATGCATGTGAGTGAATTGTATGAGGGAAATCCCACATTGGAGAATTGATGTGGTGTAGAGCATATATCATATTTTACCCATTACTCATTAAAAAAAAAATTAAGTGAAATTGGGTCCAACTAATATATTGATGGGCTTGGATTTGGGCTTTCTCTTGACAATCTCCCAAAGTGAAGTTATTGGACTTCTACTGCATGCTTCCACTAAATAGTATCAGAGCCTATGGTTGCAATTTCCGGACAAGTAAACGTTGTGATGTAGCAACGAGGGCTCGTAGGAAGTTCATGTAGAAGGATGCTTGAATTAGGAGGGAGTGAACCCAACATTGAGCTCACACGTGAGAATAGATTGTTAGGATACATGCGTGAGTGAGTTGTGTTCAAGAAATTCCACATCAAAGAATTGATGTAGTATAAAGCAGTTAATATATCCTGATTGACCTATAATTCATTGGCTTAAGTTTCTGAGTGAAGATGGGTTCAACTGGATATATTAACAAGCTTGGATTTGGACCTCCTGTTATTGATTTCTCTAGATGAAGGTATTGAATGAGACTTGGCGTGAGCCTGTGGTTCTCAATGGATATAGCACCTTCATCACGTGCATATTAGGTACGAAAGGATTGTCCTAGACATGTGCGTCTGTGAATAATTCTTTTGTGCGTGTACAACTAAGTGAAAATGGGCGACTCCTAGGACTATTCAGCAAAGAAATTCAGCTTTTATTACTGCCAAAAACTTATGTGCAAACTCCATACGTGTCGCTGTGTTCTCTGCTTTCGAAGAGGAATCGCTTTACTTCATCATTGAGTGGATTACTCGTTGGAATTCTCTCAATGCACTTCCGATGGAAAGTGAATGTTCGACTTACCGATGCACGACCACTCGCTCTCAATAGGTTTCATTTCTCATGTCATTTGTTCGTATAACCTTAAAACTATTGGACTGTGATTTATACTTCCCATCAATAGGAAAGCAAAAGGGTCGCAAGGGACAGCCCCGTCGGAGGGTTTTTATAGTTATGACTTGTATTTTATTAATAGTTTGGACTTAAGCCCATGAATAGTTATTGATTTGTGCCACCTATTGATAATCTTTTTTTCTATTATAATTGAGAGGGCTGTAACAGAAAAGTGGAGATGCAGAGAATGTGGCCCTCATTTAAGAGTCAATTAAGATAAATTTTGTGTCTCGATTCTCTTTCTTGCTTTACTCTTTATTTTGTTGTGTTTGTGGGACTAACCATAATAAAAATTTTGGCAAGAAAAATCACAAAGAAAAATCACATAAGTTTTTGGTGCCAAGTTCTTGTTGTATAACTTCTTGCTTTGCTTTGGCTTTAGTTAATATAATTCTTACCATTTACCAAAAAAAAAAAAAAAACAAGCATTAGATGCGGAAAGGCTTGGTCAATTCCATAACATTGCTCAAGAAAAAGATAGGATAGAGTGCCAAACACCGCAAGCATCAAAACTTGACAATGGTGGATATTAAAGTACAAAAAGTTTCAGAAGGTATACTCAAGTGCCAAAATCAAGTAAGAATAGAATACTTAAGTGCCAAAAGTGAGAAATTCCAATCAAACTGCTAACATAGTATTTTCTGGCAACTTTTTTTACTAATGTAGCATTTTTTTTTAAAAAAAAATGAGGAACCTGGAACCTACCCGTCAGAACCGAGAACCTGGAACCTACCCTGTCACAGGTTCTAGGGTCGGTTCCAGGTTCCAACAGGTTCCGCGTTCCTTTTTTTGTTTTTATTTTTATTTATAGATTTGAACTATAACGTATGCGCACATTACCAAAAAAAAAAATTATAACGTACGCGCACGTTACCAAAAAAAAAAAAATATAACGTACACGCACATTATCAAAAAAAAAATATAACGTACACGCACATTATCAAAAAAAATTATAACGTACGCGCACGTTATAAAAAAAAATATAACGTACGCGCACGATATAAAAAAAAAAATATAGCGTGCGCGCACGTTATCAAAAAAAACTATAACGTGCGCGCACGTTATCAAAAAAAACTATAACGTGGACGCACATTACCAAAAAAAATATAACGTATGCGCGTGTTACCAAAAAAAACTATAACATACGCGTATACTATACGGTAACTTCTCACATCTTAGGAAACATACCAATGCCAACAGTTTTTTTTTTTTCTATTATTCATTTTTAGAGTTGAATTATAACATATGCACTCTAAAAATGAATAAAAAACCAGCCTAGCAGAGGCAGACCCTCAAATTTCTACAAGTACCTGAAGCATTTCGGTAATCAAATAAACAATACAACAATGGAATGCGAGACTCGGATTTCAAAGTTCAATAAGGGAAGCATCATTAATCTCAACCCAGAAGCGCACGACTCTTGCAGAGAAAGAGAAAGCTTCAACACTTCACCGACTAAACCAATTTCTCTTTTCCTGAAGAACCCACAATCCAAAACGAAGTTTCAGCTTCAAGTAAGGAAAAAAAGCCCAAAAGGGGTCATGCAACAAGCTCCATTACACGCAGAACGGGAAGCACGAACGAGCCCCGCGGAGGCAGACCCTCGAAATTTCTGCAACTATCCGGCGTTTCAGTAATCGATAAACACCCCAGTTGAAATCAATTACAAAATAATTGGTCCCACCAAGCGATCAACCCGGATGCGCGAGACTCTCACAGAGAAAGCGTCAACACTTCACCAACTAAACCAATTTCTCTTTTCTAGAAGAACCCACAACGCAAAAAACGGAGTTTCAGCTTCCAATAAGGAAAAAAAGCTTGCATTACAAAGCGCAAACCCAGCCCCGCGGAGGTAGAACCCAGAAATTCCGCAAGCACCCGAAGCGCTTCGGCAATCGAGATAAACACCCACTTGCAATTGATTACGAAACAATCGGTCCCACCAAGCAGTGCGCGCGAGCCGGAACGAAGCGCAATCACGAACGCATGCTCGGTTGCACGAGAGAGAGAGAGAGAGAGAGAGAGAGAGGGAACCCGGTGCCGAACGGGAATGGCGAAGCGCTGGCTTCGGTTCGTTGCGCAGGGGGGCGTCGGGGCTTCGGCGCGAGCGGCGTGGATCACGAGCAGGGGACGTCGGTCGGGGTCTTCGGGGCAACGGCCGGTCACGAGTAGGGACTTCGGCGATTCGCGAATGCGGGCGTCGAGGCTCGAGCGACGCGTCGGGGGCGGCGTCCAGCGGCGTTCGGCGACGGTGGCCGGCGCCGAGCGGGCGACGGGCATCGAGCGGCGTTCGGCGATGGTGGCCGGCGCCGAGGAGTGAGCGAGGGGACGTCGCCGGGTCTTCGTGGCAACGACGACTCAAGTGTCGCGAATGCGGGCGTCGAGCGACGTCGGGACTCGCGTCCGGTCCCGGACCATGGCGTCCGACGACGGTGGCCTTGAGGGCGAGCGGCGTCCGGCGGCGGTGGCCTTGAGGGCGAGCGGCGTCCAGCTGAAATCGGAGGACTGAGTGAGGAAGATACAGAGGACAGGAGGCCGGAGGCTTGGAGTTGGAGAGCCGAGCGGGGGGGGGGGGTTTCCTTTTGGAACCCTAACCGGTTCCGAAACCGGTTCCGCGACCGGTTCCGGTTCCGGTTCCGCGGCCGGTTCCGGTTCCGGAACCGGAACCGGATTGCTTCGTTCCCGGAAAAATGGAACCGGGAACCGGAACCGGTCCTTTAAGAACCGGAACCGGACCGAGGTTCCGGTTCCGGTTCTCCGGTTCCCGGTTCTACCCGCTACCCGTGCTCGCCCCTACCTGACACCGGAGTCCAGCAACCGGCAACTAGCGTCCAACATCTGGAGTTCGACGTATAACATTTGACATCTAGAGTTCGGCGATAGGAAGTCGGCAGCAGGCGGCCAATGGCCAAAGTCCGGTGGCGGGTGGCAAGCGGCGGTTGGTGGCGAGCAACGGACGGTCACCGATGAACATCCAGCGACCAGCAATTGTCAACGAGCGGCTGGAGTGCGGTGGCCAACGGTCAGCGACTAGTGGCCGAGGCCGGTGGTGGCTGGCCGGTAACCGATGGCGGGCGTCCGGAATCCCACGAGCAGCAAGTAGGTGATAGGCGGTGATGAAAGTGAATGATGAGAAAATTTTTGATTTCTTATTTCTGTTCCGGAAATAGAAAAACTAACAATTTTAATTTCTAATTTCTGCTCCAAATCTGTTTCTGGAATAGAAATCTGTTCCAAAAATAAATAAATAAAATTACGTTACCAAAATGATTTCTATTCTAAACTTGTTTCGGGGAACATAAAAACAAAGAAATAGAGAGGCAGAAATTTTGTCATGCGAACCTTTAACGTATTCCATTCAGCTTATTTAAATCGCAAATTGCCAATATGGTAGTTTGGTTAGCTTGGGTATCTCAACTAGCAACGACGTGGATGATTTTAAACTAAACAACACAGTTTTGTAGTTTCTTATAAATTTTATAATTTTTTTATTTTCATTTTTTCTTTTTATACGGTTCATCTTCTTCCCTACCGATCCTGAGCCACATGCAAGAGCGACACAACCCTCATCAGTCAAAGGCGAGAGTTGCAGCCCTCGCCTAGATTAGGCAAGGGTTGTGCGACCTCGCTTGTCGCAAGCAAGGGTTGGTGGCCATCGCCAAGGCCCTGACCACTAGAATCCAGGAAGATGGAGGAAAATAATAAAAAGAAATGAAAATATGAAAAGTTGAAATTTTTTTCTTAAAACGACTTCATTTTGAGCTCTGTTGGACATATTAGATTGTCTATCGTGTCATATAGGACAAATGGCATTGATTAGTCCATGTGGATAAGCTCGAAAAAATAAATTGGAAAATCATCAAAAGTCTTAAAATTGCAATGATCAAACTAGAAAATTTAGAACTAAATGTGTCACGCCCCGAACCTCGAGCACGTGCACATCCCACTATGGTCGATCAAATATGCGACATCCCAGGATATATCGCCGACCCATTCAATTATTTTTGCGCAAGCGGAACGTATTCTAAAACCCCTGACAATGAAATAACTTGGGATAGAAAAGCAGGCAATCAATTACAACATAGCACTTTCATAATTCAATAGAATTACAAATAGAAGCCTACAGTCAAAAGTCTACAAAAGACCGGCTCTTAAAAATGAACTGTCCTACGACCTACAAGTCGGACACGTTCTCCATTCCTTATGACTTCACCTCTGCAACTCCTCAAAGCCAACCAAAGCTATCTGGTCGCTCCGTCCACCAGGGACCTGAAATTTTAATCCCACAACCGGGATGAGACGATGTCTCAGCAAGTTCAACCCTCTAAACCCCTATTAGAAAGAAAATACGCCCCGAGTGGCCTAGCCACATCACACAGAAGACTTACCTCACATTAGCCTTCATCTGCAGGTTAGCACAATTTTATATAATTCAAACACGTGCAATTATGATAACCAAACAACCATGGCACAATCACATCATCAGAACAATTCAACCACTTGGATCGTCTCAGCGATCAATCGACTTGGCCGATTACATGTCAATTCAGCAAATCAATCAATACTCTTAATCACGGCCCCACTCGGCAAAATTAGAATCAGTGGCATCACGGCCCCACTCGGCGCGGCCTTTATCAGGTGGCAATTCACGGCCTCACTGGGCGCGACCTTTATCAGGTGGCAATTCACGGCCTCACTGGGCGCGACCTCTAATAGGTGGCATATCACGGCCCCATTAGGCACGACCTCTCTTAGGTGGTTCATCACGGCCCTATTAGGCACGACCTCCAATCGGTGGTTAATCACGGCCTCACTGGGTACGACCTCTAATAGGTGGTTAATCACGACCAATCTCCCATCAATTTCGACACTTGGAAATTAAATAAAGAATCCATATTTATCGCAATCAACACTCAATTTGCCACATCCATTCATCAAATTCAAATTCTAAATGCACAAAGAAGAATCAAGCACGAAATTCGAGAGTTTAGGGTCCGACAAAATTTTCGGAATTTATTAATTAATTAAATTTATTCCGAAAATAATTAAATAATAATATTCATATTTTTCACGATCCACACTCAATTTATAACATCCAATCATCAATTTCAAAATCCGACTACACAGCGGCGATCGGCAAGAAATTCGAGCAACCGGGGTCAAAAATAATTTTTCCGTTTTTTTTTTATATAATAATATTTTAATAATTTCGAATTATTATAATATCTTCTCGGGGATGGGGGTAGGGACGCGTGAGTTTTCGAGAGTGGGTTGCGGCTCCCACGCCCGCAAGAGGCGGGCGCAAGTCTGCGATTGAGTGTAGAGTAGGAATAGAGTAGGACTCGACCAAAAAAAAAAAAAAGAATTATTATAATATTATAAATTTCCAGAATTTCGAAACTTTTAAATAAATCAAAAATAAAACCTATTATGTCACATCAAGGCTTTATATTAAAAATAAACATACTTAACTTTAAACCAAACACAATTTAACTTAATTAAACACCATAATCTAATCATCAACCAAATAAACTAATCTAACCACCTAAACTTACTTAACTTAGACTAAGCACACTTAGGGCATCATTAACCCTCTAATCAAGATTTAGTGAGTTAAACTCACCGGATTAGCGAAACGAGCGGACCAAAACGACGGGGACGCCGAGGGGAACAACTTTCTTCAAAGCGGGCCAAGCATCCGGGCTCGGGAAGGCGGCCAAAACGGCCCACGAAGGGGCTGCCGTACCCATTTTCTCGGGTTGCTGATCGGGGCCGAGAGGGAGCAAATCCGGCGCCGGTTCGGGCGGCCAAGGGCGGCGGAGGCAAGGCGAAGCTCCGGCGGGCTAAGGCGGCGGCGCACGGCGGCTCACGGCGGCGGGGGACGAGCTCCGGCAGCTCGTGGAGCACGCGAACAGGGGTAGGCGGAGGCGGCTGGGCGTCGGCCAGGCGCGAGCGAGCGCGAGCGGACCAGCGAGCGGCGCACGGGCGGCGCGGCGGCGGCGGCGACGACGGCGTGCGAGCGGGTGGCCGGCCATGGCTGCTCCTTCTTCTCTGCATTTTTCTGGTCTTCAACCATGGAGATGGAGGAACCGCACGGTAGGGAGAGGAAGAAGAGAGGGAGGAGAGAGAAGGAGGAGAGAGAGAGAGAGATGGGACCATTTTTCTTTTCTTTCCCTTTTTTTTCTTTAATCCCACAAATGGCCCACCATGACCTCATCCCATGTCATGCTCCACTAACTTCAAATCCCTCTCCCCACAACAATCTTCAAAGGGTGCATTTTATTTTTCCGCCGGGGCATGAAACTTTGTACCTTAATTCCTTCAATTCCAATCAATTCTCTCCCAATTGATTTCAATCGAAGTCCATAAAATTAATCCAATGTCACCACACATCAATTCACATCTTCACTTGTCCATAGAACCAACTTAAGTCCCAAAAGCGCGACCAAAGGCAGGCCTACTAATTTATCGGGCCAAATTAACCATTTTCTGATTATTTTGCTGAAAAACTCAGCTTGCATGAAAAATCTTCGAAGATTAATCAATATTCCTAAAATGATTTGTGACACACCCGGACTTCCAATTTCGAATTCGATCTCAATTCCACGGTTAATTTCACTTTGGCACGATACTAGCGCGGCCCAACCTACCGGGTAGCCTTTAGAAATTTTCATGCATTTGACCTGTGGTTGATCATCTCAAGCCACAATGTACATCTTTGAAACATTGGCGACTTTCGGTTGTCGAGGTAATCTCAAGATTTCAAATACAAACACGGGGTACCCAATCGATAGAAAAGTCGGTCCAAAGGTGCCGATCGACAAGGATTATGCGATCCGGTGGAATCACCCACACTCGATCACATGCCTCCGTCGAGTCAACCTATCTCCGGTCTCTAATCGACTTTTATTTGTGCCGTAATGACCCTTGCAGATTAGCTCGGTCAAAAGGTCGCTTCCTGACCAAATTCTCGAGTCTGATGCATTAGAAACTCTTAACAGCTTCACTCGATAGACTAGTTTTCATATGAGTGGCCGACTCAAAGAAAAGAACTATATGCATGCCAATGAAATGCCCATCTCAATTTTTTGAAAATAGAATTGGAAAAATCGGGATGTCACAAAATGGATGGCCATACAATAAATTTAGAATTTTTGAACAATTCTCCTGTCAATAACATGACAACATTAAAAGGATAATACAGTGTTAAAGACGTGTCTTCGTGGAATAGCGGGAAAACAAGAAGAAGAAGAAGAATTAAAACCGTTAAACTGAGAGAAACCTCCATTGGTACCGACTCCTTTGTGGCAATCCACAAGACATAATCTATGACTAAACGAGTCGATTGGTTTCTCCCAAAACTAATTCTGCCTTTTTTAGAATTCACTAATATTGGAAGAGATCTCCACATACGGAAACCCTTTTGCGATGCATCTGGGCTTGTCGAGAAGGGAAAGTCTCGCACAAGTTAGAAAGCTCAGTGCAAGCTTGAGCCCCGTTTGACCAACTTCTGTGAGAATTTTTTTATTATTTATTATTGAAAATATTTTCCACGATCAATTATTCAAGTGATAGAAGTAATCATGTTTAAGAAAATTTATTTAAATCATTATTTTGTCTTGAAATAGACGGAATAAAGGCAAAAGTTTTTTTCTTGACCCCGGTTCATCAAGGTACGCGAATTTCAGACCGTACCTTTGTTGGCTCAGTTCCAACCCCCAAGCCAGCTTGACCGGCTGCTCAGTCGACAAAATCCGTCCACTTCCAAACGAGACGAACATCCCCGACTCGCTCGGCTGCTTATCCAGCCATTCCAGCAGCTCCTTCCCCAAACCGGCTGGTCCGACCGGTCTAATGAGCGGCCCAACTGTATATACAAGACCGTCAGCGACCCAGCCCAAAAAATCCTCATTCCTCAGCGCCGCGAGCGTCTCGGCCTGCAAATGCTCCCACGCATTCAACAAGATTCCATCTCCCTTCGGGATCTCTTCAGCAAGCCGCACGTGCTCGCGGTAGAGCTGGTCGGATCGGTCGAGCATCGGGTCCACCACGTCCTCTGGTTAGACGGGCTTGCAACCAGGGATCTCGAGCGGTCCGGTCCGGTCCACATACTCTCCCTTAACTTGCTCGTCCAGCGCTGGCGAGTACATGAACAAAGCAAGAAACCATGCATGGGAAGGGACATAGACGTAACTTATCTGGCAGATAAGTCCACGATGAGGACATCAGGCATTTGCGTGGACCTGAACGCAGGCCTGGCCTTGCGCATCACGACCGCCAGCCTCCTGACCAGGGCGGCATTCCTGGCCGAGGCCCGCGGCCGAGGGGTCAGGGGGTGGGACCTTCGCGACGTCAAGGAGCTTGGGGGGTTGGGGGTTGGGGTTTGGTTTGGTGGGTGTCTTTAAGCCGTTTTTAATCCGACTTGGCGGGCTCGCGAGCCTAATTAACTTTTCCACGATTTTTTTTTCAAAGCATAAGATATTATATGAGTAAATAAAGAAACTCTTAAGATTACGGTATACCAATAAACATTTAAGTGTAGGAAAATATATGTAAGCTTATTAAACTCGAGCTTTAACTTGAATTCAATATTCATTTATAAGTTGTGAAAATTTGTGACACCACTATCAAATGTTCAAGCTATGAAATAAATATGTAATTTAATATCTAAAAATTTTGACACTTCTTTTAAGGTGTAGGCTGGACTTTAGCCTAAAACTAAACTGAAAAATATATAATAAGGGGTTTAGAAAAATTTAAATTCGGGACCTTCTTATACGAAAATTTATGGGACTACTTCTATCTATTCCAAAAAATTAAGCTATTAGATTAAGATATTTTAACAATTATCATCTAGTTGAGTTGAATTAAAGTTGCACATCTTAATCTTATATTTGTATCAAGATTAAGCAAGATATTCAATACTTGATCGAGCTCAAGATGATTGAGTTTCGAACCCTAAAATGTGAGTCAAGTCGAGCTTGAACTTGACACCCTATATTGTTAGGATGCATGTGAGTGAATTGTATGAGGGGAATCCCACATTGGAGAATTGATGTGGTGTAGAGCATATATCATATATTACCCATTACTCATTAAAAAAAATTAAGTGAAATTAGGTCCAACTAATATATTGATGGGCTTGGATTTGGGCTTTCTCTTGACAATCTCCCAAAGTGAAGTTATTGGACTTCTACTGCATGCTTCCACTAAATAGTATCAAAGCCTATGGTTGCAATTTCCGGACAAGTAAACGTTGTGATGTAGCAACGAGGGCTCATAGGAAGTTCATGTAAAAGGATGCTTGAATTAGGAGGGAGTGAACCCAACATTGAGCTCACACGTGAGAATAGATTGTTAGGATACATGCGTGAATGAGTTGTGTTCAAGAAATTCCACATCAAAGAATTGATGTAGTATAAAGCAGTTAATATATCCTGATTGACCTATAATTCATTGGCTTAAGTTTCTGAGTGAAGATGGGTTCAACTGGATATATTAACAAGCTTGGATTTGGACCTCCTGTTATTGATTTCTAGATGAAGGTATTGAATGAGACTTGGCGTGAGCCTGTGGTTCTCAATGGATATAGCACCTTCATCACGTGCATAGTAGGTACGAAAGGATTGTCCTAGACATGTGCGTCTGTGAATAATTCTTTTGTGCGTGTACAACTAAGTGAAAATGGGCGACTCCTAGGACTATTCAGCAAAGAAATTCAGCTTTTATTACTGCCAAAAACTTATGTGCAAACTCCATACGTGTCGCTGTGTTCTCTGCTTTCGAAGAGGAATCGCTTGACTTCATCATTGAGTGGATTACTCGTTGGAATTCTCTCAATGCACTTCCGATGGAAAGTGAATGTTCGACTTACCGATGCACAACCACTCGCTTTCAATAGGTTTCATTTCTCATGTCATTTGTTCGTATAACCTTAAAACTATTGGACTGTGATTTATACTTCCCATCAATAGGAAAGCAAAAGGGTCGCAAGGGACAGCCCCGTCGAGGGTTTTTATAGTTATGACTTGTATTTTATTAATAGTTTGGACTTAAGCCCATGAATAGTTACTGATTTGCGCCACCTATTGATAATCTTTTTTTCTATTATAATTGAGAGGGCTGTAACAGAAAAGTGGAGATGCAGAGAATGTGGCCCTCATTAAGAGTCAATTAAGATAAATTTTGTGTCTCGATTCTCTTTCTTGCTTTACTCTTTATTTTGTTGTGTTTGTGGGACTAACCATAATAAAAACTTTGGCAAGAAAAATCACAAAGAAAAATCACATAAGTTTTTGGTGCCGAGTTCTTGTTGTATAACTTCTTGCTTTGCTTTGGCTTTAGTTAATATAATTCTTAGCATTTACCAAAAAAAAAAGAACAAGCATTAGATACAGAAAGGCTTGGTCGATTCCATAACATTGCTCAAGAAAAAGATAGGATAGAGTGCAAAACACCGCAAGTATCAAAACTTGACAATGGTGGATATTAAAGTACAAAAAGTTTCAAAAGGTATACTCAAGTGCCAAAATCAAGTAAGAATAGAATACTTAAGTGCCAAAAGTGAGAAATTCCGATCAAACTGCTAACATAGTATTTTCTAGCAACTTTTTTTTACTAATGTAGCATTTTTTTTTTTTTTTTTAAATATCGACATGGCCATTCTTTTATAAAAATTTCTACATGGAAATTTTCTTTTAAAAAATGTCCACTTGATGCTATAAGCCCCCAAAATTAAATTTTAATATAAATATTAATTAAAAGAAATTAAAAAACTTAATTTAAAAAAATAAAAATAAAAAAGAGGAAGAAGCCACAGCTATGGCAAGGGCTATGGGTGAGGGCCTCCACAACCCTTGCCGCCACTGCCCCACCATCACTGGAAAGGGCTTGCAATAGGGAGGCGAGGATCGGATGGGGTTGTCGGCCACTACCTAGGGCTTGGCGACCTTGGTTGATTTCCAGCGATGGTGGAGTGCAACGGTGAGGGCTATGGAGGCGCTTGCCGAATGTTGCTACCTCCCCACCTTTTTAAATAATTTATTTTTAATAAATATTAAATTAATAAAATTGGTGGCAAAATAACATCACTTTGCACGTTTGTTGCTAAGTAAGCATTCCAGCGAGTCACGTAGACTATTTATATTACTACAAATAAGCCACATCGGATTTCCAATTACCCTTACCCATGTTGGCACTTAAGTGTACTTTTTAAAAGTTTTAATACTTAAATGTCTACTTCTGCCAAGTTTTATAACACTTATGGTGTACTTTAGCTGATAAGACCATTAATGTTATAATCACGTTTTGCTTCATTTGATGGCGCACTGAATCGCCAGGCACTGTTCATGGTTAATACATTAAAGTTAATTGTTTCCTTCACAGAACTATCTAAACAGATGTTTGACTATTCGCTTTTTTGTTTAAACTAATCAAGATATCCGTCCCTTTTTAAAATAAAGATTCTTAATCAAATAAACATGAAGAATGTCGAAACTTACGATGAGACTACCTCTATTTAATTTGCTTATAAAATATGGAAAAGTTAATGCGCGATTCAATGGTCCCGTGAAATATCAAGCCTTTAAAATATTTCGTTGTCGGATTAAAATACAACAGATTACAGCCTAAATTAGTATAATTTCCTTTTCGCTTCTAGATCCAACAGTAAGTTCAAGAGGAACATGCCTCCCGGGACCATAGATTCGCCCGCAGAGTTAGAGGCGATTCTATAGTCTTCAAAGGACATCTTCTCCATATAATTTTCACTGTGAGATTGCAATTTAATAAATCTTGATCGTTCAACAGATCTCATTCACTTGATTTAAAGTAAAAAAAAAAAAAAAGATCTTAGTCTGATCAGTTGTAATATTTTTCTTTTTCAATCTGACTGTGAAAAGTTCAGAAGACATGGTGTCTCTTAGGGACCATAAACTCACCCGAAAGGTAAGGGGTGATTCTATGGTTCTAAAGAAGTACGGTGTTCTTATAATTTTTTTACCGTTAAATTGAAATGTAAGATATCTCAATTGCTCAATAGAATTCGACTTGGTTGTGCTAAAAAAGAACTGGCGTGAGTCTTCTGGACTTTTTTTTCTCCACATATGAAAATACTAGAGCAACTTGATATGGCATCACCTTGATAGGAATTAAACGGAAATTCTTTTGGAAAGACTCAAAAACTACCCTAAGGTACATCAACTTGTGCTCAACTAAAACAACCATAGACAACGCATCCTAGACAAGGTTGGCCTGAGCACCTCAAGCACGTCAAAACGTTACAACACCAGGCATGACGAGGCTTGAATTTGTAAGCGAGGTCAAATGCCCAAGGCTCGCCCAATTGCATAGGCAGCGTGGGTTTTTGAATATTTTTAAACTAGTTTAAGTTGAATATACTTAACTTGTTATGAGTTACAAATTCTAAAAGAAGTGAAAGAAGTGGATTTCATAATAATATATAATTATTTATTATTTAATTTTTTATGATCCAAAATATATTATTATTCTCACAGTAGATTAAGATCATTACTCAATCATTTCTCAATTAAAAAATAAGATGGCGCATGTGACGAGATTTTTATATTATAAAGGAAAGGATTAGAAATTGTATTCTTGAAAGGGGAGAATTATTTTCGTCATAATTATAGTGGCCGGACTTGAGCAACTGTTCCGGCTTTGGGGTTAGGCCTAAGAAAATGATCCTTTTGGACGCCGAATCGAGGCACGCACCGTTGAAAAACAAAGCTGTAACTACTAATGGAGATTCTGATATATGCTCATCATTGATGATGATATTGGATTAAATGATCGGCCATAATTACTTATGGAGATCCCAATATATACTCATCACTGACGATGATATTTGATTAAATGATCGGCCGCTTATCCTTTCGCTTACATATAGTCATAGATCTTATTTTTTAGGACGAGCTTATGAGTATCTCTACTAACCATACTTTGATGATATACCTTGATTTCTGGTTTTTGGTTTATTTTGGAATTTTATGGACTTGCTTTGTTATGGTGACATATGAAATTTTCTAGGAATCCTTTTAGTTATCATTTCACAATGAATGGAAATTTCATTTGACAAAAAAATTAAAAAAAAAAAACATGAAAGCAATGTCTCCTCAATACTGAATACACGAATAGGTAGGAGTCATTCACTATCAATATACTTCAACCAAATATTTGTACCGTCGGTCTGCATTATTATTTCCATTCAACTAATGTTTATGCATATATGCAACGGCTCAATGAGCTTTCCCAATCTGGTGGATCCTCAATTTGCAATCTTCCTTCATTTTATGTAGGGACTCATAGGAAGTACCTTCTTTAATCACAGCTTTTTCCGCATTGCTCTTGAGCTCTTTGACTCTAGCTCTCATCATGTGCCCTTCTTTCTCCACCATTATCGTCCTCACTAACTTCTCTATCTCCTCCCTCCCCACAATCTTCTTCGACGGCAGCTCCTTTGGCCGGATTGCCACCCCAATCTCCTCCGTGAGGAGTGTCGCGTTAAGCCTTTGCTCGGCATATAGTGGCCAAGCGATCATGGGCACTCCATTCACTATGCTTTCTAGGGTCGAGTTCCATCCACAATGAGATAGGAAGCCACCCACGGATGGATGGCTCAGAATATCCACCTGTGGGGCCCACAATGGGAGTATTAATCCGACTTCCTGTGTACGTACTGCGAATTCCTCCGGCAGAAACGTCAAAAGCTCTTCGCCATTGCCCACCTTCCCCGCATCAAAGAACGATCCATCCAGAGATTTGGTGGTTGGTTCTCGGAGTACCCATACAAACCTATGGAATTATATATTCGTAAGATGAAGGAAATTATCAAGTATATAACCAATGGACACTAAAATGAATCTTAATTTATACACACCACACTTTTCTATTTATCCTTTTTGGATTGTTATCAGGTTTTTCACAAGTGTGAAAAAAAATTACACGTTCATCATCGGATTGAATTATATCTGTACCACGAATTAGTTCTGTATAACGAATTCTTTCGCGTATCAACGCTACTAAGGAACACGCACAGCATTTGATAAATTGTAAACAGTACCTTTGTCGGCTTAGCTCCAATCCCCAAGCCAGCTCGATCAGCTGCTCAGCCGACATAGTCCCTCCACTTCCGAACGAGACGAACAACACCGACTCGCTCGGCTGCTTATCCAGCCATTCCAGCAGCTCCTTCCCCAAACCGGCCGGTCTAACCGGTCTAATGAGCGGCCCAACAGTATATACTGAACCGTTAGCGACCCGGCCCAAGAACTCCTCATTCCTCAGTGCGGCGAGCGTCTCGGCCTCCAAATCCTCCCACACATTCAACAAGATTCCATCTCCCATCGGGACATTGCCAGCCAGCCGCACGTACTCGCAGTACTGCTGGTCGGACCGGTCTAGCATCGGGTCCACCACGTCCTCTGGTCGGACCGGCTTGCAACCTGGGATCTCGAGCGGTTCGGTCTGGTCCACGTACTCTCCCTTCACCTTTTTGTCCAGCGTCGGTGAGTATATGAACAGCGCAAGAAACCATGCATTGGAAGGGACATAGACGTATTTGGGTATCCCCAACTCTTCGCCAATGCACAGATGCTCCGCCCCGAACAAGTCCACGATGAGAACATCGGGCTGGGCCTCCATCTTTGCGAGCGCCGACCTGAATGCTGGCCGGGCCTCGCGCATCATGACCACGAGCCTCGTGACCACGGCGGCATCTGGGCTAAGGCCTGCAGCCAAGAGGTCGGGGGGCGGGAGCTCCACAACGTCTAGGAGTTTGGGGGTCACGGCGGACGCGATGATCTCGGCCTCGGCGCCGGAGGCCTGCGAGGGGAGGACAAAGACGGTCACCTCAAAGCCGTGGTCGGCGACAAGGCGCTTACTGAGCTCAATGACAGGGATGAGGTGGCCCAGGCCGGGGCTTGAGAGGAGAGCCGCACGGAGCCTTTTCGGCTTCTCCATCGATGAATTGAAGGAAAAGAGGGCGAAAATCCTTGGAAAGAAGCGAAGCGGAGAATTTGTACGAAGAGGATGTTTTGCCGGAAACACAGGTTTGGTGGGTACTTGTCGACAGGCTAACGGGATTTTATATAGTTGCAAGTATCCGCTCAAGAATCGCTTGAGATTCAACGTGCCTGAATTACAGATAAGCTCAGACTCGTAGAGTCAACTTGACAGGCTAACGAGATTAATTAAGCTTCTAACGAAGAATTAACTTGTTTAACAATATAATGTATATAGATAAATAAAAAAAAAGACAAACAGGCGTTTGGTGGCGCCCTAAGACAATTCTACGACGCTGCTCAAGAAAAGACAGGATGGTTCATATAATCATGACCTAATCTTGCTTCTCGCCTGGCCCCTTCCATGCGAGATTAAATTAAGCTTCTAAGATAATATTTTTAACACATATTATATAATATCACAAGAGTGAACGAAGAATTAAGTTGTTTAACAATATAATGTATAGAGATTTAAAAAAAAAAGAAACAGGTGTTTGGTGGCGCCCTTAGACAATTCTACGACGTTGGTCAAAAAAAAAAAAATTAAAAAAGGGGGGGAGGCGGCTGAGGACTCATCCCTCAGCCCCTCAGCCGCCTCCTTTTTTGTAAGTCTTCTCCCAATCAGACAAACATAGAAGCCCTCGGTCCCCTCCTTTTTTGTAAGTCTTCTCCCAATCAGACAAACATAGAAGCCCTTAGCCGCCTCCTTTTTTGTAAGTCTTCTCCCAATGAGACAAACATAGAAGTTCAAGAGATCACGATTTGGCATACTTGTTGGGAGCACAAAGCAAAATTTGACACCTCAATGATTACCACCCACTTTCTCATTAACCATCAAATCAATCACGGGCAAGCCCGGCAGTGAGAAATTGCGAACTATATTAACGCATTTGCCGTGCATCAAGTCTACATTATCATGTGCCCGCGTGCTCCAAAGACGTGAAAATTACAGCTTCTACACTTCCACCATGCGTGGAGGGTGACCACCCAAAAGCTCCAAAAGCTACTGATCTTATCTTCCAGTTTGGCTGGGATTGCGGTCCCAACGGCTCGCCCAAGTCAATAAGTTGGCTGACCGGTAGAAATCGGTCCAATACGGCGAAACATTTCCCGGTCCCGATCGCTGTAAAGCTCGCACGAGGTATTGAAAAGTCCGTTGCTTGCTATCGATCCCGTTAGCTGAAGTTATTGCTGTCACCAAAGTCTTCCTCCAAGTGACTGTTGCCTACGCCGCAAGAAGCTGCGTTCGTCAACGTTCGCATTTAAGTTTCATGATGGGCGATGATGATAATTAAAGTATCTCGTGCGGCGAGATTGACGTGGGCATTGATACCGAGGGAAATTGTCCAAAAGGATTTGAACCTACTCGCCAGTCACGGATTTTATTCTAAACCTTTTATATTGATCGAGGTAATCCTAAACATTTTATAATGATTCTTTTAAGGTGCGCATGACAAAATTTCTAGAATAGAAATTGATTTCTGACCATAAATTGATTTCTGACCAGAAATTGATTTATTAATTTATATTCCATGGACGAGTTTCTGAATAAAGAAACACGTTTGATAACAATTCAAAAATTTTATTTCTAAAATAAAAATGCATTTGATAACGGAATAAAATTTCTAATTCACAACCGACGTCTATTGGTCGGAGTCTGAAGTTTCTATGATTGGCTTTCGGCATCCGATGACTGGCAATGGACGGCCGAAGTCTGAAGTCCGACGTTCGGCGACCAGCGTTCGACGTTTGGCGATTGGCGATGGGCAGCCAAAGTCTGATGTTCGATGTTCAGCGCCAAGTCTGGTGATCAATGGCGAGCGGCCAAAGTCTAGAGCCTGACACCGGAGTCTAGCGACCGGCAACTGGTGTCCAACATCTGGAATTCGACGTATAACATTTGACATCTAGAGTTTAGCGACAGGAAGCCGACAGCAGGTGGCCAATGGCAGGAGTCCCGTGGCGGGTGGCAAGCGGCGGTTGGTGGCGAGCAACAGACGGTCACTGATGAACATCCGGCGACCAATAGTTGGCAACGAGCGGCTGGAGTGCGGTGGCCAACGGTCAGTGACTAGTGGCCGAGGCTGGTGGTGGTTGGCCGGTAACCGATGGTGAGCGTCCGGAATCCCACGAGCGGCAAGTAGGTGATAGGCAAAGTGACGAGTGAATGATGAGAAAATTTTGATTTCTTATTTCTATTCCGAAAAAAAAAACTAACAATTTTAATTTCTAATTTCTGCTCTAAATCTATTTCTGGAATAGAAATCTGTTCTAGAAATAAATAAATAAAATTACGTTACCAAAATGATTTCTATTCCAAACTTGTTTCGGGGAACATAAAAACAAAGAAATAGAGAGGAAGAAATTTTGTCATGCGAACCTTTAACGTATTCCATTCAGCTTATTTAAATCGCAAATTGCCAATATGGTAGTTTGGTTAGCTTGGGTATCTCAACTAGCAACCGACGTGGATGATTTTAAACTAAACAAAACAGTTTTGTAGTTTCTTATAAATTTTATAATTTTTTTTTTTTTTTCATTTTTCTTTTTATACTGTTCATCTTCTTCCCTACTGATCCTGAGCCACATGCAAGAGCGACACAACCCTCATCAGTCAAAGGCGAGGGTTGCAGCCCTCGCCTAGATCAGGCAAGAGTTGTGCGACCTTGCTTGTCGCAAGCAAGGGTTGGCGGCCATCGCCAAGGCCCTGACCACTAGAATCCAGGAAGATGGAGGAAAATAATAAAAAGAAATGAAAATATGAAAAATTGAAATTTTTTTCTCAAAACGACTTCATTTTGAGCTATGTTGGACATATTAGATTGTCTATCGTGTCATATAGGACAAATGGCATTGATTAGTCCACGTGGATAAGCTCGAAAAAATAAATTGGAAAATCATCAAAAGTCTTAAAATTGCAATGATCAAACTAGAAAATTTAGAACTAAATTGACGGCCGTACAATAAATTTAGAATTTTTGAACAATTCTCCTGTCAATAACATGACAACATTAAAAGGATAATACAGTGTTAAAGACGTGTCTTCGTGGAATAGCGGGAAAAGAAGAAGAAGAAGAAGAATTAAAACCGTTAACTGAGAGAAACCTCCATTGGTACCGACTCCTTTGTGGCAATCCACAAGACATAATCTATGACTAAACGAGTCGATTGGTTTCTCCCAAAACTAATTCTGCCTTTTTTAGAATTCACTAATATTGGAAGAGATCTCCACATACGGAAACCCTTTTGCGATGCATGTGGGCTTGTCGAGAAGGGAAAGTCTCGCACAAGTTAGAAAGCTCAGTGCAAGCTTGAGCCCCGTTTGACCAACTTCTGTGAGAGTTTTCAGTACCTACAGAGATCTGCTTAACGGTTCAAATGGGGCCTTGAATCCATTGGCCTCGTCTTTGCCATCTAATGATGTCAAATCGAAGCACAAACGAGACAAGTTGGGGTTCGAGTGGCTGTCCAAGTGCTTGCCAAGTTGCATGTTTGAAGCCACGGTTCGGAGCTTCAGATGTGCTGCCCAATAGATAATGGCAGTCCTGAAGTTCTGTCCGGATTCATCTTTTACTCCATCGAGGTGGGTTGTTGTAGGATGAGCAATGTGCCCGTTGACATGGAAATTTTTGGGGCCAAAAAGTTAAAAATTCTCATTGGCTTTCACTTTCATCAAGTTAAACATGGAATTACTTGGTCAAGGAAGCTCCTTTTGGAGAAAAGATTAAGGAATAAAATGCTAAGCATACGCACAAGCATGATAATGACTCGACAACAGTATTTACTCATGCGTCAATTAAAGCAAGGTTGAGTAGTTCTAGGTTGGTCTAGATTCCACTTCCAATTTAGAATCTACTCATTAGAACTAGTTCTTAAATTTTGGAACTTACAACCTGCTTTGCATATCTTATAATCTAAACTTACCCCGTTACGTGCTGTAATGAATCATCACCTTTAATGACTATTATTTACTGTTATAATTCACTGATCACAACTCATATCTAAACAAACAAAGAGTATGAAATATTAACAAAGTAAAAATTTCTATCATGAATATTGTCAAAAAATGAAAGCTTAGATTAGTGGTTCCTATTTACATACTCATCATCGAACACCATAAAATACTATAGGATTGTGTGAGGACATAGACCAAGAAGAATACAAAAACTTGTTCTTGAAACTTACCCATTTGGACTGCTGGACAAATTCTGCAATTTATGCTACTACCCTAGAACCATACTTACCCCTAAATTAAAGTATTTTAAATCGACACGTAGCACCATATAGAGGGAAATTGCTATCCGTGGCCAAAATAGTTAGTAATATACTCTATATATACGCTCTTCATACATATATAGAGCGATTATCTCAACCAAAATTTTCAAAATATTGTTTAAATAGTATCGCTTTTGTGCATTTATCTCCACCGTGATAAGTCAAATTCACTTAATTGTTTAGAATACATACTTATCAAATGCAATAATTGTTAATAAGTGTCCTGTGGCACTTTCTGATAGGATTTATATTTATATATGTACTGAATAGACAAACGTTAATCGTATCATAGAAGATTAGAGCACAAGCACATCGTTTGTAATTAGGACGATGTTATTCTTTTTCGGTGGTTTTGATTAACTCCGGGTATATATCATGTAGTATCGAATTTTATCCTGCTGTGCGGTCAGTCAAATTCATGAGGAAGACTTCTCCAAAATCTTGTGTTTGGGTCCTTTTCGTGAACATGTCATAATGTTTTGCAATTGTTAGGAAAAGAAGAAGGAAAAGGACAAAAACGGATCACAACTTGACTCTTCCCATCGAGGCCTTTTTGACCGGGGGTTCATCACTTTTCAATGAATTTGAAATGATTGCAAGGTCGGAAGCTGATAATAATCAAAATAAATCTTCTAAATCTAATATATGAATGTGAATTCAATTTTAAATCTTTTAAACCTTTTGAAAATTAATACAATTCTTCAATCTAATTTTGATTGAAAATTGCCGATATAAACGTTAATTAGTTTACGTGGCACAATTGACATATGATGTGTATAATTTTTTGTATTTTTTAATATATTATTTCTTATTTCATTGTAGCTGGCGCTCATTGACCACTGGATGAGGGCAGGGTTGGCCTCAAGCGAGGCTGCACTCGTCTAAATTGGTAATGGCTCATAGGCTCTCATCAAATAGCGATGATTATAGTTGGAAAAAAGGTACATAAAATAAAAATACATATATTTAGAAAATTTTTAATCATATTATAAAAATTATTTACATCGGCACAAAGCATGCTATGTCGTATGGACATTGGACAGTATTGGTGAATTTTTAAAATCATAAAATTAAATTGGTTAAATTAATATGTTTAGAAGTAAATTGATATTCATATAATAATTTTTTTTTTTTTGACAATTTTCCTCCCGTCCTGTCAACTGTCAAGAGACGGATGGAGCAATCAATGGCCTTGAGCATGCAACTTGCCAGAAGATTCCGATTCCCAATCAATGGCCTTGAACATGCAACTTGCCAGAAGATTCCGACTCCCCAAAGAGACCGTTTCCCTCAGTCCAGAACGTCAACTCCATTGATTGAGGGCAACATCAGCCATTTTGGCCAAGCAAAACAGTGTCTCGAACTTAAAGCTCTCTTGAAAATTCTTCCATTGCCATCAATTCATGGAAGCCTTCGTTCAGATAATTGCTGGCCGAAAAAAAGATGGCTCAGCACACAAATACATATCCACTTCCTCATGCGCGCACCTTCGACATGGGATTCGCGAAACTCAAAGGCCCCAGGGTTGCTGCTTTTGGTGGGGGAATTGAGGGGATTTCAAGGAAACTTAATCACTATTGGCCGAACCAATTTGGAGAAAATATTGCGCCAATTCGCTATCACATGATTTGTTAAACTGATGAACGAGCAATTGGCATGTAAAAACCCATGGGTTCCAGACCATCTTGAGCGGGATATTTCAAATGGCTAATCATTCTTGTCAATTCTTAAAAAGTGTCCCATATGATCGATTTCCAACTTGCAACATCCCTATTAAAATGCTGGAGAGCATAGTCAATGCATGCAGGCGCGAATGGGGCCGCTTGCATTATTGAGATTGCTATCTTCGACGATGTGCACACTTTCCTCTCATTGATTGCCAAGTCTTATTGGCATTTGGATTTATTAGCCATTTAGCTACCAAGAGCCAATGTTCTTAATCGCATCCATGAATAAAATCTAAGGTTAATACGACGAAAAATTTGGAATTAGTACATTTATGATAAATTTATTCGAATTAATTTTTTAATAAAAAATTTTCAAACTATATATTTATGACAAATTTATCATCTGTTAATTTCAATTAAATTTTATTGTTAAATTGCTAAGTTAGATAACATATAGTAATTAACGATTGTACCAATTTGGGGTTTTATCTTCCATTTCTTACATATATGTCGATTTATAGTTTTTCGTTTTATTAATCCAATTTAATTGAAATTAATATAATATATTAGTTTAAGGTTTTTGGTAGTAAAAAAATTAGTTTAAAGTAAATTTATCACATATGTATTGGTTTGCGATTTTTGATAATCAAAAAATTGATTTGTTTTCATGATATTATCCCTAAAATATATACAATTTTATTTTTAAGAAATACCATAAATTATCATAAACTTTTTCTCCAAAATCACATTAGACCATGTATTTCTAGAACCTTGCTTGACAATTTGTTCTATCCCTAATGCTCTTTGAAAAATTTTTTATAAGATATTTGTTTTGCATTTCAGATTTCGTCTGCAAAAACTGTTTCAAGGTCTAGGCATCGTTTTGCATGAAAAAGATTTAAAATTCACACAACAACCGATTCACCCCATCTTAGCTATTAAGTTTAGTCCATTTCAAGTCGTACCCTCTTTAAAGTGATCTATGGATAATTTTCCTCTGGACACATGGAAATGTTAAAGTAGTTTGATATGGCACAAGTCTAGACCTATCAAACAGGTGGGTTGATTGGTCGAGTCGAAAATGATTCGATCCAAATTGACTCATTTAATATATTTTGACTCATTTCCATTGGATACAAATATAATAACCCATACCCAACCCAACTCAATCCATACCTGATGCAATCCATATTACAAAAACATTTCCATATATGACTCAATCTAGAAAAAAAAAAAAAAATTCTTATTTCTTGAAAAAAATTATATTACTTAAAAACTTCCGTGCAATAAATCCAGTGGACAATTTTTATATTTTTTAAAAAATAATAAATTTAAATTTTTAAATTTTCTTTTCTTATTCCCTTTCTTTCTATCTTTTCCTTTTTGTTTTATTCAAAGTCCAGCATAGGTCCATTAACCCACGCTGACCATAGGGTGAGAGCTGGCCACGAGCGAGGGTCGGACCCTTGCTTGGTGTTGCAAGGATAAGTTGGTGACCGTTGTGTGGATTGTGGATTTCATAGAAAAAAGAAAGAAAGAAAAAGAAAAAAAATATTAAAAAATTCAGAAAATTAATGAAAGCTATAATTAAAAAAACTAATTAAAAATGATCTGATTCACTTAACTTAGGGTGCGTTTGTTTCGTGGAAAATATCATGTTTCCGGAAAATATTTCCCGAAAGTTATTTTCTAGGAAAATGACTCTATTTTCCGATGTTCGGCCAAAACCTAAATTTTGAATAGAAAATATTTTCCATTGCTCGTTAGCTAATTTAATTGTTTAGGAAAAATTATCAAAAATTGAATTTTAATATTTTTAATTGACCAAAAAATTAGTTTTATTTTTTTTATTTTTTTAAAATGAATTTTTAATTATTTGTATTTTTAAAAAATCGATTTTTTTCTTTCTTTTCTTTTTTTTTTCTTTTCCTTCCTCCTTCCTCCTCCTTCTTCCTCCTCCTTTCATCGCCGCCGCCCCCGCCCTCGCTTGACGATGGCCGGCGCCCTGCGGCCGACCAAGACTCGGTGGCCGATCCGGCGAGCTCAAGGCTCGGCCGATCTCGCTCGAGCTCACTACGAGCTCGCCGGATCTTGTAGCGGAGCTCGAGCTCACTTAGATCGGGAGCTCGAGCTCCACCACCGATCCGGCGAACCTCTGGTGAGCTTGGGCGAGGCTCGAGCCCCGCCCAACTCGTCGGATCCGGCGAGCCGTGAGCTCGCCCTAGGCCGGCGAGCTCGCCTCGCCCGATCCGGGCGAGGCCCGATCTCGGCTTTGCCGGATCAGGCTAGCCGGAGCCTCGCTGGCTTGGGGCGAGGCTTGAGCTGGCTTGCGGCCGATCGCCAGACGCCGCCATGGCCGGTCGCCGGTCGCCACCAAAGAAGAAGATGAAAAGGAAAGAAAGAAAAAAAAAAGGAAAAAAAATTAAAAGCTCGATTTTAAAAAAAAAAGAAAAGAAAAAGAAAGCATAAAAATAAAACGAAAATGTATTGGTAAAAAGAAGCAAGATGGAAGAAGTTATGGAAAACGTTTTCCACTTCTCAAAAGTGAAAAACGTTTTCTTCACTTTTAAAGGTTGTTTTCTCCAATGATGGAAAACATTTTCCTTGACTAGTTCATTTTTCATTAAACGAACGCCGGAAAATCCGGAAAACGTTTTCCCTGAAGTCATTTTTCATGAAACGAACGGACCCTTAAGCTTATCAAGTGACCCATTTATGATCTATATAAGCCCATTAAGTTATTAGGTAACTCATTTATTACCCACATAATTGAATATGAGAAAAAATATGGGTTCTAAACTCATCTTGTCATCTCAAGACATCTTCCTCATGGAAATCAAGGAAACTTAATCGGAAAAGGCTGGGACTACCTTAAGACACATAGGCTCGTGCTTAGCTAAGGTGGCTAGAGACACCCCGTTGCAGACCAGGTTTGGCCTAAGCACCTCGTCAATCACGGCCCACCAGGCTCACCCAATGAGAAAGGATGAGCAAGCCAAGCCCGATTACATAGGCAAGGTGGGTTTACATCTCTTAAACACGTTTTAGTTTAAAAGACATAAAATGGAGAATAAATATAAAATTAAAAGGCATATGGCTAAAAAAAGAAACAAAATAAAGTAATCTCATACGAAAAAGAATAGAAAATACCATGAACAAATGACAAGATTTTCACATTGGGAAAGGATTAGAAAATTCATTTCTTTTAAAAAGAAGTAGTATTTTTATCTTAAATATGTTGGGAGGGTTTGAGCGAAAGTCCAGGTTTTGAGGTCGGGCCTAAGAAAATAGGCCCAATACCTTAAAAAAACCTCTAACTAATCTCTTATCTCAATTATACCTTTTGTCTTATAAAAAAATTTACAACTTTATATCTAGTCTCACTTCTATCATAAATTTTGTTTTTGTAGTGTAAAAAACCCTCAACTTTAGGTCTAGTACTAATTCTACCATAAATGTTTTTTGTCTCTTAAAAAATCCATAGCTTTAATTCTAATTTCAATTTTACTCTAATATTGTATTATAAAAGATTGTTACCTTTTACTTGAGTTTCAAATTTGTCTTCATTAACACAATCCCTCTATTGTTGCACTCGGTCTTCATTCACTTGTATGTTCCATCTCTTTTGATTGGAGAGCTTGCACTTGGGATGCTCGAACAGCTCATGATTAGGACTTTTCTATCTCTCAATTGACAATGAGAAATTTTGAATAGAGGGTTAATGATGGAATATTTGTGACCCAAGTAAAAGTTTGTGATTTTTTATGAGACTAAAAATTTTTGTAATATAAAATTGGGACTAGACGTTAAAATTGAGATAAGACCTAAAGTTGGGGGGTTTTTTATAGGATAAAAAGAAGAAGTTTATGGTGAAATTGGGATAGGATCGAAAGTTGAAGGCGTTTTATAGACTACTTGGGCTGCATCAAAGAGACAAGTTGTAATTCCATCACATAGCCATAGAGGTTTTGTCCCTTGAGAAACAAGACAAACTATACATTTCATAGCAGATAATTGGATGTTGTGAGACATAAAGAAAGAAAGTGGCAAGCAGATTCAAATGGAGGAAGTGTAGAAGAGGGGCTTGTCATGAGAGTTATAGTGGTGGTGCCGAGGGCAACACTAACCACCTTTGTGGGGAACAAAAAAGTGAGAAGAAGAAAATTGGGGTTGAAAGGGGCGTTAGCCTTAGATGATTCTTGATACCATGTTGAGACAGAAATCATTGTGTACTTCTATTTAACTTAGATGAATATTTATATACCTAAGAGTACATTCTAGAAGATTTACTTGCAAGAAAAGAAATATATAAGATATAAAATTTTCAAACTTCTAAAGATAAGATTCTAAAATTTCCAAATCTGATAGCCCATATTTGGTTAATAGGGACAAAAAAACTTTTTAAGGTAGAATCGAGGCTAGACCTAAATTTAGGATTTTCCATATTGAATATATATGAATACCCTTGATCGCTCATTTCTATGACAACTGTTTGTGGTAGAGTAATGAAAGCAATGTCAACTCCGCACCATACTTAAATGCAGAAAAGTGTAGGAGTCCTAAATCATCAACGCACTTCTGCCAAATCTAATGCAAATGGCGGCCACCATTGTCAAATCACAAAGATACCATTAGCTTAAAGCATAACAACTTCATCTGCCCGCTTTGAATTGCATGAAATGAACTTGAAACTTAAAGAGTTACGGCCTTTATTCCCGATGCATCTAGGTACAACTATTTTTCATGTGCCAAGATAAAGACTTTTGGCATGCAATGCCTTAATGAGCTTTCTTAAGCTGGTGGGTCCTCATTTGGCAATCTTCCTTCATTTTACGAAGGGACTCATAAGAGCTACCATCTTTTATCACGGTCTATACTGCCTATTCTTAAGTTCTTTTACTCTTAACTCTTATCCCGTGCCCTTCTTTCTCCACCATTATTGCCCTCACCAACTTCGCTATCTCCTCCCTCCCCACGATCTTCTTCGACGGTGGCTCCTTCGGCCAGACCGCCACCCCAATCACCTCTATTAGGAGTGTCGCGTTTAGTCTTTGCTCAAAATATAGTGGCCAGACAATCACGGGCACTTCGCTCACAATGCTCCCTAGGGTCAAGCTCCATCCGCAGTGAGATAGGAAGCCGCCTACTAATATATGCCTAAAGATGTCCACTTGTGGGGCCCACGATGGGAGTATTAATCCGACCTCACGGGTACGTGACACGAATCCATCTGGCAAAAAGCTCAATACCTCGTCAGCAATCCTAGCCTTCCCTGCATCATATTGCAATCCATCAAAAGACTCGATGGTTGGTTTCTGGAACACCCATATGAACCTATGAAATTATACATTTGTAAGATGAAGAAAGTTATGGAGTATATAATCAAATAACACCGATACAAAGCTTAATCTATAATTGCTATGCTTCTTAGTATATTATTTTTGGATTATTATTAGGTCATTTGCAAGTGTGAAAAAAAATTATACATTCATCATTGGATTGAATGAAATGTTTGCAATGAGTTATTTCTATGAACGAAATCTTCCTTATAGCAATTCGTAGTAAATAGCGTGCAATGGATTCTTTACACTGACAATAGTCCAAATAAAAAATATTTTTTATTATAACATGGAGTATTTATTTGGCAAGTAATTCTTACGGGAAAACGCAAACTACCTCAATGCTTTAGCTAATATTGGCTAATGGATTTTGTTTTGATTCAGAAAAATGACTTCATTTTTTTTTTTTTTTTTGCTTTCTTAATCAGAAATGGTTAGAGGAATGAGAAAAATTTCCTACAACCAAGCCTCTTAATAATAAATTACATATAGGAACATCATTCAAATGATTTTTGAACCATTGACCATGAACATAGTAACTTGGTTAAATCATTATTTCTATGGTTTTGTTTATTTCGTGAAAAATGAATAATTTAGAATTTATTTTCTTAAAAAAGATTGCTCCTATCTCTCATAGAGATGAATGAATAAAAATTATTTTCATCGTTTATAAAAATGTTTAGATATAAATTATTGATGATATTGAAAATATTTTCCACGATCAATTATTCAAGTGATAGAAGTAATCATGTTTAAGAAAATTTATTTAAATCATTATTATGTCTTGAAATAGACGGAATAAAGGCAAAAGTTTTTTTCTTGACCCCGGTTCATCAAGGTACGCGAATTTCAGACCGTACCTTTGTTGGCTCAGTTCCAACCCCCAAGCCAGCTTGACCGGCTGCTCAGTCGACAAAATCCGTCCACTTCCAAACGAGACGAACATCCCCGACTCGCTCGGCTGCTTATCCAGCCATTCCAGCAGCTCCTTCCCCAAACCGGCTGGTCCGACCGGTCTAATGAGCAGCCCAACTGTATATACAAGACCGTCAGCAACCCAGCCCAAAAAATCCTCATTCCTCAGCGCCGCGAGCGTCTCGGCCTCCAAATGCTCCCACGCATTCAACAAGATTCCATCTCCCTTCGGGATCTCTTCAGCAAGCCGCACGTGCTCGCGGTAGAGCTGGTCGGATCGGTCGAGCATCGGGTCCACCACGTCCTCTGGTTAGACGGGCTTGCAACCAGGGATCTCGAGCGGTCCAGTCCGGTCCACATACTCTCCCTTAACTTGCTCGTCCAGCGCTGGCGAGTACATGAACAAAGCAAGAAACCATGCATGGGAAGGGACATAGACGTAACTTATCTGGCAGATAAGTCCACGATGAGGACATCAGGCATTTGCGTGGACCTGAACGCAGGCCTGGCCTTGCGCATCACGACCGCCAGCCTCCTGACCAGGGCGGCATTCCTGGCCGAGGCCCGCGGCCGAGAGGTCAGGGGGTGGGACCTTCACGACGTCAAGGAGCTTGGGGGGTTGGGGGTTGGGGTTTGGTTTGGTGGGTGTCTTTAAGCAGTTTTAAATCCAACTTGACAGGCTCGCGAGCCTAATTAACTTTTACGATTTTTTTTTAAAGCATAAGATATTATATGAGTAAATAAAGAAATTCTTAAGATTACGGTACACCAATAAACATTTAAGTGTAGGAAATTATATTTAAGCTTATTAAACTCGAACTTTAACTTGAATTCATTATTCATTTATAAATTGTGACCATTTGTGACACCACTATCAAATGTTCAAGTTGTGAAGTAAATATGTAATTTAATATCTAAAAATTTCGACACTTCTTTTAAGGTGTAGGCTGGACTTTAGCCTAGAACTAAACAGGAAAATATATAATAAGGGGTTTAGAAAAATTTAAACTCGGGACCTTCTTTTACGAAAATTTATGGGACTACTTCTAATTGTTTCAAAAACTTAAGCTATTAGATTAAGATGTTTTAACAATTATTATCTAGTCAAGTTGAATTAAGGTAGCATATCTTAATCTTATATTTGTATCGAGATTAAGCAAGATATTCAATACTCAATCAAGCTCAAGATGATTGAGTTTTGAACCCTAAAAGTGAGTCAAGTAGAGCTTGAACTTGACACCCTATATTGTTAGGATGCATGTGAGTGAATTGTATTAAGGAAATCCCACATTGAAGAATTGATGTAGTGTAGAACATATATCATAGTTGACCCATTACTCATTAACTAAGCTTTTGAATGAAAGTGGGTTCAACTAATATATTGATGAGCTTGGATTTGGGCTCTCTCTTGACGATCTCCCCAAGTGAAGTTATTGGACTTCTACTGCATGCTTCCAACAAATAGTATCAGAGCCTATGTTTGCGATTTTCGGACAAGTAAACATTGTGATGTAGCAACTTGGGCTCGTAGGAAGTTCATGTAGAAGGATGCTTGAATTAGGAGGGAGTGAACCCAACATTGAGCTCACACGTGAAAATAGATTGTTAGTATACATGCGTGAGTGAATTGTATTTAAGAAATTCCACATTGAAGAATTAATGTAGTGTAAAGTAGTTAATATATTCTAGTTGACCTATAACTCATTGATTTAAGTTTTTGAGTGAATATGGGTTCAATTGGATATATAAATGAGCTCGGATTTGGACTTCCTGTTAATGATTTCTCTAGATGAAGGCATCGAATGAGACTTGGCACGAGCCGGTGGTTCTCAATGGATATAGCACCTTCATCACGTGCATGGTAGGTACGAAGGGATTGTCCTAGACGTGTGTGTGTGAATAATTCTTTTGTGCGTGTACAACTAAGTGAAAATGGGCAACTCCTAGGACTATTCAGCAAAGAAATTCGGCTTTTATTACTGCCAAAAACTTATGCGCAAACTCCATACGTGTCGCTGTGTTCTCTGCTTTCGAAGAGGAATCACTTGACTTCATCATTGAGTGGATTACTCATTGGAATTCTCTCAATGCACTTCCGATGGAAAGTGAATGTTCGACTTACCGATGCACGAACACTCGCTCTCAATAGGTTTCATTTCTCATGTCTTTTGTTCGTATAACCTGAAAACTGTTGGACTGTGATTTATACTTCCCGTCCGAGGGTTTTTATAACTTGAACTTTGTATTTTATTAATAGTTTGGACTTAAGCCCATGAATAGCTACTAATTTGTGCCACTTATAAATAATCTTTTTTTCTTTTATAATTGAGAGGGCTATAACAGAAAAAGTGGAGGTGCGGAGAATGTAGCCCTAATTTAAGAGTCAATCGAAATAAATTTTGTGTCTCGATTTCTCTTTCTCGCTTTACTCTTTATTTTGTTGTGTTTGTGGGACTAACCATAATAAAAAGTTTGGCAAGAAAAATCACAAAAGAGGAAATGAAACAAGCATTGGATGTGGAAAGGCTTGGTCGATTCCGTGACGTTGCTCAAGAAAAAGATAGGACTGAGTGCCAAACACCACAAGTGTCAAAACTTGACAATGGTGGATATTGAAGAGCCAAAGGTTTCAAAAGGTATACTTAAGTGCCAAAATCAAATAAGAATATAATATTCAAGTGCTAATGGTGAGAAATTCTGGCCAAACTGCTAACATAGCATTTTCTAGCAACTTTCTTTTACTAGTGTGGCATTTAAAAAAAAAAAATATCAACATGGCAATTCTTTTTAAAAAAAATTCCGCATGGCAATTTTCTTTTTAAAAAAATGTCCACGTGATGCTATAAGCCCCCAAAATTAATTTTTAATATAAATATTAATTAAAAGAAATTAAAAAACTTAATTTAAAGAGAGAGAGAGAGAGAGAGAGAGAGAGAAGCCACAGCTAGCCTTCACAACCCTTGCCACTAGGGGTGTACAAAAGAACCGGGACACGCCCTGACCGCTTGGAACCAAAGCAGAACCGCCCGAAACTAGTGGTTCTTGAGGGAACCAGTCCGGTTCCCAGTTCTAATATATGAGAATCGGTGGGTACTGGTCCGATTCCCGGTTCCATGGGCGGATCCACCCACCCGGACCAAACTGATTATATTATAATAATATATTAATTTTTAATATTAAAATAAATTTCGAAATTACTAATTAGCAAACCTAAATTTTAGGGCTCCATCTCCTCTCACGGTTTCCATGTTTTTATAAGAATTTAGTAAAGTGTATAAACTGCCTTTTAACAACTTAACAAATGACTCCTTCAAAGAATATTTCCGAGACTCACATTGGACATTGTGTTCAAGAATATATGAAGTACCGGTGGAATTGTTTTTGTACAAAGAATTCAGTAAAGCAAAGGTTATAAGAGATTGAGCACTATTAGGGGATAAAGGAAAAGACGATCCACATATGACAATCATCAAGAACCTTGAACTTAAATAATATTTTAGATTTCAACTGAAATGATTCAAAAACAGGAAAAAAACCTTGTTCTCTTCTTTGGTAGTGTTTTTCAATAAAATAAAGAAAAACAATACCCTCAATTAAGCTGGTTTAATTTAAAGAAAAATATTACTCGATATGAAGAGTACTCACGGTGGGATTTGGAAAACAATATTATTATTGGTGAGACCGGTTCCATGAATCCATCCGGGAACTGGACCGGATCGGTGGTTCAGTTTTCAAGTGGATCCATGCAACTAACGAGTGGTTCCCGGTTCCCATTTTTCGGAACCGATCCTTAGTGGGTGGTTCCCGGTTCTAGGCAGGATACTGCCCACCCGAACCATGCACACTCCTACTTGCCGCCACCACCCCACCATCACTTGAAAGGGCCTGCAATAGTGATGCGAGGATCGGATGGGGTTGTCGGCCACTACCTAGGGCCTAGCGACCTTGGCTGACTCTCACTAGCCCTTTCCGGTGATGGTGGGGTGCAATGGTGAGGGCTGTGGAGGCCCTTGCCGAACGTTGCTACCTCCCCACCTTTTTAAATAATTTATTTTTAATAAACATTAAATTAATAAATTTGGTGGCAAAATAATATCGTATTGCACATTTGTTGCTAAGTAAGCATTCCAACGAGTCATGTAGACCATTTATATTACTAAAAATAGGCCACATCGGATTTTCGATTATCCTTACCGGTGTTGGCACTTAAGCGTACATTTTAAAAGTTTTGATACTTAAGTGTTTACTTATGCCAAGTTTTAACACTTATGGTGTACTTTAGCCGATAGGACCACTAATGTCATAATCATGTTTTGCTTCATTTGATGGCACACTGAATCGCTAGGCACTGTTCATGGTTAATACATTAAAGTTAATTGTTTCCTTCACAGAACTATCTAAACGGATGTTTGACTGTTCGCTTTTTTGTTTAAACTAATCAAGATATCCATCCGTTTTTAAAATAAAGATTCTTAATCAAATAAACGTAAAGAATGTTGAAACTTACGATGAGACTACTTCTGTATAATTTGCTTATAAAATATGGAAAAGTTAATGTGTGATCCAATGGTCCCGAGAAATATCAAGCCTTTAAAATATTTCGTTGTCGGATTAAAACACAACAGATTTCGGCCTAAACTAGTATAATTTCCTTTTTGGTTCTAGATCCAATAGTAAGTTCAAGAGGAACATGCCTCCCGGGACCATACATTCGCCCGAAGAGTTAGAGGCGATTCTATAGTCTTCAAAGGACATCTTCTCTTCGACCAAAAAAAAAAAAAAAAAAAAAAAAAAGGACATCTTCTCCATATAATTTTCTCTGTGAGATTGAAATTTAATAAATCTTGATTGTTCAACAGATCTCATTCACTTGATTTAAAAAAAAAAGATAATAGATCTTAGTCTGCTTGGTGGTAATACTTTTCTTTTTCAATCTAACGGTGAAAAGTTTAGGAGACACATGGTGTCGCTTAGGGACCATAAACTCACCCAAAAAGTAAGGGGTGATTCTATGGTCCTAAGGAAGTACCGTGTTCTTATAATTTTTTTACCGTTAAATTGACATGTAACATATCTCAATTGTTCAACAGAATTCGACTTGATGGTTGTGCTAAAAAAGAACTGGCGTGAGTCTTATGGGCATTTTTTTTCTCATATGGCACCGCCTCGATAGGAATCAAACTGAAATTCATCTGGAAAGACTCAAAAACTACCCTAAGGTACATCAGCTTGTGCTCAACTAAAACGACCATAGACAACGCATCCTATACAAGGTTGGCCTGAGCACCTCAAGCACGTCAAAATGCTACAACACCAGGCAAGACGAGGCTTGAATTTGCAAGCGAGGTCAAATGCCAAAGGCTCACCCAATTGCATAGGCAACGTGGGTTTTTGAATATTTCTAAACTAGTTTAAGTTGAAAAGACATAACTTGTTATGAGTTACAAATTTTGAAAGAAGTGAAAGAAGTGGATTTCATAATAATATATAATTATTTATTATTTAATTTTTATGATCCAAAACATATTATTATCCTCACAATAGATTAAGATCATCATCCAATCATTTTTCAATTAAAAAATAAGATGGCGCACGTCACAAGATTTTATATTATAAAGGAAAGGATTAGAAATTGTATTCTTGAAAGGGGAGAATTATTTTCGTCATAATTATAGTGGCAGCTTGAGCAACTATTCCGGCTTTGGGGTCAGGCCTAAGTAAATGATCCTTTTCGTAAACATCAAGTCCTTGCCCGCCACTAAGCCCTTCCTTCGATCGCCTTCTTTTCCACGACGCCTCTTTCCAATCTCTCTCTCTCTCTCTCTAACACGTCTGTGCGACAACTGTTTTTGGGAGTTTTTTACCTTTAATTTCTTCCCTTACTCTCCCCATCTAGATCTAAATATGAGAGTTTTGCTCTCCCGATCTTAGAATTGGGTGCTATTTTCTCTGATCTAACTTTAGACTTAGGAGTTTTCATGAATAAGTACTCCGCCTTCAATTTCAATAGTATTTGTAACAGTTTTGGTGTCAAATTGGTGCTCGTTCAACGTGTTTTTGTTAAAATCTCACACTTGCTAAAGGATTCACTTACAGAAGTGTTAGAACTAAGCTTGTTCGACATGGTTATGTCCTCTCCATATAGTGAGGGTATTGGGGACGCCGAATCTAGGCGCGCACCATTAAAAAACAAAGTTGTAACTATTGATGGAGATCCTGATATATGCTCATCACTAATGATTATGTTGGATTAAATGATCGGCCATAATTACCGATGGAGATCTCAATATATGCACATCACTGATGATGATGTTTGATTAAATGATCAACCGCTTATCCTTTCGTTTAGATATAGTCACAGATCTTATTTTTAAGGATGAGCTTATGAGTATGTCTACTAAACACACTTTGATGATATACCTTGATTTCTGGTTTTTGGTTTGTTTTGGAGTTTTACGGACTTGCTTTGTTATGGTGACATATGAAATTTTCTAGAAATCCTTTTAGCAATCATTTGACAATGAATGGAAATTTCATTTGACACAAAAAAAAAAAAAAAAAAAAAAAATGAAAGCAGTGTCTCCTTAATTCTAAATACACGAATAGGTAGGAGTCATTCACCATCAATATACTTCAACCAAATATTTGCCAGTTTAAGCATTGTATTGTCGGTTTGCGTTATTATTTCCATTCAACTAATGTTTATGCATTTATGCAACGGCTCAATGAGCTTTCCCAATCTGGTGGATCCTCATTTTGCAATCTTCCTTCATTTTACTTAGGGACTTGTAGGAAGTTCCTTCTTTAATCACGGCCTTTTCCGCACTACTCTTGAGCTCTTTGACTCTAGCTCTTATCATGTGCCCGTCTTTCTCCACCATTATCATCCTCACCAACTTCTCTATCTCCTGCCTCCCCACAATCTTCTTTGACGGCAGCTCCTTTGGCCGGATTGCCACCCCAATCTCCTCCGTGAGGAGTGTCGCGTTAAGCCTTTGCTCAGCATATAGTGGCCAAGCGATCATGGGCACTCCATTCACTATGCTTTCTAAGGTCGAGTTCCATCCGCAATGAGATAGGAAGCCGCCCACGGATGGATGGCTCAGAATATCCACTTGTGGGCCCCACGATGGGAGTATTAATCCGACTTCCCCAGTACGTACTGCGAATTCCTCCGGCAGAAAGGTCAAAAGCTCTTCGCGACCACCCACCTTCCCCGCATCAAAGAACGATCCATCCAGAGATTTGGTGGTTGGTTTCCGGAGTACCCATACAAACCTATGGAATTATATATTTGTAAGATGAAGGTAATTATCAAGTATATAACCAACCAACACTAAAATGAATCTTAATTTATACATGCCACACTTTTCTATTTATCCTTTTTGGATTGTTATCAGGTTTTTCGCAAGTGGGAAAAAAAAAATTACACGTTCATCATCGGATTGAATTATATCTGTACCACAAATTAGTTCTGTATAACGAATTCTTTCGCATATCAACGCTAATAAGGAACATGCACAGCATTTGATAAAAATATTTTAGAACAAATAAAATATGCTTTCCTTTTACCCGCCCCGCCGCGCCCCACCCCGTACTGCACGAAAAATTGTAAACAGTACCTTTGTCGGCTTAGCTCCAATCCCCAAGCCAGCTCGATCAGCTGCTCAGCCGACATAGTCCCTCCACTTCCGAACGAGACGAACAACACCGACTCGCTCGGCTGCTTATCCAGCCATTCCAGCAGCTCCTTCCCCAGACCGGCCGGTCTAACCGGTCTAATGAGCGGCCCAACAGTATATACTGGACCGTCCGCGACCCGGCCCAAGAACTCCTCATTTCTCAGCGCGGCGAGCGTCTCGGCCTGCAAATCCTCCCACACATTCAACAAGATTCCATCTCCCATGGGGATCTTGACAGCCTGCTGCACGTACTCGCAGTACTGCTGGTCGGACCGGTCTAGCATCGGGTCCACCACGTCCTCTGGTCGGACCTGCTTGCAACCCGGGATCTCGAGCGGTTCGGTCTGGTCCACGTACTCTCCCTTCACTTTTTTGTCCAGCGTCGGTGAGTATATGAACAGCGCAAGAAACCATGCATTGGAAGGGACATAGACGTACTTGGGGATCCCCAACTCTTCGCCAATGCACAGATGTTCCGTCCCGAACAAGTCCACGATGAGGACATCAGGCTGGGCCTCCATCGCTGCGAGCGCTGACCTGAATGCCGGTCGGGCCTCACGCATCATGACCAAGAGCCTCGTGACCACGGCGGCATCTGGGCTGAGGCCTGCAGCCAAGAGGTCGGGGGGCGGGAGCTCCACGACGTCTAGGAGTTTGGGGGTCACGGCGGACTCAATGATCTCGGCCTCGAGGCCGGAGGCCTGCGAGGGAAGGACAAAGACGGTCACCTCAAAGCCGTGGTCGGCGACAAGGCGCTTACTGAGCTCGATGACGGGGATGAGGTGGCCCAGGCCGGGGCTTGAGAGGAGCGCCGCACGGAGCCTTTTCGGCTTGTCCATCGATGAATTGGAGGAAAAGAGATGAAAATCCATGAAAAGAAGCGAAGCGGAGAGTTTGTACGAAGAGGATGTTTTGCCGGAAACACAGGTTTGGTGGGTACTTGTCGACAGGCTAAGGGGATTTTAAATTGCAACTATCCGCTCAAGAATCGCTTGAGACTCAACGTGCCTGATTTACAGATACAGCTCAGACTCGCAGAGTCAACTTGACAGGCTAACGAGAATAATTAAGCTTCTAATATAATATTTTTTAACGCATATATTATATAATATCACAAGAGTGAACGAAGAATTAACTTGCTTAACATTATAATGCATAGAGAAAAAAAAAAGACAAACAGGCGTTTGGTGGCGCCCTTAGACAATTCTACGACGCTGCCCAAGAAAAGACGGATAGTTCAAGTAATCATGACCTAATCTTGCTTCTCGCCTGGCCCCTTCCATGCGAGATTAAATTAAGCTTCTAAGCTAATATTTTTTAACGCATATATTATAAAATATCACAAGAATGAACGAAGAATTAACTTGTTTAAAAATATAATGTATAGAGAAAAAAAAAAAAAGACAAACAGGCGTTTGGTGGCGCCCTTAGACAATTCTACGACGCTGCTCAATAAAAGACAGGATAGTTCATATAATCATGACCTAATCTTGCTTCCATATAGTGGCGCCCTTAGTCGCCTGGCGCCTTCCATGCGCTAATATACATACACTAAGGCTAACTATTTCGTCTATGCAACCAACTAAATGGATGTTTTAATAAACTTTTTTCCGGAACTTGTCACCACGTTGGTTGCTTTGCAAGTCCTGAGACTCTCAATCATTGAAATGTGGGATAACTACAGTCGGCCTGCATTTGTTGACTTTGGTTATGACAGATGAAGAGCTATGCGTGATTCACGACAAATTTATTGACACCTAAATTTTAATTTTTTTAAAGTCATTTATCGTATGAAAAATTTAGGGATTGAATTCAACCCCTAAACAAAAAAATCACTTGCATGGATCATCTCACATAACCTAGTCGCATGACTTCTTTATGATCCACCATGGATTGATGCAGACGAAATCACTCTTTGTCGCACAACGCCTCCATGGACAAGCGTGCATAGGATCGTCTCTTACAGATATTGATCGATAATTTAGAAGGCAAGAAATGCGACCACGGTTGGCAAATCGAGAATATCCACGGATTGAAAGGAAACAAATATGATGGAGGGAAATCAAGATGATGGAATTGACTCTTGATATATACTTTCCACCGATTCCTCTACGATGACATCTCCAAGATCTCAAAGCAAACAATTCTCGGAGGAAAGAATAAAAAGAGAGGAAAAGAATATGAATTTGATTGGAGGAATAAGTGGAGTATTGACAAGAGATTAATACTCATGGAATGAGCTCGCCAATGGTGAATGGATTTAGATGCATTTGCGGGGGGAAAAGTATCGAAAAAGTCATAAATCTATTGTATTGGTACCAATTCAATTCTAAACTTTTCAATTGGACCAATTCAGTCCTAAACCTTTTAATATTGGTACCAATTCAGTCCATCCAGCCAATTTTGGCCAGCCGGCGCTGACGTGGACATCGGCTAGTGACCGAACACTGACGTGGCAATTTTTATGATTTTTTTTTCGAATTTTTTATTAATTTTTATTAATTTTTTTTCTTTTCGTCTTCTTCCTGGAGGTGGCCGACGAGCCTCCGGTGAGGCTCGCCGGCCACTGGGCGAGGGTCGCGAAGCCCTTGCTAGCCGCCGGCGAGGGTCGTAGCCCTCGCTCGGCCTCGCCCGAGCCGCCTCGCCCGCGGCTTAGCCCAGCTCCCGACCTCGATTTCCTCCGCTTCATCGCTATCGGCTTTTGCTCTTCTTCTCCTTCCATGAGCAGAAAGCCGTGAGCAATCCCACCAGTTGCTCTGATGGCGCAAGCTAGCCTCGCCCAGATCCGGGCTAAGCCACGGGAGAGGCGGCCTTGGGCAAGGCCGAGCGAGGGCCGCAACCCTCGCTGGCGACCGGCCGCTATGGCCTCGCCAGCCGCGGGCGAGGCTGGCCTCACCCAGATCCGGGCGAAGCCGCCTCACTAGCGGCCCCGGGAGAGGCCACGAAGCCCTCGCCTGTCGCCGGCGAGGGTCGCGGCCCTCGCCCAGTGGCCGGTGAGTCTCACCGGAGGCTTGCCGGCCACCTCCAGGAAGAAGACGAAAAGAAAAAAAATTAATAAAAAATTCGAAAAAAATGAAAAAAATCATTAAAATTGCCACATTAGCGTCCGGTCACCAGCCGACGTCCACGTCAGTGCCGGCCGGCTAAAATTGGCCGAATGGACTGAATTGGTACCAATATTAAAAGGTTTAGGATTGAATTTGTCCAATTGAAAAGTTTAGGACTGAATTGGTAGCAATGCAATAGGTTTAGGACTTTTTTGGTACTTTTCCCCATTCGCGGGAATATAAGTAGAAACCAATAAGGAAACTAAAAAAATTGATGCACTAATTTGGAGGTGAATTAGCGAGATTCACAGTTAATTAAAGTGCATTGATAATTTAAAGTTTTTTTCTTTTAATAGTTAGGCCAACGCATATTAATTAGAGAACGTATAAATATAGGGTAAATCCATATTTTTTCATTAAAAAAATCAATCAAATAAAATGTCATTAGAATCGTGTTGATTAAAGTTGTTTAGTCTCATAGCATGGGTATCATTCTTGCCTGTCCTGTGGTAATTAGTGCATATAAGTCAATTTCATTTTAATATAAGCTTCTAGGATTATCCTCGTTTTGTCAAATTAGGCGTGGTAATAAAAAAAAAATGAAAAGAAACGGTATAGACCTCATGTTAATTAGTTAGAATTTCGTGCAAAATCATCCATAGCATGCATGCATTTCGTTTGCATATTTTTCTAAATCATGAATGTAGTAACTTTTTGATGATGAATACATATTTCTTTGCTGGCTTCGGGCTTTCTCTCCCTCGCAAATGGGAGAAGTTCGAATCTCCAACACGTCGCAGGTGGACTTATCCACTTCGCGAGAGTGGTGAGTTCCTCCATGGGCCCTAGGGTTTGCCCGCCGGCTGTTGGCTTACGGGTTTCCCTAGGTTATCAATAAATAAATAAAAATACATATTTCTTTGCTATAATCCATTCATGATTTTGATTATCGGATGTTATTTCATTATTTGCATGCTCGTGTGGTCATACCTTACATATCAGTGGCATTGTAAAAAGACTGGCAAATATTGCATCTAAAATATTTTTAAAATAAAGAGAAAATGCATCAAAAGTGCGTTAGATTAATCTAGCATAATCAAGTTCCCGTACCTATAAATCTCTAGTTCATATAAGTAAAATATATTTCCACATTTTACTTGGGTGTCTAATCGACCCAAACTAATTAGTGGTGGCTCTATAGGTAAGTTTAAACGCATGTCGAATTGGTTACCAAGTTGCGATTGGTAGGACTTGGGAGAGTCTATGCTAAATGCAAATGATGGCCTCGCAAGAAGAATCTTCGTTCTTGTTTAGTAATTCACTAGCTTTCCTCTTGGTGATCCACCTATGGGAAGGTCATGATAAAACCTATAATTAAAGAAGAAACAGAAAAACAACACGCATCATTTCTACATGTGATTGGGTTGCTTTTATATACTTTGGTTAAAAAAACTAGTTGGGTGTTGATATTGCTGGGATCATGCATATATTGTAAGGACACCCATAACTAAAGACCAAGCAGAAAAGCAACGTTCATAATTTTTACGCAGAAAACCCAATACAATTAAAACTACAAGGCCGTTCAAAATTTCCACTAATCACTTGAGAATAGTAAGATACACAATAGTTCATCTTTAGTCACACTGCTAGAGGCTCAACACATCGACAATATAATAATACATCATCATCACAAAAGTGAATAAACAAAAGAGTATGAAAACTCTAACCACAGTTGAAGAAGTTGAGAGGAAATTTGAAGAAGGATTTCAACAAACAAGACCAACCAACATGTAGATCCAGATCTTATGAACAACGTAATAAAATTTCAATAGATTCTGACAAGATTTCACCATCAAATCTAAAGTCTCGCTTCCTCTGAGCCGCTATCTCTTTGTTTTCTTTTTTTCTTTGTGCAAACGCTCCCTTTTTTTTATCTCTTCACCATCAAGAACGTTCAGCCTCTTCCTTCTTCTTTTTTTTGTCTTTTTTCTTTTTTTAATAAGATATGTTGGCCCCATGAGGTGGACCCAGCCGATCATGGTTGTTGAAAGAAGGAAATTACTCATTGAAACCAAACCAGATTTTGTAAGTCTTCTCCCAATGAGACAAACATAGAAGTTCAAGAGATCACGATTTGGCATACTTGTTGGGAGCACATAGCAAAATTTGACACCTCAATGATTACCACCCACTTTCTCATTAACCATCAAATCAATCACGGGCAAGCTTGGCAGTGGGAAATTGCGACCTATATTAACGCATTTGCCGTGAATCAAGTTAGTATTTTAACTACATTATCATGTGCCCACGTGCTCCAAAGACGTGAAAATCATAGCTTCTACACTTCCACCATGCGTGGAGGGTGACCACCCAAAAGCTCCAAAAGCTCCAAAAGCTCCTGATCTTATCTTCCAATTTGGCTGGGATTGCGGTGCCAACGGCCCGCCCAAGTCTACAAGTTGGCTGACCGGTAGAAATCGGTCCAATACGGCGAAACATGTCCCGGTCCCGTTCGCCGTAAAGCTCGCACGAGGTATTGAAAAGTACGGTTCTTGCGATCGATCCCGTTGGCTGAAGTTATTGCTATTGCTATCGCCAAAGTCTTCGTCCACGTGACTGTTGCCTACGCCGCAAGAAGCTGCGTTCGTCAACGTTCTCATTTAAGTTTCATGATGGGCGATGATGATAATTAAAGTATCTCGTGCGGCGAGATTGGCGTGGGCATTGATACCGAGGGAAATTGTCCAAAAGGATTTGAACCTACTGGCCGGTCACGGATTTTATTCTAAACTTTTTGTATTGACGGATGTAATTCCGAACATTTTATAGTGATTTTTTTAGGGTACGCATGATAAAATTTCTAGAACATAAATCAATTTATATTTCATGGACAAGTTTCTGAGTAAAGAAACGTGTTTGATAATAATTTAAATTTTCTATTTCTAAAATAAAAATTTGTTTAATAACATAATAAAATTTCTATTTTCAGGAGCGGCAACAACCGGTGTCCAAAGTGGTCGAGTCTGACGTTCGGCGACCGGCATTCGCCATTCGGTGACCAACGGCTGAAGTCTGAAGTCCGACGTTTGGCAACCAACATTCAACATTTGGCGACCGGTGGTCGGCGGCCAAAGTCTGAAGTCCGACGTTTGATGTATGGCGCCAAGTCTGGTGATCGGCGACGGGTGGCCAAAGTTTGGAGTTCGACATCGGAGTCTAGTGATCGGCAACCGACGTCTAACGTTTGGAGTTCGACGTCTAGCATTTGACATCCGGAGTTTGGCAATAGGAGGCCGGCGGTGGGCAACCAATGGCCAGAGTCTAATGGCGAGTGGCAAGCGGATGACATCCAACGGCCGGTGGCAAGCAACGGAAGGTTGCCGATAAACATCCAGTGATTGGTGATGAGCCTTTGGCATCCAATGATTGGCGATGAGCAGCCAATATGGTAGTTTGGTTAGCTTGGGTATCTCAACTGGCCACTAACGTTGATGATTTTAAATTAAACAACACTATTTTGTAGTTTCTTATAAATTTTATTATTTTATTATTTTTTTCTTTTTATTCGATTCATCTTCTTCCCAACTGATCCTGAGCAACATGCAAGGGTGGCACAACGCTTATCGGTCAAAGGCGAGGGTTGCAGCCCTTGCCTAGATCTGGCAAGGGCTGTGCGACCTTGCTTGTGGCAAGCAAGGGTTGGTGGCCATCGCCAAGGCTCTGACCACTGGAATCCAAGAAGATGGAGGAAAATAATAAAAATAAATGAAAAATTGAAAAAGTTCAATTTTTTTCTCAAAACGACTTCATTTTCAGCTCTGTTGGACATATTAGATTGTCGACTGTGTCATATAGGACAAATGGCATTGATTAGTCCACTTGGATAAGCTTGAAAAAATGAATTGGAAAATCACCAAAAAGTCTTAAAATTGCAATGATCAAACTAGAAAATTTAGAACTAAATGGACGGCTGTACAATAAATTTAGAATTTTTGCACAATTCTCCTGTGGATAACATGACGACATTAAAAGGATAATACAGTGTTAAAGACGTGTCTTCGTGGAATAGCGGGAAAACAAGAAGAAGAAGAAGAAGAAGAATTAAAACCATTAACTGAGAGAAACCTCCATTGGTACCAACTCCTTTGTGGCAATCCACAAGAGATAATCTATGACTACACGAGTCGATTGGTTTCTCCCAAAACTATTTCTGCCTTTTAGAATTCACTAATGTTGGAAGAGATCTCCACATACGGAAACCCTTTTGCGATGCATGTGGGCTGGTCGAGAAGGGAAAGTCTCGCACAAGTGAGAAAGCTCAGTGCAAGCTTGAGCCCCGTTTAACCAAATTCCGTGAGAGTTTTCAGTACGTACAGAGATCTGCTTAACGGTTCAAATGGGGCCTTGAATCCATTGGCCTCGTCACCGCCATCTGATGATGTCAAACCGAAGCACAAACGAGACAAGTTGGGGTTCGAGTGGCTGTCCGAGTCCCTGCCAAGTTGCATGTTTCAAGCCACGGTTGGTCTAGATTCCACTTACAATTTAGAATCTACTTTATTAGAACTGGTTCTTAAATTTTGGAACTTACAACCTGCTTTGCATACCTTATAATCTAAACTTACCCCGTTACATGTTATAATGAATCATCACCTTTAACGACTACCATTTACTGTTATAATTCACTAATCACAATTCATATCTAGACAAATAAAGAGCATGAAATATTAACAAAGTAAAACTCTCGATCATGAATATTGTCAGAAAATGAAATATGATATTAGTGGTTCCTGGTTACATACTCTTCATCGAACGCCATGAAATACTAAAGGATTGTGTGAAGACATGGAACAAGAAGAATAAAAAAACTTGTTCTTGAAACTTACCCATCTAGACTGCTGGTCAAATTTTGCAATTTATGGTACTACCCTAGAACCATGCTTACCCCTAAATTAAATTATTTAAAATCAACACATAGCACCATATAGAGGGAAATTGCTATCCGTGACCAAAATAGTTAGTAATATGCTCTATATATACGCTCTTCATACATATATAAAGCAATTATCTCAACCAAAATTTTCAAAGCATTGTTTAAATTGTATCGCTTTTGTGCATTTATCTATACCATGATAAGTCAAATTCACTTAATTGTTCAGAATACATATTTATCAAATGCAATAATTGTTAATAAGTGTCCTGTGGCACTTCTAATAGGATTTATATTTATATATGTACTAATAGACAAACACTGATTCGTATCATAGAAGATTAGAGCACAAGCACATCGTTTGTAATTAGGACGATGTTCTTCTTTTTTGGTGGTTTCGATTAACTCCGGGTATATATCATGTAGTATCGAATTTTATCCTGCTGTGCGGTGAGTCAAATTCATGAGGAAGGAAGACTTCTCCAAAATCTTGTGTTTCGGTCCTTTTCGTGAACATGTCATAATGTTTTGCAATTGTTAGGAAAAGTAGAAGGAAAAGGACAAAAAAACGGATCACGACTTGACTCTTCCCATCAAGGCCTTTTTCACCAGGGGGGTTAATCACTTTTCAATGAATTTAAAGTGAATTGCAAGGTCGGAAGCTGGGCTTCCCATGGACAGAGATAATAATAAAAATAAATCTTCTAAATCTAATATATGAATGTGAATTCAATTTTAAATTTTTTAAATCTTTTGAAAATTAATACAATTCTTCAATCTAATTTTGATTGAAAATTGCTGATATAAACATTGATTAGTTTACGTGGCACAATTGACATCTAATGTGGATAATTTTCTGTATTTTTTAATATATTATTTTTTTTACTTCATTGCAGTTGGTGCTCATTGACCACTGGACGAGGGCAGGGTTGACACTTGTCTAGATTGGTAATGGCCTACAAGCTCTCACCCAATATCGTTGGTTATAGTTGGAAAAAAAGAAGTGCATAAAATAAAAATACATATATTTAGAAACTTCTTTTAAAAAATTATAGAAATTATTTACATCAGCATTAAGCATGCTATGTAGTATGGTCAATATTGGTGAATTTTTTAAAAAACATAAAGCTAAATTGGTTAAATTAATATGTTTAGAATTAAATCAATATTCCTACAATAATTTTTTTTTTCTTTTGACAAATTTCCTCCCGTCCTGTCAAGGCAATCAATGGCCTTGAACATGCTAATTGCCAGAAGATTCCGATTTCCCAAAGTGGCCGTTTCCCTCACTCCAGAAGGTCAACTCCATTGATGGAGGGCAACATCAGCCATTTGCCCAAGTAAAACGCTGTCTCGAACTTAAAGCTCTTTTGAAAATTCTTCCATTACCATCAATTCATGGAAGCCTTCGTTCAGATAATTGCCGGCCGAAAAAAAAATGGCTCAGCACACAAATACATGTCCACATCCTCATGCGCGCACCTTCGACGTGGGATTGAAGTCGAAGGCGAAACTCAAAGGCCCCAGGGTTGCTGCTTTTGGTGGGGAATTGAGGGGATTTCAAGGAAACTTATTCACTATTGGCCGAACCCATTTGGAGAAAATGTCGCGCCAATTTGCTATCACATGATTCATTAAACCGATGAACAAGCAATTGGCATGTAAAAACCTGTGGATTCTAAATCATCTTGAGCGGAATATTTCAAATGTCTAATAATTCTTGTCAATCCTGAAAAGGTGTCCCATATGATTGATTTCCAACTTGCAAACATCCCTATTAAAATGCTGGAGAGCATAGTCAATGCATGCAGGCACAAATGGGGCCGCTTGCATTATCGAGATTGCTGTCTTCGACGATGCTGCACACTTTCCTCTCATTGATTGCCAAGTCTTACTGGCATTGGATTTATTAGCCATTTAGCTACCAAGAGCCAATGTTCTTAATCGCATCCTGAATAAAATCTAAGGTTAATACAACGAAAAATTTCGAATTAGTACATTTATGATAAATTTATTTGAATTAATTTTTTAACCAAAAAAATTCAAACTATATATTTGTGAAAAATTTACCATCCGTTATTTTTTATTAAATTTTACTGTTAAATTGCTAAGTTAGATAACATATGGTAATTAACGATTGTATCAATTTGGGGTTTTATCTTCCATTTCTTACATATATGTTGGTTTATAGTTTTTCATTATATTAATCCAATTTAATGGAAATTATAATAATATATCAGTTTAAGGTTTTTGATAGTAAAAAAATTAGTTCAAAGTAAATTTATCACATATGTATTGGTTTGTAATTTTTGATAATAAAAAACTTGATTTTGATAAAATTTGTCACACATATACCGGTTTGAGGTTTTTCATAATATTATCCCTAAAATCTATACACCTTTGTTTTTAAGAAATACTATAAATTATCATCAACTTTTTCTCCAAAATCACATTAGACCACATATTTCTAGAACCTTGGTTGACAATTTGTTCTATCCCTAATGCTCTTTGAAATTTTTTTTGTAAGATATTTGCTCTGCATTTCATATTTCGTCTGCAAAAACTATTTCAAGGTCTAGGCATGTTTTGCATGAAAAATTTTTAAAATTCACACAACAACCGATTCACCCCATCTTAGCTGTTAAGTTTAGTCCATTTCAAGTCATAACCTCTTTAAAGTGATCTATGGATAATTTTCCTCTCGACACATGGAAATGTTGAAGTAGTTTGATATGGCACAAGTCTAGACCTATCAAACGGGTGGGTTGATTGGTCGAGTTGAAAATGATTCGATCCAAATTGACTCATTTAACCCATTTTGACTTATTTCCATTTAATACAAATATAAAAACCTATACCCAACCCAACTCAATCCATACCTGACGCAATCCATATTACAAAAACATTTTCATATATGACCCAATCTAGAAAAAAAAATTCTTATTTCTTGAAAAAATTTATATTACTTAAAAACTTCTATGCAATATAAATCCAGTGGACAATTTTCATATTTAAAAAATAAATTTAACTTTTTGAATTTTCTTTTTATATTCCCTTTCTTTCTATCTTTTCCTTTTTGTTTTATTCAAAGTCCAGCAAGGGTCCATCGACCCACATTGACCACAGGGTGAGAGTTCGTCACGAGCAAGGGTCGGACCCTTGCTTGGTGTTGCGAGGATCAGTTGGCGACCTTATGTGGATTGTGGATTTCATAGAAAAAGAAAGAAAGAAAAAGAAAGAAAGAAAAAGAAAAAGAAAAAAAGAAAAGATATTTAAAATTTCAGAAAATTAATGAAAGCTATAATTAAAAAATAATTAAAAATGATTTAATTCACTTAACTTAAGCTTATCAAGTGACCCATTTATGATCTATATGAGCCCATTAAGTTATTAGGTAACTCATTTATTACCCACATAATTGAATATGAGAAAAAATATGGGTTCTAAACTCATCTTGTCATCTCAAGACATCTTCCTCATAGAAATAAGGGAAACTTAATCGGAAAATGCTGGGACTACCCTAAGACACATAGGTTCATGCTTAGCTAAAGCGGCCAGAGACACCCCATCCCAAACCAAGTTTGGCCCGAGCACCTCGTCAATCACGACTCACTAGGCTCACCCAATGAGAAAGGATGAGCAGGCCAAGCCCAATTATGTAGGCTAGGTGGTTTTACATCTCTTAAACATGTTTTAGTTTAAAAGACATAAAACGGAGAATAGATATAAAATTAAAAGGCATATAGCTAAAAAAAGGAAACAAAATAAAGTAATCTCATACGAAAAAGAATAGAAAATACCATGAACAAATGACAAGATTTTCACATTGGGAAAGGATTAGAAAATTCATTTCTTTTAAAAAGCAAGAGTATTTTTGTCTTAAATATGTTGAGAGGGTTTGAGCGAAAGTCCAGGTTTTGAGGTGAGGCACGGGACCAAGAGGTTAGGGGGAAGCTATATAAATTGATTCACATAAACAACTAATCAATCAAGAAAGATCGAATCCATATATAACTGTAAAACACCGAGATTGATAAGTACAGCAGAATAAAGTATACATGTTTGAGCCATTGCTTCACTTGAAGAAAAGTAGATCAATCTGATAATCAGTGATCTATTGGAATACTAGAGCTTCCTTTTTATGACCTATTTCGATATAGCAGCTTTCAATGAAATTAAAGTAACTGATAGGTATAACATACTTTTTATAGATTAGAGAGGAGACCTAGCAAACCCTAATCAACAGTGTGTCAACTGGGCCCTTCCCATTACAAGCTTCAGTTAAACACAATTGCCTACACTTTACTGTTCACCTATGCCCATTATCAATAGATGACAATACCCAATTTAATCAGATCACTGTAGGGTTCAACAAATATTGTAATATCCATTAACCTGATTATTTAATATAGAAAATTAATTAATTAATGTAAGCCCATATTATAGAAAATTTCCAACATTCTCTCACTTGGGCTCATTAATTAACTTATTTTATTTTGAAAATGATTTTATATTGAAAATGACACTATCAGGCTAATAACTGAAAATTTTGTTTTGTGTGGCCACACCTTTAAAAAATAATATTCCAATAACGGCTTCTCAAAACCAATCCAATCTTATATAATCTCAGTATAGGACCATGGAGATCAATGTCTTAAGAAAATACCACTACACATAACCTTCCATAATCACATAATGAGTATTATATTTTCATGGATCATGGGCCTAGTAGTGTAGTAAGAAATAGTACCAACATGTAATTAAAATATACATTATTTATTATCGGTCCTCAATGCAATTTCTTAACGACATGAAACTGCATTAGCGCAATTTCTAAAAAACATGAAATTACATGATTATATCACAATTCAACATGAGACTCATAATCAGTGATATCCAGTCATCTTTAAACTAAAATTTGTTTAAAGATACTGTTTTATAATTACATTTTTCAGTCAACAGGAGAAAGGATAACAATAGAGTCAACAATAATGATTATTGAAAATAAATGCTTTAATAGATATCATGAAAACATTATCAGTTCACATATAACTATAATATCCAAAAAATACAAATTATATAACTCCCACTAACAAAAGAAATCAAAAGAATCTAAAACACCTATATTTTTTACATGTTCTTTAAACAAAATGGATCGTAAGCCTTTTGTTAGAGAATCAACCAACATGGACTCAGTTCTAATATTCTCAATCACAATGTCTCCTTTTTTGACAAAGTCCTTAACAATATAATATTTTATCAAGTTAATATTTCAATCATGTCATTATTATTGTTTACAACAAAGGTAACTATTTGTCACAATAATGCAATAAGATCAATTATGAGCAATAAGCAATTCATCAAAAATAATTAATACATTATAAACTCTCATTTGGGTAGAGTGTATAATGCATCATTATTTTCTACGGCATGAAGTTTATAAAGTAACAACAACGAGAATTACATATAATTGTCAAGGATTCATCCTCTTTAGATAGATAAATTCTTTAAATCATACATCCCCATAATATAAATATAGAGGGGAATTACATATAATTTTCAAAACATTTATCCCCTTTGGACAGATCAATATTTTTCAATTATACATCCCCATTTTTTAAATTTAGGAATTAATTTTCATGCTATTTTTCAAATTAATATACATAATAACCCCCTTTGGGCGAGTAATTGTATATATTATTTTTATCAATAGGAAACTTCAAAAATTTATGCCAAAAATTCATCAAACAATATGAAACACTGTACAACATGTGCTTCCCAATATCATATTGCATTTATCAAGCAGCAATTTTTGCCACAATTTTTTTTTAATGTAAACATAAATCCAATTGAGTTTGTAAAAGGAATATATAAACTAAAACGAGCATGCAAGCACACTGACACATAGCATGTGTACACACACAAGCACACGTGTACCCAAAAAAAGTAGCCACACAAGCACTCACACACACAACATGCAAGGATGCCTAGCTGCAAAACAACCGGCCACCATATTGTTGCTATAAAATTTCCAGTCAAAACATCTAGCTTTTTGCACAAAACTAAGATCAAGATGACAATGATCATGAAATTGATTCTTATTCAGATTCAGCACAATTTGATGATTCAGAGGTTTATCAATAAAGATTAACAACGGCATGGCATTTTCTTTCATTTGTTTTTGTGGTCGCCACAATGATAGAAACTAAGATCCTACTAATTTACCTAGCATTTTCAAGTGCTCTCTAGAGTCTTGCACATCCGATGAGTTGCACTCACCAGACTACATCCATTGGCCAAGAAAGAGTGCTAAATCCAAGCCAGCAAATTTCTGACCATGATGAAATTGTTCAATCAAAATCTAAGCAATTTTCCAGAATTGGCTTCTTCCTTGTGTATACTTGCTAATTTTTTTTTTTTTTAACTCACTACTTTAATTTGTACTCTGGGTGGGAAGAAACGCTCACATACATTTGGAGGCAGAGAAGAGTCCTTAAAAATCTTCATGCCCAAATGACAACCAACTCGAGAAGGTCAACATAATCTAGGCAATTTTACAAGATTCATTCTTTGACCCCATCAAGAAATATGATCACATCATATATGTTATCCCAAAACATCGATTTGATAAGGGAATGTGACTCTGTCAGAAAAGCAGCAAGACCTAACCTTAATATAAGAAAAGCAATAAAAGAGTTAAAAGCTAAAATTGACAAAACCTTGCACTAACAAATGATCGTGTTTCATTAAATAGGAACCCTAACCGACCTAGACTTAAAAAGGCCATCATCAAACAAGGATTTCCTCCTCAAGCAAAATTCAAAAGGAAAAGGAAGCTTAGTCTGGAAGAAATTAGTCATTTACGTAGTAACGTCGAAGTATTGTTTAATCTCCATATGTAAAGGTCAATTGCAACAATATATTAACAGTAGCTACTGCAATATCTACAATAACTCTGCCGTGCTATCTAAAATAGACCAAAGGCAGCTCAATGGAGGATTTTCGCGTCAGGTTTTTACTTATGCAAACTTGAACTATGGATTTATGTTTGCTATTAGCGATAAGCCTAACCTAGACTTAGGCTGATGAGAACTACGTAGTCCCAAAGATCTATCAATTTTCATTGGCTGAGTTTTATACTATTTTTTTTTTTATTCGTATGCTTCTCATCTGAAAACATACAAATATATATATAAGGTTTAAAGCCGGTTTATCCTTTCTGGTGTCTAATATGGGTCATTTTGCGGCCTTGGATCACCAAATGGATTGTGAGCGACAATGCTCATCCACGAGAAGGTTAAAATATTGCTGCTATCGAGGGTCCAAGGAACCAAAATCAAAAGTCAAAATCAAAACATGAGGATTGATGCTTCTTTGCCCGAAACATACGGATACTTTGCTTGCTTGATATATGTCATAAAGTTTTAGGGTTTGATAACTCTGATAGGGCTAGTAAGAACACCTAGAGGGGGGTGGATAGGCGTTAAAAGAAATTTTCACGAGACTTAACAAATTAGCTCTCTTTAGAGGATGATAGACTGAAGATGTAAATGACTATAAGCAGTTATGTAAAACTACAAATTAAAGTAAGGAGTTCAAGAAAAGAGAATAGAAACACAAAGTTTATAATGGTTCGGTTTAGATCAAGCCTACGTCCACTCTCCCACACCAATAGCCCACTGGCTGGATTTCATTGTGAACCAAAAAAGATTTTACAGTCTCACATCCTTGACTCTACAATGTAGAAACTATACTACACTTTCTCAAGGTCTTACAAGTGTTTGATTTCTCTTTTGAGTACAAGATAAGCTCAACGATTGAAATAGCAAATAACCAAGAGCTTTGGACTTTGGAATTTTTCTTTCACGCACACACTCGAATAACTTGAGTATCTTCCTTATATACTCCTTCATGCCTCTATAACTATTGACACTTTCCAATTGAGTTCTTCCAATCTACCCATTGGACAGAATCAATCAAAGAGATCTCGAGTCATTTAAGGAATGTGATAATAGCCCACCAATCATGTTCACATATACAATTAGGATCTAGGTTTCCATAAGTAGAACTTTCCAAGTATACTTCGTCTTTCAAAAGATCTGATTATCCAAAATTGATTCCAATAAAAATAATTGATCACTATGTGCTATCTCCAGCCGCAAGATCTTTTTCAACCGTACAAACCAAATCCTTGAAGATAAAATTGCATTTGGATAAGTCTTCTCTTCGTCGATCTTGAATCTATCAATGAGGTTAGACTTTGAGAATAAAGTCTAACCGGTCTTCAGACTTTGACAAATGAGTCTTGAATTCTTCAGACTAGACTTTTGGAAAGATTTTGTCAACTTCAAAATAGTTAAGGAGGTTTCTCTAACAATCTCTCCATTTTTTATGGTGACAAAACTTTCTTGCAAATTTGCAAAATTTTAACCTGCAACACTTAGACAAATCGTGATGTCTTATAAAGATAAATTAATTAAGGCCTAGATAGTGTTGATTCTGCAACCACAAAAAACATGTTAATACTGCATAATAAATAACTATTCATCCATAATCAAAATCATAGTCTTAGTTGCTGCAAGAAAATTCAAATCCAAATAACAGTCAAATATCTAAAGTCCATCAGTCCAAAAGCAAACCAAAATCAAACCAAGGTCAAATTAGGCAAAAGTCATCAAAAGAAAAGTTATCAAAAGATAATTCAAATCTGCACAAACTTTTCCCCCCTTTTTATCAACAGCGAAAAGTTGAGAACATGAAAAAAGCCTGGATAAAATCAAGGCTGCTTGGGGATGCGAACGAGCTGAAAATCCCCCATAGACTTGACAGTCTCCTCCAGCTTCCTCAGGTCCTTCTTCAGTTGTGTAATATCCTCACCCTTTGCAGTTGCTTGAACTTGAAGATTAAAGGATTGTACTTGGTTGTGCAAAGAAACTAAAGTGGCTTGATGAGCGGACTGCATATTCTTGAATTCACACTCTAATCCATAAACTTGAGCTTTGATATCCACAAGAAGCTCGAACGGTCTCTTAAAGTCAGTTGTATTATCGGTTTGAGTACTCACTTCAGCAAGATCGGTTTGAGGAGTGTTGACTGATGATGGAATTTCAACATGAACATCCAGACTTGGAGATGAAGCCTCATTACCATCTTCAGGAAATTGAGAGGCATACACATCCTCTAGATCGGCAGGAGAACGACTAACATCACTAGTAAAAACAAGTGAAAAAGTACCCTTTTTTTTTTCAGCAGCTCCCCCTTTTCAGTGCCTTCGAGTGGAGAAAAATATTCTTCTTCTTGCTCTTGTTCTTCTTCATCATCTCGGGGATGTTGTCCTTCTTCCTCTGCACGAGAATCACCATGATTCTTTTCTCCTGCTTGTTCTCTTCCTCTCTCTCTCTCTCCTTCTATTCTTCCTTCCTCTTCCTTTGTCCTCATCACATCTCTTTCTTCATCTATCTGCTTTGTCTCTTCTCTATCTTGGTTCTCTCGATCCTCTGTTTCTGGAAAGCTAACAAAACTCTATAAATTCTTTAAGGCAAAAGCGGAGAGAGTGATGTCATCCTCATCTTCTTTGTCTTGCAAGATGAGTGCTCTCCTTTTCTTAGATGGTTCTGTCATGGGCTCTTTGCCTTTCTTTTTTCGTGCTGCAGAGTTTTGTCTTGCCTTGACAAGGGTTTTCATCTTAATGCTCTCCAAAACCTTATTTAGCTCTTTCAGACACATCTTGGAAACCATCTACAGTCCCACTACCATTGGATTAATGGTTCGAACACATAGAATTTTGGGAAGCTGAATGTTAAAGTGTCTGAACAAACGATTGACTAGAGCAGAATAAGGGAGTTACCCATTGTCCTTCACCACTGTCCTATACATGTGCATAAGGATAGTGTGAGGCAGAGAGAACTTGTAACCAATGTTAATGGCATACATCAACTTCGCTTCAGAATTTGAGACATCAGTCTTTGATGTGAATTTGGGTCTGAGACAATTAATCACAATCTTGTTGAGCGAGATATTGGAGGCATTCATTCTGGAGTATGAAATCCGACCTTCAGCAATTCTATCCCGAACAAGCTCCAAAGTAGCGTGAGCAATAGATACACTAATTGGTTGGAAACTTCTTCTTTCCACCCCCAATTACATCAGCCAAAGTGTCCACATCGACCACAAAATCCTTGTCTCTAACTGTAAATGAAAATCTATTCGCATCTAAAAAGGATAGATTGGAATAGAAATAAGCTGTAAGTTCTAGATGAACAATAGTCGTCTCAAAGCAAAAACGTTCGAGTTGAAGGAGTGCAAACTTCTCCCTCAGATTCACTTTCAACGAATCAAGAAAATCAAAATCTACACTCCTAGGGTTCATCACCCCTCGCTTCAGCAGTTTAGAATCTCTTGTGATCCTTAGAATGAAAAAGATCCGTCCTTTCACCATGAATGTTCGTTGTGACACCCATCCTAGGCTTAAAATGTGTGTACATCCTGTCATCGTCATCTTTCCCTTCAGGTTGATTAAATGATCCAAACTGTGGATCACTTGGGAAATTCGCAAAACCCATTCCGCCAAACTAGCAAACGCAATCCCCATACTTTCCATTGTCTTAAAAAAGTGAGTTTCATTTCTATACCCTTTCTCGCTCAAAAACTCATCTATGAAGGACATTGCAATACCACCTTCCTTCAAAGCGGTGTAGAGTTTGAAAAGAAATCCGGGCTTAAGAGTCCTTACAGGTTCCACATTTTCGATGATTTCTTCCTCTACTTGTTGTTGATGCGGAGGCACTTGAGTTCTAGGCTGATAAGAATGGTGCAGTTGAGAATGTTGTTGTTGACTTTGCTACTACTGCTGTGGAGATTCTTCTTCCTTGGTCAGATCAAAGTGCATAGGACCCTCACGCACATGCTGTGGTCCCCTATTCGCAATTCTAGAAAACTTTCTCTGGGAAGACATTGTCACTATCTTTGAGAGATTTCTCGAACTCAATTCGCGAAAAAGATGAAAACTTTATGGATTAAACTAGAGAGAAAAAAGTAAGAAAGTGAAGTTTTGTATTCTAGGATTTGTGAGTGAAAACGAAGAAGAAAAACAACAGCATATAAAGCAAACGAAACGAAGTATACAGATCGTCATAGAGGAAAAAAAAACTCCCTTTTTAAAATAAACAACTGCCCTTTTTGAAAATGAAAAACTGTCTTTTTGAAAATGAAAAACTTTCATAAATTCAAAGTTAAAAGTTAATAAGTAATGATTCAAAAAGGTAAACCTACCTTTTCAAATTTTTACACAGAAATTTAAATTACTAGCACAGGATTAACTTACAGTCGCAACTTTTGGCTAATATGAGTCTGTTCATCTTCAGACTTTACTGATAAAGATATAATGTTTAGTCTGGTACGAATAGACTCAAATAAACTTTTCTCTCATGTCTTTGTAAATATGTCTGCAAACTGATTCTTCGAGTCGATGAATTGTATCTTGACTTCTCCATTCTGAACATGATCTCTAATAAAATGATGTCGAATCCCTATGTGTTTTGCTATTGAATGAAAAATTGGATTCTTTGTGAGATTGATTATGCTAACGTTGTCGCATTTGATCTTGGTGCATGAGTCTGGTGCATGAGTCTTCAATTCCAATTTCTCTCTCAGCTGTCGCTTTATCAACAAGATTTGAGAATAGCAACTTCCAAGAGCCATGTACTCCGCTTCTGCTGTTGAAAGAGCTACAGTACTCTACTTTCTTGAAAACCAAGATACTGTCCTATTTCCCAGCAATTGACAAGTACCAGATGTACTATTTCTATCAACTCTACAACCTACTAAATCTATGTTTGAATATCCAAGGAGAGTAAAGTCTCATTCTTTAGGATACCACAAACCTAACTTTGAAGTAGTTGCAACATATTTGATGATACGTTTCGCAACACTTAGATGAGATTCTTTGGGATCTAATTGAGATCTAGCATAAATGCAAACACTAAACAAAATGTCATGTTTAAAAGCAATAAGATAAAGAAGTGAACCAATAATACTCCTGTAGAGCTTCCGGTCAACTTTCTTTCATTCTTCGTTTTTGTCCAGCTTCGAAGAACTTGACATTAGTATCTCAATTTTTTTGCAATTCTCCAATCTGAACTTTTTGATGAGGTCTTTTGCATATTTTTCTTGGTAAATGAAAATTCATCCCTTCAATTGTTTCACTTGTAATCCAAGAAAGAAAGATAGTTCACAAATCATGCTCATCTTAAATTCGTCATGCATAGACTTAGAAAACTTTTTGCACATATTTTCGTTAGATGATCCAAATATGATATCATCAACATAAATTTGAACGAGTAAAAAATCTTTACCTTCTCTTTTAAAAAAACAAAGTAGTATCCATTTTTCTCTTAACAAAACCATTTTAAATTAGAAACTTACCTAACCTGTCATACCATGCTCGAAATGCTTGCTTTAATCCATATAGGGCCTCTTTTCAGTTTGAAGACTGAGTCTGATCTTTTTGGATCTTCAAATCAAAGCGGTTGTTCCACATAGACTTCTTCTTGGATAAATCCATTTAGGAATGCACTTTTGATGTCCATTTGGAATAACCTGAAATTTTTATAGCATGCAAAATCAAGTAATAATCTAATTGCCTTTAACATTGCCACTAGTGCGTAGGTCTCATCATAGTCTATCCCTTCTTCTTGCGTATATCATTTGGCCACGAGTCTTGCTTTATTTCTAACCACTTTTCATTTCTCATTTATCTTGTTCTTGAAAACCCATTTAGCTCCAATAATATATTTACCTTTTGGTTTAGGAATTAGTTCCCAAACATCGTTGATGCTGAACTGTCTGAGTTCTTCTTGCATAGCTTCAATCCAGCTTTCGTCAGCTAAGGCTTCTTCTATGCTTCTGGGTTCTATTTCATAAATAAGTGCCAGAGCGCTAAATTCTTCTCGCCTTTTGGATCTGGTGCGAATCCCTTCATCAATATTGCCAATAATGAGTTCTTTAGGATGACTAAACTTGTGCTTCCAGTTACTAGTCGGTCTGACAATCTGCTGATCTTCTACTTCAATTGAGTCTTCAATTTCTATTTGTTGTTGTTTTTTAGAAGTCTGAATCACTTCAGGGGAGATAGGCTTTGTAAAGTCTGGAGCAGGTTCAAATTCTTCAAGTTGAGTCTGATTCAATTGATTCTGCATAGAGTCTTGGAATTTGACGTTCATAAATTCTTCCATAGATTGAGTCTTCCTGTTGAATATTCTGTAAGCTTTGCTTATGGTTGAATATCCAAGGAAAATTCCTTTATCTGATTTCTCCTCAAACTTACCAGTTCGATCATTTGCATTTTTCAAGACAAAATATTTACAACCAAACACATGAAAATAAGAAAGATTTGGCTTTTTCTCTTTATATAACTCATAGAAAGTTTTCTCTAGAATAGACCTTAAAAATACTCTATTAATAATGTAACAAGCTGTAGAAACTACTTCAACCCAAAAACGAGAAGAAATATTACTTTCAATTAAAAGAGTTCTTGTCATTTCCTGCAAAGATCTATTCTTTATTTCCATAACTCCATTATGTTCTGGAGTATATGGAGATGAGAAAACATGCTGAAAACCAGATTCATCATAGAATTTGGCAAACTCTTGATTTTCAAACTCACATTCATGGTCTCTCTGTATACTTAAAATAGCATATCCTTTTTCATTCTGAATTTTCTTGGCGAACTTTGAAAAGTAAGAAAATGTTTTAGACTTATTTGCTAGAAAGTAAACCCAAGTAAATTGAGAATAATCATCAACGATTACTAGGCAGTATCTCTTTTCACCAATGCTTTGAGTTATAATTGGTCCAAAGAGATCCATATGCAGAAGCTGCTGAACATGATTAGTAAAAACTTGATTTATAGGTTTAAAAGAACTTCTAACATGTTTTCCCAAAACACATGGTGTGCATGGATCAGACTTTTGATAAGTCAAACTGGGAAGTCCACGAACAAATTTCTTGGAAAAGATCCTCGCAATCTGCTTCATATTAACATGGCTAAGCTTTTGATGCCAAAGGTTCGCTTCATCTTGAATGGATATTAGACACTGAGAACTCTCTGATTTTATATCCAGAAGATAAATATTCACATGTCTTCGTCTAGTGAAAGATTGAGAAAAATCGTTACTAGTTCTCGAGCAGATTCCTTCTTGGAAATTGATTTTGAATCTAGTGTCACACAATTGACTAATCTGAGTAGACTGTAATTTAATCCTTCCACCAAAGAGACATCGTTGAATGTGAGACTTTTAATTTTTACAGTTCCACATCCAACAATTTTTCTTTTGTTGTTTCTACCAAAAGAAACTTTTCCGCCGTTTAATTGCACAAATTTTATAAAACAACTTGAATCTCCAGTCATGTGTCTCAAACAGCCATTATCCAAATTATGGGGGTGTGGTTCATCCTCCCTCTTTGACAAGAAGGCATGAGGGTTGTAGAGGCAATATCCCCAAGTCGCCAAAAGGCTTTTATTATTTAGACTCATACTTTATTGGTAGTTTAGGTTTAGACCTATGAATATCTACTGAATTGTGCCACTTATATATAATATTTTTCTATTACAATTGAAATCAAATAGAGACACAGGGGTTGCTAATTATAGTGAAATCATCTGCTATATGTAGTCTTAATTTACAAGTGAACAAAGTAAATCTTGTGTCTCAACTTTTCTTTCTCACATTACCCTCCATTTTGTTGTATTTGTGCATCTAATCTTGACAAAAGCTTCAACATGAAAAGTTACAGAAAAGGGAACAAAACAAGCATTAGATGTGGAAAGGCTTGGTTGATTCCATGACATTGCTCAAGAAAAAGAGAGGACCACTGATGTCATAATCATGTTTTGCTCCATTTGATAGCACCCTTACTCGCTAGGCCCCTTTAATGATTAACATACTAAAGTTAAATGTTTCTTTCACAGAACTACCTAAACAAATGTTTGACACTTTTTCTTTTTTTTTTGAACTTATCAACATATACGTCCCTTTCTAAGATAAAGATTCTTCATCAATGAAACATGAACAACGTCGAAACTTATGATGGAACTACTTTTGTGTAATTTGCTCATAATATATATAGAAAAAATAACACGTGGTTCTATGTTTACAGGAAATATCATGTCTCCATAATCTTTTGTTGTTGGATTGAAATACGACATATCTCAACCTAAACTAGTGTTATTTCTCTTTTGCTTCCAAATCCAATGATAAAAAGTTTAAGAGGCACGTTTCTCCCAAGACCATGGGCTTGCCTGAAGAGTTGAAGGCAACTCTTTAGCCTTTAAGAGTCATCTTCTCTGTATAATTTTCACCATGGGATTGAAATGTAATAAATCTAGGTTGTTTATAGATCACAATTCAAATGGTTGTGATATTTTTCTTTTTCATTCTAATGGTGAAAAGCTTACGAGACATGGTGTCTCTTAAGGATCATAACTCACTTGAAGAATACAGGGCGATTCTATAATCCTAAGGAAGCATTGTGCTCTTATAATCTTTCAACGTTCAATTGAATTGCAACATATCTTGATCATTCAAAAGATTTGAACTTGATGGTTGTGAAAGTGCTAGTACGTGCACCTAAAGGGGGGTGAATAGGTGCGAAAACAAATTTTGCGAAATATAATGTAGAACTTTACTTTTAACCTGAGTCTGGTTAACAATAGACTTTGAAGAGGAAATTGGACTCTAACAATTAAATAGAGTTACAAACAAAGTAAAAGAGTTCATGGAAGAGAATAAGAACACAAGGTTTATAGTGGTTCAGCTTAATCCAAGCCTACGTCCACTCTCCCGCATTGACAGCCCATCGGCTGGATTTCACTATGAATCAAAAGAGCCATTACAGTATCACGTCATTGATTCCACAGTGTAGAGACTCTGCTACACTTCCTCAAGGCCTCACAAATGTATAAACTCTCTTTTGAGTACAAATTTACGCTCAACAATTGAATCGGCAAAGAATAAGGAGTTTCAGACTTTGGAATTTATCTATCACGCACACACACGAATAACTAGAGCATCTTCCTTATATACTCTTCCATGCCTTCATAACCGTTGGCACCTTCCAAAGAAGTTCTTCCAATATACCCGTTGGACAGAATCAATTAGGAAGATCTCGAGTTACTTAAGGAATATGATGATAGCCCACCAATCCTGCTCGCCCATACAATCAGGATCTAGGTTTCCATAAGTAGAACCTTCCAAGTATACTTCGCCAATCAACGGATCCAAATTACTCGAATAAATTTCAACTCGAATAATAGATCTTGAGATGGTATCTCCAGCCGTGAGATCTTCTTTAGCCACTCGAATCAAAACTTTAAAGAAATACTCAATTTTTGGATATGTCTTTTTCGACGGTCTAGAAACTGTCAATGAGGGCAGACTTTAAATCTTGAGTCTAGCGGTCTAGCGGTCTTCAGACTTTGACGACAGAGTCTGCAAGTCTTCAGACTAGACTGATGGAAACGTTTTGTTAACTTCAAAACAAATAATGAAGTTTTCTCCAACAAGTTGTGCCACAGAAAATCATTGTGAGTCTTATGGACATTTTTTTTTTCTCAACACAAGAAAACGGTGGAGCAACTTGATATGGCATCGCCTTGATAAGCATCAAAAGGAACTTCGTTTGAAAAGACTGAACTACCCTAAGGTACATCAACTTGTGCTCGACTAAAACGACGATAGCATCGCGTCCCGAACAAGGTTGGCTTGACCACCTCAAGCACGTTAAATACGTTACCCCACCAAGCGTGGTGAGGCTTGAAATCTACAAGTGAGGTCAAACGGCCAAGGCTCGCCCTATTGCTTAGGCAATGTCAGCTTTTTATATTTCCTAATGATTTTTAGAGGAAAAGACAGAATAAATCAAAATTATCTCTAAAAAGGGGACATAAAAAGATAATCTAATACGAAATGGAATAAAAAAATAAGATGGGCATATGACAAGATTGTACATTATAAAGAATAGAGTTAGGAATTTAATTTTAAAAGGCAAGAATTATTTTCATCATAATTATAGCTGGAAAACTTGAGCAACTGTTCCAGCTTTGGGGTCAGGCCTAAGAAAATGATCTTTTTTGCAAACATCAAGCCCTTGCTCACTCTAGACTTTTCAATTGAATCATAAACATTTTCATGTTTTACCAATTGAGTTTTAAATCTTTTCACGTTTTGTTAATTGAGTCCACCAGACTCGCCTTAGTCAAAAATTGACAACGTCGTTACCAATAGTCCTACGTGACACGACCGGCAGTGATGTAGAGATTTTTAATAATTTTTAATATATTTTTCTTCTTTTCTTTTTTTTTCCTTTTTTTCTTTAGCTTGAGGCCTAGTGTGAGTTGACCGCCATAGGCAAGGGACCAAGATGCTCTAGCCATCACTAGTCGAGGGTTTCGCGGGTATTGTAGGCTTTAGGCATCGTGAACTAATCTAGATTAGGCGAGAGTGTTGCAGTCCTTGAGTCACAACCCTCACCTAGACCCCACAAGGACCGCAACACCTTGTTTGGCCTAGATTTGGTGAGGGTGTCGTGGCCCTCACTGAATCTAGGCAAGACAATACGCCTTTGCTCTAGCTTGGGCAAGGGTCGCAATGCCCTCACCTAATGCCAGTGAGGCATTCGACCCTCACCTATGGCAGACGGAGGTTGGCCACCGACCCTCGCCAATGCTTAGGCCAAATAAAAAAAAATAAAATAAAAAATAAAAAACCAAAAATATTATTAAAATTTCCAAAAAATATATGAAAAAATTTCCATATTAGCACAAATAGTTGATGACTATGCTACATAGGATTGTCAGTGACTATGTAATCAATTTTGAACCAAAATTGGCCGAATATACTTAATTGGTAAAATATAAAAAGATTTAGGATTCAATTAGCAAAATTGAACGATTTATGACTAAGATGGTTAAAGTGCAATAGATTTAGGATTTTTTTGGATAATTTTCCCCTCAAATTTGACATTGTACGTGTAAATTCTACTCAACAATATCCCTTAATGAGAGACTCGGGGCAAGTCTATGGTCCTCTGTGGATATAGCGCCGTCGTTGCATCTATAATAGGTCCGAAAGGATTATACTAGACGCAAGTGTGTAAATAATTCATTTATGTGTGTCTACCTGAGTGGAAAGGGGCATTTCTGAGGACTATTCAGCAAAGAAGTTCCAAATTTTATTACCACCGAAAGCTTAATGCACAACCATGTGTGTCATTGGGTTCTCTGCTTCCGAAGAGGAATCGCTCATACTTCATCATTGAGTATATTCCTCGTTGGAACGTACTCCGTGCACTCCCGACGATAAATGAATGTCCGACAAACCGATGCACGGACGCTCTTAGTAAATTTCACTTCCCACGGCATTTGTTCATGAACTCTAAAAATTATGGGGGTGTGGTTCATCCTCCTCTTTGACAAGAAGGCATGAGGGTCGTAGAGGCAATATCCCCATGTTGCCAAAAGGCTTTTATTATTTAGACTCATACTTTATTGGTAGTTTAGGTTTAGACCTATGAATATCTACTGAATTGTGCCACTTATATATAATATTTTTCTCTTACAATTGAAATCAAACAGAGACGTGGGGGTTGCTAATTATAGTGAAATCCTCTGCTATAAGTAGTCTTAATTTACAGGTGAACGAAGTAAATCTTGTGTCTCAACTTTTCTTTTTCACATTACCCTCTATTTTGTTGTATTTGTGCATCTACTCTTTACAAAAGCTTCAACATGAAAAGTTACAGAAAAGGGAACAAAACAAGCATTAGATGTGGAAAGGCTTGGTCGATTCCATGACATTGCTCAAGAAAAAGAGAGGACCACTGATGTCATAATCATGTTTTGCTCCATTTGATAGCACCCTTACTCGCCAGGCCCCTTTCATGATTAACATACTAAAGTTAAATGTTTCTCTCACGGAACTATCTAAACAAATGTTTGACAGTTCTTTTTTTTTTTTTAACTTACCAAGATATACATCCCTTTCTAAGATAAAGATTCTTCATCAATGAAACGTGAACAACGTCGAAACTTATGATGGGACTACTTTTGTGTAATTTGCTCATAATATATATGGAAAAATTAACACGTGGTTCTATGTTTCCAAGAAATATCATGTCTCCATAATCTTTTGTTGTTGGATTGAAATACGGCATATCTCAACCTAAACTAGTGTTATTTCTTTTTTGCTTCCAAATCCAACGATAAAAAGTTTAAGAGGCACGTTTCTCCCAAGACCATGGGCTTGCCTGAAGAGTTGAAGGCAACTCTTTAGCCTTTAAGAGTCATCTTCTCTGTATAATTTTCACCATGGGATTGAAACGTAATAAACCTAGGTTGTTTATAGATCACAATTCAAATGGTTGTGATATTTTTCTTTTTCATTCTAATGGTGAAAAGCTTACGAGACACGGTGTCTCTTAAGGACCATAACTCACTCGAAGAATATGGAGCGATTCTATAATCCTAAGGAAGCATTATGCTCTTATAATCTTTCAACGTTCAATTGAATTGCAACATATCTTGATCATTCAAAAGATTTGAACTTGATGGTTGTGCCACAAAAAATCATTGTGAGTCTTATGGACATTTTTTTTTTCTCAACACAAGAAAACGGTGGAGCAACTTGATATGGCATCGCCTTGATAAGAATCAAAAGGAAATTCGTTTGAAAAGACTGAACTACCCTAAGGTACATCAACTTGCGCTTGACTAAAATGACGATAGGCATCGCGTCCCGAACAATGTTGGCCTGACCACCTCAAGCACGTTAAATACGTTACCCCACCAAGCGTGGTGAGGCTTGAAATCTACAGGTGAGGTCAAATGGCCTAGGCTCGCCCAATTGCTTAGGCAATGTCAGCTTTCTATATTTCTTTAACGATTTTTAGAGGAAAAGACATAAAATGATAAATAAATCAAAATTATCTCTAAAAAGGGGACAGAAAAAAATAATCTTATACGAAATGGAATAAAAAAAATAAGATGGGCATATCACAAGATTGTACATTATAAAGGATAGAGTTAGGAATTTAATTATAAAAGGCAAGAATTATTTTCATCATAATTATAGCTGGAAAATTTGGGCAACTGTTCCGGCTTCGGGGTCAGGCCTAAGAAAATGATCCTTTTTGCAAACATCAAGCACTTGCTCACCCATTAATGGAGGTGCTCGTGGTTGCTCAACATAGGATCAGGTCTAGCCAATCGCTCTAAGCCCATCCCGTGGGAGAATAGTGACAAATGAACAATAACAAATTAGTGCAGTAGAACAAAACAATTTTCCTCTTGTGCAAATCTAACATGAAGTGATAAGATGGAGCATTATTAATATCAAACACCCACAGACACAAGGCGATTGTTTTTTACATAGAAAACCTCCTTGATGTAAGGGATAAAAAACCATGGGATTTGAGTCCATCCAAAATCCTCACTTTTAACAAAATTGGGTGAGCAAAATTCTTCTCTAGTTAAACTAGAGGTGCATAGCAGCAATAACATCAAGGCCACTATTTTTGGCAATATACATGAATTTCACAAGAGATCAAGGTTAAATCAGACCTAAAATGCAAGTTTGGTTCATGCCACAAAAAATCTAATGTATGGGGCTTCAAGTGAAAATCAAATCGATCAAATTCAAGAAGAATATGTAATGAGCATACTGCGAAAATTTTAGCTCATTCAAACCACAAATTGACCTCCAACATCAGCTTGTTGATACTCAGATATTGCCACTTTCCCAAATTTTCGGATTTTTTTTCTCTCTTACTACTATGTCTCAACAAACATTCTTTTCTACTACATAAAGATAGTGAGAAGTCATATTTCTTCATATGGACTATTATATGGGCTTAGACCTTTGAACTTATAATTTATTGGGTTTCCTCCACATAAGAGTCAACCCAGCCTAATACCTCCTTCGATCACCATCTTTTCAGTCGATGCCCCTCTCTTGTGAGCAACTTGTTCATGATTGAGGTGGGGTTTTTTGTGTGTTGAATATCTGTGAATACACTTAATTGCCTGTCAATATGACAACTGTTTTTGGGAGAGTAATAAATGTAATGTCTTCTCAATATTGAATACATGAATGCGTAGGAGTCCTACATCATCAATATGCTTCAAGCAAATTGCTGCTAGTTCAAGAATTGTCCTGTCAATCTGCATTATTATTCCATCTGATGTTACACACATGTGCAATGACTTAATGAGTTTTATTAATTTGATGAATCCTTATTTTGCAATCTTCCTTCATTCTATGTAGGGACTCATAGGAAGTACCTCCTTTGGTCACAGCCTTTTCGGCCATGCTCTTGAGCTCTTTGACTCTAGCTCTCATCTTGTGCCCTTCTTTCTCTACCATTATCATCTTCACCAACTTCTCTATCTCCTCCCTCCTCACAATCTTCTTCGACGGCAGCTCCTTTGGCCGGATCGCCACCCCGATCTCCTCCACGAGGAGTGTCGCGTTTTGCCTTTGCTCAGCATACAATGGCCAGGCAATCATGGGCACTCCGTTCAGTAAACTCTCTAGGGTCGAGTTCCATCCGCAATGAGATAGGAACCCACCTACAGATGGATGGCTCAGGATGTCCACCTGTGGGCCCCACAATGGGAGTATTAATCCCACTTCCCGAGTACGTTCCGCGAATCCATCCGGCAGAAAGCTCAAAAGTTCATCATCACCACCTCCCTTTCCCACATCAAAGAACGATCCATCCAGAGATTTGGCTATTGGTTTCCGAAGTATCCATATAAACCTATAAAATTATATAGTTGTAAGATGACAGAAATTTATAAAATATAGAACCAAAGAACACTAAAACGAAGCTTAATTTATAAATGCCACACCTTTTTTTATAAATTTTTGGGATTATTATTAGGTTTTCCGCAAGTGTGAAAAAAAATTACACATTTGTCGTTGAATTATATATCTACCCGAAGTTAGTGCTGTATAAAGGCTTCTTTCACGTATCAAATGCTAATAAAGAACGGGCACTGCATTTGATTTAAATATATATATATATATATATATATATATATATATATATAAAAAAACATTGAAAAAAAAAAAAAACATAAAACATAAAACAAACAAAATATGTTTTTTCTTTTTCTTAAAGCGTTTAACGTGCTCCACTCCACCTAATGCCTCGTGGAGAACGTTTTGCATGAAAATTTTCTGACCGTACCTTTGTCGGCTCAGCTCTAATCCCCAAGCCAGCTCGACCAGCTGCTCAGCCGACAAAGTCCCTCCACTCCCAAACGAGACGAACAACACCGACTCGCGCGGCTGCTTATCCAGCCATTCCAGCAGCTCCTTCTCCAAACCGGCCGGTCTGACGGGTCTAATGAGCGGCCCAACTGTATAGACCGGACTGTTCACGACCCGGCCCAAGAACTCCTCATTCCTCAGTGCGGCGAGCGTCCCGGCCTGCAAATCCTCCCACACATTCAACAGGATTCCATCTCCCATCGGGATCTCGCCAGCAATCCGCACGTAGTCGCGGTACTGCAGTTGGGACCGGTCCAGCATCGGGTCCGTCACGTCCTCTGGTCGGACCGGCTTGCAACCCGGGATCTCGAGCGGTTCGGTCCGGTCCGCGTACTCTCCCTTGACTTCCTTGTCCAGCGTTGGCGAGTGTAGGAGCAGCGCAAGAAACCATGCACTGGTAGCGACGTAGACGTACTTGGGGATCCCCAGCTCGTCGCCAATGCACAGATGCTCCGTCCCGAACAAGTCCACAATAAGGACATCAGGCCGCGCCTCCATTGCCAGGAGTGCAGATCTGAACACGTGCCGGGCCTCGCGCATCATGGCCGCGAGCCGCGCAAACACGGATTCGTCGGGGCTGAGGCCCGTGGCCGCGAGGTCAGGGGGTGGGAGCTCCACAATGTCGAGAAGCTTGGGGGTCATGGCGGACTCAATGATCTCGGCCTCGGCGCGGGAGGTCTGCGAGCGGAGGACAAAGACGGTCACTTCAAAGCCGTGGTCGGCGACAAGGCGCTTGCCAAGCTCAATGATGGGGACGAGGTGGCCCATGCCGAGGCTCGAGAGGAGCGCCGCATGGAGCCTTTTCGGCGTCTCCATGGACGAGTTGGAGGAAAAAGAGATCGACATCTATGTGAAGAAGCGAGGCCGAGAGTGTTGTACGAAGAGGGTGTTTTGCCGACGACACAGGTTAGGCGGAAGGGGTATTAAATAGTTACAGGCACCCAACTTCGTGTGATTGTAATCAAGCCATTCGATCGGGAACGTCAGTAAGCCGGGGTCCGCTCGACAATTATTTGAGATTCGACGTGCAAAATTTACAGATAAGCTCTGACTTGTCATAGTCAACTTGATATGGTCGCGAGCTTAATTAAGCTTGTAAGCTATCTTTTTTAGAGCATATAATATGACCGGAGTAGGCGAAGCATTCATAAGATTTAACATATAATACAGGGAGAAAAGACAGACAGGCGATCTGATTAGCGTCCTTAGTCACCAGGTACCCATGCTTCAGTATTTACAGATATTTCGCTTACGCAACTAACAAAACTAATATTTTAATTAACTTTTTTTCTGCAACTTGTCACCATATCCTGTTGGTTTTTAAGATCTAAGATTCTCAATCATTGAAATGTGGAAGAATGATGGTTGGGCTGCATCTGAAGACTTTTAGTTATGAGAGAGGGAAGATGTGATTGACGTGCAATTTTTACATGAAAAATCCTTAATTAAAGATAAAGCAAAAAAACAACGTTAATAATTTTTAAGTGAAAAGTTCAATGCAATAAAAATCACAAGATTATTCAAAACTTTCACTAATCATCAAGTATAATAGGATATACAATAATTCATCTATAATCACACTATTAAGACTCAACACATCGACGATACAATAATATATTATCATCTTAAAGGTGAATAAACGAACAAATAAGAGAACTCTAGAAGTTGAGAGACAATTTGAAAAAGGATTTCAACAAACAAGATCAATTAACTCATAGATCTTAATCTCATGAATCACATGCTGAAATTTTAACCGATTCGGACAAGATATCACCATCAAATCTAAAGTGTTTCTTTTCCTCTGGGCCGCTGCCTCTCTCAGTCTTTTCTTTTTCTTTTTGTAAAAACGCTCCTTTTCTTGTCTTTTTCCTATCAAGAACGTTCAGCCTCTTCTTTTTCTTTTCTTTAAAGATGTGTTGCCCCATGAGTTGCACCCAGCCAATCATGCTTGTCAAGCGAAGGAAAATGCTCAGATTGCCTAGGCGTTCCCCCCATGAGATAAACAGAGAAGCCCTAGAGATAAGAATCTGATATACTTATTTTGGAAGCACACAACAAAATTTGACACCTGAACAATTACCAAGAGAGAGGCGTTGAATTTTGCGTGCACTTACAAATTTAAGCCAAGAAATTATAGACCGACACATGAAATTTCTTGTCATTAACAAATCCAAGCATGCACCTTAACAACCATGATGGAAAATCCCTTTAATTGCTTGACTTTCAACAATCATCAAGATTATTATTATTTCATTGGACGCCGGCCATCCTTTATGATACAGCTAGCGTCGACATATGTTTTATTATTTTTTTATATATTTTTTATTTTCTGTCTTTTCTTTCTTTTATTTTATCTTTTTCTTTCTTTCTTCCTGAGATTGCTCAGATCCAGCATCGGGTCCACCACGTCCTCTGGTTGGATTGGCTTCCAACCCGAGATCTCGAGGGATTCGGTCCAGTCCACGTACTCTCCCTTCACTTCCCTGTCCAGCGTCGGCGAATGTAGGAGCAACGCAAGAAACCATGTTTTGGAAGGGACGTAGATGTACTTGGGGATCCCCAACTCGTCGCCAATGCACGGATGCGCCGTCGTGAACAAGTCCACGATGAGGACATTAGGCCAGGCCTCCATCGCCGCTAAAGTGGACCTGTATGATGGCTAGGTCTCGCGCATCATGACCGCTGGCCTCATGACCATGCCAGCATCCTAGCCGAGACACCCAGCTGAGAGGCCAGGGGGCGGGGAGATCCACAACGTCGAGGAGCTTGGAGGTCATGGTAGACTCGATCTTGGCCTCGGCGCAGGAGGCCTACATGGGGAGGATGAAGACGGTCACCTTGAAGCCATGGTTGGCGATTTGCCGAGCTCGATGACAGGGATGACGTGGCTCATGTCTGGGCTCGAGAGGAGCGCCGCATGGAGCTTTTTCGGCTTCTCCGTCGATGAGCTGAGAAGAGGTCGAAATCTATGGAATGAAGTGAAGCTGAGAGTGAGTGAGAAGAAGATATCTCAACTATAACGCAGGGGGAGGGGGTCTTTAAGTAGTTGAGAATCAAACTTGACAGGCTCGTGAGCCTAATCAAGCTTTGAGGATTTTTTTTTTTCAAAAGCATATGATTTTATATGAGTAAATAAAGAATTAAATTTACACGGTATACCGACAAACATGTAAGTGTAGGCAGAAAAATTTCAAGCTTATCAAACTCAAGCTCTAGCTTGAATTCGATATTCATTTATAAGTTGTGAAAATTTGAGGCACAACCATCAATTGTTCTAAATTTTAAGTTTTTGGATGAATAAATAATTTAATGTCTAAATATTTTAACCTACAACTAAGCAAGAAAATATATCATAAGAGAGGCAAATAATGGGTGGGGAAAGATTTCAACTCAAAACCTTCTTAGATGAAAATCTATAAGACAACTTCCAACCGTTTCAAAAGTTTAAGTTGTTAGATTAAGATTTAAATATTTTAATAATTATAATCGAGTTGAGTGAATCAAGGTCATGTGTCTGAACTTCTCATTTGTGCTAAGATTAAGCAAGAAACTCAATACTCGATTGAGCTCGAGATGAGTTGAGTTTCGAAGCTCCTTGAAACATGAGTCAAGTCGAGCTCAAACTTGACAGCGTATGTATGAAATCGACTCAACAATATCCCTTAATAAGAGACTTGGGACGAGTCTGTGGTCCTCTATGGATATAGCGCCTTCGTCACATGTATAGTGGGTCCGAAAGGATTGTCCTAGACGCATGTGGTAATAATTCTTCTGTCTCTGTATATCTTAGTAAAAAGGGGCACTTCAGCAAAGAAGTTCAACTTTTATTACCTTCAAAAGATTGTGCACAAACGCCATGTATGTCGCTGTGTTCTTTGCTTTGGAAGAGGAATCGCTCATCCTTCATCGAGAGGATTGCTCGTTGGAACACACTCGATGCACTCCCGATGGTAGATGAATGTTTGCCAGACCAATGCATGGACACTCGCTCTTAGTAGATTTCACTTCCCATGTCATTTGTTTGTAAACCTTAAAATATGTTAAGAGTGTGGTTCATACTCCTTATCGACGAGAAGGCATGGGAGTCATAAGAAGTCACACCTTCGGACCACCGGATGGCTTTTATAGTTTGGACCTATATTTTATTAATAGTTTGGATTTGGGTCTATGAATAGCTGCTGACTTGTGCTGCCTATATATAATCTCTTTCTTTTATAATTGAGAGTTGTAACATGAGGATGGGGTGCTAATTATAGTTAAATCCCCTGCTGGATGGAGCTTTAGTTTAAAGGTGAACCGAGATAAATCTTGTGTCTCAATTTTTTTTTCTCACCTTACTCTCTAATTCGTCGTATTTGCGCACCTAACACTGACAAAAACTTCGGCAAGAGAAGTTACAGACAAGGGAATAAAACAAGCATTAGATGTGGAAAGGCTCGGTCGATTCCATGACATCGCGCCTAATCATGTTTTGCTCCATTTGGTGGCGCCCTTAATCCCCAGGCACTTTTCAGGGTCGATATATTAAAGTTAAACATCACTCCCACGGAACTATTTATGACAATGTGGTTTTTGTTTAAACTTATCAAGATATCTGTCCCTTTTTAAGATAAAAGATTCTTAATCAGTGAAATGTGAAGAATGTCAACTTATGATGGGACTACTTCTGTGCAATCTGCTCATAATATGTGAAAAAGTTAATGCGTGATTCTATAGTCCCCAGAAATATCATGCCTCTATAATCTTTCGCTATTGGATTGAGATGCAACAGATCTTAGCCTAAAAAAGTGTAATTTTTTTTTTTGGTTCAAGGTCCAATGGAAGAAAGTTTAGGAAGCACCTGCCTCACAGGACTATAGACTTACCTAAAGAGCGAAAGGCGATTCTATAGTCTTCAAGAGACATCTTCCCCGTATAATTTTTTCAAATTAAGAATGAAATGTAATAAATCTCAGTCATTCAACATATCTCACTCTAAACGGTGGTGGTATTTTCTTTTTCAATGCAGCGGTGAAAAGCTCAAGAGACATGGTATCTCTTAGGGACCATATCTCACTCAAAGTGTAAGGGGTGATTCTATGGTCCTAAGGAAGCATTGTGCTCTTGTAATCTTTCACCGTTAAATTAAAATGCAGCATATCTCAATCGCACAACAAATCTCAACCCAACAGTTGTGCTATGTCCTAAGGGGTGATTTTATGGTCCTAGCGAGATGACACTTGCACCAGTGAATAGTTGGTGGTGGGTACAGAAAATGGTTAGGATATAGGGTTTGTGTGTTGAATATATGTGAATACACTATGTCATTTAAGCGAGAACTGTTTTGGAAGAGTAATGAAAGCGATGCCTCCTCACTATTGAATACATGAACAGGGAGGAGTCCTACATCATCAATGCACTTCAACCAAATCTTTGCCAATTCAAGCATTGTACTAAGAATCTGCATTATCATTTCCATTCTACTGCTGTTATGCATATATGCAACTACCTAGGGAGCTTTGTTAATCCGGTGGATTCTCATTTTACAATCTTCCTTCATTTTATGTAGGGACTCATAAGAAGTACCCCCTTTGGTCATAGCCTTTTCTGCACTGCTCTTGAGCTCTTTGACTCGAGCTCTTATCATGTGCCCTTCTTTCTCCACCATTATTGCCCTCACCAACTTCTCTATCTCCTCTCTCCTCACAATCTTCTTTGACGGCAACTCCTTTGGCCGAATCGCCACCCCAATCTCCTCTACAAGGAGTGTCGCGTTTAGCCTTTGCTCGGCGTACAGTGGCCAAGCGATCATGGGCACTCCGTTCGCTATGCTCTCTAGGGTTGAGTTCCATCCGCAATGAGATAGGAAGCCACCCACAGATGGATGGTTCAGGATGTCCACTTGTGGGGCCCACGATGGGACTATCAATCCAACATCCCGAGTATATACCATGAATCCATCTGGTAGAAAGCTCAAAAGCTCATCGCCACTGCATCCCTTGCCCACATCAAAGAACGATCCATCAAGAGATTTAGCAATTGGTTTCCGGAGTACCCATATAAACCTACAAAATTATACATTTGTAAGATGGAGGAAATTATAGAATATGAAACCATAGAGCACTAAACAAAGCTTAATTTATACATGCCACACTTTTTTATAAAAGGATTATTATTAGGTCTTTCACAAGTGTGAAAAAAATTATCATTGGATTGAATAACATATCTACCACGGACTAGTTCGGAATAACAAATTCTTCCACATATCAAAAGCTATAAATAATGTGTGCTGCAATCTTTACACTGACAGTGATCCTAACAAAAATGTTATTATCATAATGTTTGGCTAATTCCTACTAATAATAATGCATTTGTTTTGATTGAGAAAAAGACTATTTTCCTTCATCCTCAACGAGAGATTGGTTAGAGGAAGGGGAAAATTTCCTATAACCGACCTCTCGATAGTAAAACCACATAGCATGTACCTAGTAACCTGAAAAAGTGACTATCCTAAGCAAAAGTTTTCTTTTTTCTCTGTCGGTATCCCAAGCAAAAGATCTTAAGAGGAGGAAAAAGAAAATCGGAAGATGATCATAAAGATAGGATTTAAACTAAATGGATCATTCAAAAATGGCTTATCGATGGAATTTATGAAAAGAATGGCCCTTTTTTTTTTTCCACAAGAGTCGAATAAAGTTCGACCTTCACAAATTATATTGCTATATTTCTTATATTGCATGTAAAATTTGCTCTGTTAGGCGGTGTCCGTGCCCAAAAATGTCCAAATCTCAAACCGTACCTTTGTCGGCTCAGCTCCAATCCCCAAGCCAGCTCGACCAGCTGCTCAGCCGACATAGTCCCTCCACTGCCAAATGAGACGAACATCACCGACTCGTTCGGCTGCTTATCCAGCCATTCCAGCAGCTCCTTCGCCAATCCGGCCGGTCTGACCGGTCTAATGAGCGGCCCAATGGTATATACCGGACCGTTTACAACCCGGCCCAAAAACTCCTCATTCCTCAATGCAGCGAGCGTCTCGGCCTGCAACTCCTCCCACACATTCAACAAGATTCCATCTCCCATCGGGATCTCGCCAGCCTGCCGGATGTACTCGCGGTACTGCTGGTTGGATCGGTCCAGCATCCGGCCCACCACGTCCTCTGGTCGGACCGGCTTGCAACCCGGGATCTTGAGTGGTTCAGTCTGGTCCACATACTCTCCTTTGACTTCCTTGTCCAGCGCCGGTGAGTGTAGGAGCAGCGCAAGAAACCATGCGTTGGAAGGGAAGTACACGTACTTGGGGATCCTCAACTCATCACCCATGCACAGATGCTCCGTCCCGAACAGGTCCACGATGAGGACATCGGGTGTGGCCTCCATGGCTGCCAGCGCAGACCTGAACGCCGGCCGCGCCTCGCGCATCATGGCCGCAAGCCTCGTGACCATGGAGGCATTCGGGCGAAGGTCCGCAGCCGTGAGGTCGGGGGCAGGGAGCTCCACGATGTCGAGGAGCTTGGGGGTCATGGCGGAGTCGATGATCTCTGCCTCGACACGGGAGGCCTGGGAGGGGACGACAAAGACGGTGACCTCGAAGCCATGGTCGGCGACAAGGCACTTGCCGAGCTCCATGACGGGGATGAGGTGGCCCATGCCAGGGCTCGAGAGGAGCGCCGCATGGAGCTTTTTCGGCTTCTCCATCGATGAACTGGAGGAAAAGAGGTCGAAATCCATGGAATGTGAAGTAAAGCTGACGGCGTGTATGAAGAAGATACGTTGGCTACAACCTTGGCGAGGGGGGTCTTTAACGGTTAAAAATATTGGTTGGTCGTAGTCCTCGCATTTATAGAATTCTAGAAACTGTTAAAATAATTAAATATTAAGTCACGTCTTTATTTAATAATTTAATTTATAAAATAGTTAATAATGATCCTACAAAATATTATATAATATTAAAGCTGAAAATCTTGAATTCGAATATTTCCAAATTTCTATTTCCTTCCTCAATAAAATATTTCCACACTTGGGCTAAACATAAAGGCATGTTAATTCACACCTTCATCTAACTCGGTCGGTACTCAACTCAATCGACTCGCCAGCTTAATTAAAGCTTTTACGATTTATTTATAAAGTCTATCACTTCGTCATAGAAAACAAAGAAATCTATGAATTATATAGCTCAACCTATCCAACTTTAATTCCATAATCATTTATAAGCTGATTGTAATCGAATCGAGTTGAATTGAGTTTCGGGCCTCTTAAAATACGAGTCAAATCAAGCTAACTCTAAACAGTACGCGTGCGTGGATTCCACTAAACGAGGGACTATTCACTTTGAGTCGAGTTCTTTTTTCTTTTTTTTTTCCTCGGTGAGAAAATATTGGCTGCACTTGTGATTGACAAGTCAGCAAAATAATAGTCCATTTATTGATTGACACGTGTCCTGTGGCCCCCATTCTGTCTGACTTGTCATAAATCTCACTCACTTGCCCCTCTCTCGCCCTCCAAGAACCACACCAAGATCGCCATCGTCGGGGTCGGCAACGCAGAATGGCCATCGCCGAGACCATCCTCACCCAGGACCTCGCCGACGAGCTGAGCCTCATCGACACCAAGCCCGACAAGCTTTGCGGCGAAATGCTGGACCTCCATTAGGTTGCCGCCTTCCTCCCCGCACCAAGATCTTGGCCTCCATCGACAACTCCATTGCCGGCCGGTCAACCGAGGTCGAGATCTTGATGAAGGAAAGACCAACTTCCATAAACATCAAGATCTCGGCCAATATTTTCTGAAGGGAAGAGACGGAGCAAAGACGAGACGGAGGAAGATGAAAGAGGGAGGAAGGCAAGTGAGAGAGATTTATGGCAAATCTAACAGAGTGGGCCCATGGGACACATGTCAATCGATAAGTGGATTATTTTTTTTTGCTGAGTTGTCAATCACAAGTGCAGCCAAGATTTTCTCCGGATCATTTGCTCGTGAACTGTAGAAATTCTGGAAAGAGAAGTTACAAAAGAGAGAGAAAAGGACATACAACCGACGCGGAAGCATTTAGCTTAGTCACTAGGCATTCTAAATAATCGTAGTTAAAATAATAAAATATTAAATCACGCACTCATTTAACAGTTTAAATTTTTAAAACAGTCTCATAAAATCTCACAAGATATGAGAGTAAAATGTCTCAAATTTAAATATATTTAGGCCTTATTTACCTCCTAAATTAAATATGTATATGCTTAGTATTAAACAAAAAAAAAATCTACTATGAGAAGTATTGGAAGAATTAAATATTAAATTCCGCATCAACTAGTTTAATGTTTTTTTATTGGACGTTTAATGAAGCAATGAAGTAATCATGAGGCCCAATTGAAAGAAGACGCAGTGGAAATCTAGAAATACACCTCACAATCAGCTCCATGACTAGGTCAAATAATCAGATGACAAGTAACCTAATCTTCCATGAGCGAGCTTATTAAACTTCATGGTGCAATCTGCAAAGCAGTTGAGATAGTGAGTTTTCTTCTAGGGGTGAAGAGGAGGACTAGATGGGTGAACGACATCGTTTAGTATCTCATTTGCTGACTCAACTTCCCGACGGGACATGCTGACTAGTTTAATATTATTTTAATGCAAGATCAAATTTTCCAGCAAGGCAAATTGCCAATAGCACTTAAGTAATTGGTTTTTCAAATTTGTGTCAAAGTGAGGAGAAAAAAAAGTTTTGGTATTTAAGTGAGCACTGTATGAAAATTAAAACATTTCAACTATTCTTACCTCAAAAGAAGCTCGAAATGGGGGGTTCTAGCGTGATGGAAACGAACAAGTTCACATCATGGACCAAAGTTGAATGGGGATCTCTCTCGCTCAACCAAACACATTCCCTTCGCTTTCCTTCCTTCCGAACGCCTCAAAACTTCTTGAAAAGGGTATTCCCCTTCTAACCTTTCCTCATTGTACTGTCCTTTCCTTTTCTCTCCTCCTTTACTTTTCACATTTTGCTGAGCTGTGGCTTTTGCTCCCTTAGGCAAGAGACTGGGAAACGGGCCACTCACTACCATCCTACAACAAGCTGCATTTGCATCGAGATGAGCGCACCTAGAGGAAATGTTTCTTATCTCTGACTCTCATGCATGGCGTAGCTTCTTATCTCTGACTCTCCTTACACAACTACAGCACAGACAGGCATAATTTCGTTTTCAATGACGTTGGTCCAGAAAGGACAGGATAATTAATATCTCAACCAAATTTTGCTTCCACTTGGTGGCGCCCTTAGTCGCCAGGCACCTTTCATGTTTGACATGCATATTAAGGTTAAGTATTTCGCTTACTGAACTGTCTAAACAGATGTTTTCATGAAATTTATGCTTGAGCTTACCACCATGCCCGTCCCTTTTTTTATATTGAAGATTCTTAGTCAGTCAACTGCGAAGAGCGTCGAAGCTGATCATTGTAGTACCTCTGTATATTCTTCTTACGATATAAGGAAGAGTTGTGAGTGATTCTACCATCTCAAGAGGTATTGTGCCATTATAATCTTTTACCATTGAATTGAAATACAGTAATCTCAGTCTGAATTAGTGTAATTTTTTTTCATTTTTCTTTTCAATCCAATGATAAAAAGTCCAAGACGCACATGCCTCCCGGAGATTATAAGCAATCTGTTCATATGCGACCTTCTGATGCTGACTTTGAGAGCTAGGGGTGATGTTATAGTCCCCAAGAATCATCGTGTTCTAATTAATTGGCATATACACAGAGGAGTCAAAAAATTTTGTGGAAAAGAAACAATTATACAGTATCTACTTTCTGTAACATCCTGAGATAATATAGCTATTATGTCCACAGAAGCAATAACCAAAGATGGACGAAGACAGTTGAAAAAATTTCGAGCACCTAAAAGAGCCTGTTATATTAGAGTAATTATGTTAAATTTGAGTTGTATAGCTATTTATCCATTATGCTCTATTCTATAATTTCAAAAAAGGAGAATTAATATATAATATATTCGAAGTTGCCGTCAGTAAAAGAATGATGTATAACAATTTTCGTATTGGGGGAGAACCAGCCGATCTACCTTATGGATGGATAGATAAAGGGAATACTTAATACACTGCTCAATATAAATAGTTAGAAATGAATACAACAACAAAAATTATATATTGCGAAAAGAGAGGACGAGAGTGGGCAAGTACAGTAGGAAAAAACTTGCGCATTTGGTTAAGACCTTTTTAAAATATGCGCCTTCTTTAAAATGTCATAAATAGAACTGTAGGTAGGGGTCTTTTTTAAGAAAATTCTAGATAGCAGGAATATTTAAATAGGACAAGTGCCCAATCTTCTCGAAGCTGGAAAGAGGGCTTCCGAAGACCTCCTTAATACCTACCCAAATGGGCCCAATGCATGGCAAAAGTAAGGGCTCATCAACCATTTCTCCCCTCAAACCCTAAATATGAGAAGGGGTACTTTACAAATAGGGATTAGTTACTTTACATTGACTATAATAAACCTCTTGATATCTTCAGCTTTGTAACTAGTGGTTGACTTCCCGTTGGTAGAGCAGTTTCTTTTTCCAACTCCTGGCAGCCCCAGCTAGGAAGGTGTGAGTGGTTTATCGTCGAGTCAATCTAATCCCTCTTCCTATGTTCCTCTTGCTCCTACGGCATGCGCGGGTCTCACGTGTGCAACTCTTGACACCAAGCACTTGGTTGGTTGCAAGAAAGTTATTAAGGTGAAAGGAAAGCTAGTAATTTAGTAATTCTTATCATCCGGACATGAAAGAGAAATTCTATTCAGAGAGATAGATTCATATGGAGTCTACCCACTATCTTAAGTCCTAGGGCTAATGATTCAATTTTTTTTTTTACCAAAAAAAGAAAAACCGTACCTGCCCCCTATTTTTACTTTATCTTTCTCCGATCGAATTTGAATATGGGCTTGCAAAGTAGCGGTTGGTTGAGACAAAGAAGAGGCTGATCAAAATATGGTGCGGAGAGACCTAAATTGAGATAAACGGAGATGCATCTGGAACTTGGAAAAGACTCCTATTATTATGGATTACTCCATTTCTTTTAATTTCTTTTGTAAATTCGAAAGAGAAAGGTGGGAAAGGTGAAGAAAGTCGCTGACAATGCGGAAAGAAGGCAACTACCATCGATTGGTCCATCCACCCAAACCTATGGGTCAGGATTCAGCTACCTTTATTGGACCGCTAATCAAGTAGGCAATTCTACCCAAAGGAAATTTGGGCATTTATTACTTGGACCATAATTTAGATTTATTTACATAGTCGACCAAACAAAAAGTGAGAAAGTTTAAATTGCAAAATTATGACTCTAAGTGGGCATTTGTCCTTCAAAAACCCCTTCTTGCAAAGAGCTAACTTAATCGTAATTTCTTAATCACATTCGGTTGGTCCCACTTATTATCAATGGGATCAGGGATAAGTTCAGCAAGAAATTTATTGAAGTATTGGTTCTGGCTTTCTGGGCTAGCTAAAAATTAACGTTTATCAGAAACTTGGTCTATACTTTCTAAAATATTAGCTTAAGGATGTGCATCCTTATTCAAATGCTTTCCTTGTCTAAATAGAGGTAAGCATTTCTTATCAGTAGTCAATTTAGAAGGATGAACACAATCTTTGAAATTTTCATTTCTTCATCGGGTTTGTCACTCCCTTTCAATTTTTTTTTTTTTTTTATAGAGGTGGTATTCGGTTTGGAGCCCTGTTCTTTTTAATGCTCCATCCTTACTTATTATAATTCCCTCCTTTGATCCCCACCTTTGCCATTCTTTATTTTAGAGAGCTTTGTCTCGTGGAACAATGCAAACAGCACCGTACCCAGCTCAAATCACAAGAACTCAATAGTATTCGCGAGTAATGATCATGAACCCCACTCGCTCGCAAAATCTCCATCAATGTCCATGAAAAGAACTTGTACATGACGAGTCCTCTCCTCCATCTCAACATACCTTATGTACAAAATACAACTAATTCACATACTAAGACAAGATATATTTGCCAATTCAAGTATTGTACTATGAACCTACATTATTATCTCCAATATACTAATGTCACGAGTACAAGTAGCCACTTTTTTTCTAGTCGAAAGAAAATTGTATTCATTGCTCGAAAGAAAATTGTATTCATTACTCAAAAGAAACAAAAAGGAAAGCAAAACAAAACGATAATACTGAAAAACAAAGTCAAGCCAAATCGAGAAAATAAGGAGGATCAATGAAGCCCCGACAAAGTTAAGCGCAAACTTGTTCTAACAAAACGAATCTATCAAACAAAATCGGCGGCCGATCACTGAATCTTGTGTCTTTGTCAGTGATGAGCACACACCGAAAATTCCTTCTCTAATAATTACAACGTTGCTAGTTGACGGTACGTGTCTAGGTTTGGTTTCCTCAATACCATTGTTGTAGGGAGACAACCAAAATAGGTTAAATAAACATAGATTTAACATGTGGAGAATCAAATCTTCATAATTCAACGAAACGCCACAACTCTTATAATCATCATTGGAGTTGGAGGCAGATAATCTATACACAAATTGAGCAAAGGAGTATCAGATTCCCAAAAGTATATTTATTAAACTGCTAGATCTAAATTGAGAAAGGATAGCACCTAAATCTAGAACTAGATCTTGAGAATTCATATACTCTAATTGAAAACTAGACATTGAGAAGAGAGCTCCTAAATCTAAATCGAAAGAGAAAAAAAAAAGCAAGAAAAAAATAATAAAACACAAACAAAATCAACAAGAGAGAGAGAGAGAGAAGGGTGAGACTAGCTCAAACCCTCCCCATGGCTCAAGGCCGAAGGAGACAGTGGGATAAGAGAGAGGAGAGAGAAGAGACTTTTCAGCTCCCTTCATATATTATTATTCAAACGCTAGTAGCCACTTAATGAGCCTTCTTGATGTGTCGGATCCTAATTTGGCAATCTTCCTTCATCTTACATAGAGACTCGTAGGAACTACCACCTTTTGCCACAGCTTTTAGTGTGCTACTCTTGAGATCTCTAACTCGAGCTCTTAGCGCATGCCCTTCTTTCTCCACCATTACCGTCCTCACCAACTTCTCTATCTCCTCCCTCCCCACAATCTTCTTCGGTGGCAACTCCTTTGGCCGAACCGCCACCCCAATCTCCTCAGTGAGGAGAGTCGCATTTAGCCTTTGCTCAGCATATAGTGGCCATGCGATTATAGGCACTCCATTCACTATGCTCTCTAGAGTCGAGTTCCATCCGCAGTGAGATAGGAAGGCACCCACAGATGGATGGTTCAAGATAACCACTTGTGAGGCCCATGATAGGAGTATGATTCCAATGTCACAAGTACGTGCCGTGAATCCACCGAGCAAAAATCTCAAAACTTCATTGCCAGCACCACCCTTTCCCGCATCAAAAAACGATTCATCAAGAGATTTGATAGTTGGTTGCCGGAGTACCCATATAAACTTATTGAAATTATACATTTGCAAGATGAAGGAATTTATTGAGTATATAACAAAACAACACTAACACAGAGCTTAATCTATAATTGCAAATTTGTCCTTCCTGGATTATTATTAGGTCTTTCATGAAAAAATTACACGTTCAATGTTGGATTGAATGACATTTGTATGACTAGTTAATTCTATATGCGTAATCTTCATAGCCAATCAATAATAAACAACACGCAATGCATTCTTTATATTGACAATGATCTTAATAAAAATATTATTATTACAATGTGTAGCAATTATTTCGTTGTTCATTTCTACAGATGCACGCAAACTACCTCAATATTATAAGCTACTGTTGGCTAATGGATTTTGTTTTGATTCGGAAAAAGACTATTCTCAATCAATAGTAAAATGGGCCTCTTAGGGCGCGTTTGATAACAATTCTATTCTGGAGACAATTTTTGATGAAAAATGATTTTTTTCTTATTCTGTTCTTGGGAACAATTTATGAGCAAAAGAACGCGTTTGGTAACTTCCCAAAATTTCTACTCCCGAGATAGAAATATGTTTGGTAGGGTTCTTAGATTTTCTTTTATTTCTTTTAATTTTTTAATTCTTTTATTATTTTTTCCTTTTATCCTTTTCCTTTTTCTTTTTCTCTTTGGTCGGTCGCTGGCCACCACCATGGCCAGTGACCGGCTGGGTGTTATTTGTTTAACCTCTAAATTCACGTTCGGTTGGTCCCTCTTATTATCAATGTGATCGAGGATAAGTTCAGCAAGAAATTAATCGAAGTATCGGTTCTCACCTTTTGGGCTAAAAGTTAAATTTATCATAAACTTGAGTCTAGAATTTCTGAAAAATTAGCTTAAGGATGTGCCTTCTTGTTCAAATACTTTCCTTGTCTAAATAGAGGTAAGTATTTCCTGTCAATAGTCAATTTCAAAAAAACGAGCAGAATCTTTGAAATTTTCATTTCTTTGTTGGTCTTGAGCCATGTATTTCTTTTAGATTTGATTAGAGGTGGCATCCGATTTGGAGCCATCCTTCTCTATTGAATTCTCTATCTCCACTTATTATAACGCCCTCCTTTGATCCCTTCCTTTGCCATTCTTGTTTTAGAGAGCTTTTCACCTAGGTCAAATCACAAGGATCGTTAGTTTCCGCGGGTGATGAGTTCATCAACCCTACTCGATCACAAAATCTCTATCGAAGTCCATGAAAAGAAATTGAAACATGATGAGCCCTCTCCTCTATCCCCAAGATATCTTAGGTACAACATACAACTAATTTACGTACTAAGATAAAGATATTTGCCAATTCAAGTATTGTACTATGAATCTGCATTATTACATCCATTATACTAATTTCACACATATAAGCAACCACTTAATGAGACTTCTTAATATGGCGGATCCCCATTTGGCAATCTTCCTTCATCTTACAAAGAGACTCGTAGGAACTACCACCTCTTGCCACAGCCTTTTGGGCACTACTCTTGAGATCTCTGACTCTAACTCTTAACGTATGCCCTTCTTTCTCCACCATTACTGTCCTCACCAACTTCTCTATCTCCTCCCTCCCCACAATCTTCTTCGATGGCAACACCTTTGGCCGCACCGCCACCCCAATCTCCTCAGTGAGAAGCGTTGCATTTAGCCTTTGCTCGGCATATAGTGGCCAGGCAATCATGGGCACTCCATTCACTATGCTCTCTAGGGTTGAGTTCCATCCACAATGAGATAGGAAGCCGCCTACGGATGGATGACTCAAGATTTCCACTTGTGAGGCCCATGATGGGAGTATAAATCCAATGCCATGGGTACGTGCTGTGAATCCACTTGGCAAAAAGCTCAAAATCTCATCGCCGGCATCACCCTTTCCCACATCAAAAAATGATCCATCAAGAGATTTGACAATTGGTTGTCGAAGTACCCATATAAACCTATTGAAATAAAACATTCGTAAGATGAAGGAATTTATTGAGTATATAACAAAATAACACTAACACACAGCTTAATCTCTAATTGCAAATTTGTCCCTCCTTGGATTATTATTAGGTCTTCTGTGAAAAAATTACCCGTTTAACATTGGATTGAATGACATTTGTGGTGATGAGTTAATTCTGTACAAGTAATCTTCCATTTGTCAATCAGTAATAAACAACGCGCAATGCATTCTTTATATTGACGATGATCCTAATGAAAATATCCCTATTATAACGTGTAGCATATATTTGGCTACTGATATCTACGTGGAACGCAAACTAGCTCAACATTCTAAGCTAATGTTGGCTAATGGATTTTGTTTTGATTCGGAAAAAGACTGTATTCTCTTTCATCCTTAATCAGAGACTAAATAGAGGAAAGAGAAAATTTCCTACAACTGTTCCAATAATAAATTACAAATAGCAACATCATGTTGATGGTTTTTAAAACCATATATCATACCATGAACATACGAACCTGGAAAAATTATTATTCTAGAGATACACAAATTTCAAACCGTACCTTTGTTGGCTCAGCTCCAATCCCCAAGCTAGCTCGACCAGCTGCTCAGCCGACACTGTCCCTCCACTTCCGAACGAGACGAACATCACCGACTCGCTCGGCTGCTTATCCAGCCATTCCAGCAGCTCCTTCCCCAAACCGGCCGGTCTGACCGGTCTAGTGAGCGGCCCAACCGTATATACCGGACCGTTCACAACCCGTCCCAAGAACTCCTCATTCCTCAGCGCAGCCAGCGTCTCGGCCTGCAAATCCTCCCACACATTCAACAAGATTCCATCTCCCGTTGGGATCTTGCCAGCCCCCTGCACGTACTCGTGGTACTGCTGGTCAGACCGGTCCAGCATCGTGTCCACCACGTCCTCTGGTCGGAGCGGCTTGCAACCCGGGATCTCGAGCGGTTCGGTTCGGTCCACGTACTCCCCTTTCGTTTCCTTGTCTAGTGTGGGCGAGTGTAACAACAACGCAAGAAACCATGCATTGGAAGGGACGAAAACGTACCTGGGGATCCCCAACTCGTCGGCAAGGCACAGATACTCCGCCCCGAGCAAGTCCACGATGAGGACATCGGGCCGGGCCTCCATTGCCGCGAGCACAGACCTGAATGCCGGCCGGGCCTCTCGCATCATGACCACGAGCCTCGTGGCCGTGGCTGCATTCGGGCCGAGGCCTGCAGCCGAGAGGTCAGGGGGTGGGAGCTCCACGATGTCGAGGAGCTTGGGGGTCATGGCAGACTCGATGATCTCGGCCTCAGCACGGGAGGCCTGCAGGGGGAGGACGAAGACAGTCGCCTCGAAGCCGTGGTCGGCAACGAGGCACTTGCCAAGCTCGATGACAGGGATGAGGTGGCCCAGGCCGGGGCTCGAGAGGAGCGCCACACGGAGCTTTTTCGGCTTCTCCATCGATGAATTGGAGGAAAGGAGGTCGAAATCTGTGGAAAGAACTGAAGCTGAGAGCGTGATGAAGAGGATGTTTTGCCGACAACGCATTGTTTGGTGGAGGGGTTATAATAAATAGAAGTGTCCAACTTCGTGTGGTTGAAATCAAGCCATTGGGGTCCGCTCCATAATTATTTGAGAACGTGGTACGTCATTTATGATCAAGTTCTGACTCATCGCACCCAACACAATAGGCTCCCGAGCGTGATTGAGCTTCTATGATTTTTTTTTTTCTTAAAAGCATATAATATCACAAGAGTAAACGAAAGAATTCATAAGACTTAAGTATATGATGTAGGGAAAAGTATTCAAGCCCGTTGAGATCAAGTCCAAGCTTGAATTCCAGATACATTTTATTATTTAATCGGAATTGAATCGAGTCGAATTGAACTAAAATGATCACATGTGTGCATGAATTAGACTAAACGCAAGAGTATTCATTTCGAATTGAGTTCTCTTTCCCATGACATTCGTTCGTAAACTCGAAAGACTGGCAAGAATAATGATTAAAGAGAGGGAAAAAAAGGATAAATAGACGATTTTATAGTGTCCTAAGCCGATTCTATGACGTTGCTCAAAAAAAGATATAGATCATTCATTATCAAAAACCTAATCTTCCTTCCATTTGGTGGAGCCCTTAGACACCAAGCACCTTTCATGCTTTAATATATATAGATTAAGACTAATCATTTTGCTTGCGGAACTATCTAAAGCGATGTTTCATTGAAACGGGGGAGAATGTCGAAACCGATATTACATACTTTGTTTTCAACACGGGGAAGAGTCACGAGTGATTATACAATTTCAAGAGGCATCATTTTCCTATTATCTTTTGTCATTATCGAAGTGATGTACAAAGATCTCAACCTGAATTATTGTGATTTTTTTTTCAATTATTATTATCGATCCAACGGCGAGTCCTTCAACTGCGGTTCCAAACGTCCTTGCAATGCAATATGGACTATTCACATTTGGAGCTTTTGGTTAGCGTGCAAACAAAGGTTCCGTTTGGAAGCCACTTTCTCGAAGGGCTTTGAGAGGACAAATATGGAGTGTTCGGCAAATTTTTTTCCTACCCCTTTAGCCTAATATTGATTTTGACAAAGTTGAAAGCCTAAGGCAAATATGACTTTTAGCATTTGTGAAAGGCCACTCCTAACATTAAATAATTGAGTTTACAAAAATACCCTCATGAAATATTTTCATTTTCAGGTCTCGCCTTTATTATAACTATACATTTTCTCTTTGCAAGGGTGGCCAATAGGGCCAAATCTCACTACAAGGGGCCAACAAGGTCGTGCAACTTAGGTAACCGTTGCCTAATCTCAGACGACCTTGGGCTGTGCTACTTGAAGTTGCTCCACCCCAACGAGGAGTTGCCTAGAGTCAAACTCATGAACACGAGGTACCTATATTCCATGCGCTATTCACAATATCTTCAATGTATCACTCTATCACTGTATCAATACTAAGAGAAGATATCATTTAGATTCCATGTTATAGCAAAATTATATATGTGTGTGTGTGTGTGTGTGTGTGTGTGTGTGTGTGTGTGTGTGTGTATTTAATACTTGATTTTGAACATTAATTGAGCCTCAGAACGAGTTGCGATGTCACCCGCCTTCACTGACAATCTCTTCCTTTAAACTGAACTATGATGACAATTTTTGCTCGAGCAATCGCGATAACCCAAGGAACATCGGCACAGGATTATCACTACAAAAGGAACGACTTTTGCCAGCACTTATCTAAGTGATTTGCCAGTGATGTCAATGCCAGAAGAATTCTTGCCATCCAAAGGGAAGGAAAAAAAAAACGATGAAAGCCGTGTCGGGAAAAAGTCTCACCGGCAATCATCGCGAATGCCGGTAAAGACATCCAAAAACTTGCCGGCAAGAGTTCTCCCTTCAGCGGCATTAGCGAGTGAAATTTGCGAATGGGCGGTCTCTTTTACTCATAGCAACAGCCGTGAGCGCCAGCGAAGGTCATTATAAATGCCGCCGAGGGACGAACAATCTCCTAACTATAACAATCTGAACTTGGTAGGGAACCATGAGAACTTGCTGGTGCATGAGATAAGTGCTGACCAAATTAGGAGATTTGACACGAGCTACAACCGCGTCACCATGCTTGTATTCCACCGAAAAGAACTAGTCGATCGTGCGATCTGAGTTCTGTTAAAGGTTTTCGCAGTAGAAACTATTGCTGGGATTAATCTGTCACGTGATGAACTGACATAAGTCACACGATGAACTGACATTCTCCAGAAGCTTGTCTCAGTCTCAGATAACTTGCACGAGATAAATCGAGATTTAACAAATATTAAGCTGATAAATTGGATAAATTGGCCACCCTCAAGCCCCACTTCCATTACCATGCTGTGTTGGGGAGAGACGATGACAATTCGCTGAGAACTTAAACTTGTCCAGGATCAATATCTTCCCCAAAACCCAACCGACTAAAATCCCTCAACAGCAACCAGTTACAATATTCCAGCAATATCAACACCAAACTTGGAAAACCAGAGACAGATCATAAAATCAGCACCCATAATTTTCACGCGGAAAACCCAAAATCACAAAGGCCGTTCAAAACTTCCACTAATCCTCAAGAGTCACAGGACACACAATAGTTCATTTCTAGCCACACTACTAGAGGCTCAACACATCGACAATACAGTGAAATATCATCACCACAAAGGTGAATTAATAGAGGAGCAAGAAAACTTTAACAATGACTGGAGAAGTTGAGAGACAATTTGAAGAAGGATTTCAACAAACGAGACCGGTCAACTTCTAGATCTTAATCTCACGATCAGCATACTAAAATTTCAACAACTGATTTTGAGAAGATTTCGCCATCAAATCTGAAGTGTCTCTTCTCCTCTAAATCGCTGTGTCTCTCCCTCTTTTATTTTTCTTTTTGTGCAAGCGCTCCTTTTTCTCTCCACTGTCAAGAACCCAGTCTCTTCCCCCCCCTCCTTTTTTTTTTTTGTCCTTTCTTCGTTTTTATAAAGATAGGCTGGCCCCATGAGGTGGAGATAGCCGATCATGCTCGTCAAAAGAAGGAAATACATGCTTATTGAAACCAAACCAGATTCTAAGTGTTCCGGTCTGTGAGAAACAGAAAAATTCTAGAAGAGACGAAAGATAATGATCTGTTATACTTGTTGTGAGTACACAGCAAAGTTTGACACCTAAGCAATTATCAAGAGAGAGGCCGTTGAATTCTACATTCACATTAAAGTTTAAGTAAAGGAAATATAAACTAACATATGGAATTTCTTGTTGTTAACAAGCTCAAACGTGCACCTTAACATCCATGATGGAAAATGCTCTTAATTGCTTGACTTTCAACAATCATCGAGATTATTATAATTTTATTGTGCAAGAGAGAAGTATATTGTTTTCATATAAAGTCATTGGTGAATAACCTTGAAAAATAAGGTGTTACTCTGGTTCACTTGCATGGATATAACTACTGATTTCTTGCTTCTTAGAACTGTGTATCCTAGTCAGTATGTATTAATGTATATTTATTGTCATGGATCATTTGTCTCCAAACTATCACTTCCATGTTCTTTGTTGCAGCCTATGTGATATCCTGCATAGTCGAATACTAGGGTTTTCTCAAAGGTTGTTAGAGGCCTCAATAGTTCGATTGGGACTTAAATTGACAAAAGAGCAAACTTAGATAACTATTCGTTTTACCGACCAATTCTAAAAGTGCGACCAACACGTCGAAACGATTGTTGGGGACATCAAATATTCGAGTGATTGTTTTGAATGATTTTTCTTTAGGAAGATCGGCGTGATTGCAGATGAATTGGCAAAGAAGATAGGAAAGATTACTAGTAGAGTCATGACCTTATTGTATAGATGTTAATTTAGTTCTAAAGTTGTTAATTTAGTTAATTAAGTCATAAACATTTTGATAATTTACCAATGTAACCCTTCTAACTAATTTTCGTTAAAAATTGCTGACATTGACATCAATTGTTCTATCTGACATGGTTGGCACCTATATAGCACGGACACTCTCCGAAAGCCTCCATGTCGTGTCCGACACGCTCCGACACGTTCCGACACGGGGTCAACGAGTGTCGAAAAATCCGACACGTGGTCAACTCTCTTCGACACGCTCTGACACGCGAGTCCAGAATTCCGACACGAGATTTCGACACGCACGGGGTCAATTTTAAAAATTTCTAGTACTTGTGGGGTCAAAATATAAATATACACAAAATAAGTAATAAAAGAAATTTTTTTTTTTTTTCGATCTCTTTATTCCTATTCTACACTCACTCGCAAACTTGTGCCCTGCCTCTGGCAGGGCGTGGGAATCGCAACCCACGCTCGAAACTTACGCGTCCCTACCCCCATCCCCTGAGAATGTGGGGATTTGAACCCCTCAACTCCCCCTTCCATGTAAAAGAAGTACTTAAAATGCTATAAATATACACGCACGAGGTCAATTTTTTTTTCAGTTTTGTTTTTTTAGAATTGTTTTAGTTTTTTAAAAAGTCTTTTACTATGAAAGAAGTAATAAAAAATGCTATATATGATAAATAAATAAATTTAAAAATATCATTTCAGCATTTTTCTTTAAAAAAATGTTTTTTTCCTCTAAGTTTTATGTATTATTGTAACAAATTAAAATAATGAATGATATTATTTAATATTTTTCGTGTAAATTAATTCTAGGCTATTTTTATTATTATTTATTTATGTATTTATATATAAAAATATATTTAATATGTAACGTGTCGGAACGTGTCGAAATTTTCTATTTTTAAGAAATGACGTGTCGACATGTCACATAATAAGTGTCGTGTCACGTGTCGCGTGTCCATGTCGGTGCTACATAGGTTGGCACTATTGTAGACTATTTTTTGGTGTTTTTTATACGTTTTTTTTTAATTTATCTTTTTTATCTTCTTTTTTTTCTGTATTTTCTTCTTGGCTAGTCACTAGGCCTTGACAATGGCCAACGAGGGTCAACCTCACTTGAGGCTCAACCTTGCCAAATCTATTGAGGTCAACTCTTACTAACCATCACCAAGGCTTGACCCTTGGCTTAGGAACGGGGGAAAAAGAAAAGGAATTACAAAAAACTATTCATGTCAATGCTGGCATCCATATTAGCGATTTTTTTATCAAAATTGGCCAAAATAACTATATTGGCTAATCATGAAAGGGTTTAAGACTGAATTAGCATTCATACAATAAATTTAAAACTTTTTCTACAAGTACTTAGAAGATGTGTCCAATGGATTGGGCAATGTTCCCCCAATCTTCTTTGTAGGTGTAGTTTGAGGGACATTAAATTCTTTTTCTGCTTGAAAAGCTTGAAGACACCACACAATCAATTTCTAGTTTCCAAATCCCATCAATTCCGTTGAAACTGTTTTAGATGAGGATTGCCTATATAGTTCAAAAACCTGAACCTAACCAATTCATGAAACTTACAAGGCATTCCATAGACCTCTAAACGACCAGGTTTTAGCATATGTCCCCCGGATCAATCAGCAAGGAAATCTTATGAGGACATAAATCTTGACTCATTCCAAAGCATGAGAAGATAATTTGACCTTGCTACTTGTCGTGTTAGATAACTTTTCCCTTGTCTCTTTATATATCCCCTAACATATAATAAAAGAAACAAGTGACACAGTATCCACCTAGACTCATATAGCTTATATATAATGTGTCTGTATCCTCACCTCGCTATCATTAAGATATAGCAAATATGTGATTGGCTCTTTTTTAGAACATTGCAATAGGGTTCCCATGCATGTTAATTATATTCAAATCAATCAAAAAAGAAGCAAAACCATACCATTTAATTAGAGACTTTCTTTTATTATATTATTACTTTATGATGAGCCATTACTATATGAGTCTCTAAATCTCACTAGATCATAGTAGTCTTTTCATCCTACTTCAATCAGGCAACGGTCGATTGTATATAAGTGCCTTGTCATTAGCAACACATCTTTTAAAGCCGGAGCATCTTAAAATTTGGGCGGTGCAACTTCCTTAGAGCGTTGTTTCTATCTTTATGGACCATGGAGAATTTATCAAACATTTTCTAGAAGCAAAAGCGGCTTTTTCTACGTTTGGAACATGATGGAAAAAGCCCAAACGTCGTTTGTCTGATTATTGGGGTTGGACATCTTTTCAAGGAAAAGTTGCATTCTCCGGGATTCAACTTGTAGTTGCGGTTCTAGAGGCAGAATTTGTCGATGTATTATAACCAATTCTTCCATCTAATTGTAGTTGCTCGTCAATCTTACAATATGTAGATCAATATACGGGTGACGCTTGGACCACAGTGATCCCCCAGCTTCGTACGTGGTTGAACTGTGGAGGAATTACAATGACGAGTTCGTCCTTCTATCAATAGTTATCAACTCAAATCATACATTTCATGAAGTGTGCAAAACTTTTATGATAATGTGGTTGCCAATGCTTATCGTCTCTTTCCATCCTTTCACTGATGAAAGAGAACCTGAGAGAAGAGGCGGTATTAGGTTCGATGTCGTGGCTTGTCATGATCAATGAGGCCCAACCTTGTCGACAACCATGACATGGTAAGAAAAAGAACTTGGACTAAGTAGCACTCCGAAATTCCTAATCCAGCTGGTCCAAAGACATTCATGGACTTTGACTTTCAGCGTCTAATGTCCAGGGTCGAATTCAAAAAAAAAAAAAAAAAAAAAGGCCGAAAATCATGCCAAAAAGTAGATTTTCAAGGTTAAAAATAGCCTCAAACACAGCCCCCATCAGACACTGGATGGGCTTCCTAAATTGTACTAACATGTCTGTAATGTTTTCTTAAAATATCGATCACTTATATCCCTTCAAAAATGAATGAACAAAAAATGTTGACATCGTTCACGAAAATACTTAACCATAAGTTATTGCTAATATTAAAATATTACAAGTAATTATTTTTAAGAAAATATTTTTAAAATCATTCACAATCCATGAAAGAAACAGAGCCTTAGAGATTGAACCAATCGAATTAATTGGCCGCCATTTGTCCTTCAAAAATTCCTTCTTGCTAATAGCTGACTTAGTTGTTTAACCTCCAGATATGGGTTCGGTTGGTCCCACTTATTATCAGTGGGATTGGCGATAAGTTCAGAAAGAAATTTATGAAAGTATTGGTTGGAGACTAGCTAAAAATCAAAGTTTATCAGAAGCTTGACCTAAAATTTCTGTAAAATTAGCTTGAGGATGTGCACTCTTATTCGAATACTTTTCTTATCTAAAGAGAGGTAAGCATATCCTGTCAACAGTCAATTTCGAGGAACAAGCAGAACCTTTAAAGTTTTCATTTCTTCATCGGACTTGGACCATGTCTCCCTTTTGAATTTGATTAGAGGTGGCGTCTAGTTTGGAGCCCTTCTCTATTCAGTGCTCTATCCCCACTTCCTTTGGCCCACCTTTGCCATTCTTGTTTTAGAGAGCTTTGTCTCCAAATAAATGCAAACAATACCTTACCTAGGTCAAATCACAAGGTACCGTTAGTTTCCGCGGGTAATGAGTTCATCAACCCTAGTAAATCACAAAATCTCCATCAAAGTCCATGAAAAGAACTTGAAAAATGATGAGTCCTCTCGTCTATCACCAACATATCTTAGGTACACGTACAACTAATTCACATACCAAGATAAAGATATTTGCCAATTCAAGTATTGTACTATGAATCAACATTATTATATCTATTATATTAATTTCATGCATATTAGCAACCACTTAATAAGCCTTCTTAATCTGGTGGATCCTCATTTGGCAATCTTCCTTCATCTTACAAAGAGACTCGTAGGAACTACCACCTCTTGCCACAGCCTTTTGTGCGTTACTCTTGAGATCTCTAACTCTATCTCTTAATGTATGCCCTTCTTTCTCCACCATTATTGTCCTCACCAACTTCTCTATCTCCTCCCTCCCCACAATCTTCTTCGATGGCAGCACCTTCGGCCTCACCGCCACACCAATCTCCTCAGTAAGGAGTGTTGCATTTAGCCTTTGCTCAGCGTACAATGGCCAGGCAATCATGGGCACTCCATTCACTATGCTCTCTAGGGTCGAGTTCCATCCACAATGAGATAGGAAGCCGCCCACAGATGGATGGCTCAAGATTTCCACTTGTGAGGCCCATGATGGGAGTATAAATCCGATGCCACGGGTACGTGTTGTGAATCCACTCGGCAAAAAGCTCAAAACCTCATCGCCGGCATCATCCTTTCCCACATCAAAAAATGATCCATCAAGAGATTTGGCAGTTGGTTGTCGAAGTATCCATATAAACCTATTGAAATAAAACATTTGTAAGATGAAGGAATTTATTTAGTATATAACAAAATAACACTAACACACAGCTTAATCTATATTTGCAAATTTGTCCCTCCTTGGATTATTAGTAGGTCTTCTGTGAAAAAATTACGTGTTCAACATTGGATTGAATGACATTTGTGTGACGATTTAATTATGTACGCATAATCTTCCATATGTCAATCAGTAATAAACAACGTGCAATGCATTCTTTATATTGACAATGATCCTAATTAAAATATTCTTATTATAACATGTATAATTTATTTGGCTATTGATCTACATATGCAAACTACCTCATAAGTTAATGTTGGCTAATGGATTTTGTTTTAATTCGGAAAAAGACTATATTCTCTTTCATCTTTAATCAGATATTAAATAGAGGAAAGAGAAAATTTCCAACAACCGTTTTACTAATAAATTACAAATGGGAACATCATGTTAATGGTTTTTAAAACCGTGCATCATACCATGAACATAGTAACCAGGAAAAATTATTATTCTAGCTATACACATACTTTTTTTTTTTTTTTTTTTTTTTTTTTGGTCGGTAGCTATACACATACTTGAAACCGTAGCTTTGTTGGCTTAGCTCCAATCCCCAAGCCAGCTCGACCTGCTGCTCAGCCGACATAGTCCCTCCACTTCCAAACGAGACGAATATCACCGACTCGCTCGGCTGCTTATCCAACCATTCCAGCAGCTCCTTCCCCAAACCGGCCGGTTTGACCGGTCTAGTGAGCGGTCCAACCGTATATACCGGACCGTTCACGACCCGTCCCAAGAACTCCTCATTCCTCAGTGCAGTGAGCGTCTTGGCCTGCAAATCCTCCCACACATTCAACAAGATTCCATCTCCCGTCGGGATCTCGCCAGCCATCTGCACGTACTCATGGTACTGTTGGTCAGACCGGTCCAGCATCGGGTCCACCACGTCCTCTGGTCGGAGTGGCTCGCAACCTGGGATCTCGAGCGGTTCGGTTCGGTCCACGTACTCTCCCTTCACTTCCTTGTCCAGCGCCGGCGAGTATATGACCAGCGCAAGAAACCATGCATTGGAAGTAGAGGTGTTAAAATGGGTCACAAACCCATTTATGACCCATTTAAATCTTAAATGGGTCATAAATGGGTCACTTGTTTATAACAAGAGATAGTTAAATGGGTTTCACAATTAAAGGTTTAAGATAGGTGGGTCTTAAGTGGGTTTTTAAATGGGTTAAGTTGAAAACTCATCTTTAACAAAAACATTATAATTTCTCCATTTTCTCTTCAACTTTATAAAAATCGAAATTATAATTTTTTTATTTTTATTTTCTCTTTTCTTTTTCTTCCTTTTTTTTTCTTTCTTCTTTTTTTTTTTCTTTCTTTTTTTTTTTATTTCTCCTTCCTCCTTCCGGTCGCCGGCACGGCGACGGCCGGCGACCGGCCAGGCGAGCCTCGAGCTCGCCGGATCTGGCGAGGCGGAGGCCTCGCCGACGCCCGGCGAGGCTCTAGCCTCGTCGATCCGGCAAGACTCGAGCCCGCCGGCATCGGCAAGGCTCGAGCCTCGCCGATCCGGCGAGCCTCGAGCTCGCCGGCGTCGGGCGAGGCTCGAGCCTCGCCCGGTTCCGGCGAGGGGCGAGCTCGAGCTCGCCCGACACCGGCGAGCCTCGAGCTCGCCGAATCTGGCGAGGCGGAGGCCTCGCCGGCGTCGAGCAAGGCTCGAGCCTCGCCGATCTGGCGAGACTCGAGCTCCGGCGTCGGGCGAGCCTCGAGCTCACCGGCGTTGGCGAGCTCGAGCTCGAGGCTCGCCTCGTGGCCGGTCGCCGGCCGTCGTCGTGGCCGGCGGCCGGCCAAAAAGAAGAAGAAGGAGAAGAAAAAAAGAAAAAAAAGAAAAGAGAAAAAGAAAAAGAAAATTATATTTTAAAAATAAAATAAAAATAATTAAAATTTTAATTTTTTAAAAAAATAATTAAATTTCGATTTTTTAAATAATCATTTTAAAATTTATAAAAATTGTCCATTAAATTTATATTGTATAAAACTATTTTAGCAATACAATTTTTAAAAAAATAATATATATATATATAAAAGCTTGGAAGTATTTTAATAATATAATCTTTAAAAAAAAAACATAGGAATAAGTTTTTCTAAATTTGTTAAATATGAAAATATTTTATTAATATGAGTTGGGTCGGGTCGGGTATGGGTTGGGTATGGGTCGGGTCGGGTTTGGGTCGAAAAATTTACATTAAACATAAATGGGTCATAAATGGGTTAATGGGTCAATTTGGGTCGGACCATTAATGACCCAACCCAAACCCAACCCGACCCACCCGTTTAACGGCTCTAATTGGAAGGCACGAAGACATACTTGGGGATCCCCAACTCGTCGCCAATGCACAGATACCCCGCCCCAAACATGTCCACAATGAGGACATCGGGCTGGGCCTCCATCGCCTCGAGCGCAGACCTGAATGCCGGCCGGGCCTCACGCATCATGACCACGAGCCTCGTGACCATGGCTGCATCCGGGCCGAGGCCCGCAGCCGACAGTCGGGGCGGGAGCTCCACGATGTCGAGGAGCTTGGGGGTCATGGCGGACTTGATGATCTCGGCCTCGGCACGGGAGGCTGCGGGGGAGGACGAAGACGGTTGCCTCGAAGCCGTGGTCGCAACGAGGCACTTGCCGAGCTCGATGACGGGGATGAGGTGGCCCAGGCCGGGGCTCGAGAGGAGCGCCACACGGAGCTTTTTCGGCTTCTCCATTGATGAATCGGAGGAATAGAGGTCGAAATCTGTAAAAAGAAATGAAGCTGAGAGTGTGAATCAAGAGGATGTTTTGCCGGCGACACATCGTTAGGTGGGAGGGGTTATAACTGGTGAGAAGTATCCAACTTCGTGTGGTAGAAATCAAGCCATTGGGGTCCGCTCAATAATTATTTGAGAACTCGGCACGTGATTTATGATCAAGCTCTGACTCGTTGTACTCTAACTCGAGAGGCTCGCAAGCTTAATTGAGCTTCTATGAATTTTTTTAAAGCATGTAATATCACAAGTACAAACGAAGAATTCATAAGATTTAAGTATATGATGTAGGGAAAAGTATTCAAGCCCGTTGAGATCAAATCTAAGCTTGAATTCTAGATTCATTTTATAATTCAGAATCGAGTCAAGTCAAATTGAACTAAAATGACCACATATTGCGCATGAATTAGACTAAACATCGGAGTATTCACTTCGAGTTGAGTTCTTTTCTCATGTTATTCGTTCGTGAACTGAAAAGACTCCGGTAAGAAAAGTGATTAAAGAGAGGGAAAAAAATAGACAAGCAGACGATTTGGTGGTGCCCTTTGTCAATTCCGCGACATTGCTCAAGAAAAGATAGGATCATTCATCATCAAAAACCTAATATTGCTTGGGTCTCCACTGTACACATATTGTCCGTTTTGGACACTAAATACTCACGATTTTGTTCTTCTTAGGGTAGCCCATACTACCCCAAGAAAACGCATATGTACAATTAGAGGGATCCATTGCCTTATAAGTTAGCCTAAGACTCCCTCCCTAGGCGATGTGGGACAAGAAAGGGACCCATTCCTTGTGCACGTCCGGGGATCGAGGCGTGGACGCACCACCATCCCTCCTCCCCGTGCACCGCCGCTCAGGCCATCACACTCTCCTATTCCGCGTACTACCGAGGCGATCTTAGTCTGTCCCTTCCGTACTGCCCCGGGTCTGGGTCGTCACACTCTCCACCCCTTAGAAGCACAGCATCCTCGCTGTGGCCGCACACGCAATTGGGCCCGGGTTGTTATAAGTGGTATCGGAGCTGACTCTTGACCACGTGTGGGACCACAACGAGGACACTATCCTTCTAAGGAGTGGAGAGTGTGACGACCCAGACACCCGGGGCAGTACGAAGGGACGGACTAAGATCGTCTCGGCAGTACGCGGGCAAGGAGAGTGTGACAGCCCGAGCAGCGGTACGTAGGGAGGAGAGATGGCGGTGCGTTCGCGCCTCAGTCCCCAGACGTGCGCAAGGAAAGGGTTCCTCTCTTGTCCCACATCTCCTAAGGAGGGAGGTCTGGGCTACCTTATAAGGCAATGGGCTCTCTAACTGTACATACGCATTTTCTTGGGGTAGTATGGGCTGCCCTAAAAAGAACAAAACCGTGAGGACTTAGTGTCCAAAGTGGACAATATGTGTACAGTGGAGACCCAGGGTGTTACACCACGCACCTTCGATGCTTTAATATTTATAGATTAAGGCAAATCATTTTGCTTACGTAACTATCTAAACCGATGTTTCATTGAAACATGGGAGAACGTTGAAGCCGATGACTGTGACTTGATAGAGGGAAGAGTCATGGGTGATTGTATGATTCCATGAGGCATCGTGCTCGTATTAGGGGTGAGCACGGTTCCCGGGTAGAACCGGGAACCCCACGTGATTCTTCCCCCCTTCTGCCGATTCTTCCCCCCTTCCCCTTTCTTTTTTTCTCTCTCTCTCTCTCTCTCTCTTTCTTTTCTCCCATTTTTCCTCCAAAGTAGACAATATGTGTACAATGGAGACCCAAGGTGTTACACCACGCACCTTCGATGCTTTAATATTTATAGATTAAGGCAAATCATTTTGCTTACATAACTATCTAAACCGATGTTTCGTTGAAACGTGGGAGAACGTTGAAACCGATGACTGTGACTTGACAAAGGGAAGAGTCATGGGTGATTGTACAATTCCAGAAGGCATCGTGCTCGTATTAGGGGTGAGCACGGTTCCCGGGTAGAAACGGGAACCCCACGTGATTCTTCCCCCTTTTGCCGATTCTTCCCCCTTCCCCTTTCTTTTTCTCTCTCTCTCTCTTTCTTTTCTCCCTTTTTTCCTCCTCACGTCACTTCCTGCCCCCCAACTTTTTTTCTTTCTCTCTCTCTCTTTCTCTTCTCTTTCCCCCTCTCTCGGCCGAAAACCCACCCCCTTCTTCTTCTTCTTCTTCTTCTTCTTCTTCTTCTTCTTCTTCCTTCCTTCCTTCCTTCATTCCTTCCTTCCTCTTGCTGGCTGTTGCTTCACCCACCACCACATCGCCGCCCCACGCCCTACTCACCACCACCTCTTGGCCACCGAACCACCACCACCAACTCTGCCGCATCCTTGGGTGATCCATCTGTTCAAGGTTTATCAATGACATCTGGACAACCTCCTCCTTGGATTGATGCTTGAACTGATGTTTCTGGGATTTTATGCATCAATCTAAAGTTCTGGTTATGATATGGAGATATTCATGTATAAATATGCCAAGATGTCAAGTTGTACCAGAGAGATAAGTGATAAAAAGACAGGAAAAAATAATCGACAATTGATTTTGTGCATGCTATTCCCTGTTTTATGTGCTACTTCATGAATGAAGCTTCAATTAATTCATAACCCTGCGGGTATCAACCTAAAGTTTTCTGAACAGTGCTTGTGCTTGATGATGCATGTTGCCGTGTTGTTCTAATCCTGTGAGCCTAACTGTCAATTGTTTGAAAAGAGCTTTTCAAATATGAAAAAGGAAAAAAAAAAAAAAAAAAAAAAAACCTGTTGAAACCTGGAACCAACCCTGAAACCTGTAACAGGGTAAGTTTCAGGTTATTAATTCTAACAGGTAGGTTCCAGGTTCCAAAAAATGAGGAACCTGTACTCGAGGGTAAGTTACAGGTTTCATGTGGAACCGAACTGGAACCGGGAACCACTCACCCCTAGCTCGTATTATCTTTTGTCAATGAAGTGATGTACAAAGATCTCAACCTGAATTTTTTACCAAAAAAAAAAAAAGATCTCAACCTGCATTTTTGCGATTCTTTTCTTCGATTATTATTATTACCAATCAAGTGCCGAGTCCTTCAACTGCGGTTCCAAGTCATTTTAAGCTGTATAGCACCAAACATCTTTGCATCGCAAGGATTAGAGTGGCTCCGTTTGGGAGCCACTTTCTCAAGAGGCTCCGTTTGGCAAATATTTTTTGGGCTCCTTTGGCCTAATATTATCGTAGAGAAAGCTGAAAACCCAAGACAAGTATGATTTTCAGCACTTGCGAAAGGGCATTTCTAAAATTAAATAATTTTTTTTTTGCAAACCCTCATCAAATATTTTTATTTTCCGATTTCGTCTTTATTAGAACTATTCATCTTCTCTTTGCGAGGGCCGCTAGCAAGGCCAAGTTTGGCTACGAGGGGCTAACGAGGTTGTGCGACCTAAGTAACCGTCACCTAGGTTCACGCGACCTCAGGCTATACTATTAGGGGTCATGCAACCTAGGTCACTCCACCCCAACGAGGGGGTGCCTGGAGTCACAAGACCCAAAAATCCAACTAAATGCAACCTAACTCGTGAACAAGGAGTACCTACATTCCGTGCACTATTCACAATGTCTCTAATGTATCACTGTATCACTGTATTAATTAGAACTATTGTCTGCTAATACAAGAGTCATTTAGATTCCATATTATAGTAAGTTGTGTAAATTATACATGTGTGTGCATTTAACTCTAGATTTTGAACACTAATTGAGCCTCAAAACGAGCTGCTATATTGTTTGCCTTCACTAACGGTCTCTTCCTTTAAACTAAACTGTGATGACAATTCTCGCTCGAGCAATCGCAATAACCCAAGGAACATAGGTACGGATTGTCCAAACAACTATTGCCAACACTTATCTAAGTGATTTGCTAGCATTTGTTAAATGCTTTGAAAAATACTAAAAAAGCTATAAACATATTGCATTGGTACCAATTCAATCATAAACATTCCAATTTGTCCAACTTAGTCCTAAACATTTTCATATTGGTGCCAATTGAGTCCATTCAACTAATTGATACCGAATTGCTGACATAAACACCAATCATACTACATGGCACAATTGATACTAACATGGATATTTTCATATAATATTTAATTATCTTTTTCCAATTTTAAAAATTTTATTAATTTTTTTCCTTTTTCTTTGTTTCTTCTCTTTTTTTTTTTTTTTTTCTTCTTTTCATTTCTTTTTTTCTTTTTTTCCTTATTTTCCTCCATGAAGATTGGCGAAAGTCGTCACCGCCGACAAGGACGAGGGCTAAGACACCCTCGCCGGTCTTTGGTGAAAACTAGGTGAGGCCGTCCCTCACCAGATCAGGCAAGGCCACCCTCGTCCAACCCTTGCCAAAGGTAGAGAGCACTAGGAAGCCCTCATCAGCCTCACTAATGCCAAAGGCCGGTGAAGAGACCCTATGACAACGGCAACCTCACCCAAATAGCGAAGGGCCTCATCCATGTGAGGTCGGCCCTCACCCACCTATGGCGTTGTCATGAGGCCTCATCCAAGTGAGGGTTGGGCAAGGGTCCCCTTCTCGGATCTAGTGAGGGGTAACCTCACCTAGCCCTTGCCAAAGGCCAGAAAGGTGTTCCAACCCTTGCCTTTGCTGGCAACCGACGATCTCCGCCAACCATCACGAAGGCTAGCGGAGGAAAATAAGGGAAAAAAAAAAAGAAGGAAAAGAAGAAAATAAGAAGAGAAATAAAAAAAGAAAAAAATTATAAAAAACTCAAAAAAATTGAAAAATAATTAATTATTTTATAATAATGTCAACATCAATGCCGATCGTGTTACGTAGGACGATCGGCATCCATTAGTAATTTTTGGTATAAATCAATTGGATTGACTCAAATTAGTACTAATGTGAAAAGATTTATGACTAAATTGGTCAAACTAAAAGGTTTGAAACTGAATTTGTGCTAATGTAATAAATTTATAACTTTTTTCATACTTTTCTCATTAAATGCTCATGGAATTATTGCGTTTGGGAGCCACTTTCTCAAGAGGCTCCGTTTGGCAAATATTTTTTGGGCTCCTTTGGCCTAATATTATCGTAGAGAAAGCTGAAAACCCAAGACAAGTATGATTTTCAGCACTTGCGAAAGGGCATTTCTAGAATTAAATAACTTTTTTTTTCCGCAAACCCTCATCAAATATTTTTATTTTCCGATTTCGTCTTTATTAGAACTATTCATCTTCGCTTTGCGAGGGCCTCTAGCAAGGCCAAATTTGGCTACAAGGAACCAGCAAGGTTGTGTGACCTAGGTAACCGTCGCCCAAATTCGCGTGACCTTAGGCTAATGCTATTAGGGGTCATGCAACCTAGGTCGCTCCACCCCAGCGAGGGGGCGCCTAGAGTCGCATGACCCAAAAATCCAACTAAATGCAGCCAAACTCATGAACAAGGAGTACCTACATTCCATGCGCTATTCACAATGTCTCTAATGTATCACTGTATCACTATAGTAATTAGAACTATTGTCTGCTAATACAAGAGATCATTTAGATTCCATATTATAGTAAGTTGTATAAATTATATGTGTGTGTACATTTAACTCTAGATTTTGAACACTAATTGAGCCTCAGAACAAGCTGATATATTGCCTGCCTTCACTAACGGTCTCTTCCTTTAAACTAAACTGGATGACAATTCCCGCTCGAGTTATCGCAATAACCCAAGGAACATAGGTACGAATTGTCCAAACATCTATTGCCAGCACTTATCTAAGTGATTTGCTGGCATTTGTTAAATGCTAAGAAAGATACCAAAAAAGTTATAAACCTATACATTGGTACCAATTCAATCATAAACATTCCAATTTGTCCAATTTAGTCCTAAACATTTTCATATTTGTGCTAATTGAGTTCATTCAACTAATTGATACCGAAAATTGCTAACATAAACACCAGTCGTCCTACATGGCTCAATCAATGCTAACATGGATATTTTTATATAATATGTAATAATTTTTTTCTAATTTTTCCAATTTTATTAATTTTTCCTTTTTCTTTGTTTCTTCTCTTTTTTTCTTTTCTTATTTTCTTATTTTCATTTCTTATTTTCTTTTTCCTTATTTTCCTCCATGATGATTGGCGAAAGTCGTCGTTGCCAACAAGGACGAGAGCTAAGACACCCTCGCCGGCCTTTGGTGAGGACTAGGCGAGGTCGTCCCTCACCAGATCAGGTGAGGCCACCCTCGCCCAACCCTTGCCAGAGGTAGAGAGCACTAGGAAGCCCTCATCAGCCTCACTAATGCCAAAGGCCGGTTAAGGGACCCTGTGACAAGGGCAACCTCACCCAGATAGCGAAGGGCCTCATCCATGTGAGGTCGGCCCTCACCCACCTATGGCGTTGGCATGGGGCCTAATCCAAGTGAGGGCTGGGCAAGGGTCCCCTTCTCAGATCTAGTGAGGGGTAACCTCGCCTAGCCCTTGCCAAAGACCATAAAGGTGTTCCAGCCCTTGCCTTCACTTGCAGCCGACAATCTCCACCAACCATCACGAAGGCTGGCGGAGGAACATAAGGGGAAAAAAAGAAGGAAAAGAAGAAAATAAGAAGAGAAAAAAAATTCTAAAAAAGTCAAAAAAATAATTAATTATTATATAAGAATGTCAACATCAATGCTGGTCGTGTTATGTAAGACGACCTACATCCGTTAGTAAGTTTTGGTATAAATCGATTGGATGGACTCAAATTAGTACTAATGTGAAAAGATTTATGATTAAAGTGGTCAGAGCAAAAGATTTAAAACTGAATTGATACCAATATAATAAATTTATGACTTTTTTGATACTTTAATGCTCATGGAATTCTTGCCAGCCAAAGAGGAAAAAAAACGGTGAAAGCCATGTCGGGAAAAGTCTCACCGGCAATCATCGTGAATGCCACTAAAGACATCCAAAAACTTGCCGGTGAGATTTCTCTCTTCAGCGGCATTTGTGAGTGAAATTTGCGAATGCATCAATCTGTTTTACTCATAGCAACAGTCGTAAGTGCTGGCAAAGGTCATCACAATTTCCTTTGAGGGAACCATAAGAACTTAATGGTTCGCGAGAAATATGCTGTCACTGACCAAGTTAGAGCTAAGGCACGAAGTACAACTGCGGCACCGTTCTTGTATTCCAGCATTAGAGCCCAACCAATCAAACAAGCTACACTATCGAGCGAAAAGCCACGTTGCGATGGTGGGCTAAAGGCATAGAGCATGATAGATTCCTCAGGATAGATGTCAGCTCCTATAAAGTATACATGCATGGCCTCTTCACCGAAATGACGAGTCGGGTGTGTGATCCGAGTTTTGTTAAAGGTTTTCGCAGTAGAAGCTGCAGGGATTAATCTTTTCGCAGTGATGAACTGACATGAGTCGAGAGGACATGAGTCACACGATGAACTAACATTCTCCAAAAGCTCTGTCCTAGTCTCAAAGAGCTTGCACGAAATAACTCGAGATTCAGGAATCCAGGATCAATATATTCCAAAACTCAACCAACTAATATCCCTCAGCAGCAATCGGTTATAATATTCCAGCAACATCAACACTTAACTTGGAAAAATTAGAGACAAAGCATGAAAACAGCACCTTTAATTTTCACGTGGAAAACCGAAAACCACAAAGGCCATACAAACCTTTCACTAGTCATCAAGAATTATAGGACGCACAATAGTTCATCTTCAGCCAAACTGCTAGAGGCTCAACACATTAACAATATAGAAATATATCATCACCACAAAGGTGGATTAATAAAGTAAGAAAACTTTAACCACAACTAAAGAAGTTGGGATACAATTTCAAGAAGGATTTCAACAAACAAGACCAGTCAACTTCTGGATCTTAATCTTATGAGCAACGTGCTAAAATTTTCAACTGATTTTGACAACATTTCTCCATCAAATCTGAAGTGTCTTTTTTCCTCTAAACTGCTGTCTCTCTCCCTCCTTTCTTTTTCTTTTTGTGCAAACGCTCCTTTTTCTCTCTTCACTATCAAGAACCCTCACCCTCTTTTTTCTTTTCTTTTCCTTTTTTGTCTTTTCTTCTTCTTCTTCTTCTTCTTTTCAAAGATTGGTTGGCCCCATGGGGTGGACGTAGCCGATCATGCTCCTCAAAAGAAGGAAAACGTGCTCATTGAAACCAAACCAGATTTTCTAAGTGTTCCGCCCAATGAGATAAACAGAGAAATTCTTGAAGAGACGAAAGATCATGATTTGGTATACTTGTTGATATCACGCAGCAAAGTTTGACACCTGAAAGATTACCAACAGTTAAAACAATTGTAAAACCCCAGTCCGAGTCCAATTCAAATTGATCAAGAGCTGGGTCTTTTGCCACTAGGATCATAGAGGCTCGTATATAACACAGTCCACTTCATCTATACCATGAATTGCTTTTTGCAATAAACAGTCCTTCTAGACCTCTCATGACATCTCATTTTACACTCTATCACCTATTGTAAGATGGTTACTCCAAGAAAATTTTTCGCCTAATTTCTCTTTTGTAAGAGGAGTTATGCTTGCATAAATGAGTAGTTTCATGTAATAGTTGTGGGAATAAGACTAATATTAGACTCATGTTTGTTGTTAATTATTTGCCTTATGATTTTATTTATTATAATTAGCCCCGTAGATCCTTAATTTTTTTTTTTTGGTAACCCAGGGAACCCTGTAAGTCGACAGCCGACAAGTAAACCCTGGGGAGCGATTGCAGGACCCACCACCATAGTACTCCAGATAAGAATCCCTAACGACGCATCTGGAATTCGAACATCTCCTCTTCATGAGGGGGAGAGAGCCCGAGCCAACTACGCCGCTGAGGGCGGTGGTGATCCTTAATTTTTCGTTTAGTCAAAAAGTTCATGTATTTATTTATTACAAGTGCTTAATGTTTCAATACAAATTAAGAGGATTATGTTATTTTCTCGCGTATTAATATAAAATTCAAAGTCGTAAAGGATATCGAGAGATTGCAAACCAGGTTCCAATGAAAATAGGGTTGACCCTGGAACCGGATTGGAAAAACAGGGTGGGTCGGGTACAGGGTCTAATACAAACAGGGTCGGGTATGAGGTCCAGAAAAGGAGAACCGATTATAACAGGGTCGGGTACAGGGTCCAGGTCTAGACCCTACCCACCCTGGACCCGATCACCCCTACTCAACAGTTCGATTGGGACTTAAATTGACAAAAGAGCAAAATTAGATAATTATTCTTTTTACCGACCAATTCTAAAAGTGCGACCAACACGTCGAAACGATTGTTGGGGACATCAAATATTCAAGTGATTGTTTTGAATGAATTTTCTTTAGGAAGATCGGCATGATTGCAGATGAATTGGCAAAGAAGATAGGAAAGATTACCAACAGAGTCATGACCTTATTGTATGGATGCTAATTTAGTCCTAAAATTTCTAATTTAGCCAATTAAGTCCTAAACCTTTTAACGATTTACCAATGTAACCCTTCTAACTAATTTTCGTTAAAAATCGCTGACATTGACATTTGTTCCATATGACATGGTTGGCACTAATGTAGACTATTTTTTGGTGTTTTTTTGTACATTTTTTTAATTTATTTTTTTATCTTCTTTTTTTTTTTCGGTACCTTCTTCTTGGCTAGTCACTAGGCCTTAACAATGGCCAACGAGGGTCAACCTCACTTGAGGCTCAACCTTGCCAAATCTATTGAGGTCAACTCTTACTAACCATCACCAAGGCTCGACCCTCGGCTTAGGAATGGGGGAAAAAAAAGAATTACAAAAACTATTCATGTCAATGCTGGCATCCATATTAGCGATTTTTTTATCAAAATTGGCCAAAATAACTATATTGGCTAATCATGAAAGAGTTTAAGACTAAATTAGCATTCGTTCAATAGAATTAAAACTTTTTCTACAAGTACTTAGAAGATGTGTCCAATGGATTGGGCAATGTTCCCCAATCTTCTTTGTAGGTGTAGTTTGAGGGACATTAAATTCTTTTTCTGCTTGAAAAGCTTGAAGACACCACACAATCAATTTCTAGTTTCCAAATCCCATCAATTCCATTCAAACTGCTTTAGATGAGGATTGCCTATATAGTTCAAAAACCTGAACCTAACCAACTCATGAAACTTACAAGGCATTCCATAGACCTCTAAACAACCAGGTTTTAGCATATGTCCCCCGGATCAATCAGCGAGGAAATCTTATGAAGACGTAAATCTTGACTCATTCCAAAGCATGAGAAGATAATTTGACCTTGTTACTTGTCGTGTTAGATAATTTTTCCCTTGTCTCTTTATATATCCCCTAACCTATAATAAAAGAAACAAGTGACACATTATCCACCTAGACTCATATAGCTTATATATAATGTGTCTTTATCCTCACCTCACTATCATTAAGATATAGCAAACATGTGATTGGCTCTTTTTAAGAACATTGCAATAGGGTTCCCATGCATGTTAATTATATTCAAATCAATCAAAAAAGAAGCAAAACCATACCATTTAATTAGAGACTTTCTTTTATTATATTATTACTTTATGATGAGCCATTACTATATGAGTCTCTAAATCTCACTAGATCATAGTAGTCTTTTCATCCTACTTCAATCAGGCAACGGTCGATTGTATATAAGTGCCTCGTCATTAGCAACACATCTTTTAAAGCCGGAGCATCTTGAAATTTGGGTGGTGCAACTTCCTTAGAGCGTTGTTTCTATCTTTATGGACCATGGAGAATTTATCAAACATTTTCTAGAAGCAAAAGCGGCTTTTTCTACGTTTGTAACATGATGGAAAAAGCCCAAACGTCGTTTATCTGATTATTGGGGTTGGACATCTTTTCAAGGAAAAGTTGCATTCTCCGGGATTCAACTTGTAGTTGCGGTTCTAGAGGCAGAATTTGTCGATGTATTATAACCAATTCTTCCATCTAATTGTAGTTGCTCGTCAATCTTACAATATGTAGATCAATATACGGGTGACGCTTGGGCCACGGTGATCCCCCAGCTTCGAACGTGGTTGAACTGTGGAGGAATTACAATGACGAGTTCGTCCTTCTATCAACAGTTGTAAACTCAAATCATACATTTCATGAAGTGTGCAAAAATTTTATGATAATGTGGTTGCCAATGCTTATCGTCTCTTTCCATCCTTTCACTGATGAAAGAGAACCTGAGAGAAGAGGCGGTATTAGGTTCGGTGTCGTGGCTTGTCATGATCAATGAGGCCCAAACTTTGTCGACAACCGCGACATGGTAAGAAAAAGAACTTGGACTAAGTAGCACTCCTAAATTCCTAATCCAGCTGGTCCAAAGACATTCATGGACTTTGACTTTTAGCGTCTCAGATTCATGTCCAGGGTCGAATTCAATAATAAACAAAAATGGCCCAAAATCATGCCAAAAAAAAGTAGATTTTCAAGGTTAAAAATAGCCTCAAACACAGTCCCCATCAGACCCTGAACGGGCTTCCTAAATTGTACTAACATGTCCGTAACATTTTCCTAAAATATTGATCACTTATATATCTTCAAAAATGAATGAACAAAAAATGTTTCGTTCATGAAAATATTTAACCACAAATTATTGCTGATACTAAAATATTACAAATAATTATTTTTAGGAATATATTTTTTAAATTATTCACAATCCATGAAAGAAACAGAGCCTTAGAGATTGAACCAATGGAATTAACTGGCCGCCATTTGTCCTTCAAAAATTCCTTCTTGCAAATAGCTGACTTAGTTGTTTAACCTCCAAATATGCGTTCGGTTGGTCCCACTTATTATCAATGGGATTGGGGATAAGTTCAGAAAGAAATTTATGAAAGTATTGGTTGGAGAGTAGCTAAAAATCAAAGTTTATCAGAAGCTTGATCTAAAATTTCTGTAAATTTTGCTTGAGGATGTGCACTCTTATTCGAATACTTTTCTTATCTAAAGAGAGGTAAGCATATCCTGTCAACAGTCAATTTCGAGGAACAAGCAGAACCTTTAAAGTTTTCATTTCTTCATCGGACTTGGACCATGTCTCCCTTTTGAATTTGATTAGAGGTGGCGTCTGGTTTGGAGCCTTTCTCTATTCAGTGCTCAATCCCCACTTTTCATAACTCCTTCCTTTGGCCCACCTTTGCCATTCTTGTTTTAGAGAACTTTGTCCCCTAATCAATGCAAACAATACCTTACCTAGGTCAAATCACAAGGTACTGTTAGTTTCCGCGGGTAATGAGTTCATAAACCCTAGTAAATCACAAAATCTCCATCAGAGTCCATGAAAAGAACTTGAAAAATGACGAGTCCTCTCGTCTATCACCAACATATCTTAGGTACACGTACAACTAATTCACGTACCAAGATAAAGATAATTGCCAATTCAAGTATTGTACTATGAATCAACATTATTATATCTATTATATTAATTTCATGCATATTATTAGCAACCACTTAATGAGCCTTCTTAATCTGGCAGATCCTCATTTGGCAATCTTCCTTCATCTTACAAAGAGACTCATAGGAACTACCACCTCTTGCCATAGCCTTTTGTGCGCTACTCTTGAGATCTCTAACCCTATCTCTTAATGTATGCCCTTCTTTCTCCACCATTATTGTCCTCACCAACTTCTCTATTTCCTCCCTCCCCACAATCTTCTTCGATGGCAGCACCTTTGGCCTCACCGCCACACCAATCTCCTCAGTAAGGAGCGTTGTGTTTAGCCTTTGCTCGGCGTACAATGGCCAGGCAATCATGGGCACTCCATTCACTATGCTCTCTAGGGTCGAGTTCCATCCACAATGAGATAGGAAGCCGCCCACAGATGGATGGCTCAAGATTTCCACTTGTGAGGCCCATGATGGGAGTATAAATCCGATGCCATGAGTACGTGCTGTGAATCCACTCGGCAAAAAGCTCGAAACCTCATCACCGGCATCACCCTTTCCCACATCAAAAAATGATCCATCAAGAGATTTGGCAGTTGGTTGTCGAAGTACCCATATAAACCTATTGAAATAAAACATTCGTAAGATGAATGAATTTATTGAGTATATAAAAAAATAACACTAACACACAGCTTAATCTATATTTGCAAATTTGTCCCTCCTTGAATTATTAGTAGGTCTTCTATGAAAAAGTTACCTGTTCAACATTGGATTGAATGATATTTGTGTGATGAGTTAATTATGTACGCATAATCTTCCATATGTCAATCAGTAATAAACAACGTGCAATGCATTCTTTATATTGACAATGATCCTAATTAAAATATTCTTATTATAACATGTATCATTTATTTGGCTATTGATTTCTACATATGAACGCAAACTACCTCGTAAGTTAATGTTGGCTAATGGATTTTGTTTTAACTTGGAAAAAGACTATATTCTCTTTCATCTTTAATCAGATATTAAATAGAGGAAAGAGAAAATTTCCAGCAACCGTTTTACTAATAAAATTACAAATTGGAACATCATGTTAATGGTTTTTAAAACCGTGCACCATACCATGAACATAGTAACCAGGAAAAATTATTATTCTAGCTATACACATACTTGAAACCGTACCTTTGTTGGCTTAGCTCCAATCCCCAAGCCAGCTCGACCTGCTGTTCAGCCGACATAGTCCCTCCACTTCCAAACGAGACGAACATCACCGACTCGCTCGGCTGCTTATCCAGCCATTCCAGCAGCTCCTTCCCTAAACCGGCCGATCTGACCGGTCTAGTGAGCGGCCCAACCGTATACACCGGACCGTTCACAACCCGTCCCAAGAACTCCTCATTCCTCAGTGCAGTGAGCGTCTCGGGCTGCAAATCCTCCCACACATTCAACAAGATTCCATCTCCCGTCGGAATCTCGCCAGCCCGCTGCACGTACTCATGGTACTGCTGGTCAGACCGGTCCAGCATCGGGTCCACCACGTCCTCTGGTCGGAGTGGCTTGCAACCTGGGATCTCGAGCGGTTCGGTTCGGTCCACGTACTCTCCCTTCACTTCCTTGTCCAGCGCCGGCGAGTATATGACCAGCGCAAGACTCCATGCATTGGAAGGCACGAAGACATACTTGGGGATCCCCAACTCGTCGCCAATGCACAGATGCTCCACCCCAAACATGTCCACAATGAGGACATCGGGCTGGGCCTCCATCGCCTCGAGCGCAGACCTGAATGCCGGCCGGGCCTCACGCATCATGACCACGAGCCTCATGGTCACGGCTGCATCCGGGCTGAGGCCCGCAGCCGACAGGTCGGGGGGCGGGAGCTCCACGATGTCGAGGAGCTTGGGGGTCATGGCAGACTTGATGATCTCGGCCTCAACACGGGAGGCCTGCAGGGGGAGGACGAAGACGGTTGCCTCGAAGCCGTGGTCGGCAACGAGGCACTTGCCGAGCTCGATGACAGGGATGAGGTGGCCCAGGCCGGGGCTCGAGAGGAGCGCCACACGGAGCTTTTTCGGCTTCTCCATTGATGAATCGGAGGAATAGAGGTCGAAATCTGTAAAAAGAAGTGAAGCTGAGGGTGTGAATCAAGAGGATCTTTTGCCGGCGACACATCGTTAGGTGGGAGGGGTTATAACTGGTGAGAAGTATCCAACTTCGTGTGGTTGAAATCAAGCCATTGGGGTCCGCTCAATAATTATTTGAGAACTTGGCACGTGATTTATGATCAAAGCTCTGACTCCTCGTACTCTAACTCGAGAGGCTCGCAAGCTTAATTGAGCTTCTATGAATTTTTTTTAAAGCATGTAATATCACAAGTGTAAACGAAGAATTCATAAGATTTAAGTATATGATGTAGGGAAAAGTATTCGAGCCCGTTGAGATCAAATCTAAGCTTGAATTCTAGATTCATTTTATAATTCAGAATCGAGTCAAGTCAAATTGAACTAAAACGACCACATATTGCGCATGAATTAGACTAAACATCGGAGTATTCACTTCGAGTTGAGTTCTTTTTTCATGATATTCGTTCGTGAACTCAAAAGACTCCGGTAGGAAAAGTGATTAAAGAGAGGGAAAAAATAGACAAGCAGACAATTTGGTGGCGCCCCTTGTCAATTCCGCAACATTGCTCAAGAAAAGATAGGATCATTCATCATCAAAAACCTAATCTTGCTTCCATTTGGCGGCGCCCTTAGACACCGCGCACCTTCGATGCTTTAATATTTATAGATTAAGGCGAATCATTCTGCTTACGTAACTATCTAAACCGATGTTTCGTTGAAACGTGGGAGAACGGTCAAACCGATGACTGTGACTTGACAGAGGGAAGAGTCACGGGTGATTGTACGATTCCGGGAGGCATCGTTTGTAGAAAATTTATTCACATATACAATTAATCAATCAAGGAAATAACGGATCCATATATGATTGTAAAACACCGATCAATAAGTACAGCGGAATTAAAGCGTACCTGTTTGAGCCATTGCTTTACTTGCAGAAAAATAGATCACTCTGATAATCAGGGATCTATCGGAATGCCAGATCTTCCTCTCTATGACTTATTTCGATATAACAGCTTTCAATGGGATTAAAGCAACTGATAGGTATAACCTACCCTTTTATAGGCTAGAGAGGGGACCTAGCAAACCCTAATCAACAGCGTGTCAATCCGGGCCCTTCCCACTACGGGCCAGTCAAACACACCGCCTACACTTTCTTTCTTCTTTCAACTAGGCCCGTTATCAATAGATGACAATACCCAATTCAATCGATCACTTTAGGGTTCAACAAATATTGGAATATCCATTAATGTAAGCCCATATTATAAGAAATTTCCAACATTCTCCCACTTGAGCTACATTAATTAACTTATTTTATTTTGAAAAAGATTTTATATTTGAAAACGACACTATCGGGTTAATAACTGAAAATTTTGTTTTATGTGGCCACAACTTTTTTAAAAATAATATTCCAATAATGGCATCTCAATACCAATCCAATCCTATATAACCTCAGTATAGGACTATGGAAATCAATGTGTTAAGAAAATACCACAACACATGACCTTCCATAATCACATATAATAAGAATTATATTTTCATGGATCATGGGCCTAGTAGTGAGTAAGAAATAGTGCCAACATGTGATCAAAATTTACACTATTTCTTATCGGTCCTCAATGCAATTTCTCAACAACATGAAACTGCATTAGTGCAATTTCTAAACAACATGAAACTGCATCAGTGCAATTTCTAAACAACATGAAATTGCCTCAGTGCGATTTCTAAACAACATGAAATTGCACAATTATGTCACAATCCAACATGAGATCTCATAATCAGTGACATCCAGTCATCTTCAAAATAAAAATTTGTTTAAAGATACTGTTTTATACTTCCATTTCTCAGTCAACGGGAGAAAAAATAATAATAGAGTCAATAACAACAGTTATTAAAATAAATGCTTTAATAAACATCATAAAAGCATTATCAATCTGTATATAACTATAATATTCAGAAATACAATTTGTATAACTCCCACTAACAAAAGAAATCAAAAGAATCTAAAACACCCATATTTTTTTACATGTTCTTTAAATAAAATGGGTCGTAAGGCTTTTATTAGAGGATTAGCCAATATGGACTTAGTTCTAATATTCTCAATTACAATATCTCCCTTTTTGACCAAGTCCTTAACAGTAGAATATTTGATCCAATTAACATTTCAACCGTGGCATTGTTGTTATTTATAGCAAAAATAATTGTTTGTCACATATAATGCAATAAAATCAATTATGGGCAATAAGTATTTCAACAAAAATAATCAGTACATTATAAACTCCCCTTTGGGCAGAGTGTATAATGCACCATTATTTTTCACAGCATGAAGTTTATAAAGTAACAATAATGAGAATTACATATAATTGTCAATGATCCATCCCCTTTGAGCAGACAAATCATTTAAATTATACATCTCCATGATATCAATATATAGAGACGATAAAAGAGAATTACATATAATCTTCAAGGATTAATCCCCTTTGGGAAGACAAATCCTTTAAATTATATATATCTCCATTATCTCAACATAGAGGGGAATTACACATAACTCTAAAAAATTTATCCCCTTTAGGCAGATAAACCTTTTGAGTCACTCATCCCCATCATTCATCTCTAATATATCAATATAGAGGGGAATTACATATAACTTTCAAAAATTTATCCCCTTTGGGCAGATAAATCTTTTTGAGTCATACATCCCCATCTTTTAATTTTGGAATTTATCTTCATGCAATTTTCAAATTAATATACACAATAACCCAATTTGGGCAGGTAATTGTATATACTAATTTTTATCAATAGGAAACTCCAAAAAATTTATATGCCCAAAATTCATCTAATAATATGAAGCACTTTACAATATGTGCTTCCCAAGATCATATTGCATTTATCAAGCAACAATTTTTACCACAAATTTTTTTTTTTTTAAATGGAGGGTGAGAAAAACAGTTTTAATCCAAATCATTGAATTAACCCAACAAAAGAAAGGATAGGTGCATCTAGCACTTCAGCCAGCATGTTTCGTATTTAAGTTTAAATTACTTGTGCACCAAATACCAAACAAAGACACCCAAGCAGGAACTACAATCTTTACAAGAAAAAGAATGGCATCCACTGCATACTCGACCTCAACTAAAATAGAATGAAGAACACTCTAAGCAAGCACTGTAACTAATTACATCAGACAGGGAAAACAACCCACCATTTTGTCACATTTAGTCAATAGGTTCTTATGATTAAATCAATAAATAAAAGTCCCACTGGCAATCTTAAGCTTACTTTCCCTTTTCTTCTACACAATGGTTGTTCACATAAAACATTATCACAGACCATTGCTTATAGAGACATAATTGAATGAGAAGTTCACCATCCATCAAAGAAAACCAAGTTCATCAATCCATAAGCAGTACCCACGATTACCATCAATGGAATTCGTCTAAATTTCATTAAAAAAAAAAAAGATCTTGAATCCACCACAAACAAGGATATGAAAGCACACATCAATCAGTACACTAGCCACCAGATTCCAACATATGTGAATCATTAAACGCGAATCTACACGAGAAACCGAAGACGTTTAAGCCACTCAGCCCTCGAACTCGAATTGTTCATGCGCCCTCCAGTAAAAGCAAAAGCTACTTCACAATAAGGCTCAATCCCATGAATCTAGCCCAAATCACACCAACACCATCTATGTTTCGCAGATCTAGTCCAGCAGAAGCAAAATAGAGGGCCACGATTCGCCAACGGAAACCCATGACGGGTCCCACATCAAGCACTCTTTTGTCCGTCAGATCCAAATGTAAACTTTCCAAAAATATTTAAGGTCTAGATGATTGTTTCCTCAAGCTGGACCAATTTTGCTAGGTTAATAGCACCAACCCATGATGGGAGAAAACTTCTCCCACAAGCTAAAACATAAGCACTTAACTGAGTACCTCCACATGTTAATTGGAACGGCAGCACTCTTTTATTTTATTGTATCTCATCAATCAGTCCTCCACCAGTCAGTCTAGTCCATTAACCCTTTCTCGAATTTGTGCAGGAAAGATGAAGCATCCATGTACGCAAAAACATTATCTGTCCCAGCAAACAAAGTTGGTTAATTTAACTAGGAGTAGACGTCCTAGACTAGCCATGGTGGAGCACTCATGTCAGCTAGGACATTTGCATGCTCGAGTTCACAATTTTCCATGCTAATTAGTGGAATAACAAACCTTTCATGTACGAGGATTCCTAGAAAACAATGTGAACTCTCTTCCTTGCACTTGCTTTTCTAATTACAAGAGCTATCAACACTCTATCTTTACCAATTAATTTACAAGTACTTACCACACTTTGGAGCCGAACATAACCAATGGATCATCTGTCTCTTGCTTGTGAGAACTAACAACAATTTTATACTCGACCAGCAAACAGATTAATTAATCACAACTTTCTCAAGCAAGCATGTTGCAAGACCCCAATCATTATTCCAATTAAAACACTCAAAGCTTGATCAGCTAGATAACTATACATAAAGATCAGCATCAACCTAGTAACATTGAATGTGAGCCCCACACATTCAACGTGGAATAAAATCGTGAAATCCTATGATCGCACCATATAACGCAATCTACCAAAATTTATTGTAAAAAAAAAAAAAACAACATCAAGCAAGCACGTTTACACTCCTTGTCATGAAAAATTAGCTAAAAAGAGGGCAAGCCTCGAGTCCAATCCAAAAGAAATTTTCGGTGGCTGCACGTGACAATCAGGATGAAGCTATAACCCATTAAAGTATGAGGGCGACTAGAAGAAAATAAAGACTAATAGTATGATAATCGAAAGAAACACACTCTTCCAGCATTAGCAGAAGAATCTAAAAGCACCAAACAAAATAGATGTGGACACCGACAATAAGATAAAAGCGCGGATGCCATGGAATATTAGGATTCAAAACTAAGTCTCCTTCAAAGAGCATTGGCCAAAGAGAGTGTACACATAAAAGACTTTCGCACATCAACTGCGATTTCTAGCGACTGCCACCGCACACATGTCGCATTATGCATTGGCACCCTAAAATCTTACATGCATAGTCGGTAGAATACTGTCCCTTGATCCTGTTTGACATGCAGGTATTTACCCTTAGCCTTCACCAATATATATTTAAAATTGGCCCCTTTTCTAAATATTTTCTTACGAAAAAAACTATTAGCCATCATCTAACATAGCAACGCCCACACGAACAGATCCTTCGCCGACCCATCACCGCAACACGATCGTGGTGAACGAATTTCACAAAATCAACCAACCAACCGGGAGAAAAAAAAACGAAAGAAAATAAAATAGGCAGAAATCCCTCTCAAAGGCATAGTTTTTGGCATGCACAATATGAAGGTTGAACACCATGCCTTCACTATGAGCGAGACCTCTCAACTTCTGCTCTTCTTCATCCAACCAAGAGTATGGCGGAATATAATAAACCCCAAACAAAGAGCAAGAAACAAGTTCACCTCGAAAATGCTTCAACTCTTGTGCAAATTTAACCTCACAATACATGTATCTATACGTACATACTTTTGTATTATTAGTGTTCATTCTGCGCAATTCAATGGTAAGGCGGAGGATCAATACAGCAAGCGCCAATCTGCAGAAACGAATGCAGTAAAAGAATCACGAGAGACCACTAGAAACTTGTCTCGAGCGCCTAACGGAACATCCTCGACCGAAATCCAACGCTCATTCTAAAGCTTCTTGAAAAACTCGCATTCAAACACTAAGCACACATCCACTTGCGCAAAACACCAGAGAGACCCACAACCGCACCGGACCCCCGCAAACCCTAGCAAACAAACGAGAGATCCGGCGCCAAAATTCCCAACTAATCCAGTAAAAGAACAAACAGGAGCAGCCGAGCAACCGAACAAAACCGCCGAGAGGAGCAAGTTGATTCCGAAATCAGAGAATGACGAGTGAAAGAGCGCGTGTGTTGACCGACAGTTCATAATTCAAACGACACGGCGCGACGCAAAGAAAAGCATCGAGTGGAGAAGAAAAACAAAGGTAACGCTAGAATGTAACTTAAAATTCTAGAACTTTTTCATGTATAAACCCTAGAATTTAAAATTTAAAATTCTCTCTCAATTCTCAACGAAATTATGCAAATTATATATGGTTGGAAAGATCTCGACATGTAGAACGAAAGCCCTATGTTTTCAAGATCATTCGAGCAAAATATTTACATGAAAAAATAATACCCATATCTGGCTCAAAGAGGAAAATTTCGAATTTTTCCATACAAAAAAAAATTTGGGTTCTACAATCATATATGATTAGCTCTGATACCACATGTAGAAAATTTATTCACATATACAATTAATCAATCAAGAAAATAACGGATCCATATATGATTGTAAAACACCGATCAATAAGTACAGCGGAATTAAAGCGTACCTGTTTGAGCCATTGCTTTACTTGTAGAAAAATAGATCACTCTGATAATCAGGGATCTATCGGAATGCCAGATCTTCCTCTCTATGACCTATTTCGATATAGCAGCTTTCAATGGGATTAAAGCAACTGATAAGTATAACCTACCCTTTTATAGGCTAGAGAGGGGACCTAGCAAACCCTAATCAATAGCGTGTCAATTGGACCCTTCCCATTACGGGCTTCAGTCAAACACAATTGCCTACACTTTGCTGCTCAACTAGGCCCGTTATCAATAGATGCCAATACCCAATTCAATCAGATCACTTTAGGGTTCAACAAATATTGGAATATCCATTAACCCGATTATTTAAAATAGAAAATCAATTAATTAATGTAAGCCCATATTATAAGAAATTTTCAACATCGTGCTCGTACTATCTTTCGTCGATGAAGTGATGTACAAAAGATCTCAACCTGAATTTTTGCGATTCTTTTCTTCGATTATTATTATTACCGATCGAGTGCCGAGTCCTTCAACTGCGGTTCCAAGTCATTTTAAGCTGTACAGCACCGAACATCCTTGCGTTTGGGAGCCACTTTCTCAAGAGGCTCCGTTTGGCAAATATTTTTTGGGCTCCTTTGGCCTAATATTATCATAGACAAAGCTGAAAACCCAAGACAAGTATGATTTTCAGCACTTGCGAAAGGGCATTTCTAGAATTAAATAACTTTTTTTTTTGCAAACCCTCATCAAATATTTTTATTTTCCAATTTCGTCTTTATTAGAACTATTCATCTTCGCTTTGCGAGGGCCGCTAGCAAGGCCAAATTTGGCTACAAGGAACCGGCGAGGTTATGTGACCTAGGTAACTGTCACCTAGGTTCGCGCGACCTCTGGCTATGCTATTAGGGGTTTATGCAACCTAGGTCACTCCACCCCAGTGAGGGGGCGCCTGGAGTCGCATGACCCAAAAATCCAACTAAATGCAAACAAACTCATGAACAAGGAGTACCTACATTCCATGCGCTATTCACAATGTCTCTAATGTATCATTGTATCACTGTATTAATTAGAACTATTGTCTGCTAATACAAGAGATCATTTAGATTCCATATTATAGTAAGTTGTATAATTTATATGTGTGTGTACATTTAACTCTAGATTTTGAACACTAATTGAGCCTCAGAATGAGCTGATATATTGCCTGCCTTCACTAACGGTCTCTTCCTTTAAACTAAACTGTGATGACAATTCTCGCTCGAGTAATCGCAATAACCCAAGGAACATAGGTACGAATTGTCCAAACATCTATTGCCAGCGCTTGTCTAAGTGATTTGCTGGCATTTGTTAAATGCTAAGAAAGATACCAAAAAAGTTATAAACCTATTGCATTGGTACCAATTCAATCGTAAACATTCCAATTTGTCCAATTTAATTCTAAACATTTTCATATTTGTGCCAATTGAGTTCATTCAACTAATTGATACCGAAAATTGCTAACATAAACACCAGTCGTCCTACATGGCTCAATCAATGCTAACATGGATATTTTATATAATATATAATAATATTTTTCCAACTTTTCCAATTTTATTAATTTTTTCCTTTTTCTTTGTTTCTTCTCTTTTTTTTTTTTTCTTATTTTCTTTTTTTTTTTTTTCATTTCTTTTTTTTTTTTCTTTTTTTCCTTATTTTCCTCCATGATAATTGGCGAAAGTCGTCGGCCGCCAACAAGGACGAGGGCTAAGACACCATGATCAGGTGAGGCCACCCTTGCCCAACCCTTGCCAGAGGTAGAGAGCACTAGGAAGCCCTCATCAACCTCACTAATGCCAAAGGCCGGTTAAGGGACCCTATGACAAGGGCAACCTCACCCAAATAGCGAAGGGCCTCATCGATGTGAGGTCAGCCCTCACGCACCTATGGCGTTGGCATAGGGCCTAATCCAAGTGAGGGCTGGGCAAGGGTCCTCTTCTCAGATCTAGTGAGGGGTAACCTCGCCTAGCCCTTGCCAAAGGCCATAAAGGTGTTCCAGTCCTTGCCTTCGCTTGCAGCCGACAATCTCCACCAACCATCACAAAGGCTAGTGGAGGAACATAAGGGGAAAAAAAAGAAGGAAAATAAGAAAATAAGAAGAGAAAGAAAAGAGAAAAAAAATTGTAAAAAAGTCGAAAAAAATAATTAATTATTATATAATAATGTCAACATCAATGTCGGTCGTGTTATGTAGGACAACTTGCATCCGTTAGTAATTTTTGGTATAAATCGATTGGATGGACTCAAATTAGTATTAATGTGAAAAGATTTATGATTAAAGTAGTCAAATCAAAAAGTTTGAAATTGAATTGATATCAATATAATAAATTTATGACTTTTTTCATACTTTTCTCATTAAATGCTCGTGGAATTCTTGCCAGCCAAAGAGGAAAAAAAAACAGTGAAAGCCATGTCGGGAAAAGTCTCACCGGCAATCATCGTGAATGCCACTAAAGACATCCAAAAACTTGCCGGTGAGATCTCTCTCTTTAGCTGCATTTGTGAGTGAAATTTGCGAATGCATCAATCTGTTTTACTTATAGCAACAGTCGTAAGCACTGGCAAAGGTCATTACAATTTCCTTTGAGGGAACCATAAGAACTTGATGGTTCGCAAGAAATATGATGTCGCTGACCAAGTTAGAGCTAAGGCACGAAGTACAACTGCGGCACCGTTCTTGTATTCCAGCATTAGAGCCCAACCAATCAAACAAGCTACACTATCGAGCGAAAAGCCACGTTGCGATGGTGGGCTAAAGGCATAGAGCATGATAGATTCCTCAGGATAGATGTCAGCTCCTCTAAAGTATACATGCATGGCCTCTTCACCGAAATGACGAGTCGGGTGTGTGATCCGAGTTTTGTTAAAGGTTTTCGCAGTAGAAGCTGCAGGGATTAATCTGTCACATGATGAACTGACATGAGTCGAGGACATGAGTCACACGATGAACTAACATTCTGCAAGAGCTGTGTCCTAGTCTCAGAGAGCTTGCACGAGATAACTCGAGATTTAGGAATTATCCAGGATCAATATACTCTCCAAAACTCAACCAACTAATATCCCTCAGCAGCAATCGATTATGATATTCCAGCAACATCAACACCAAACTTGGAAAATTAGAGACAAAGCATAAAAACAGCACCCATAATTTTCACGTGGAAAACCGAAAACCACAAAGGCCATACAAACCTTTCACTAATCATCAAGAATTGTAGGACGCACAATAGTTCATCTTCAGCCAAACTGCTAGAGGCTCAACACTTTAACAATATAGAAATATATAATCACCACAAAGGTGGATTAATAAAGTAAGAAAACTTTAACCACAACTAAAGAAGTTGGGATACAATTTCAAGAAGGATTTCAACGAACGAGACCAGTCAACTTCTGGATCTTAATCTCATGAGCAACAAGCTAAAATTTTCAACTGATTTTGACAACATTTCTCCATCAAATCTGAAGTTTCTTTTTTCCTCTAAACCGTTGTCTCTCTCCCTCCTTTTTTTTTTCTTTTCGTGCAAACGCTCCTTTTTCTCTCTTCACTATCAAGAACCCTCACCCTCCTTTTTCTTTTCTTTTCCTTTTTTGTCTTTTCGTCTTCTTCTTCTTCTTTTCAAAGATTGGTTGGCCCCATGGGGTGGACGTAGCCGATCATGCTCCTCAAAAGAAGGAAAACGTGCTCATTGAAACCAAACCAGATTTTCTAAGTGTTCCGCCCAATGAGATAAACAAAGAAATTCTTGAAGAGACGAAAGATCATGATTTGGTATACTTGTTGATATCACGCAGCAAAGTTTGACACCTAAAAGATTACCAAGAGAGAGACTGTTGAATTCTGCATTCACTTAAAAGGTTTTTTTTTTTTTTTTGGTCGAAATAGATAGCACGTTCTATTCTTACTTAAAAGGAGTCTTACAAGACGAATAAGGACTAATGTCCGAACATAATATATTACATAAAGGCAAAGGAGGAGTATTCCACCAATTAAGAGGAAGCTTGTTTGCTCGGTGGTTCGTGCTATCCAATCCGCGACGCAGTTCTCTTCTTGGGTGCAACAGCTTACCTTAACATTATCGCAGTGGTCCAATTCGCGTCTGCACCGTAGAACAGTTTCTTTTAGATTCCACTGAATTTTGGCCCAGCCCAAAACCTGTTCAATGGCAGGGGAACAGTCATTTTCGCCGATCCATCGAAGTGGTTAACTCCAGAAGCCTCCCATGTACCTCATTTGAAGTTCCTTAATATAAAAGAGTCCATGTAAAATCGCTTTGACTTCGGCCTCTTGCGATGAAGAAACCCTAGAAGTACAGGCGAAGCCTTCGAGCACTTGCCTTGACGAATCACGCACGACACCAGCAACAGAGCAAAGAAACTCACCCGGAGTCCAAGAAGTATCAACGGTCAGCTTCAGATCTTGTCGGTCCAATGGTTTCCATCTACCAGGTATGTTTCGATTAGGGTTTAATCGTTTCTAGGTCTTCTATCCTCGGATGAAATTGAAGTGCTAATCTTGTACAATACTTAGGAGATCTGCAGAGTTTGGGGCGTTTGCTCGAAAAATCCATCCATTTCTTGCCTTCCATATGTGCCAAAGAACCAAGCCAGTGTATTCTCGTTCAAGTATGTTCGTGTTTGCTCGGAAAGCTTCCATAATCCACTGGTCCATCCTTCTGATTGTACTTGTGGGACTGAGGCCTCTGAATGTTGGATCTTCCCATATGCCTTTTGTCCATTTACATAAAAAGAACAGATGCTCTGTTGTTTCTACCTTTGTGTGACAGACTTGGCATAATGGGTCATGAACGATTTTTTGCTTATATAGGTTTTCTCTCGTGGGAAGGGCGTTTTGACAGAGAGCCCAAAGGAAAGTTTTGATTTTTGGTGGCACAACGAGGCTCCAGATCTTGGTCCATAAGGTGCGTGGTGGTTGGAACGAACAGGAGGACCTATTGTGGTTTTGGCTTGTAGTTTCTGAATATGCCTGTTGTAGCCACTCTTTACAGAATATTTCCCTGTATTATTACCTGTCCAAACTAGGTAATCTGATTGCGGTTGTGGGCTCAGTGGGATAGTTAAAATTTCATTTACGATACTTTCATTATAGAACTGTTGAATCTTCTGTACATTCCACTCTCGGGACTCTGCATGTATTAGCTTAGATACCATCAGAGGTTCGGGTGGGTTAATTTGTCCTCCAATTACCCCCTGCATTAACCACTTATCTTCTCGAATGCGAATAGATTAACCATCCCCAACTGACCATTTGATTTTTCTTTGATTGTATCTCGGCCAATTAACAAACTCCGCCATCCCCATGAGGGGCGTTGGCCCGTGCATGCTGTCCAGAGATCCCCTTTTGGAAAGTAGACCCCTTTCAACACTCTACTCCACGGGCGAGGGAGAATTTGATAGCCTCCAGACTTGCTTACCCAACATGGCACAATTAAAGGTAATCAAATCTTTGAAACCCATTCCTCCTTCATCCTTTCGAGTTTTCATCACATCCCAATTTTTCCAATGAATGGCCCTCTTATGATCACCTTTTTGCCACCAGAATGATGCAATTCATTGTTCTATTGCTCTGCAGATAGAGACTGGCAGCTTGAATATGGACATAGCATGCATAGGTATGGACTGAACAACACTTTTGATCAACACCTCCTTCCCAGCCTTAGTAAGTAGTTTCTCTTTCCACCCTTCTAGCTTTGTATTGACCCTGGCTAATATCCATGCAAATAGTTCTTTCTTAGATTGACCCTATTTTGTGGGGATGCCCAAATACTTCCCTGTTTTTTCAAACACAGGGACTCTTAATTTTGTGGCCATATTTCTCTTCAAAGGTAAGGGACAATTTGCACTAAAATACACCCCTGATTTGTTTAAGTTGATTGCTTGTCCCGAAGCATAGCAGTATTGTTTAAGTATCAGTGCCAGGTTCTGACATTCCATCATAGTACCATCCAGAAAAAAGATAACATCATCCGCAAACAACAAATGTGAGAGTTTAGGACAAAACCTGTTTATCTGTATGCCTTTGATGCTGCCATATGTGATAGCTTTGTTCATCAACCAGGTTAGAACATTTGAAATCAAGATAAATAAATAAAGCGACAGGGGATCGCCTTGTCTGATTCCTCGCGAAGGGTGGAAGAAAGGGGTAGGTTCTCCATTTATCTTCACACTAAAAGACACTGTAGACACACGCTGCATTATGAGTGTTACCCATTTTTCACAAAACCCCATGTGCAACATGCAATCTCGCAAAAAATCCCATTCGATTCTGTTGTATGCTTTCTGCATATCTAATTTAAGTATGGCCTGATGTTTTTTCCTTTTTTTTGTGATGCGCAGCTGGTGCAATACTTCCTGCACAATGAAGATATTGTCTTGTATACGTCTACCTTGAACAAATGCACATTGCTCCGGTTCAATAATAGATGGCAACCACTTCTTTAATCTATTTGCTAGAAGTTTTGAAATTACTTTATAACTGAAATTGCATAAACTGATAGGTCTGTATTGGCTAATATTCTCAGGGTTTTTCACTTTAGGGATTAAGGAAATATGTGTCTGGTTGAGGAGGGGATCAAGAATACCTGTATGGAAAAAATTCTGAGCTAATTGTAACAGATCAATTTTCACGGTATCCCATGATTGTTGATAAAAAATGCCACTGAAGCCATCTGGGCCAAGTGCTTTGGGTTCTCCCATCTGAAAAACAGCATCCTTAATTTCCTCCATCAAAGGTACAGCCACCAGATCTTCATTAATGTGCTGTGTTATAGGTGATGGACATTGGATGAGGACAGGTTGGTACTGCCTTGGGCCCTCTGATTTATATAGCTCTCTGTAAAAGGACAAAATATGGTTGCGGATCATAATAGGATCTCTACACCAGTTGTTATCTTCTAATTGCAACATAGTGATTTTATTTCTCTGCCTCCTCTGTATAGTTGATGCATAAAAAAATCTGGTATTCTTATCACCCCATTGTAGCCACTTAATGCGTGACCTCATACCCTAGAATTGTTCCTCCTACCTTCGCAGTTTCTCTATATGATAGATAATGCTCTGTTTTTGCTTTCTGCTGGTGTGCTGGTCAGGCTGATTAGTAAGCTCTGTTAAGGCCATATTTAGCTCTTTTATCTGCAACCTTGCATTGGCATACTTCTCTTTGCTCCATTGTGCCAACACTTTTGATGTCTCCTGTAATTTTTCTGAAAGAGTGCGTGGCTGGATAGATTTAGTTTTCCATGTTTGTTGGATAACTTCATAATACTCCTCATGCTCTGTCCAGAAAACCTCCAGCTTGAAAGATATTTTTGTCTTCTTCTTCCCAGGATAGAGCCGAAGAACCAGAGGGCTGTGGTCTGAGCCAATAGCTGAAAGGGCTTGGACTTCAGCTTCAGGAAAGGTAATTCTCCACTCCAAGGTGCATAATACTCAATCTAGTCATTTCTTAACGAGATCCTCCCAATCTCTGTTGTTTGCCCACGTATATGCACACCCATGACTGTCCATATCCATTAAAGAAAGTTCATTTATCATGTTTCTGAATGCTACGATACGACTGTTATCAGCTTCTTTTTTCCCAATTTTCTCCCATACATACAAAATCTCATTAAAATCTCCCATGCAGATCCACGGGCAGGAATTATGGGGTTTAATGTTTCCCAACATTTGCCATAAGGTCAGTCTCTCTCCGAAATTGGTAGATGCATGAACAAAAGTAATTTGCATATGTTGCCTGCTGTCTGGATCAGTACAATCCACATCGATATAGTGCTTTGAGCTGGCTTTCACCTTCAAAGATACTTCCTCATGCCACATAAGAGCTAAACCCCCCGCTATGCCTGATGGATTCACTAGAAAAACATTCTGGAAATGTAACTTTTTGCAAACTTTTTTCACAATTGCTTCTTTATTCTTAGTCTCCATTAGAAAAAGTAAACTGGGCCTTTCTTGAGCCGTTAAGGCTTTTAGTTCTTGGATTGTCAGGGGGTTGCCCAGCCCCTGACAATTCCAACTAACGATTTTCATGGCGTCACTGATGACTTATTAGGGCTAGCCACCAAAGCTCATTCTTGTCCTTCTACAATCAGTTTCACATGGGTATCCAGGAGTTCAGTATCATCAATCAAGAGAGGGGTTTTCTCAGGTATACACTTCTGTTTTTTAGCCTTCTGAACCTTCATATTCTTCTTACTGCATTTCCCAACTTTTGATAGAACTTGTTTATGGTTTTCATAGCATTGCCCCTATTTGCCATAGTCTCTGGCTTCATTAGCATACACTTCATTAGCTTGGGCTATCTCTTTGCCATGAGAGCTATCTAGTCTTCTTTTGCTGCAGGCTCCTAGTTGCATATCAGGAATTGCCTCATGAGCTATGATGTCCATGCCACTAGATTGGGACGGTGTAACAGGTACTGTCTCTTCCACAATAATTTTTTCTTCAATTTTACCATAAAATGTTTCCTAATAAGGGTTGTGCTCACATGCTTCTGCCTTCAGCTAGGGCCTGTATGGTCCTATTTTGTTGTTTGCCCAAGGTGATTGTGCATAAGGAATTTCAGCACAGTCAGAAGCATAGTGCCCTATTCTCCCACAAGAATAGCAATAATGTGGGAGATGCTCATACTTGAATTCCACCCAAAGCCATTTGGAACCAATATCCAGGATTGCCCCCGATTTCAGTGAAACATTCAGGTCAACTTCTATTCTCACTCTTCCTCCTTTTTGTTGATGGTTACCTATTGTATCAAGGTGAACTTCCATAACTTGTCCGAGTCTGCTTCCCAGGTCTTTAAAGACTTGCTCTACTTTCCAGCCATGGGGAATACCTCCAATACGCACCTAGAAAGCAGCTTTAGTAAAATCATAACAGTGCTCTGGAACTTCCGGCTCGCATTGTCTTAAAACTAGCAAGTTACTAGAATAAGACCAAGGTGATGTCTTCATGACCCTCTCTTTTTCCTCCTCCGTTTGAAAGACAAAGGTAAATAGCCCAGGTTCTTTTTGTGAACAGGTTACAATTTCAGTTTTCCATGCTTTTTTCATTGTGGAGAAAAAGGCTGGGTAATTGACATTGGGTTTGGAATAGAGCTTACCAAAGAGTATACGTTTACATTCCTCCCTTTTTTGCGGAGAGATTTCAATGGAGACTTCAACAACATCCTCCTCAGACCAAAGGTGACCCAGGCGTTTACATAGTGCTGCCACTCGCATTTCATTTTCTTCTTTACTCGCATAGATACTGATTTAAGACATTACTATATCTGTAGTTGTGACAGAGAACAAGGCGGATTACTGAAGTGGCTAACCAGGTATGTCTCCTGTTTCGATACTTAGAACTTCTGCCTTTGTGAGATTCATCGGAAAACTAAAACAGGATGATGTCTTAGGAAAACAAAGAAATATCTACCGATCTGCCAGCACTGAAGAATCGAGAATGCTCATCTTCCTCAAAAATAGATCCAGGCATCAACTACTCCTCCACCACAACTAGGACCAGAGACTCAAGGAAAATCAGCTAGAGACGGAAGATCCAAGCTAATCAACTAATATCCAAAGATACCCAGAGTGATTTCGAAGGAAAAGCTGCGATATCCAACCTATACAAGACTGCAATTGCTAGATTGGCGCAGCCCAACTGTTCGATTAGCGGCTCGAGCTCGACACAGCAACATCAGAAGAGAGTTCTATTTTTTTTTTTTTTTTTCAATAGGGTTACTAAAAGGAGAGACGCAAGAAAAGGGAAAAAAGGTTATGGAAAAGCAAGTGGATCTTAGGGTTTGGGGAAGGGAAGCGCTACCATGGCGGTAGAGAAACGCTCACATAGACGAGAGAGAGGGGAGGCAAAGAAAATCATTCACTTAAAAGGTTAAGTGCGGGAAATTTGAACCAACATATGGACTTTCTTGGCATTAACAAGCTCAAATGTGCACCTTAACATCCATAATGGGAAAAACTCTTAATTGCTTGACTTTCAGCAATATCGAGATTAATATTATTCCATTGTGCAAAAGAGAAGTTTATTGTTTTCTTATTAAGTCATTGGTGAATCATCCGGAAAAATGAGTTAACCTTAACTTCTGATTTCATGCTTCTTAGAACTATGTATCCTAGCTAGTATGTATTCATGTATATTTATTTTAATGGATCATTTGTCTCCAATCTAAGAACTGTTCTTTTTACCGACCAATTCTAAAAGCTTGATTTGTACGTGAAACTGATTATTGGGGACATCAGATATTCAAGTGATTGTTTCGAAGGAATTTTCTTTAGGAAGATTGGTGTGATTGCAAATGAATTGGCAAAGAAGATGCGCAAGATTACAAAAAAATTCACAAGCCTATTGTGTGTGTATATCAATTCAATTCTAAAATTTTCAATTTGACCAACTTAATCTTTAATTTTTTGACAATTTACCAATGTAGTCCTTCTAACTATTTATGAAAAATCACTAACATGGACATCAATTGTCCTACATGACACAAGCTGCACTGACATAAACAGTTCTTTATAGATATTTTTTTGAACTTTTTTTTCTTTTGTCTTTTTTTTTTCCTTTTTCTTTGGCTGGTTGTCAGCCCTTAGCAATGGTCAACAAGGGTCGACCTTGCCTGAGTTTCAACCTTGCTAGATTTGGCAAGGTCAACCTTAGCTAGCCATTGCCAAGGCTTGACAACTGGCCAAGGAAGAAGGGAAAAAAATAAATAAATCACAAAAAGTTATTCAATTAATGCGAGCGGTGCCACGTAGTTGTTGGCGTCCATATCAGCAATTTCTAGCCAAATTTGGCCAAAAAAACTATATTGATTAATCATAAAAAGATTTATGACTAAATTGGTCAGATTGAAATATTTATGACTGAATTAATATCCATATAATAAATTTAGAACTTTTTCTACAAGTATTTTGAAGAAGATGTGTCCAATGGATTGCGCAATGTTGCCCCAATCTTCTTTGTAGGTGTAGCTTTAATAGGGACATTAAGTTCTTTTTCTGTTTGAAGAGCTTGAAGACATCACGTAATCAATTTATAGTTTCCAAATCCCACCAATTAAGTTCAAAATATTTTAGATTAGGGTCGCCTATATAATTTGAAAACTTAAAATTAATCGGTTCACGAAAACTTGTAGGGTATTCCATAGACCTCTAAATAATCTGATTTAAGCATTTGTCCCCTGGATCAATCAGTGAAGAAATCTAATGAGCACATAAATCTTGCTTGATCCCAAAGCATGAGAAGATAATTTGACCTTGTTACTTGCAGTCGGATAATTTTTTCTCGCCTCTTTATATTTTGCCTAACCTATAACAAAAGAAACATGTGATACAATATCCACCTACACTTATATCGCTTAAATATAATGTGCGTATCCTCACGTCACTGTCATTAAAATATAGCAAATACGTACTTGGCTCTTTTTAAGAACATTGCAATAGCGTTCCCGTGCAAGCTAATTATATTCAAATTAATCAAGCAAAACCATACCTTTTAATTAGAGACTATCTTTGATCAGATTATTACTTTATGATGAGCCATTACTATACGAGTCTCATAATCCCACCAGACCATAGCAGTCTTTTCATCCTATTTCAATCGGACAAGATTCGATTCTGTGTAAGTGTCCCGTCATTAGCGATGTATTTTTTAAAGCCAGAGCATCTCGAAATTTGGGTGGTGCAACTTCCTTAGAGCGTTGTGAGTTTCTACACCTATGTTGCTATCATGTCTATGGAGAATTTATCAAACATGCTTTAAAAGCTACAGCGACTTTTCCACGTCTATAGCATGATGGAAAGGCCCAGATGTCGTCTCTTGATTATTGGGATGGAAGATCTTTTTAAGGAAAAGCTGCATTCTCTAGGAATCGACTTGTTTGTTACGCATGCGGAGACACAATCTGTCATTATTAATAATCAATTCATCCATCTAATACTAGTTGCTTACAATATGTAGATTAATATACAGGTGACGCTCAGGCCACAGTGATCACCTGGCTTCGTACGTGGTTCAGCTGTGGAGAGGTAACGATGACAAGTTTGTCCTTCTATCAATAGTTATCAATTCAAATCGGGCATTTCATAGAGTGCGTGAAACTTTTAAGATAACATGATGGCCAAAGTTTATCATCTCTTTCCACCCTTTTACTGATGAAAGAGTACACGGTGATCCCCTGGTTTCGTACGTGATTGAGCTGTGGAGGGGTTACAACGACAAGTTCATCCTTCTATAAATAGTTATCAATTCAAATTAGACATTTTATAGAGTGTGCGAAATTTGTATGATAATGTGGTTGCCAAAGCTTATCATCTCTTTCCACCCTTTTACTGATAAAAGAGTACCTAAGAGAAGAGGTGGTATCAGATTTGGTTTCGTGGCTTGTCATGATGAATGAGGGCCCAAACGTTGTTGACAACCAAGACATGGTAAGAAAAAGATGTTTCTTCAAGCCACCAACTTGGACTAAGAATTGGGAGACACCACTCCTAAAATTCCTAATCCAGCGAGTCCAAAGACATTCATGGACTTTTGACTTTCAGTGTCTCAGATTCATCATGTTCAGGGTCGAATTCGGGACAAAAGAAAAAAGAAAGGCCCACAATCATGCCAAAAAGTAGATTTTCGAGGTTAAAAATAGCCTCAAAAACAGTCCTCTGACTCTAAATGGGCGTCCTAAATTGTATTAATATGCCCCTGTAAGTTTAAGCAAGTTCATGTTAATCATTTCATAATCGTAAAGTAAGAGTTTCGAAGAATGATAATTGATGGATAATATTTTCAAGATAAAAAAAGGGAAAATATCCAAGGTGCATTTGTCTCATAAAAAATTAATAATTCCGATAACATTTTCCTGAAAAACCAATCGCCTATATCCCTTACAAAAATGAATAAACGAAGAATGTCATCATCATTCACGAAAATATTTAATCAAAAATTTTTGCCAATACTGAACATTTTTTATCGACTAATTTTTACAAATGATATAAATAATGAATTTTAAGAAAATATTTTTCGAATCATTCATGATCCACGAAATGAACTGAGCCTCGGAGATCAAACCTATCAAATCCGGTCCAGACTGATTTCTTATCAATTAGGGCCAAGCCTCAAGTTGGACCAAAGAAATCCCCCTCGGCCCATTTCCATCCCTAGCACTCTACTGGGTTGGTGACCAGTTTTGAGTATTCTTGAAGACCTTCCTCTTATCCAAAGTTCCAAACCACCAAGGGTTGTGTCACAGAAAGCAAGTGCTCCCTCTCATCAAACTCTGTTGATAAATGACTTCTTTGTTGTTGTCCAACTTGATCATGCCATGCATAACTCAAGGTGTCCACTTCTTTCAATTTGTCCGTGCAGTGACCCTCCTATTAACTCATTGCTATAGCATATACTCTCATGAAAATTTCAATACAAATTGATAATCACAAATGTCGCGATATATAACCACTTAAAAAGAAATTCATCATGAAAGGCCGTGATCTATTCTTTCCCGCAACACGACGCTACCATGGTTTCCACAATTGCGTCTTCTTTTGGTTGAATTTTTTTTTACGAGCGTGTTTCGCACACAATAATGAATCAATAGAGAAAAAAGGGCAAGAAAGGATCGTGTAGCCCCTCGCTGTAGCTCAACAGTGGTTCCCATGGCCCCTCTTATGGTTGTATGGTCGATTTGGTGCCAAGCACCACACATGCCGGAATTTACTAATGTCACGCCAATATTTCGATAAAAACGAAAATGACAAAGCAAAACTAAAGGTCATGTCATAAAGAATCGAACAAATTTTATGGGCCAATTAAAAAAAAAAAAATTGACTCTAAGAAACAATGCAAATTAGAGGGACTAAAGTCAGATTTTAACCCTCATCCAATTCCAGCGAACGATCACAACAGCAAGAGCTCAATCACGGCACAAAACCCAAGCGTGGGAGATTCTCAGAAATTTAGTTGGTCGATGCCGAGACACATCACGACATTAAACCAAGATATGGTCCCCATATAAACCCCAAGATCAGGCACATCACATGGGGGAAGAGACCCACCCGGGACTATTCGGAAGATACCCATTTTGACCCACCAAAGGGGAAGAAAAGAAGAGTTTGCGGGACAACGCAGGATTGACAAATGCGAGCCAGAAACCAAACTTTCAGGCACACACAAAAGCAAACGTCCCTACCACAGAGAAAGGAGATCGGTTCGCAATCGTTTTCAGACTCGCATTGAACTTCTCCCCCTGACCTTTCGAGCTGAGTTTTCTTGTCGCGATTTCGGCCCTCACGCGTGCTATCGAAAGGGAAAGCTTGAGAACGGGTCCAAGCCAAGCTAGCGACGATAGAAAACCAGATAATGAGGGCCTCCCATGTCCAACCGGCTCAATAATTCCCAGAAAGTTTGTCCGGGCATTGTTGGGTTTTGTAGACTAGCACGGCAGATATGCGCGAATCTAGAGATTAGATGACATGAATTTCACTTGCCAATCAGACAGACAGGAGTAAGCGATTCTGTAGGCCAACTAGTTAAACCTAACAAAAGAAGAGCAGAAGTGGTTTTGGTTCACCATCAAAACAAGGGTAAGCTCTGTTTCTTCACAAAGTCAAGGACAAATTGTAGTTCCTTACTCTAAGAGGACAATTCCCGTATTTCAAGCTCAAAGAGATGCATGATAAGTAAAGAATAGATCGGCTGTATATAAGCATAGAAAAAGAATGTAACCTTCGAACTGAGCTTCTGCATAATCTTGCCATCACTTGAATGATTGTAAATAGAGGTCCCTGCGAGGAGGTAGACCAAGCATTTGCTCTCTCATAATTGAATTGGAAAGGGACCTTTCACAGCGAATGCTCCAACTGAAAAAATTTAACTATACATAATCTTTAAAGGAAAAAGGTTCAGGACACATGAGATCGAGCTAGAGTTTCCCCTTCAAAACGGCACCTCACAACAGAGTTGCAAGAGACATAGTAAGCAGCCGGAATGCCTAGAGTCCCCGAATCAGATGAGCCACATCATTGAGATTGTCAATGGGCAAGAGTTTGCGAAATGCTTAAGCACGAGCCTTGCTGCTCCCTAGTGTGAGCTCCAGATCATCCACCGCAATCTCATGAATCCTCTCACCTTCCCAAGGCTTAACTCTTCCATTCTCAAACTCAAATTCAGAGCCCCAAGCTCTGTCAGACGATGCTCCCCACGCCAAACTGCCGTTTTGCTCAACTCCATCCTTGAGAGGACCCTGTTGACTCGAAGATTTGACCAGATTAAACGTAGGCGAAGGCGGAGCTGCTGCAGCCACCGCCACGTTTTGGTGGAAGCTCACCCATCGGCCAGAGTCCACTGTGGAGGCATCCGACTCATCGCACTCTGGGATTGTTGGAGGCGTCATGTTTTGGCGGCGAGTGGGGCTGGAGGGGGCAGAGGCGGCGAACAGAGGGTGGCGGAAGGAGGACTTATGTATTGAGACATTGGAGAGGGATTCCCAGTCAGGTTTCCGCTTCGAGTTCCGAGAAGTCGGGGAAGAGAGAGGAGGCGTCACAGGGGCACTGCTGGAAATTCTCAAGGGAGGGAGATTTGTAGGGATGGAAGCAATGTTACGGAGGAACGGAAGGAGGTACGACGACGGATTGGCATCGAACCGGGTAGGGCTAGGAAAGGATGACGATGTGGGGCTGGCGTGGTAGGACGGGACAGGGCTCGGAAATGCCGAGGACTGCGGACTCGGTTGATATGAGGAGCATGCACTGATGTTCGCTGAAGCACCCATGATCTCGCCCGGAGGTGGCTTGCTTCCCTGGGCGAGTAGTATCGTTAATAAAATCAGACAGGACACAAACCACTCTAATCCAAAAGCACTCTAATAAAATGAGCAGAATATTGCCTAGTATCATGGTCCTTGCCAAACATATTCTTTTGGGGGAAATGGCAATATGGCACAGTCCCAGAAAGAGCAAAAATGAGAACCCAATACTCAAATCTCTTCAACTAAAGGACAAGAAATCAGTAATTCTACAAACAGAAAGAGCAATTACAAGGTCAACCGCGCAATTAAGATGTCAACTCAACACAAGAGAATCAATTTAAGAGATCCCTTGATGAGAATGGGACTAAAGCATTTAATTTAGGAGGACAAAGGGGAAGAGCTCAAGCTGAACAACTCAACTCAACTCAACTCCCCTAATTTACCCAGGTCATAACAACAAGAAAAAGCTCACAGTTCTGGTCCATAATAAATTCCACAAGCTGATTTCGCCCTTAAAAAACCAAATCTTCAGATTTCACCATCCACCATGAGAAATCTGAAACTTCCTATATATGACAAACAAATTTCAGCTGCACATCGGACAGAAATCGACCAGAACAGCATAAAAGGAACCAACCCATCACCAGATCCAAACGCCTAAACAAGAAAGGCAAACCAGACAAAGAGCCTCAACCCATCTCCAGATTGAAAATCACCAAACCCACCATCCACTGAAAAATAAAAAAATAAAAAAAATCCGGAAAAAAGGGAGGAGGACGGCGACAAGAGGGTTTCCATGGATCTTGAGAAAAGAAGCGATTCTAATAGAACAGGGGAGATCATGCAAGAAAAGGGAAAGAAAGAAACAAAGGAAAGGAAAAAAAAAAGGGACTACCTTTCGGTAAGTAGTACCATCTTCTTCAACGACCCAACCGGCTTCGGTGCAAGAGCTTTCAAGACCTCATTGTTGTCGCAGTGCTTGGGGAGCTTGTAGTTGCCCTGAGCCCTGAGGCCCGTGTATATCTTCGCGGCTATGGCCCTCCTCCTCCTCTCCCTCCTCTTGTTGTTCTCCCTCTCCTTCCACGTCGGAAGCCTCCCGGAGGCCCCTCCGGCCATTCTCTACCTCCTCTCTCTGCAAAACCCCCCTTCCCTGCTCCTCCGCTTCTCCCTCTACCAAGCCTCCTCTCTCTCTAGAAAGCCTGTCTTCTCTCTCTTGGCCTCTCTCTCTCTCTCTCTCTCTCTCTCTGGGCTGGTTGCTGTTCCTCTTTCACGAGGTCGACGCTGTCTTTGTTTATTTATTCGACAGGTTTTCTGCTTTTCTTTAGTCTTTCATGCGGCAGGATGAAGAGGGGCCTGAGATTCTTCTCTCTCTCTCTCTCTCTCCTCTCTGTTCACACTTTATAGACTTTCTTTCAGTGCCCCCCGGGAGACTCCAGTCTTGTGAATTGAACAAGCAGTTGATCATCAATAAAATAATTCTGAGTATATGCTTGAATTGGATGGTAAAAATATGTTTTTACCGATACGGCGGCCATATTTATTCAATACTTCCGGCTGAATACTTTCACATACTAGTTTTATATTCATAAAGATAGTTGGTATAATGATAAACAGACATCTGTCTTTCGCAAAATCACGAGTTTGATTCAAGTCGTGAACATATTTTATAACGGCTCGTCTGCAATGTTCGGTTATGACATATCTCGTGTGAAGAGATCGGTTGCTCTGATGGGCCGTGGCGCATAGACAAACCTTTCCATGATCGTATAGTTAATATAGATTCGAACCAACTCCAAAATTACTAGAAAAGTAAAGAGTGGCTATTATCAATCTTATGCCACGACACCTACCGACAATATCTAGATACCTAATTTTCGAAATGTAAAAACCTATATGGGAATCTCCATGTTATATCATGTTTAATCGTGTTGTTACTATCAACTCCCTATTTCCGAGTTCTCAAATCCCTTTTGGGATAGGCCGTACGCTATTGGATTAGAAGATGTTCCCCCATTTATGCAAATTCCAAATATGATCGAGTGAAACCCTAAGGCCAATCGAGTATCAAATCAGTGATCAAAATTTTGCGTCTCAAGAGAAAGGGGCTTTTGGGTCGATCCCATTAGCACGACTTTCAAAAGATTCAATCATGAGTAATTTCTTACAAACTTATTAATTAGACCTATCAAAATAGGTAATAAATTTACTTCTTAACCCATATATGTGTTTCAATCCAAAAAAAAAAAACCAATATATGGGTTAAATAAGTTAAATATATTAAGTAAATGGTCATAAATGACTTTGCAATTTACTTAAACTCAATCTATTTCTATGATTCTCTCTTTGAATCTGTCTCACCTTTACTTGATCTCTTGCTTATTCATTCTGCACTCCAATCTCAATTTTAGCTATAAATTTTTGTGGATTAAGTTAACTACGGAACTGCCTCGGCAATATATGTCAGATTAGGAATGAGTTATTATCTTTGCATTGCGTGGAAATGAATCAAAACTTATTAAATGGGTCTATTTAGGTCAAAATCCAATTTGACCCATTTGTTTGATGAGTCTATCCTCAATCTCTATGAATGGTCGGAATTCGACCACGCCCAAGAAGCAAGATCGCTAAGGTGCACGAAAATTTGCATGCGAGGGATATTATAAATAGAAATGAAATGAGAAAATATAGGGTTGGAAAGTATGGAAGAAATTCAAGCATATGATATGAAGTGGATCAAGTGCCACGCGAAGCGTTCGGACCGGTCAAAGCGGAGAGAGCTCTTCCAAACGGATGCGGCTGCCCCTTGTATGTATGCCCCAACAAACGCTACCATTCTTGCTCGAATGGAGGGACCCCCTCCAAGGCATGGGCGCCTCCATTATTGACAACAAATTTGGATGATTCGAAAGCTTAAGAGGAAGAAAAAAGAGGACTAAAATAAAAATGAGAATTTCATTTTATAAATTGCAAAGGGTCTTTATCATATTCTATATCCACACCTAATGTTATTTATATTATTGATCTATTCATAAGTCACCGTGTATAGTTGCGGTTTAACTGTAACTGCGTTATGATCGTATATGCAGCGCTAACTTATAAGTCAAATAATACGCGTTTGCAATCTATAACACTCTAAAACTAAGAGGGCAGCTTGGCAATTCGTGATTTTGGAAATTCTCCTTAGAGTTGAAACCGCCGCGTAAAAAGGTCATGCCGGACAACATCTTAAACACGGCGATTTGTTTGATCTGGGCACGCGCAGAAAATCACATGTTGGGTTCACATACGAAATCCAATGTAGGAAATTTCTCGGTTAAATTCGTGCCCGCTAGCAAATTCATCGAACGAATCTCACGTGGGATCCACAAGATCCTTAACAAAGATAAGCCCATGCGAGCCCTTGCCCTAACGCAAACATTGATTTATTTCGTCTCTTTGCTCTCTCTCTCTCTCTCTCTCTCTCTCTCTCGTGCAGGGAGGGATCAGGAAACACGATCGCAGCCCTCGATCGCGTAGACGCCCACCGCAGAATCGGACGGGCGAGAGGCGGGCGCGGGGGGGCCACGCGCGCCCACCGCATCCGCGACGCACCCGAGCGATCCTCCCAGGCGCGGATGCTTTTTGGGCAAAGGAAAGATGCTCTGCCCGCTCCGGTAATTGGGGGTTTTTCCGCTCACTCAGTCTGACGTGATGTTCAGTTTGAACGGTCAGGATACGGCCAAACCGGGGAGGGCGGGCCCCACCCCCGCCCGTACTTTCGTCTCTCGCATGTCCCAGTCGGCTCCACACGTGCGACCATTCTTTTTCCAGAAAAGACATTATCCATTTTCTTTTTTCTTTTTTTTTTCTCCTCCTACTCTTTGGACCATTATCCAGTATTTTCTAATTCAATTTTCTATCACGGCATAGGAGATTATTATTCCATAAATCAAGTCTCCACGGCCGACGGCAACGAAAAATACAATGGCTAATGGACAACGCGCATCGGACCGTGCCCGCCTAGGAATTCGAGTAAATAGAGACTATTCAAATCCCTAATGGCAATTTTTTTTTTTTTTTCTGGTGATAGTAATAATTAATTTAAGTCGCATTTTGAGGTATATATATATAATTTATTATTTCGAGCGAGACGTGGGTTGAGGAACTAATTCCTTAGAACGTGTCGAGAAGCCGGGACACAGCACGTGAACGTGGTCCCCACCGGCGGCCCCTTCCCTGCTCGCGCGGTGATTGGCTTTTTGCTGGCTGCGCCTTTTTTGAGGGGAAATTGCACGGCATTCGCTCGCTCGGTCTCTTGTGGCTTTTTTTCTGATGGAACGGCATACAGTTGGATTTTACTTTTATTAGGTAAACCCTAATTCTGAAGAAATATCTAATACCCTATATTATGTAAAATATTTCTAATGATTTTATGGCCTAATAAATGTAAAATATTATCATTTTCTTTTTTTGTGAATAAGTCTTATGGCTAAGCGTAAAAATCAATTGAAACCTGTTTCAAGCCATTTCATATATGTGTGCATCGCGAAATTGGACAAACTAACCAAAATAAGCCGACTTATTATTATTTGATTAACAAGTAAGTTTTATGGCCTGTCCGGATTGCCAAGTTCTGAAATGTCGAAAATTATAATTTATTGAAGAGTTGCTAAAGGCTAATTGCGTATATGCACACGTGCATACTCCATATATTTGGTATGGAAAATTACGGACCACCATAGGAAGTTACTTACTAAGAGAGGGAGTTGCTGGTCATTGATTATTTAATAGGTTGCGTGAGGCCAAGCTCATAACTCGTATGAAACAAGCCTCATATGGTCGAAATCCTATCTTGCGAGCTGCGACCTTTGGTGAGAGGGAGCGGAGGGGGAGGGTCCTCGGCGGCGAGGGGCATTGCCATCGCTGTCGAAGGTTTGGGGGAGAGAGAGAGAGGGAGAGAGAGTAGGTTACTCTACCAAAACCTAGGTGAAGGAGGGTGGGGGAAGAGAGAGAAGGAAGATGGTCTAGGGTTTCGTCCTTGGATGAATGAGATGCATATTATGAACTAAGGGGAAAGAGTTATTTAGAATTGCCATTTTTCATATCAGTACAACTGTACAGAAAATTATAGACTACGTGTCATCGTATAGAAAGAGCTCATCCCCGCAGGATTGGAAGTCACTTATCCTCTTGAAAGCTTACAAATCACATAAAGAAAACACTATTTACTAATAGGTACGTTCTTGGTTAATGTGTGAAAATGAAAAGTTAACAGTTCCTCTGCCAAACTTTTGCTAGGGTTTCCAATGGCAAGCAAGTATGTGGCGTCCGATGTTGAAAATCCTCACCTAACTTGATTAGAAATAAACCTGCAAAAAGGGATTAATTTTCACTTCCATCCCAATTGCATGGATTAGTTCATCATTTTCCAAAGTATAGAGATTGCTTGCTTAAAAACCCAAAGTACACTAGAATATCTCGACAACTTAGTGAAATTGTCCAATTAATTCTAAACCCATTATATGGAATGCAATTCAGTCATAAACTTTCCAATTCCGATCAATTTTTGATAAACTTTGCTAATATGGCAGTACATGACGTAAGATGACCAATAATGACTCAACTAATTTTAAGTGAAAATTAGCCAAAATGATTATATTGGAACTCTCTGCACAAAATTTTAGAACTAAATCGACAATAATTGAAAAACTTTAGGATCGAATAGATAGTTTCCCCTCAACATTGTACCGTATAAAAAAGACTACAAGGTGAGGCCAAAGGCATGATCAATCATAGCTTTATTCCCATCTAGCAAAGGGTACACTCCGCCTCTCTCCTCTCTCTTCCTTTCTTACGCCCTCCCACGATTTTAATGTCGGTACCTCGGTCTTTTTATATTAGCTAGCTCAAGCGAATCGCCCGGCCATGCTGTCCGATTTCCAGCCTTTGATTCGCTGATGCATCGCGCTTCTACCGAAACACGATCATGCTGTTGGATACTGTTAATCATGAGAAGACAGCAATTAGCGAGATTAGCTGGGCGTGTTGGGAGAAGAAAACATCGACAAGACAAGTGCATGTGCGAATTGTGGAATGCCACCACCAGTCCCTTTTGCGTTATTGCAATGGCCCATGATCGAGCTCGACGCACGCACGCCATGCATCCAGCTAAGACGGAAAGGGACGCTAAAAAAACTTAAAAAAGCCTGGCCGTAGGGGCCAAGCCAAGCCGCAATGCTGGATTTCTTAATTTTCAAAAGGCTTTTTTTTTCTTCTTTTTTTCCATTCATTTGACATGATGATAAAAATTAAATAAATAAATGCTTCATGAAGAGGAATGACATGTCAATGCACGTGTAGGCTTTAGTTTTCGCAACTACATTTGCTTGATGTGTGAATGGTTATTTACACATCGCGACCGCATGCGTGAAAAGAAAATTTGTGCCGGCCATGTTGAAACGGACCGAGCACGACAATCAAATGGTTATGGATGGTGTGTAGAAGGTGCATCGGGCGTGAATCTAAACTTTTAGTCGCTTATAAGGAAAGGAAAAAAAAATGTGAGTTGAATGTTTTTCCGCAAATAGGTTATGGATGGTGTGTAGAAGGTGCATCGGCGTTGTAGAAGCGTGTGCGCTGGTGTGGAATCATAAACTTTTAGCAAATATAAATTGAAAGATTATAAGGGAGAGGGGAAAAAATGTGAATCACGTTGTGATGGTTGATCTTTCCATTTAGTTTACTTTAGGTCTATCAAGATTGAGGTTCACTATGTAATCCTTGATATATTACAACTTATACGTAATGTATTAAGTCTGCTTGGACCTTCTAGAGATGTTTCTATAGACTCAAGCACCTTTCATCATACTCTGTCAACCTTTTTCTCGTGTTACAAATGTTCAAAATATCTGTTAGAAGCTTTGTCCACTCAAGGAGTCATTAACACGACCTTCTTTGACCATCAAAACGCCGTTCCAAAACAAAACACTTCGCTTTTGCATTACGCACATCATCTCTTACGCTTATCAAAAAACGACAAAACAAGTTTGATAAAATCCAGAATCCAATGGTTAAAACAATTGTAAAACACCAGTCCGAGTCCAATTCAAATTGATCAAGAGCTGGGTCTTTTGCCACGAGGATCATAGAGGCTGGTATATAACACAGTCCACTTCGTCTGTACCATGAATTGCTTTTGCAATAAACAGTCCTTCTAGACCTCTCATGACATCTCATTTTACACTCTTGTCACCTATTGTAAGATGGTTCCTCCAAGCAAATTGACATTCTTATCATCTAAAGATCATCCACCTTCTATTGGTCCATCCAAGTATTAATGAACCACCGTTCTGCAGTTTGTTCTCTGTCTACAAAGATCTTCCAAATCCAATAGCTTGTTCTCCTTCTGTAGAACTAGAGGCTTTCCCCGTTCTCTAACGTCCTGTTGTTACTACGTGCATATCATATGTTTAATAAATCATACAAAATAGGAAAATTTATCCAAAAAGTCTTAAACTTATTGTACGATAGCCAATTCTATTCTCAATCTTTTAATTTTTCCATGTCAATCCTAAACCTTTGGATAATTTGTCAATTCAATTTAAAACCTTTTAATAATTTACCAAACTAGACATTTTAAGGAATTGCCAATTTAATCCTTCCAGCTAACTTTAGTCATATATTAGTGGCATGGTGATTCAATTAGTACTAGCTACCTTATGTGGCATAACTGGGGCTGACGAGAATAAATTTTATTTTATTATTTTTTTAAATCTAATTTTTTATTACATTTTTTATTCATTTTCACCAAAAAAAATAGGGCTCGAGGGGGCCACTGGCCATTGGTCAAGGCCCAGTGACCTCCACCAACCATGTGGGAAGATTGGCACTAATTAGACTATCATATTGGCGATATCCGGCTAAAATTAGCTAGGAATGATTGAATTAGTAATTTGTTATAAGGTTTAGGCTAGGACTAGTTTGGTAAATCTTTAAAATGTTTGGAACTAAATTATATGTTTAGATTCGAATGGGCAAATTGTCAAAAATGTTTAAAACTAAATTGACAAAATTAAAAAGTTTATGACTGAATTCAATATAAGAGTGATTATGGTTCCAAGGTAGTATTGGGAACTTGAGAATTCGATTGGTAGAACCAGTTCGATTCCAAATTCTAGCATATGCATGATAGATTTCAAATTCCAAAATTGGGAAATTTATTCCGACGGATAGATTCCAGGTTTGATGTAAAAATAGGAACTTGGAACTTGGAATAAGTCTTTGTGCTTTTCTTGTTCTATGTCTTCATGCAATCATGTGGCATTTATGTGTAATGTGAAACTGGTAATCTAAGCTTCAATTATTGACATTATCCAATAGTGATACTTTTATTTTGTCATAATTTTTGCATGTCTAAATATAAGTTATGATAAGTGAATGATAGCAAATGGGGATGATTCATTACAATTATTTAATTAAGAGTATTACTAAAACCAATCCTAGAATCTATATTAGGGTAGGTTCCAAGTTTTAGGTATATAGGATAGGTTACAAATTCCACAAGTTAAGGAATTTATTTCAACAAGTAAATGTAAAGTTCTAAGAGCAATCTAGATGAAACTTGAAATTGCTTATCCATATTAAGATTTTTTGGACAATTTTTCCTAGAAAATCTTTTTTATTTTTTCATGAGACTTGCCATGCACGTGCGCTCGTGCACATGGGGAGAGAGAGGGAGAGAGAAAAAGACAAGTGGTATTATTTTCTAGTTTAGGGACCAGGGGATGGACATTTTGATGCACGTATTTTCAGTATTTATTGTGAGCGTGGATTGATTTCGTGGGTAGGAGAGAGCACGTGGGCCTTCATCCCAAGTTGGGGGATTAATCCCAGATAATTACATTAGCGATACTAAAAATTCATAACATTAAAAAGGATCGACTAAATAACCCGATGGATTTCCATCCGGTGTTTAAACGAATCTCATAATTCGAAATAATCATTCCTACCTAAATCCATCCGATACATGGATCTCGATGTTCCGAACATCGCTCAATTATTCATTCCTCCATCCATCCCTTTCTCTTCCCCAAAATGGTCCCCGACGTCCTCTTCTCAAACCTCGCTTTTATATTCATTGCATCACCAACGCATCAATTCACTGAGCAGGACGGCAACGGAGAGACAAATAGGACCCCGAAGGTGACTTCTCCCTCTCTATTTTCCACGCGGACTCAAAACATTTTTTTATTTTAATAGGTGGGGTCGACGTCTCATGAACCACGCGTCCAAAATCTACCTAGCGCACCGCTTATTGAATGCTTCCTTATTCTATTCCCAATTCTCTCTAGAAGGAAATGGACCAACTTGGTCACTTTCCCCCTTTGCCTTTCTTGCCCACTTGGGTCGACGAAGGCGTTCTCCTCATAAGTTCGGCCATCTCTCCTAATATTTTAATTTCCCAAGTTGGGGAATTGGAATTGATTTAGCTCGGGAACCACTCAGGGAAGACTATTGCGAACCTAAAAAATTGACCAATTCGTACGATTTTGTGGTCCTTGTCGTGCTTTACGAGCTCGCAGCAATCTTTTCCCGTGGGGGATGCTGCGTCCACATTGAAAAGGAGGGGAGGGGGAGAGGGGCCAATCGGACGTTGCTGTCTTCGCAAGCCATCGCGTGCTGATGACCCGACAAGGACCGGTCGCCCTGCGCCTCACGTGGGCACGACTTTATACGAGCGGCGACGGGGGAAGATCCAATCCGAGGTCCGAATGACATGTTCAGTGACGATTTTCGCGGGATTATAGTCAGTTTCTTTTTCTCGCGCTCGTGTGTACCTCTTTTTTTAATCGTGATTTTTTTTTTTTTAATTCGGGTTTTCGGGGTTTATTGCTTTCGATGCGTGTTGAGGAAAAAGTCATGTGTGTGCACAGTGGCGCTCGGGTCTCGTGACTACTGCTAAATTCGAAAATGAAGCATTCCAAGATTCGCATTGGTTTGAAAAGGCTATATTAAGTGATTTATAAATGAACGGCCACTCCCAAATGGTTATAGCCTTATATTTTTCGTATAGTATTTCATTTGGAGGCTTAACTAGTGTGGAATGAATTCAAATGGCTCGTTAAAACTTGTGTGAAAACAAGACTCTTTCTAATGGTTATGCGGTTCACAGATGGACTAGTCTCATATCGGATTCAACAAGGACAACGATTGATCGTGAGGGCAAGACAGCTCGGATAAGGTACAACTCCTAGCATACTTCTAAGATGATAGGGAAGGCATGAACAAATCATGCTGCACATGAATAGGGTTAGCCGATGTGGACCAAACACTAACAAGGATTTCAATTCTTTAAGTAGGGAAATTTGTGATATGTCAAACCCCATATATGTTGGGTGATATCACCACACTATGTAATTATTTAGATTATATGTGAATTAGATTGGGCGAAGTGGTCCAAATGGTATCCAAATCATAATCATCGCATTTTTTTAATGATTAGCGATTCCTAAAACTTTCTAATCATCAGCCACATGTTCTTGTGCTATCCAAACCTTCCACCAATTTTTCGTTCGATTCAGCATTTTTTTTCACATCACGGCTAATATCCAAAAAAGTTATCAGCCAGCATCAAAAGGGTCATGGTTTTCAATCAGTTCCTTGGCTACTTCTCTCGAGAACTCAAAACTCTTCCGGTCTCAGACCCAAATGAATCCCAAGAAAGTTCTCATGGCGTTCACCAGAGATGGGCTTGGGCCTAACAGGCCTATTGCAATGAGCCCACATTGTGGCCCAAGATCATCTTCCACTAATTTTCTTTCTTTCTTTCTTTCTCTCTCTTTTTTGTACACGTGCTTAGCTGAAAATTGTTTTGGGCGTGCATGGTTGCACTCTTTTTTTCTGTTCAAGAACAGATTTTTTGTTTTTTTTCGAAAAAAAAAAAAAAAATAAACCCATTTATTTGCGTTTTTGTTCAAAATCTGTTTTTTGTTAAAAACAAAATTGAAATGAAAATAAGAAAAAAAAGTTATTTTTTTGTTAAAACACTTTTGAAGAACACATTTTCTCTCTCTTCCTTTTTTTCTTTCTTTTTTTGGTCGGTTGCCGGCCTCGACCATGGCCGCCGACCCGGTTGAGGGCTGGCGACCTCGCCGGAGGGTCGTCGGCCCCGGCGAGGCGAGGCGAGGCGAGCTTGGGCCGGCCCTTGTCGGCCGGGTCGCCGGCCATGGCTGGCGAGGCCAACACTGAAAAAAGAAAAAAAAAAAAGAAAAAAAAAAAGAAATAAAAAAGGAAAAAAAATTAAAATATGAAAAAATTAAAAGAAACAAAACAAGAATACAAATTTACTAAATGTGTTTTTATTAATTTTTTATTTCCTAACAAATTTACCAAACACATCTTTTCGATAAAAAATTGTTCTCCGGAACAATTTTTGAACGGAGATATAAACAAACGCACCATTTATGTCATCGAGAAACCCCATTTGTCCCATCTCTTGTTTTAGTTTATTATATTATTTTTAAATTTTGGCTTTATTTTTAAAACCGAGATTCTTTCGTCCTGACAAAATTTAGGAAGTGGGAGTTTAATTATTGAATTAAATATGCAGTTAGTCCTTATGCGGACAAACCTAACGTGAGAAACCACACTTAGCCACGTTCAGAAACAGTACAATTTTGCTTTTTTTAAAAAAATTAATATTGTTCTTCCCAGAATAATTCTGGGGGGCATGACAGTCTTGCTAATAAGCCGGCCTACACAGGAAAATTATTATTTTTTTATCATTAATTTATTAATTAAAAGATACTATGAAGATTTGTGAAGAAGTGGTGAAAATATCTAGATCTTTTTAAGCATTCTAAAATCACATCACGCATGCACTCCCCCTGGACGGGTAGTACAAAAAAAATTCAACTTTACTCAACTGCCAAGATTGGCTCTATCAGTCACCCACGTTATCTTATCATTAATCGTCGTACTCATCAACGTTGACTAAAATAATGATAATATCCTTTTTCTCCCTTTTCTTCCCTAGCTCATGTCGCAAGTTATTCGTCGATACACTGTTTTTGGGAGGCGTAAATGGAATAAGTTATGCGTTAGGTTTAGTCGGACCAAATCGTGTTGAATTAATTCTCTTTGAAAATACAGCTTACAGATTTGATTCACCAATGGCATTTTTCTTTAGAATCCTCCACTCGATCAACAGCTCATCGAGAGTTTTGCCCATTTCACTATTACTTGCTATATGAAACCTATGCTTTTATTTATTTATTTATTTTTGGACCTTGGAGATGGACAAGCAAGCAGAATAAAAATTATAGCCTAAGATGTCCATGTTCTTCTTGTTCTGTTTCTCGAGGACAGCTCATATCATGCTTTGTTGCTGCGACGCTTCACAATTGTTTACTACGTTAAGATTATCACGTTCCACCATCTTCGTTTTCTATGCTCATTCCCCTTTAATTATTTTTATTTTCATATTGCCTATCCTCAAGCAAATTGGCCTGGAGGTCCCCTTCGTCAACTTTTCGTTTTCCTATACGTATATGATTCAAGATATTTTTACGGTTTTCAGGCATTGATGTGAATCCTCGAACTACCCCCAATTTTCCCTTCAAAAAAAAAAAAAAAAAAAAAAAAAAAAAAAAAACTACCCCCAATTTCAAAGATCCAAAGTTCTTAAAATAAAGGGCATGAATCAAAATCCGCAGCACTTCCAATTTCATGCCCGGAATAAAACTTGCTTTAAAACATTGGGTAATCAGGATTGCATTTGTTAAATTAAGCAAAAAGATTTGGTTACAAAATATTTTGAATCATTTAAAAATGGAAATAAATTATTTATAACAATACAAAATCACGGAAAAATGGTAGTAATAAATATCGAAAAAGAATAATACTTCACTATTTACAATCCCTTTAAGAAGGTTTTTTTGTAGCACAGAACCCATCCGACTTCTAATATTGGAACACGTAATTATGAATATTTGAGAAGGAAAAACAATTGAAATCCTTGAAAAGTAAAATGTCATCTTTACTTTTATATAAAAGTATAGATAATAACATGATACATCTTGGTGAGATTCCATGACCTATTCTATTTTTACTTTTTGCTTAATTTAAAATTTGCAATTCAAGCATCTTGATTTTTTTTTTTGATCCAAAACTTTTATAGTATTCACATATTAACATGTAGATTTATGTATGATTTGTTCACAACATTCTTAAATTGAATAATATTTCTAATCTTACTTGACATGTAGATTTATGTATAAGTTCTTCACGATTTTTTGAAATTCCTATAATATTCTAAAGTTTAAAGGGAAAGCAAAAAATAAATTTTTGTTCTTATGTAAGGTCAAACCAACGTCCTAATTTTCCTTGTACTTCGGAGATTCAGAAAGAGCCCCAAAGAAACTGACTTTTCTGAAGAGCCTCGTGGCCATAGAGAAGAAGAAGAAGAAACTACGACTTGTCCCAATCCCAACATCCCAAACGGCCAACCTCCATTCGACCCGATTCTCTACACAGTTTCATGGGAAGCTTCTTGATTTTGTCGCCTCCCGATTCCAGTTCAACCCACGAATGATATGTCCGTTTGAAACATTCATCCTGGTCGATAATATCCATTGCGAGAGTCCCAGGATGATGATAGAGGAAGCTGTCGACTTTCTCGGGTCGTTGACAGGTTCCAGGATTTGGGTTCTCTGATGGGACGAAGGAATCACATGTTTCGCTCTGATCATAGATCCAGAAATCTCTTGCCTATATTCTTGCAAGATATGAGGTGAGCCTCCCCTGTTTTTCTCTCTTTTCTTTTCTTTCTAAGAAAAGTTCTGCTGCAATTGGGTTCTTTCGTTCTTTTCCTGCGCAGTAGTACTGTTTCATTTGGCGTAGATGAATGGCAAACGAAAATCCCATCTTGCCTCGGTAAACTTCAAGACCTTAGTAATTCTGGGTTCAAGTTTATGTTCGTATTAAGTAATTGGACAAATTGAGGAGAGGTGGTTATGGAGGTTGACTTTGACCAGAAGGACCCCGTGAGTTCTGGTTGAGGTTCTGCACTTTGGCTTTAAATGAGAACGTGTTGGTTTGCATTTTTAGCTCAGTGTGATGCGTTAGTGTTAGGAGGATCCGCAGCTGAGGAAAAAGTGAAAATTAACAAGGAATGGGCGATGAAAGTGCGCTCTTGGAAGCCCAGGGGTTCTCCCCCATTGCTCTTTCAACAAACACTTTTCAAGTGAAGTAGCAGGACACTTTATTACGAGGAGATTGCCATTTTCTTGTCTTATTTAATTGGATCCTGCTTCAGGGAACAGTATCTTAGGTCCAGTGTAAGTCACTGATTTTTTGCTGTCAAGAGAACGTTCTTTTTTATTACTGGTAGCCCCAGGGGCATCTGTCTGATCAGGAAACGACATGGATCGAAGTTGATTACATCCTACACAGTCTACTGTTGTGCCAGGAACCACCTAGCGGGGGTGCAGAATGCATAGTTCCTTTCTGTAATGCATAACTTGCAATGGAAGACAGATCGGAAGCTAATGCAAACTTCCCACATTGAGAAATAGCTACACTCAATGGAATGACCTAAGCTACGTGTGTGGAATGTAGTTCCTCTACGTATTTGATCAAGGACACTTCTTTGCTTGTGTCTGCCGGTCATCACGGAATGTTAAAGGTTGACACTTGGTTGTTAATGCAGATTTTTATAATGATGCGTTCATTTAGGTTGAGTGAAACTATGCTGCTTTCCTAATTATGCTGAATGATCATATCAACCTGGTGGTTCCTCTTTTAGGCCTTCCTGAGTTCAACTTCACAGCTTAAGTGTCTTAGTTTTTTTACAATTACACTGGTTCAGTTAGTCTGATAGGCCCTACAATGTCTACATAGCGATCAGCTAAAATTGTTTTAGAAGCAATAGCCTTTTTACAATTATTCCAGGACCATGTTTCATGTGTTCTCACATGATATGAACCATAACCAGCGTGCTAATGCCATGCCTGCGAAACTATTTCCCATTTTATTGACTTGAATTTTCCCAGTGATACAACATCTTCCTACAATATTAATCTGCAATCTTGTTTGTGCTACAATCCTCGTGGAACAGGACAAGAAAATCTTTGGCTTCTCCATTTCCCTCATTCTCATCAACATGGCCTCAATAATGGAGCGCGCTGACGAAAATCTGCTCCCATCAGTCTACAAAGAAGTCAGTGAAGCCTTCAACATTGGGCCGGTCGACCTCGGTTACCTCACATTCATAAGGAACTTCGTGCAAGGGATAGCTTCACCTTTGGCAGGTATACTAGCACTCAATTATGACCGGCCCACAGTTCTAACAATCGGGACTATGTGTTGGGCACTATCGACTGCGGCAGTAGGTTTGAGCGAGCATTTCATGCAAGTCGTGTTCTGGAGGGCAGTCAATGGGCTTGGGCTAGCAATCGTGATACCAGCTCTCCAGTCTTTCATAGCAGATAGCTATACAGATGGTGTGAGGGGTGCAGGCTTCGGATTCCTGAGTCTTATCGGTTCATTTGGCGGTATTGGAGGCGGAGTTCTGGCAACAATAATGGCTGGTCAGAATTACTGGGGCATACCAGGATGGAGATGCGCCTTTATTTTAATGGCAACCCTTAGTTTTCTTATCGGGTTGCTTGTTTTATTGTTCGTTGATGATCCAAAGAAAGCGAGCAGCTTTGCCCCCGATTCTAGCAAGAGCCTATATGGGTACTATTTGTTCTGTAGTAGCTCTTATGAGGTTATATTTTTGTTTCCTGGGATAGCAAACCATATTTACACCATTCGACATTGATTGTCAATGGTAATATCTTGTTTTTAATCAGCATTATGTTTTCTCTGCAGAGGTGACTTAAAAGGGAAGGGCTCAGATGTGAAATCGGTTTGGATGGAGTCCTGCGCTGCCATGAAATCTGTTATAAAAGTACGGACATTTCAGATAATTGTATTGCAGGGCATCGTTGGGATGCTACCATGGACTGCAATGGTTTTCTTCACCATGTGGTTCGAACTGATTGGTGAGCTCTTGATTCAGCATTTTCTCCATGCCTCTTTAGAATCAAGGATTGAAGTCTTTCTTTAAGTGGAGAATCTCATCTTTGAGAAAATCAGTGCTTAGTGAAAAGAACAATAAATTTTAGTTCAGTTGATGCAGCTTGAGTCGTGCCATCTTTAGTGTAGGGCCTGCAACAAATTAGTCTTGCCAGTAATCTCTGTAGCGGAAGTTCAGGACAATAGTGAAGCGGACAAAGACTTTGATTCGCATGTCCTCTGCATTATGATCCAGTTGTTTTCTGCATATTCCTAATCAACCAAGTATTTTCCACCTGCATTAAATGTTTGTTCTCAGGTCTCATGTTGGGTGTCCTTCAATAGTTCAATCACTTTACTTTGCAGGTTTCAATCACAATAGCACAGCAGCGCTGCTCAGTCTATTCGCGGTGGGGTGTGCCATCGGGTCACTACTCGGTGGTGTCATAGGTGATCGGTTATCATCAGTGTTCCCTAATTCTGGTCGTGTCATGTGCGCGCAGTTCAGTTCCTTCATGGGAATCCCCTTCTCCCTGATCCTGCTCAGAGTGATTCCACAAAATACGGACAGCTGGTTCAGCTACGCCATCACCTTGCTCCTGATGGGTTTAACCATCAGCTGGTGTCTCACGGCGGCCAATGCCCCCATGTTTGCGGAGGTGGTTCCTGCCAAACACCGAACTATGATCTACGCATTTGACCGCGCCTTTGAAGTTTCCTTCTCCTCCTTCGCTGCCCCGCTGGTTGGGATTTTGTCAGAGAAGATATATGGCTACGATGCAAAGTCCATCGATCCAATTGCGGGTTCCACGAGGGAGGCTTTTGCCTTGTCCAAGGGGCTCCTGTCGATGATGGCAGTGCCATTCGGTCTCTGTTGCTTGCTCTACACTCCCTTACATGTGGCCTTTGGGCGCGACCGCGACAATGCCAGGATTGCCAGTTCAAAAGAGGAAGAGATGAACTGAAACGCAGTCACGAAATTAGCGTGGCATGAGCTTTAGTACAATCGGTTGAGCTGAGGTTCTCAGGTGGACATATCGGATACCTGGAACTCATAGCAATGGAGCCATAGCATGGGACAAGATTCATGATTCGTTTTCCGCCTTTCGGCAAATTTTTGACCGGAAAACTACACTTTAATGCTTTTACTGCAGAGAAACACAGGAGAGAGAGAGAGAGAGAGAGAGAACTTTGGTACATGATTGTTCCGAAAAGTCTTCTTAAATCTTCTTTTTCGCAGTCTCAGAATGACCATTCTTCACAGGATTTGAGCTTGTATATGAGTTGCCTGATATGCTAAACTATTAGTTTCCAGAACTTAGAGCTTGTGATCAAATCAAGCTAACAGGTAAACCCATCGGAAATGAAGGATGAAGATGTATGAACCGAAGATGTTTTCCTGACTGCTTCTGAGTGAAGCCTCATCCTGCGCTGAACATCATCTGTAATTTTAGGGGTACTTCGTTTGCTACATCTATGCAACTCTCCAGTAACTCTTACCAAATGTCAGAAGACAATAAGCTTCCGTTAGAAATGATTTGCCTTCTCTTTTTTCTTTTTTTTCAATGTTGTCCAGCTCCGTAAAAGTGCAAGTTATGCTTTTGGACATCCGCGAATTGACTAGGAGGTACATTTGTTCATACAATGTTAGGATACTTGTAAACCTGCTGATTTAAATTAAAATCACAAGGAGACAACACATTCTCAAATGAAGGCATCCGGTCCTCAATGCAGAGAGGACACGCTAAGTACATTTAACGCTAAGTAAAACACGGCCGCAGAGAGAGAGAGAGAGAGAGAGAGAGAGAGGAGGTTCGACATTTTCCTTACAGCATAATGCGTACTGTTTATGTGCATCATTCCGACAGCATGACTGATATTCCGACCACAGGTCACACAAGCTACAGATATCTAACCGCTAAGATTCACTTGTTTGTTCCAAGAAATTTCCATCCCAATTCTTCTCAGCAAGGTGGATTCACATATGATTTATATGGCAAGACAGGCATTCAGACTCTGATACAATAGTTTCACAGTTAATGCCGGTGAATATCTGACCAAAGCTATATACACCTGGGGAAAAAAGTTTGACACACGTAGCCACCCGCCATAGACCTTTTCACATTAGTCTCGAAGACCCTCGGGTTGTCCCTCAACACAGCTGCAGCATCGTGATTGAGGGGATCCTCATAATTTGGTTCCTACATTTAATGAAAAAAAACAGAAACAGTGAAGAAAACTAAAACACCAAGTATCTTGAGGCAGGAACCCAGATTCTATGTGCACAAGAAGAATTAATACCGTGAAAAGGTGAAACAATCCATATATGACGGTGTTTATATTCAGTACAGGCTTCCAGTCTTCACGCAAGATGTTCAGACAAACATTTCCTTCCAAGTCAATATTTGGATGGTAGACCTAAAAGTTAGATTTGCAAGGAAGGATCGATCGAGTTAATAAAACATCCCATACAAACATTGATGTGAACAAATTTTGCAGCAAATGACATGTCAAGCTGCACTACCTTGGTTTTACACTTTACTTTCGGTGACTCGTGGGGGTAGATTGGAGAAACTTGAAAAGAGAACACGAAGGTGCCACCTCTGTACAAACCAAATAGAAGAAAGTTAAAAGAACAGTTTATAGTTCTTCATTAGAAGATCCTCAAAATGCAATTGCAGAAACCAGCAAAGAGAATGTCCTCATGAGAAAAATCCTGCACTTGTTTAGTGGGCATAAGACCAGGAAAAATGCGTGGTCATCTTACGCATAATATCCTTCATCAGGCCGAATTGAGACCTCAAAGTTCATCAAGTCATCATTTCCATTTGGAAATGTTATTGCACATGAGTTTGGTAGGTTCAGCTCAGTAATATCTGCAAGAACAAATCATAATCAACGAGATACTTCTGAAGCAGATAAAAGGAAATGAGAGCTTGATATACCATATGATATTGATCAATGAGCTTATCAGTAAAATGCCAATAAATTGATAGAGAAATCAAAGAAAAAATCACAGGAAAGAAAGAACTGTCACAAGTAGTTCCATAAGAAGCACCACTCCTAGATCTATCTATGCCAATTGTTCTTTTCAAAGTAGACTGAAACAAGATGGGAGGACTTTTGTTATACTAGCTTGTACTAAGAGCTTCCAATCTTTATTCACTGTTCAGGGTGCACAATAAGGAACTAGTTCTGCCATGGACCAAGGTTCACTCAACCCAACGAAAAACAAAATAGCAGATCCATTGGTTACGCTGATCAGATATACAACCTATTGGTTAAACATGTTCCCTGTGAAAAAATAGGAACTAGTTTGGCCATGGACCAAGGTCCACTTTCGCCCAATGGCAGCTTCAATAAGATATTGAACCTATCGGTCAAACGACAGCTCATGTAGTAATGATAAGACGCTCTCCGTAATGTGTTCAGCTTACACAACATAATCCATGCACTTATAGGAATTTCAGACGCTCATGCACTTATAGGAATTTCAGATGCTCATGCACAAAAAGACAACTTCTTTCGGCGTACACTATCCAATCCATATCCAAACCCCAACAACACGAGTGGGATGAAACAAAATGGCTTTTAAAGGATTACAGAAAAACTAAGCTAGCCTTTTTCTATTTTAAGTTAAAGCAGAGCATTATGTGTCTATAAATTAGTCAGTTCCTTTTCTCGAGATCAACAGAAAGTAAAATATCAACTTTGGGCCATCATGAATTACACATGGATAAAAGAAGATGCTTTAATAAAAAAGAAATCACACATCACAGACACAATCAGTTGGGAAGACACACAACTTAAAAAGGAAATAAGATAGCGAAGCACAACAATTCAGCATAGACTACTATCAACAGCGAAGTCATAAAGAATACTGCTCTTATTGGAGAGGAACATCTTATGCTCATTAGCATCTACTGTTCATCCTCCATGAAAATATGCCCTCTTTAGGTATCATCCCTAAAGTTAAGTCACAGAAAATCACAGACAACTCCATATAAACACAAACTTCAAATTAAGCTTTTGAGGGAAATTATACTCCAATGCCATGGTATCCATTATTCACATATTGTTCTGACAGTGATAAAGTAAAAAGCCCATCAATGATATTTCCACTAGCATAGTACTCAAATAACTTCTACCATAAGCCAAATGAAATACTTTTAATGATATGTGTCATACGCAAGTTAAATCATTCTACTGATGCTGCGTAAAGAAGGAGAGAGGCTGTGTATATCAGGACAACTATATTGAACCTTCAGCCAAATCTATAGTTTGACCAGCCATGCAATTTCACAGTATTCTCGAGCACCTAAACAATTTTTGAACAAAAAGTACAAAGCAAATTCACAACTAGTTTATGTTCTTCCCACTTTATACCTTTTGCATTATATCAACTCCATTGTACCCATAAAAAGTTGCTCCTAAAAGCAATTTCAACAAAAATAATTTGATTCAACTTAGTTAACATAGACGAAACCTTTGTGAAGGCGCAACTCCCCAGCACTTTGCTTCTTTACAGGTCCCCTTCCATTTGCATTTTCAGCATTTTCTCTCTGCTTTTCTTTTACTTTGAAGAGCTTAATCATTGTTCCTAAAATGTGAAAAGCCACAAACGTTAATCACCGTATCTTATAATATAAATTGAGTATGGCAAGAAAACTAGGACATACAAACAACCATGATGTTGCCAGTATGTTCACAACTTTGCAATTAAAACAGAAGAGACACGTTTCTGGTTCCACTGGTCACAGCTTTAGCCCTCTTGTTGTCAAACTGCTATCCTATCAATTTTATGAGTGTATTGAATTGATAAGAACTCATATGGCCTGATTCTGACTCACACTATTTTGATTGAGAAAGAGTACTGAACCATCTGAATAGTCCCAACTCCCTAACATACTGTAAATAATTTTTAGGTTTTTGCTCTATAGTCTCTCCTCATATTCCTTAATGCCCACCCCTCACCCAGCAAGCATTTACCAGCCAAAATTGGAGATCATCTCATGAAGACAGGCTTGATATAAAAGTAAGTATCCTTAAAGAAAACCCATATATGACAAAGAAAGGCATTGCAATATTCCATTGATGAGTTGATATCGCATAATTAAGCCCACGGAGGCCTCCACATACATGAAAGTCAAAATTATCCCATCATTTCGAGCTTTTGCACGATGAGAGTTGTATAATGGTGAAACAAAGCACCAAAGTAGCGGTGCCATCTATGGGTTGCAGAAACTTTCCCTGAACTTTCTCCCTCCTTAGCAGTAAAAATGATCGAAATTTACCTATATTTCTGATGATAATGAGAACACCAATGTGCATGAAAACTAACAAGGTAACATGCTTCAACAAAAGCGAATAAAGCCCACAACTTTAACACTTGATCAGCAATATGCGAATCAATATACTCAAACGAGCCATTTTTAGAGCGAAAACCCTTTTTTTTAGAGCCAGATACAGGAAGCAACAAGCAACCACCCGACAAAGCATCTATTTCGATCAGTTTCAGCAAGAAACCTCGAAACCTCACGACCCAAGATCACATCGCAAAAAACCAATCACACCCAATTTCGAGAACTTGCACAAGCACACGTCAAGCCCAAAAAGGAGCGACGATCACGACAGGCGGAGAACAACCCAACGAGGAAAGCTCGATCAACTCAATAGCACCAAGAAACGAAATCAAGAATCGTAATGGGCGCAGAAATGGCCCGAACCTGCTGGAAAAGGAAACAGAGCTGGCGGAGAGCCGACCGAGATGAGAACGAAAAAAAATGAAATCTTTGGTCTCGTGGGTCGGTTCCGATCCACAAAAGGCACGGCTTTCGAGCCGAAGCCGATCGGCTTTATGCGGAGAATAAAAGGGACATTTCGGAAGAGACAAGGTTAGGCAGGGACGCACACGGGTTCTCTTTGCTCGCTACGTGAAAGCCGAAACGAAAAACGACGAACCCGCTTTGGGGCGATGGATTCTTCGCTCAAAGGCGCTGTCTTTGTCGCTCTCTTCCTGGTTTCTCTTTCGGCGTTCTTGGTTTCGGACATCGAGCGTGATCCTGTCGTACCATGCGCGCCTGCTAGCTAGCTTTCCCTCTACGCTAATTAGCAGTGGTGTGGGGGTGGTCCAGGATGTTTAAGATTGGAGTTTAAGATTCTAATTTCGCCATCGATTTCAAGAATTTCAATTGCACAGGCTCCTTTCGATCCCATTTGATTCAGCATTTGAAATGGCCTTTGAAGTTCTAAAGGGATTTGGCCAAATGTAAATGACGTTTGGTTAATTTTTTGGAGTTTTCAAAAGCGAAAGCGATGTGTTGGATTAGTATAATGTTCAAATACTTTAAGAGTATCTAAGTTTGGCTTCGTAACCTATGACTTTTTTATAGGTATATTTATATAATAAGGTGTATTGAATTGACATAGGCCCAATATGATATAATACTTGATTTAAATGGGATTTCAAGTGGGCCCCAAGTGATTTTAGCAGTTGCCTCACATGAGTTCACTTGGTGCGCCCAATAATAGCTCTGAGAAAGTTCAATCCGCCTGACATTTTGTAAGATCAAATTAGGATAATTCCTAGTCATGGGCCATACTAATGAGTTCGACTAGCAATGTGTCTTTCATGTGGATTTCGAGCAAAATAAATGCTTGGTCAAGGAGAAGTTGTATTTTGTATATTTATGCCAATAAGAGACGTTAATTACTAATCAAGTTTGTATGCCAAATCAATAGTCGAACGTAAGGAAAAGCATTTGACACATTTTTTACATGGCTAACGTGATGTGATTGATCAGATTGTAGCGTGCATGTGATATACATTCCGATCGACTTTTTACATTCGAATTTTCAAACTTTTTTTTCATTGATTTGCTTTTTTCCACATGTCATTATCACATTGCATCTAACAAATGGGCCTAATAGCAAACCTAAATCGGTAACCCACTAAGGGCCCAAAAGACTAGGGACGGCGACCTGCACAAATGCCACGGTGAGGAGTTCAAGTAGATGAATGACTCGCCACAGGCACACCAAGGATTAGATGTTTCAGTATCGTGTGGGATGCAATCATGAATGATTGCTGCTGCTCACATGCAATACGATTTCCAAATCTTAATCATCCCATACCACTATACTCTGATATGAACTTGCGATTTTTCTATTTACATAATTGTAGGGATTTTATGTGTTGACACTACTTATCTTTATATGGTTACATTAGTCGCCAGTTGGAAGAAAACATTGTCTAATTTTTAAAGCTACCAGACCCGTTTCCAATCGTTAGGACAGAATGTTAATTAAGCTTATCGAAAAGCCCTTTTGTGGTGTTTTTCGTAAATTGGTCGAAAGTGCTCAAGCCTTGCGGTTAACTATATATATTTTTTTGATGATCCAGAGAAGTCCCATATGCCAACAGTCCAGTGAGGTAAATCCTAAGGAGGCACGTGAGTCACCAGTCACCGCCACCCCTCGTGCCCCGGGTAAGTCACCTTTGCGATGCCCGAGAATCGAATTCCTCCATTTGCGTTAGGGGGAGAAGCTCACCGCCAGCAACGCCAGTGAGGCGGGTGGTACCTTGCAGTTAACTATTGAAACTCTTTTTTCTTATTCGGTATCCAATATAAACACTAGTTTTTCACCCGACATCTGAGATTTACTTACTTAAAACTCGACCGAAATTAGGATAGCCGTCCGAGAACCGTAGAACCTCGTTCATCGCCCGTCACCCACCGGATCAACCCAAGAACGCCGCACCCGTGCTCCGACAAGATCTCGAGTCAAGACAGATCAGTTCACATGTGCTCATAAGGCAAGTAACGATTTCTTCCTAAGAATATTCACTGGCCTCATATTGCAGCATAGATTCCCATTGTCTGAATGCCTACCCAACTCACAGTTTTATCGGTGTTGTTCGGTGGTCGGTCGGTCGGTCCGGCAGTGTTCCTGTTTTGGTCACTTTTCGCCATCAATGGTGGAGGGAAGAAAAGTGGGACTGCACCATCCACCCCATTGCAGAGTCCTCCTGAATCTTGCTTGTTAATCTCCATCTTTGCCCTCTCTCTGTTTACCATTCCTGTCGCTACTAATGGTAATGGACGAGACCAACTCCGAGTCAGGCTCCCCCGAGAGCTTCCTCGTCCGTGCAGCAAGCTTTTCTCTGTACTCTCTGCTACTAAACGAAAGGCAGTTCGTTAGCAAAGGTAAAGGGCCTTTCCGTTCTCCAATACCCCATAAAAGAGGAGTAGTTCCCAAACAAGCGGGAGAGGGATGAAGCTTTGACTTGAGATTGAGCTGACACGTCTCTTGATGAATGCTGGGTCGGTGTCTTGAAAGGCTAATTCTCCTTTTTACCTGGAATTCTCGCGTTGACGGTTTTCTCATTTCCTTTCTTCCAGGGCTTGACTTGAGATGCAACTTGTTGGGAGTAGGTTTTGGCTTGCCCCATTCCACTTATTAGGAGGATGGGTCCTGTTAGTTTTGATTGAGTTTGAGGGGCTTTCACTACTGAATCCATCCATAAACCTAGACTCCAATGACCTTGTAACCAAAGCATCAGAAGAAGTTCAACGGTGACCCCACTCAAGATTCAAGACTGAAGGCTCAACACCCAAGATCAGATTCTTTGTTCTTTACCATCGAAAGCATGAACTGCATCAATTTGACCACCATCTGTTCGATCTTTAACCAAGCAAGCAGATCCAATTTGCTTCATCCCCTGAAAAATTCAGCCTTTCCCTTGATTTCTCCAAGAACCACCGAACCCATTTCTTATTCCTTTCCCAACTCGCGCTTCTTGGTCTCTGCAATCCTTACCAAGGAAGAAGAGCCCACCGCAGAGGATAAAGAGGAGAGACATCCTTTCAATTTCAAGGCCTACATGCTCGAGAAGGTGAATCGTGTGAACACAGCACTCGATGCCTCGGTCTTGCTCCGGCCGCCGCTGAAGATTCATGAGGCCATGAGATATTCGTTGCTCTCTGGCGGAAAGCGGGTGTGCCCGATTATGTGCATAGCGGCATGCGAGCTTGTGGGAGGGCAGGAATCAATGGCCATGCCCTCGGCTTGTGCCGTCGAGATGATCCATGCCATGTCTTTGATTCATGATGACCTTCCCTGTATGGACAATGACGACTTGCGCCGCGGGAAGCCCACCAACCACAAGGTTGTATGGCTAATTTTCTTGCTTGTTTATAATGATGATGCTACGTGGGATTTTTTTTTCGGTTGAAATGCGAGGTAGGATATTATTTGTGCTAATATTTCACGAAATTGAAGTGGAGATTTGCTTCGTTGTTGCAAAGTATTGTCCCAGAGGTAGGGCTTAACTATTCTCGTCTATGTTGGCTGCTTTTCTGCAACTTTTAGTTAAAAGTATATGTTGAGATATGATTAATGTAATCATTCGTATCTTGATAATTGATCATTGGATACATGCATTCCGTATAGTACAACAGCCAATATAGTACAGCATCCAATGAAGTTAGTTTCATAGGCGAAATTAGAATGGTGAAAATAAGTGAGATTGACAAATTAGCCCAGTTGAATTTCTGCTAGTTGGCTAATTTGAAGTTCTTGCAAACTTACTCTGCTTTATTAGGAGTAACATGCAAGTTTTATAAAAGTTTACACTTTGAAGCTTACTGTTGTGTAACTTAATCTTTCAGGTTTTTGGTGAGGATGTTGCTGTTTTGGCTGGAGACGCCCTACTGGCATATGCATTTGAGCACATTACAGTAGAAACGAAGGGGGTTCCACCCAAAAGGATAGTTAGAGTGATCTTTGAATTGGCGAGATTGATTGGACCAGAAGGTGTAGTCGCTGGCCAGGTGGTGGATATAAGTTCTGAAGGAATGGCTGATGTAGGATTGGAGCAGCTTGAGTTTATTCACCTCCACAAAACTGCCGCCTTGCTTGAAGCATCTGCTGTTCTTGGGACAATTATGGGAGGTGGGTCGAACGAAGAAGTTGAAAAGTTGCGGAATTTTGCAAGGTGTATTGGGTTGTTATTTCAGGTAGTGGATGATATTCTGGATGTGACCAAGTCTTCTAAAGAACTGGGTAAAACGGCTGGCAAGGATTTGCTGACCGACAAACTTACCTACCCAAAGCTAATCGGGGTTGAAAAATCCAGGGAGTTTGCCAGAAACTAAACAAAGATGCTCGAGAATATCTATCTGAATTTGATATAGCAAAGGCAGCCCCATTGACGGCTTTGGCAGATTACATTGCTAAAAGGCAGAACTAATTGTTCCATAAAGGTGGAATTAATTGTTCAATGATGTTTTGGGTTATCATTTACAGATGATCCTGCTGGGAACTCATGAATTAGAGGACACAAAGATACTGGGTGGTAAGTTCATCTCAAGGGTCCAGTAAAGGTTTCTCAATGTTGCTTGTGGGCTTATTGCTAGTCTTTCACAAACCAAATCCCTTGATTTTTTTTTGGAGAAAGTGATACAAAGTGAACTCTCAACACTATCAATGTCGTATCTCGAAAATCCTCTTTTGCAGTTGCTTATTTACTCAGTGACTTTGGACTTTCAATGATTACAATGTTGAATAGAACATACTGTTTCTAACAGCATTTTAGTAAGGCTTACTTCTCGATTGGCATGTGGACTTCATCAATTTGGGTTATGGGCATAAAACTATTTGATCAAATAAGAGAACTGCAGTTGATGGTTGGCGTCACTACTAAGTTCTTTGTGGGGAATCTCTTGACGAGAGCACATTGTTGCTCTGTTGTATCTTGTCAGTAGTGCCAATTTCACGTTTGAATATATAAAACCAGAATATCGCTATTTATTTTTGTACTTTTCTAGCATGCTGATCCTTGTCAAAAGCTTGTAGTTTCCATACCTCATATCATATATATATGTATGATATGAAGCTTCAAATGGCCTTGTTTTGCATTTTATTTTTTGGCTACTCAAAGACTTTCTGGATGACATAATTCTTGTTTCCACTGCCTAGGAATCAATTTCTTTTGTATACCTTGTGCAGTGATCAAGAATTACGGAAACCAATTGGGCGATTTTGCAAGGCATGATATCTCTCCCAAACTCTTGAGCTAATGTTTTTGGGTGTCTAGAGTTTCATCGTTTTGGTTCTTCTCTCTGGCTTTAACAAGTCTTGCGATGTTCAAGCCATGAAGTTATGTTCAATCTTGTTTATTAATGCAATTAATGTTTAAAACAACTCTCATGCTGTCCTCTTAGCAGGATCAGAAACTTGTAAACTGTTGCAGCATAATTACTGTTTGGTTGTATTGGGCATCATAGTTCCTCATGAAATTTTCTACCAAACTTTGCTGGACAAATTGACAATATAATATTTGGAGCGCCGTCACATTTGTTGAGCCCGTCATGAATCAAACCAAGGGTTCTAGCTAAGATTATTGTTGTGTAATTTATTGATGGCATTATGGACATGACCCGGTTTTCGTCTATACTAGTCAAGATTTCGTCATTGCAAATGTAGCATGTTGATGGATCTATTTATCACGGTAGAATATGCAATTAAGGATGAGGATGAGGAAGGGAATGGTTACAGTCCTGATAGAGGTCGTGAAGCATCTTCTTATGGAAGGAGCCGTGGGTGACCACCAAGTCCATTTCGTTGGGATAAGTGTAACCCTGATTGTGGCCCTGGTGCTGTTCTAAATTCCAGAGATGATCCCCGAAGGAGTCCCATGTATGACAGAGTCGAAAGCCCTGCAAATGAGAGCTTTTACGGGTTGCTTGAATGCAGAACCTGATTAATTTTTCCCTTCCAACCTTATTTGTTTGTTTTTTTGACTTCTGAATGTGCCTTGATATCGTGACCGTTCACCTCCACCACCCAAAAGATCTCATTCTTGAGGAAGCAAGTGGCAAAGTAATTGCAGGTCATGGTGAGGCTGAAGATATTTGTTGTCTGGCGCGAGGTCACTTCTAGATCTTTGTTAGAGACTTTTGTGTGTACTTTTTGCAGTGCTAACTTTGCTTTAATAGGCTTCGCAGTTGTGAGTTAGATGTTCAGTATCATTCTGCTGCTAACATGAAATACGATTTTTGAATTTAAAATACTGTATAGTACTGTGCTTTGGTATGAATTTGCGATTTTCCTATTTGCACCGTTGTAGGAGTTCTGTACGTTGACACTATTCATCTCTAGATGGTTGCGTTGGTTTCCGAATTGGAAGAATACATTATCCATTCTTCCAAACTTTTAGATCCTTTTTTCCATTATCAAGGACAGATTGTTAATAAACAAAGCTTACTGAGAAATCATTTTGTGATGCTGGTGGATTGAAAAGTGCTCGAGCCTTGCGGCTTTTAACATACTTTTGAAACTCATTTTGTTATGAGAATAGAGGTTTGGGCTCTGTATGGTAGAAGTATGTTTCAAGATTTCATGCAGTGGCTCAACCTGAGCGTGAATGAAGCTTTATGCGACTTGGGGGTGGGTTGATGAATTCATACATGCTATGCAGAAATATAAATAAAGCCCTTGTCTGTCTTGATATATGTCATAGATATTTTTATTTTTGTAGCAAAAGTCGATGCAATCCATCATCCTTTACAAGTAAAAAGATGTTGCAGTGCCATGTTTCCAACCAGGGGGAAAAAAAATCTTCTATTGGTTTGCTAAGGTTAGCAGAAGCCTAGGGGGCAAATAAAAGTGCTGCCTAGGAAGCACAGTTGATTCTAGTTGCCATAGATATCAACAAGAGCACAGATGACTAGAGATTCGAGAACACTTTTGATCGGAGAAAAAGCAACCATTGGAGCAGAGCAGCTCATTTGTTTGGTGAGTTTTTGCCATATCACATGGAGTGACACTGATGGCTGAACAATGTGATGAAGTGACATAATGGTCTACGATGAAATGTTGCGGAATTGGGTCAGGGAGTGTCATAGTTTGATTTTTCTCATGCCCGTGTGAGTTGAAAGGAGTGATTGTTCATAAACTTCTAAATACAAATGAATGTGTCGAACAAGTAATGTAATCATAAGAAATGATATTGTCTCCCATATATTGATGATTAATAAACCAATCAAATATTAAAATTTGATTAATTTTGAAATTTATCTAGCAAATCAAAATGAAATCAAGAATAAATTAAAATTGACAATCTTAAAAGCAAAATTTCAGAACTAAATGCAGTAAATCAATCAAATAGATATGTTAAAGCATCATATTTCATCATAATCACAAGATATGAATTTTAGATCATTACACATATAAGAATAATATCAAACATGTGATAATGAAATTTTCTAATATATTTTCAATTGTATTTTTAGGTATAGTAAACCTACTCAGTTTATCAATCTACTATATCTCTATGTGAATTTACATAAACATAAGTGCATTAAAATTTGTGAACACCTCTAAATTACAATGAATTTTTTTTATTACCTTATCACCGTTTGTGTATTCACATTTAATTCATGGTTATATATTATAAGGAGTAATTACTGTTATTGCTTCTCAATCTCAAACATGCACATTAGATTATTCAAATGGTAGCCAGTCACTTTAAAGTATTAAACACAATAATATATAATTCACATAAATGAAATCACTTATAAAATATAAAAGGCATGAAATTCATAGCATCATGATCTGGCTAAATTGTAGCCCTAACAAAAGAAAATTAGAACATAATAGAAGAAGAAACGAAATATAAATTAAATCCAACATCTTGAATCAGATAACAAGAATTATGTAACCTCTTTTTGTCTTCTCTTCAAAGTATTTTAAAATCTGATAAAAAAAAAGTATTTTAAAAAATTCCGACAAAAAAAAAAGTATTTTAAAAACTCCTAGAACAAGAAAAAACGATCTAAAAATAAAAACCTAACTATCCCCCAAGCTCTTAATGTTATCCTATTTATAAGAAACATCCAAGATTCCTAATAGGCAATTGTCTTTTCTTTTTTCTTTTTTTGTGTAAAATTAGGGAATAAATTACAAAATCCGTAATTTGGCCCCTACCTTCCAACGCTTCTAAATTTAAATTATTGAATCACAAAATTCATTTCCTTCTTCTTGATATTTTTTTCTTATTTTCTCCATGTCTCATCATTCGGCATAAATAAGAAAAAAATTGAGTAAATAGAAGAGAATCCACATATATATATATATATAAAAATATTGCATTATTGTTGCCTAAAATATGTAAAATAATTCTAATTTTTTGAAGTTATTAGTGGTTTCGCAACATTAGGGTGAAATGTGAGAGATGTAGAGATGTTGATATAATTGGGTCGTGGGAGTATGGCCAAGGTGTTTGTGTTAGGAATCTAAGCATAGGATGATTATCATATTGGAAGATCCCTAAAGAGGGACTTGGCCTCCCATGTAGAAATTGCTTGGGCATTGATGTCAAAACCAGTTATTGGATTGAAGTGATTTGCGTGTCTCACTTGAGGGACTGGTTAGCCGAGTTAAATTAGATATAATATGACTGGCCATGAGGATGCGATTTGCCATATTGTCTTTAGGAACGACCAATATAAGAAAGGCTTGCCCTTGATTAGAAAAGTCTTGATTGTGATACTAGCGCATTGGAGTTCATGTTTTTCATTTTTCAAAGATAGGGTTTCTTAAATTTTTTGAGTTGTGATAGGTTTGAGGAATGTTGCCCAAGCCTGATGTCAAACCTAACTCAGGTGTTTGATACGCATACATGAATGGAATAGCGTGATAAAAGAGCTAGGTTAGGGGTGGTGTCAACAAACATTAACATTGTAGGGTCTAATATGGAAACATGACGGTAAACCTAACTCAGGTGTTTGATATGTAGACATGAATAAAATAGCATGATAAAAGAGAGGTTATGGTGTCAATGAACATTAACATTCTAGGGTCTAATATGGAAAGGAGATGTTGAACCTGACTCAGGCATTTGATATGTAGACATGAATGAAATAGCATGATAAAATAGCGATGTTAGGGGTGGTGTCCACGAACATTAACATTTACATTTTTTGAGTCGTGATAGGTTTGAGGAATGCTTTGCCCAAGCCTAATGTCGAACCTGATTCAGGTGTTTGATACGCATACATGAATGGAATAGAGTGGTAAAAGAGCTAGGTTAGGGGTGGTGTCAACAAACATTAACATTTTAGGTTCTAATATGGAAACATGACGATGAACCTAACTCGGGTGTTTGATACGTAGACATGAATGGAATAGCATGATAAAAAAGAGAGGTTATGGTGTCAACGAACATTAACATTCTAGGGTTTAATATGGAAACGAGATGTCGAGCCTGACTCAGGCATTTGATATATAGACATGAATGGAATAGCATGATAAAATAGCGAGGTTAGGGGTGGTGTCAACGAACATTAACATTTATATTTTTTTGAGTCGTGATAGGTTTGAGGAATGCTTTGCCCAAGCCTGATGTTGAATGTGACTTAGGTGTTTGATACGCATACATGAATGGAATAGCGTGATAAAAGAGCTAGGTTAGGGGTGGTGTCAACAAACATTAACATTTTAGGGTCTAATATGGAAACATGACGTGAACCTAACTCAAGTGTTTGATACATAGACATGAATGGAATAGCATGATAAAAGAGAGAGGTTATGTCAACGAACATTAACATTCTAGGGTCTAATATGGAAAGGAGATGTCGAACCTGACTCAGGCATTTGATATGTAGACATGAATGTAATAGCATGATAAAATAGCGAGGTTAGGGGTGGTGTCAACGAACGAACATTAACATTTTAAGGTCTAATACGAAAACATTATACACAAGTCATGGGAATTAATAGGGATAAGCATAGTTCTAGGATAGAATCGTGAATAGGACTAGTGTGAACCAGTCCGGTTTCAAGTTCTAAAGAGAGATGGTCGAATTTCCAATTCCATCCATTTAGGAATCGCCAGTTCCTGGTTCCTATGAGAATCGAACTTGAGACTCTAAAATCCTTAATTATCTTTCCCGACTCACTTTGTTTTCTATGTTGTGTTTCCTTTCCACTTCTCATATGAGTCTTTATATATTGTAATTCCTTTTATATATTTAATGAGTGAATGCTTTATTTAATATTTTCTTCTTTAGATATGGGTAGATCATTGGTAAATAGAGTTTGCCAGTCGAAGTGGAATGAATATATGTGGTGAGGCTTTCTAATAATTATTTTAGTTTCATTAATAGTAATTTTAAATTTAAAACTATTATTAAGTGGTTAACTATGATTGTTGTTTCTTTTGATTTTAAGTTATTAGAATTTGGAACAATTTTTTCATGGATAATTGAGGAATGAAGTTCTATAATTTAGGTTTTATGGTATGTGTTTTGAATTTTTATTATTTATTTTATTTTACCTATTTGTCTTTTATGGATTGTTGCTATTGACAAATGAGAAGCTTTCATTTTTGTTGTTTTGTTCATTTTCATTTTGTTTAACTGAAAATGAAACAAAAAAAGAAATGAACTTATTAGACCTTAAAATTGACTTTGGAACCTGTGACATTATAGGTTTTAGGTTCCAAAAAACGAAAAACCTATACCAATTGATAGGTTCCAATTTCTAGGTAGAACTTATAAAGAATTTGAAATCATTCAACTCCAGAAATTAAATTGGTCCCGAAAGAAAAAGGGCTTACGTTTTTCAAATAACCAACGCGGTGGATGTGGATGCCACATCCACGAAAGCACTCTTAAGACAAAGTGGGCACTTTTTTCTTTTCCCTAGATACCATTTGGTTGTCCTCTTCTCAACTCAACCTAATTAGTGGCATGTGCTTTAGCCTCCACTTTTCAGCCTAATCAACTAGCGTATGTACTTGTATTTTTGTCTCTCGTGATAAGAGCGTGGGCCGCGCTATTTCTACCCTAGTTTTTGTTTCGAAACTCCTTATTGCAGTGATTTTACCGTACTATACTTTTTATATCCTATGCTTCTAGTTGGTTTTCTTTTGTTTTGGTTTGTCAATTCATTTTCTTTTCTTGCGGGTCCCACGTTCCTCATTCTCCTCATTTTTTTTTTTCTCTTTCCCTAGAATCTTGGACAACAAAATCAACGCCACCTCAACTTCTCCTACAACGAGCTTGCCGCCGGCTAGATTTCGAAGCCCGCCGTGCTGATGAACTAGCACTACTATGCACCCCCACATGCCTCAATGAGTGCCTTGACTATTGATGCATCCCCGATTCTTAGCTCCAGCCCCTCGTGAGCAGGAGCAAATTTGGTCAGATAGCAGGTGATACCCAATGGCAACCAAAATCATCAGGCTTTGTGTTCATCATGGTCCTCAACACATTACACGCTATGTCTGTGATGACAATCCTCCTAATCTCATTCGATATTAGGTTGAGCACCAAGCGTAAAAATGTGCATAGAACTCTCTCTCCCTCGCTCCCACAAGCCACGGGCTTGTGGGAGGAATCCGCCTTCTTCTTCTTCAACAAATTGTATGTTGCCTTGTAAATTCGTTCACTTTCTCAATTGACAAACTCGCTTTCTTTGCGATCTTCTCGTTTTCCTCCACTTTGTTTTGCCTTTTTTTGCTCGGGGCATTTCTCCGCATACAAGCCTTTGATTTCTATTAGCTGCTTCTCCCCTACAATTGTCTTCAATGGATTGCCTTTAGCTTCGACTGAAGTTGATTTGAGCTTCAAGGCATAGATAGGTGGGGCAAGATTGGAAGATTTACGCTTCTACAGTTAGGGGTGAACATGGTCTTGGTGGGCGATTCCCACCCTAGATTTCGGAATTGCTAATTAAGGACCGATTCTAAAAAGTTGGAGTCGGGAACTGCCCGTTAATTCCATGGGCAGTTTGGTTTGGTCTAGTTCCAAGCGGTCTAGGCGGTTTTCGATTTCTTTACACACCTTATTTATAGGCAAGGGAGGCGAGACTTCTTGGTGATGATAGCGGCGGTGTTGGAGTATAATTCATCCTCCATATTGATAGGATGGCATGAGGGTCCCACTCTTGGTGAGTGTGTGGGGGGTGAAACAGAGAGGTTCAATGTGTTAATTGTTGTGGAATTCTCAATTAGACGTAGTCTTAATTTAAGGGTGAATTAGGATAAAACTTCCTATTTGAATTCTCTTTCTCACTTTTACTCTCTCTCTCTCTCTCTCTCGTGATTGTGTAATGAATCCTAACAGGCAACAGGCATCAAATACGGAGGTGTTTGAGGACATCCTACTATCCGGTGGCTAGGACGAGGGGAGTGAGAGGGGGTAGATGGATGGAGGGTTTAGCAGAGGAGAAGTTTGCTGGTTTTGTAGAGGTCCTTGTCTATAGCTAGACCTTATCAATTTCGGCTGCCAAGGCCTCTAATACCTCAATCTATCCTATAACCAACTCTCCAAGGAGGTCCCTACCGAATTTGCTGGGAGAATCCGAGCAACACTACCCTCTACTTTTCCTACAAGAAGCTCATCGAAGAGATTTTGGAGTCCGTCAAGGTGTTGCTTGGAGCTTCCTTGGCCTAGTAGAAAAGAAAATGAACACGGGACCTGCTGGAAATGAAAGGAAAAAGAAAAAAGATAGGTGTATTGGAATTCTTAAAAATTATCATAAATGCGCAATTAAGTCTTTAAACTTTAAAAAATGCAATTAAATTCTAAAACTTGTTACAAAGTACAATTGAGTCTTAAAATTTTTAAGATTTGTTTGGAAGAATTTGACAAGTTTTATATTTCAATTACACTTTTTAAAAATATTAAAACTTGATTGCACTTTTATAATAAGTTTTAGAAATTGATTGCACTTTTTTTTTTTTTTTATAGTTTTAGGATTTAATTGTACATTTATGACAAGTTTTAAGAGTTTTTGTGCAATGGTCCCTAAAAAAGAAAATGAAGGAAAATGGGTAGTATGGTAAAATCACTATAGTAAGGAGTGCCTGGGGCAAAAACAGAGGTGGAGATAGTCGCTGCTAAGAGTAATGCTACAAAAAGCTGAAGTCTCCTTTCCGACCTCGCCACAGACCTCATTGCCGACCTCGTATGTCATGAACACCTCAATGAAAAAACTTTCACTTAAAAAAAAATTAAAAGAAGAAATAAAAGGAATCAAATCTAAAAGATAAGGCTTGGATTGTGAAAATTCACCCAAGCAAAGGAGGAAAAGCTACCGGAAGATGGAAAAATACCATCCACTCGATTTTGTTAGCTTGGTCAGGTGTGTGTTATACTAGTGAATAATCCTTTCAAAATCAATGAAATGTTCGGCAGGTATAGACACTGAAATTACTATTTTTCTTACACAGGAAATAGAAAACCACCAATTGTTGAAGAAGCCTATTTGGTATCACCAACTTCGCTCCCCAGATGCAACAAGGAAACCACCTAATTTGAGCATGCAATGACAAGTCACTTTCCCTTTTGCAATTTGGACAATAACAGTCCCTTCACTTGCCTAACCAAAAGTATGCACTAGTCTACTCAGTCACTCTCGATGTTTAACACCTAGCAAAGCCAATTAATGGATTCATTTGCAACGTGAGCTAGCATAGTCTGGAAAAGTCCACCACACTCAAGTTGTTACGCGGCCGCAAAATTTATGGAATGCGACAACTGATAGGAGCTGAATCCGCTGACAGGCATGCATCATAAATTCTATCGAGGTGGACTCGTGCAAGTGACTCAATTTTCTCCCACTCGAATCACATTTTGATTAAGGTGTCAAAATATCGAAACAGGACTCGGAAGCAACGATAAAAAAAAAATTCAAACGAATTAGAAACCCAATCGAGTTTTCATACTCTAAGGCGATCGTGTCGTGTCGTAATTTGTGTCCAATAAATGTTCGAAAAGGACTTTTGGATTGAGGGACGACGTGTTCACGTAGCAATCGAATATTCGAGCCCGAGCAAGGCGGCCGAGAAATGTAAATTCCAGAGATCCCGCTTGTCGTATTCCGGAACCTCGTTCATCGCGCCGCCCTCGCTGGATCGACCTAATGTCGTGCAACATGTGGTCCGACAAGACGTTTCACCGAACACATCAGTTCCATCGTAGGCATCTAATTTGTCCCGAAAAATTTCTTTCTTTTTTTTTTTTCCTTAAAATACTCGACCGGCCTTAAGAGGCAACCGTGGATTCCCATTATCTGAATGCTGAATGCCTACCCAAATCTCGCAGTCTTATCCGTGTCGTCTGGTGGTTGGTTGGTTGGCCCTGTAGCGCCCACGGACACTCCCTTCCCTCCGTCCACTCACGTCGCCGGACCTTCCCTTCTCCCGGCCGGCCTTGTTCCATCTCATCTGGCTTGCAAATTCCCAAGAAAACGGGCACATCTCGGTAGTTGGGTTCGAGCCATCTTGCCGAGAAGCTCTTTTGCTGTTTTCGGTCACTGTTCTGCGTCAATGGTGGACGTGAGGAAAGTGGGATTGCCCAAAACTCTCGTAGTGGAGCTCGTGGTGGGTTGCCCTCTTTAAGCACCGTCTGCCCTGTCGCGGAAGTCCTCCCTAAATCTTGCTCACCCATCTCTTTCTTTTCGCTCTCGAGACCCAAGATCGGATTCATCGTTTTCAAGAATCGAAAACATGAGCTGCGTCAATTTGAGCACCACCTGTTTGATCTTTAACCAAGCGAGCAGATCCAATTTGCTGCATCCCCTGAAAGCTCCGACCTTTCCGCGGATTTGTCCGAGACCCGCCAGACCCATTTCTTGTTCCTCCCCCAGATTGCGCTTCTCCGTCTCCGCGATCCTCACCAAGGAAGAGGAGGCCGCCACCGAGGACAAAGAAGGGCGGCCCCCGTTCAATTTCAAGGAGTACATGCTCGAGAAGGCGTGCTCCGTGAACGCGGCGCTCGACTCCTCGGTCTTGCTCCGGCCGCCGCTGAAGATTCATGAGGCCATGAGGTATTCGTTGCTCGCCGGCGGGAAGAGGGTCCGCCCGGTGCTGTGCATAGCGGCGTGCGAGCTCGTGGGAGGGCAGGAGTCGATGGCCATGCCGTCGGCTTGCGCTGTCGAGATGATCCACACCATGTCTCTGATTCACGATGACCTTCCCTGTATGGACAACGACGACTTGCGCCGCGGAAAGCCCACCAACCACAAGGTCTTGTGCCTAGTTTGCTCGCTTGTTTATAATGATTTGATGCTAGGTGGGATGTTAATTGTGCTTATATTTGGTGAAATCAAGGTAGATCTTTGCTTCGTTATTGCAAAGTGTTGTCCCAGGAGGTGGGGGTTTATGTTGGCCGCTTTTCTGCAACTTGTGTATGTTGAGATTAGTAACATGATAGTTTTCTTGATGGTTGATTCATGTAGTAGTGATAGCCATTGGATATGTGGATTTCATATAGTACAAGCTCATGAAGTTGGTTTCATCAGCAAAATTAGATTTATGAATATTAGTGAGAGTGGAGAATCAGTCCAGTTGAATTTCTGCTTGTTGGCTAATATGAATGTGCTATTAAACTTACTATGCATTATTGGGAGTAACATGCAAGTTTCGTTAAAACTTAAAACTTCGAAGCTTACTGTTATGTAACTTATTCTTGCAGGTTTATGGTGAAGATGTTGCTGTTTTGGCTGGAGATGCCCTACTGGCATATGCATTTGAGCACATTGCAGTAGAAACCAAGGGGGTTTCACCCACAAGGATAGTCAGAGGAATCTTTGAATTGGCGAGGTCAATTGGAGCAGAAGGCCTCGTTGCTGGCCAAGTGGTGGATATAAGTTCTGAAGGAATCACTAATGTAGGATTGGAGAACCTTGAGTTTATTCATCTCCACAAGACTGCAGCGTTGCTCGAAGCGTCTGTTGTTCTTGGGGCAATTATGGGAGGCGGGTCTAATGAAGAAGTTGAGAAGTTGCGGAGTTTTGCAAGGTGTATTGGGTTGTTATTTCAAGTGGTGGATGATATTCTGGATCTGACCCAGTCTTCTCAAGAACTGGGTAAAACGGCCGGCAAGGATTTGGTGGCTGACAAAGTTACGTATCCAAAGCTAATGGGCATTGAAAAATCTAGGGAGTTGGCCAACAAACTGAACAAAGATGCTCGAGAACAGCTATCTGGATTTGATATAGCAAAGGCAGCTCCATTGATTGCTTTGGCAGATTACATTGCTAACAGGCAGAACTAATTGTTCCATAAAAGGTAGAATTAATTGTTCAGGGAGGTTTTGGGTTATCATTTACAGTAGAACTTGCTGGGAACTCATGAATTAGAGGACATGATACTAATGGGTGGTGGATTTATATTAAGTGTCCAGCAATCACTTCTGAGGTTTTATCACTAGTCATTCCGAAACCCAAACCCCTGATTTTTCTCTGGAGGAAGTGATACAAAGGAAACTTTAATGCTGTCAATGTTATATATCGTGTAATTTGATCTCAGGAATGTAGCACGTTCCCATCCGGTTGTTTTTAGTACTGTCAATGTTGCATATCATAAATTGATTTTTTCTTATTTACCATCAGTCAATAGCTTGTAGTTTCCACACTCGAGATTAATGTGATCTGAAGCTTCAGATGACCATGTTTTGCATTTTCATCTTCGGCTCTGTGAGGACTTTCTGGGTTACAGAGTTCTTGCTTCCATTGCCAAGGCTGTTTGCTCTGTGCAGTGACTAAGAATTACAGAAACCAATTTCGTGATTTTGCGACGCATGATCTCTCTGGCAAACCCCCACACTATGTTTTCGGCGTCTAGAGCATCATCCTTCCTGTTCTTTCTCTCAGGCTTTAACAAGTCTGAGACATTCTGGATGTGAAATTATACCTGGTCTTGATTGTTGATGTGATTAATGGTATAACTCTCTTGCTGCCCTATTAGTAAGGTGGGAACTTGTGTACTGTTGAAGCTGAAGAACTGTTTGGTCCTCAGGCATAGTAATTCTTTATGAAACTTTTAATTATTGATCTCCCTCCCAGATAAACTCATTATCGCATCTTAACTCATTATGGCATCTTTGGAGCGATTATGCAGTTCGCTCAGAGCTTTTTATGTGGAACTGACTAAATCTGGATCGTGCTATGAATTGACGATTTCCCATTTGTTGAGTTCCTAGTAAATGTGTCTTTTTTGTGGATCCTCTGAGCAATATTTTTTGTGGATCCTCTGTGCATATTGCACAAGCAGGATCTACTATTTATAGTGCCAGTTGATACTCAGTACAAAATCCTAGAATGGATTCGGTTGTTCTTCTGGTACGTGCGACTTCTTTTGCGATTGCAATTTTTCAAGGTGTATCTTGACATATCTAGGTTTATTCCCAAAAGGTTCATATGACAGCTGTTTGATCAAATTAGAGTCGGTCATTTTCTGATTGATCGGGGCCAACCATCTCACTTTTTGGGAGAGCACGAGGAGCTGATCCCTGCCTATGCAAACGTCTCTCCAGCAAGAGATTATAAGTCGTTCAGCATTTGGTGGACGCACAGCCCCAAATTCCCTGCCAGTTACTTGAGCTCGATTCACAAAATTATTCGAGATCAGCACGATCATTTTCAAGTTCGAGCAGCTCGAGTACTTAATTAGGTCGAGCTATGGCTTGGGTTTGAGCTCAAACTTGGAAAGCACAAACTTGAGTTGCAAACTAGGTCGCCACGACTCGATGCTATTGCGCCAGTACTTCAGCGTATGGCATCAAATGCAAGTCAAGTTTCAAACTCTAGAAGAACAGGAAAAAAATCCAGCACGATATAAAGTAAAATTAAACTCTAAACACAAATTAAAGAACTCATGCACCTTTCTGCCAAGATAAGATATGCTTTTTATGTCCACCAATAGTTGCAACGATCCAAACCAGATTAAAATATGTATCGCACGATCCACACGAGATTATAATATGAATACAGTGCATGAGATGAGATGAGGAACAATAGGGTTATTCAAATGTTAATAATCTGAGATATCAACATCTGGAAGGTGTGCTGTCCTAATGGAAATCAGAAAGGCAATGGAGTGAAAGAAACCAGAGCAAACAAAGAAAACTGAAAACGAAAGAGTGAAAGAGACGCGGTTGACGGGGATCGAACCGCAGGCTCACCACTCAACAGCGACCTCCATGCCCGTTTTCGAGAAACTTTCGTTGAAGACCCGTCCTCGTGTTTAATTTGATTGGAAGGGCATGAAAAGAAATGATGGATGTTGAAAGGATCATGAAACTCGTGACTTGAAATTATGGCAAAAAATTATTGATTTGAAATTACATATCAAAGTGGGGAAGAGAATAATTGGTTTGCATTCATATTTAAACTTGACAAGTATGGATGAACGGGTTTAGAGCTGGATTAATCCAACCTTGGAACATGAAATCTATCTATACAAGGTCTACTACCAGATTTTGGAACTTGAAATCAACGTCGTAGAATCTGGAACTACTTCTAATTCGATTTGATCCAGAATTAGTGTAAGGGAACCGGCTGATTCTTTTTTTTTTTTTTCTCATTGCTATTTATTTTTGAAAGGACAAACTTACTCTTTTAAATTACATATTCATTAACACACAATATTTAGCATCAAAACGGGAAAAAGTAAAACATTAGTAAATCCAAACAGAAACCTAAAGCAATAGGGAATCATTCAGCTCATTCCTTGATCAAGCAAAACGAAAGCTAAAGTAACAACAAAAATCTCCACTTGACAAAGCAACAACTCATGAAAGATGAACGCATAAAATAATGTGTAACTCTAACAATTTGAAAATAAAACGGGTTCGATCTAGGGTTGGTATGCCAGTCCGGTTCAATGCCCTTATCCTAGGACTGGATCGCACAATGTCATTCCTAATTATCTACCCTGGACCCGTGCTTAGCTTTTTACTTTTCGATAGTGTGATAAATTAGGCACGAAACTCCAAATATTTATCTAGTTTTATACTTGTAGATTGTGCTCGGCCAATGTTAGCTCAAAACTTTTCTATTTTCCAAAAAGATATATTGGGTGATTCTATATGAAAATATCAAAATTTTGAGAATTTTTCAATACTAAAAATATATAGTCATAGCCAATTGTAAATTATATGTTAGATCATAAACATGAAAGATTGCAAGTTTGCAGGTAAGGGTGTTTTTGTTTTTACGAAAATGATTTTCATGAAATTATTTCTCAGTTGATTCGCTGAAAGTAGATACTTTACTAAAAATGTTTCACATCAAAGAAAACAACCGCAGTTAGAGTTGAAGAAAATAATTTCGCTATCCTAAAAAAAAGAAATCACTTCCTTTAGCTCCTTTTCCACAAACACTCACACAAAATAGAAAACCATTCTCAGGTGATAGTTATTATGATCACTAAGAAATTAAGTTCGCTAGTTATTGCATTTGTTTTCATTTTGACATCCTTTCTTTAGGTTGCTTTATTTTGATAACAATATAACTTAAAATTTATACTTCATGCATTAGTAATGTCATAAATAAGGATTTTGATATCATCTCAATATCGTACAATAGGAACAAAATATAATTCCATTCATGGGCGTGAACCTACCTTCAAAGGTGAAGAATTGAGCTCAGCTCCAATCCGCTACTGGGTGATACTTGAATGGGGGTGGGTAAGGCGTACTTCGCAATGAAGGAGATGGCTGAAGCTAGCTATGTGCTTGGTGTCAAAATCGTAAGAGATAGATTTAATAAACGCCAGTGAAATTGAATTCTCCGTGAAGATGCAAAGTACCAATAGCTAGCTTATTAGAGGCATACCAAATGCCTTTTCTAAGAGACGATTAAAGATACCATAGAATTCTCAACGACCGCTCTAGCTGTGGATGTTAGAGCTTGCGTTGGCTATAATGGAGAGAACAATCTTTGCAAGTAAAATCTAAACATCAAAAAATGTTTTCCATCTCACTTTCAATTACCTTAACAAACCACTAAAAACTAGTCATTCCTTAAAAATGATATTCATTAAAAAAATATTTTCCTTCATTACGAAATTTTGCACGAAACAGACACACCCTAAAATCTTAGAATGACTTGTACGCTTTGCTTTCATTACTTGTATTTGGGTAAATGTAAGAAAATGACTTGTTACTATCAAACATCTCAAATTTAAGAAAACATGTCACTATCTTTCAAGTTATGTTGAGTTTTATAGCTAAAAAGTCATTTAGGGCTTTAATGCTTAAAAAATTAATTTAATTCTTTAATGTGATGAAAATTTGAAACACTTTTTAACTTTTTCTTTGCAAGCCCTTGCCCAAATCCAAGCAAAGCTCGTCGGCCCTTGCCCAGATTTGGCTTGTTCTACGTGTATGTTTGTTTAGCTCTTCGAAAACGAAATAAACTCAACTTTTCAATTTCTCATAGAGCTTAAAACATTTTCTAGATTTCTGTAAGCAATGAAAATATTAATATAAATTTACGTATCAAGATTTGTATATTATGAAGATATCGAGTGATACGGGTTTAAAAAAATTAGGATTTAATTAAATCAATTGAAAGATTTAAAATTGGTTTATATTTCGTAAATAAGATTTAAGACTTTTAGTACACTTTTTAAAAAGAAAACGAAGTCATCTAGAATTTTAATATTTTAAAACTTAATTTATAGACAATTTAAAAGCACAATTCAACACAATATTTAACATAACCTAAACTTCAGCCTTTGTCACGAATGGGCCTTGGTCACTCATTCCATCATTCTTGTCCAGTCAATAATAACTTAAACAAAGCATCTTCAAGATAAAACAGAAGAAGCCTGTTATTTGAAAGTTGGTACGTTTTCAACAGTAGACTTGGCCCAATTAGCTCAACTTTGAGATTAACACGCCAAGATGATCGTTCGACAGGACATTACGAACTGAGGTGCGGAGCCTTGTGGCATGGACATGTCCTAGCTCCATTGATTGTTCAGGGAGGTTTTGGGTTATCCTTTACAGTAGATCTAGCTGGGAACTCATGATATAAAGGACAAGAAGATTTTGGGTGGTAAGTTCGTCTCAAATGTCCAGCAAACATCACATCTCGCGATATCGCTCTCTGGTTTCTTCTAGTCTTTCCCAAACCCAATCCCAATCCCTTGATTTTCACGAGAGAGAGTGATAGAGAGTGAACTTTCAAAACCGTGAATGCTGGTATCTCGTAAATCCTCTTTTGCGGTTGCCTGTTTACTCGGTGACTAGAGGGTACTGCTTATTCTGGCAGCAAGTTTCCAGGGCCACAACTGCTTCAGTTTGACCATTGGAGCGTAGACTTCGTTGACTTGGGTTAAAGGCATAAAACTAATTTGTTCTAAAAAGATAGCCGTGGGTTTTAGCAGGAATCCCGTTCCTAGAACTTTGCGGAGGATAGCTCATTGTTGCTGTTGGATCCGGTCCGAGATGCTAGTGGTGTGCGTATTAATGAAAGCAGAATACTATATATAGTTTGTTTATGTACCTTTTCTGGTCTTGTCGACATGTCCTAGTTTCCATACTTGAAGATTCATGTGATGTGAAGCTTTGGACGACCTCGTTTGGCACGTTCTTCACCGGCTCTGTGTTTCTGGGCAATTTTTTCATTCCCATTGCCTAGAAATCAGTTTCCCTGTTGTACACCGTGTGCGCGGCGTCGATCTTTACATGAAGTCTTGAACTCCTGTTTTCAGCTTTTTGGGTTCTTCCCTCAGGCTTTAACAAGTCTAGTGACGTGCGAGCTATGGATTTATGTTCTATGTACTTTCTTGATGCAATTAATGTTCGCAATAAACTCTCAAGCCACCTCTTAAGCAGGACTTGGAACCTGTGAACTGTTGTAATAATAGGATTATTCAATTGTATCAAACACAATAATTTTTCAAGAAACTATCTTTGTAACTTTTTAAAACGAACCAAGAATTGAATATCTGGATTGTCATCGCAATTTGTAAGGAGATTTAGTAATGTTAATTGACTATATTGAGATGGGCCTACAAATGACTGATTTCTCTTTGGTTTGATTACAAGTAAATGTGTCTTTGTGGATCCTCCATGTATACTGAACAAGAATAATCTTATGTATGGGAGCTAGATGATGATACCTCTGAATGAAGTTTGCAAATGGGTTAGGATGTTCTTCAAGGTGTGCAAGGCTTCACTCAATATATCAATTTTGTAGATATGTCTTAGCATGCTTAACACTATTCCAACACTTTAGGTTCAATTCTTGGGCTATTCTTATGATTTCAATATATAGTTATTTTCCACACAAGACTTTGGTGACAACGTGATCCTTGTCTATGTAAACATTTCTCTAGCAAGAATAATAACCATAGGTATCTAGTTTGATAGGCAGCATCAAATTTCTCGCCATTCATTTGATGCCTTATTTGAAACTCGCTCGATCATCTTTGAGTTCAAGTAACTCAAGCACAAATCAATCAAGCTCAAGCTTAAGAGCATGTGACTCAAGTAAGCTAACTAGCCGAATTGAGGTTGAGTAACAAACTAGGTTGACTCGATCTATTGTTTAGGTCAAATGAGAGTCAAATTGCAAAACAATAAAAAAAAAAAAAAGAAAGTAAAAGTAAACATTTAACAAAAATATGAAACAACTCAAGCTCCTTTCTGCCCGAAAAAAAAAAAGCCAAAACAAAAGAACAGCTTGATATTAATGTGCCCTTAGGGAAAAAAAAGAAGAAAAAAAAGACCTGGTTTCAATATGAATAGTAACTGAGGCGAGAACAGAACAGATCTGATCTTCAAATATCAATTATCTCATATATCATGATCTAGAAGGTTCAGAAAAAGGCAATGGAACAAAGCCAAAGAAAATCAAGAAAAAAGCCGAAGAAAATCAAGAAAAGGCCAAAAAAAAAGGAGCGCCGTTGCCGGGGATCGAACCCGGGTCACCCGCGTGACAGGCGGGAATACTTACCACTATACTACAACGACTTTGTTGCTTCTCTAAGTTGAAACATTAGAATAAAAATAATGATAGAAGGGGTCCACCTTCCCTCAACGTTCCTATTTTAAAGGAGGGAAGAGAATGACAATGAGGGAGAACTTCCCTTGGAAAGGATTTCTTAGGGAAAAACTAAGGTTTGATTGGAGTAACAATGCTTTATTTTCATTTTGCAATTTGCATTCATATTTACACTCGAAGTGTTTCAATTGGATGATTATTGGTTCTTTTTTATTTTTCTTATAAAGCGGCAAACTAGGCACAAAACCGAGAGCATCATTAGACTACAATCACATGCTTGATGGACAAGTGTGATTTCCATACAGAGGATAAGGGTGAACAATTCTAGATTTCAGATCCATACAAATTTCACTTGACCTATAATCTACTTGTTGGAGTGGGTTACTTATTTTTTGGAACCTAAAACCTACCATGTCACAAGTTTTAGAGTAGATTTCAAGGTTTACCCAAGTTCCATTTGTATTATCAATTGAACGATTATAGTGAACAATCATCTTTAATAACCACAACTTACTATTGCAATTCACTTATCACAACTTATATTTAGACATACGAAAAATATAAGATATTAACAAAGTGAAAGTTTTAGTTGTAAAATGGAAGTTTAGACTAGTGGTTACAAATTATACACTATTTATCAAACGCTATAGAATACCATAAAATCGCAAGAAGATGTAAATAAAAACAAACCTAAAACCTACCCGTTTAAATAGGTTTCCTAATTTTTAGAACTTAGAATTTACTCTTCATATTTTAAAACTTAGAACCACATAGGTTTCCATTAGTCCAATTTTCCAATTTCATATTTTACCTTGGAACCATGCTCATCCTAGTCACATTCAAAGAGGAGGTGTAGGCAGCTTCAACTTCCATGAAACCGTGTTTGTATGCCAGTTATGCACATTTAAAAAAATGTGGGATTAAGTCCCTAACATAAGTTATTATAAGGGCAAGTCTCTGAAGTTTTCTTCAAAAGTAGTAGCTGAGCTCGCCGCAAGTGAGGGTGCGAAGGCCCTACCGGCCACTAAGAAAATAACAAATAAAACATTCAAAAAAGGTTTTAAAAATTGCATAATAGTCCATGTCAACGCCATCGTGCCACTTAGGACTAGTTGTGTTCACATAAGCGATTTCTGATTAAAATTGAATGGAAATATTCAATTGGTAAATTGTCAAAATATTTATGACTCAATGTGCGTTTGGTTTGGCTTTTGGAAAAAAACTTTTGGGGAAATATAAAGACCTTTGAATTAAAGGGTTTGGTAAAATACAAAGATAGTTTGGTAAAATTAAAAGATTTAGGATTAAATTGGCACAAGTACAAATGATTTAAGACCATTTTTTTTTGGAAATTTTCTCTTTAGTTTACCGTATGGTCTATTATGTTGTTTTTTAATTTCACATCCATTTGTAGACGAGGAAATTTCAAGTCTAAAATTTCAGAGAAAACAAATTCATGAAAAAATATTGGAGAAATGAGGACTATATCTAATTTATTAATTGAATTGTAAGTAAACTCTGATTCCTTTTTCTGCAGAGATAACAGTACGAGTGCTTTTGCGGTCGATCTGGAATCAAATGACGGAAAAACTCAAATCTTCGAAGTCTCTAGGACTCTAGAGATTGACCCGGTAGGAATCCGATATGTTTGTCGGCAGAAGACGACGGGGGTTTTGATGTAAAAAGGAAGCTGTCCACTTATTGAAAAGTGCTGATATTTTTTATCATCCTTTGGCGACTGTCATTCTCGGCTGCCTTTCGTCATGCCGATTAGAAGAGAAAATACGGACCTAAATAGTAAATACTGTAGCACAAGGTGACGTAATGGAGTACGTTTCTCTCTATTTCATCATGTCAAAAACTACGAGCAAACCTTTTCTAAGAAATATTTTTCTTTTTAGTCGGCTTCTAAGAGTGATGTCAAATCTTACTTTTCGTGAATTTTCTGGACGAAAATGTTTTCGTTGCGGATTATCCTATGCTACCAAACCAACATATAAAATGAATGATTTAAATGGATTCTGTGGAGAAGCGAGTCAAAATTAATTTAATTCGCTATCTTTTTGTTAACACTTAAAATTCCTTTTTTTGGCAAAAAAAATTAATGGTAGGAAACCTTTTTCTCATTTGCCAGCATTTGAATCTAAACAGGCTAATGGAAAATCTATACTTAAATTTAGAGAAATAGTTTTCTTTTATAAAAATCAAAACTCATTTTTGAAAATAGAACTAAATCCCAATGCTTGGTCCTAAAATCTTGACATCTAGGCCTCGCTGGGCCCAACGCAACTCTCGTGCTTGAGGGTCCCGTCCCACCCCAAATCGACGACTTGGCAAAGTCCCCTTAGGCAAGGACCGGGACTCAAGACTTAGGTTTGTTGTAGAGAATTTTTTTCTTTTTCAAATGTGTGTTTCATATTTCTCTTGTAACAAACGCCAGTGAATGATTTCCATAAATTGTGTGTAAAATACACAAAATATAGAGAAAATGGAATCCTCTTCCTTTAAAGTTAATTTTTTTCAAAGATATTTTCCAGCAGGTTCATTTTCTTCCTCCAATACAAACGAAGCCAATGTACCTTTGGCGTTGCCAAGCCGACGTCACCAACCACCATTGCCAATTTTCCCCCCACCAACAGATTGGCAATCACTGTCCAGGCCATCAAAAAAATGATAACCACTCGATTTTAATTATAACATAATCATTTAAATACATAATGAAAATATGATATATATCACTTCATATTTCACAAAATCCAATTCCAAGAAATAAAAAAGGAAAATCTGGTGTCCGAAAAGGACACCGCAATAATTGTGGCCATTCCTTGGTTTTTTCTTTTTTTGGTCTGTGGCCATTCTTTGGTTGGATTGGTGGATGAAAGTACTGAAAACAAAGACCAGGAACAGAGGACATATAAAAAAATTGGCAGTCAGTCAACCTTGTCGCTTGGCAGACTATTCTTGAGGTCACTGCCGGCCGCATTGCTCCGCCTCCCATTTCCTGGACCTTTCCTCTTCCCAGGCCCCCCCTCGCAGCCTTCAATCCTCCGATCAAGCCGCCTCAAGATCAGCCTCTTGAAGCACTCCCAACTTCTCTGTTCCTTTGCATAGTTCCAACCCCCCCTTTTCTTGTTTTTCTTAAAGTAGATCTCAGTTTCTGCGGTTGACTCTTGGCGTCTGCACGGTGATTGAGCCTGGTTTGGTCCTTTGGAGGAGTTGAAGTGGAAACCAGATGATCTGTTCTTTGTGGTATCAGCTGAAACTGAGGTAAGATCACAAAAGGGAGCAAAAAAGAGAAGGGGGTTTAGCTGATCTGTGAGTAGTCTGTGAGTCCTCCCTTTTTTTATTTTTTATTTTTTACTGGTAGATCTGAGCACAGATATTTTGGGCAATTTTTCACTGTAGCCCACCATTCATAGATATAATTCAAGGACTGTGCTTGCTTAGCAAAACTTGAAGAAGGGTTTGGTTTTGGAGTTTTTGGGCAATCCCCATATTTCACATTTTTGGACCCAAAAATGGGTGGGGTGTGGAGTAAGAAGAAGGAAGCAGTCTCTTCATCAATGGAAGACAGCAATCCTAGATACCAGTCTCAACTGACCTCTTATGAAGCCGCCTGTAGAGCCGACCGGAGCTTGCAAGATTTTGACAAGACCTTGCATGACCAAGCTGATAGAGTAATTAGGACACTAGCAGGTAGTGCTGAGGCTCAATCCCTAGCATTGAACTCTATAGGAGAGACGACCACTGGCGTTCTTGAGATGAACCGTGCGCTAGCTAACATCATTCTTGCATCCAAAGAAGACATATGGAAAGACAAAGAGCTGTCCAATTTAGTGGAGTATTACTTCAACCATGGCCTACGAATATTAGATTTCTACAATTCCCTTGAGAATTGCCTGAGACGGGCCCGTGATAGCCAGTCAAGTATTCGACTCGCACTTGTGCACTTTGAGGAAGAGAGAGGAGAGAATGTGGGAGGGGAGAGGTATGTCAGGACATTGCTGGAGCTCCAGAGATTCAGAGAAGCGGGCGACCCATTCACGGAAGAGTTCTCGAAGCTCTTTTGCTCTGTGCTTAAGCAGCAGGAAGAGATGTTGGTGAAGTTGGAGGCTTGTAAGAAGAAGCTTGACAAGAAAGTTAAATCCGCACAAACTTGGAGAAGGGTGACCAATGCCATATTTATGACCGCCTTCGTGTCCACTTTGATCCTCTCGGTCGTCGCGGTCGCGATCTCTGCACCACCTGTTGTGATTGCTCTAGCTGCTGCTCTTGCAGCTCCAATAGGGACAGTTGGCAAGTGGTGCGATTCTTGGTGGAAAAACTACCGAAGGGAACTAAAAGGGAAAAAGTTGTTGGTAGACCTAATGAATGAGGGAACTAAGATCTCGATTGAGGACTTGAAGACGATTCGGTCGCTTGTGGGTAAGCTGGAAATTGAGATTGAGTCGATCGTGCAAAAGGCCGACTTCGCTCTTGGAGAAGAACAGGAAGAAGCGGTGAAGCTTGGGATGTTGGAGATCAAGAAAAGGGCGGAAGTTTTCATGAAAACTATCGAGGATCTTGGTACACAAGCTGATAAGAGTAGCCGCGAGATACGGATGGCGAGGACAGTGATATTGCAGAAGATAATGGGACAGTCCAGTCGTTAGTTCTTTTCTAATGCTTAGAAAGTTAACGGTTAATGCAGTTCACTGTCTTAGATGAACTTTATGTTGCAAATATAATCTCGCCTTTCTCCTTTTGGTTGAAGTTGATCTGGCTAATGTGGCTTCAACCAATTCATGCAAATATATAGAGATTATGAAGCAGTTCTACATTGGTGTGCTTCAAAATGCGGATGCTTGTCTTCGAGAGAACTTTTACCTATTTGGCTTCGTCCTGTTAATCTAGCTATGCGAGTGCTGATTTGTTTGCTTGATTCTTTGAAAGAGAAAAAATTGATTCAAGCGTTATACTAATGTGGCTTTCCAATTCCTTCTAAATATGACAAATTAACAAAATTCTGTCATTGCCAGTACTAAAAAATGGAGGGAAACCAAAAACTTCGGAGTCTCATGCCACATTCTGCTCATGAAGTGTCAAGTAATCTGAGGATGCCGAAATATTGGGGTTGCCGAGATGCACATCTTGGCAGTTAATTCAGTGTGGAAAACCATCTATGTAGCAAAAGTGGTATATTCTATAATGGCAGGATAAGTTGTACGGCTGTTGTAAATTCTCTTGGCTTTTTTTAGTTTAGTTCTTTAAGTTTAACTATGAAGTCGCACAACCGCCGCACTTATTACGTTATCCTCATTTTACTCTCATTGGTCATGTTATTTACCAGTGTATTTTGATGAAGGAAAATGAAGTGATCCGAGAGTCTGTGCAGGTAGTAGGGTGTCATCTCTCGATGAAGAAACCCTAGTGTAATTGTCTAGATCTTTTGGTGAAAGTATTAACTACAAAAAGATGGCAGAAATGCACGAACTGATTGCTCCTCTTGTCATCTGCTAAACCATGCATTCCATTGAGTACAAAATTGCGGGGACTGAATAAATTCAGTTGCATCTGTGGTATTCATTCAGAATTTCCTACAATTTCATGGATTAAAATGGAAAGAATTCCAGAGGCACCATAAAGTTCGTTAACAAAAAACCATGCCATTCTAAGCTCAGCAGCATCACTCACGAAACAATGCTGGAGTGCGATGCGTTAGTAACACTTGAAAGATCTAGAATTTCTTCCTCCGGGTGTCACATTGAACAATATCCACATGTTAATTATTATCTGCCACAGGTCATGATGTTGAAACTGCTCTGTTTATGGTTTGGCTTTACGTACTATACGAGAACTGAAGAGAAGACAAAAGTGGCATCGAAACAAGAAATGCCAAACTTCAGAAGTTCTGATAATGAGATGAAGATCTTAAGATTGACCCGCTCATGAGACACAAATCCAAGATGCAGTCATGCAATAGTCTCTCTCATTTCTATATATGTAATTAGTTGAAGTATGGTACTTCAAACCACTCACTAACAAAAGAAACCTGCAAAAATGAACTAAAATCTCCATTCTCACAGCCAATTTCAACAGGTAGATGGCAGAATCACAAAAAATGAATCACATTTTGCATTTGATAGATACTAAACACGAGTATGAGCATCTGTTAACACTGAAGCAAGAGCTGAATACCTATCAAATCAACAAAATTCACAACCCCAGGCATGACAATTTGCTCTTTATTCTTCTTTCCTTTCCTCTCGGTCCACCTCATATTCATCATCGTCGTCATCATCCTCATCATCATCTACATCTTTATCTGCATCCTCATCATCAAATAGAGAACTACGAGGAAATCTGCTCCATTCACGCTTCTCATCTTCTTCAGTAAGAAATTCCAGCCCATATTTTGCGTCTCGATGCTTCACAAGAAGCCAGCGCAATAATCCATCTTATGCAGCTCTTTGTTCATCATTGGCATAGCCATCATGGTCAACTGCATCATCTGACCCTGCATGAAGTGCAAGGGAAACATAAAAGCTCTACATATGTCTAGATCAGAGAAAGCAACACGAGAGAAATAGCAAGAAACCTACAATCCTGTTTCCTTCACAAGGTAGAAGTGCGACCAACCAAATATCATCTCACTGCGTCATCAGGAAGATTAGCAGATAGAGAGCCCATCCAAACAGTACATATTACTGCCAGGACAAGGGTAAATTAAACTATACATCACTCAACTTTTTACTTTCAAATAGATCACTCAACTTTCAAATTCAGCACATGGATCACTTAACTTTGGTTTCGTTATCCGCAAGGTCACTCTGTTGACCAGCCGTTCAATATCTCATTAGAAATTTGACTTAGTATCATTGTAATATTGACACGGAAGGCATGTGTCTTTATTAGACTTACATTGTAGATAATTTTGCATTGCAACTCACTCAATTTTAACTAAATTTCATTTTGGTCACTCGACTTTCCTTTAGTATTGTAAAATATTATTGAACTTATACTGCCAAGACAAATCAATAGTAAAATCGGATTAAAATTATAAAAACCAGCCGTCGAATCAGGTTTCCAATGAGTTCTTCGCCGGTCAATCGCCAAAGTTATTCGATTGAAAGCAAAACCAGAGTGAATGAAAAGTTGAAAATGAATAGCCAGTTCGAAAGTAAGTAAACAGTAGAGTGAACTCCGGTGTGATTTTCCTGCCGGACCAACATTGCAAAATAAAATCTTCCATCAATTGCTACAGTAGCCGTTGATTAACTTAGATTCAAAAGAGACCATAGTAAGTATTAACGGCAATAATCCAGTATGGGACATCGTGATAAGCTAGTTAATATTTGTTCCAACATATCTGCCTGTATAATTACTGTCTCCTATGGCTTCCGCTTCTAACATAAGGCAAAAAGCCAGCCGAAGACATTATCACATTATGAGATTTTCTCAAATAAGCTAGGATAATTTTGCTCGACATATGTGCCAACATAATCAATTTCTCCCGCAGCTTGCTACTTCGAACATAAGGCAAAGAGCCAGCCAAATACACGGTCGCGTTAAGCATTCCAGTCGTGAAACCTAATAGATTCAGCATTTCTGCGTCATCCTCTGTCATATTCTCTTACATCATCTGTCGATGGAAAGTGAGAGAGACAGAGAGAGACACACACACAGACAGAACGAGCAAGCAAAAGGGCTCGAACTTCAACAGAAAGAATCACCCGATAGAATCTCCCATCAAGCTTCTAGATCCCATAACCCAATTGGACCGTCCTTAATGATTTTATCTAAGTGAGGACCCCGTTTTTCATATAGACGTCTCTTCCTATCCGAGCCACCAACTCCATCAAAGCTTCCTTCTTTACATGGGGCTTCAGCAAAAGCACACAGTCACACAGAGGCATCCTTTTCTCTCTCCCCCCCAAAACCCCTCGTCAGCTGAACTTATCTTCTAGACCGTCAAGAAGAGTTATTCCATCAAATCTAACTAGTGGATGACCCGCATGCTGCCCATGAGCTGCAAGTACTACTAAATCTATAGCTATCAATACTAGAACGGGAAAAGAGAACGGAGTAAGTCATCGGAAACGCCAGAAAGCAGGTACCGAGAGAGGTCGGACCTGGGTGAAGCGGGCTTGAGGGCGTCGGCCGGGGGTCGTCGGCGGGGACTCAGGCACGGTCGAGCTGCCGGGGAGGCTTGCTCGCTCGCTCGCTCGCTCTCTGATTTCACTCTCCGTCCCTCTCTCACTCTCTCGCCCCCCTTTCAATGGCCTCCGGCAGGCAGCCACACATGGCCTCCGCCACCGCCAGCCTGCCGCGGCCGGCCGGATCCCGAGCACCGAACCCCGCTGGATGCTCTGCTCTGCTCTGTTCTGCTCTGCATCCTGCCCTCTGTCTCGGACGAGCGCCGCTGCTCTTGCAGCGAACGTGGAGGAGAGGAAGGAAGGCGGGGAAAAGGGCCGGGCCGGGCCGGGCCGGGCCCAGGCGAAAAGAGAGGAGGGGAAATAAAGAAAGGTTAGAAGGGGCCGGATCGGCCCGGCCCAGAATTTTTTAAAAAAAAAGATAATGATGATGATAATAATAATGATAACAATTTTGTTTTTTTAATTAATAAATGTATTGTTGTAGGATTTGACTCGTCCATCTTGTCAAACTCATTTACCGCACGTAATGTTTGCGAGTATTTGGATCAATTATTTTATTTTGTTTATCATCATGTTTAGAAGATGTACAAATATTTATATATTGTAATTAAGTTATCCCAACTATTATGATTATTCATACATTTGAGCTCAGAATTTGAGCAAGATCCTTCTACAAGGCTGCTTTAGCACAAAACTATTAATAGAGTTCATCTGTAAGATCGTAAGCGACATCTTCCTTCCCCAAATTCACCTAAGAACAATATGGGTGCCGTTTAATTGTGTGTCATTTTGCATGAGAGAGGGATTGACCAATGCTCCTCCTTCCAAAACCATCTCATTTATCACCAAATCCCTCTGGACTACAATAGCGAGACCTACTCCATTGCTTCCTTTGCAGCTCTCTCGGTGCAACAATTATTATGTGATTAAGAAGTTGACTTTTCGCAGCTCTAGGATCACTCATAAGACAAATATGTAGATCTCCCTCAATCTATAATGCATGGGTATACATGGAAGTTTTATGGAAAGTATAACAACGCTTCTAAAAGTACAAATTGGCCTTCAATGTTTGGTATAAATGTAAGGAATGAGAAAAGGAATAGGATGTGAATACTAGTCAAAGTGGCAATAAGAAAATCTTATGGGTCTAGAGAAATATGCACAAGAAGGAAGAAAAGCCATAGCCATAAAATGACAATTCTCTCCTCAGTACAGATTCCTGCCTTTTCTTATGTTTCTCTCCTCATTAAAAATTTAATGGTAGTAAAATTTTTTCTCATTTACCAGCATTTGAATCTCTTAAAAAAAAAACAATGGAAAGTCTATACTTAAATTCATAAGGAATAATTTCATTTTTATAAAAGTTTGGAACTCATTTTTCAAAATACAACTAAATCCCAATGCTTAGTCCGAAACCCCAAATCTAGGCTGGGGTCCCTTAGCGTTCATCAAGGGACCTTGATGGGCCCGACATGGCTCTCGTGCTTGAGTGTGCCTAGCCCCGACTCTTCCGAGGCCTAGCTCGGGCCCTCAGTGGCTGGGGCAAAGTCCCCTTAGGCCAGGACTGAGACCCAAGCACATGGGCCTAGGTTCCCAATGGCTGGGCTTGGGACCTTATCGGTTGGGCTCGAGTCTCTATCTTTGGTGCCAGGACTCAAGACTTAGGATTGTTGTTGTGATTTTTTCTTTCAAAAGTGTGTTTCATATTTCTCATGTAACAAACATGGGCGAATGACTTCCATATATTGTGGGTAAAATACGACAAATAAAGAGAAAATGAAATCCTCTTCCTTAGAATTTTACTTTTTTCAGAGATATATTCCAGCGGGTTTGTGTTCTTCCTCCAGTACAAACGAAGCCAATATACCTTTGGCGTTGCCAAGCCAGCATCACCCATCACCATTGCCAATTTTTCCCCTCCACCAACATATTGGCTGTCGCTGTCCAGGTCAATAAAAAATGATAACAACCTCCATTTTTAATTACAACATAAATCATTTAAATGCATAATAAAAATATAGTATATATCATTTCACATTTCATAAAATCCAATTCCGAGAAAGAAAAAGAAAAAATATGGTGTACGAAAAGAACACCGCAATTATTGTGGCCATTCTTTGGTTGGATTGGCGTGTGAAACTACTGAAAACAAAGACCAGGAACAGAGGAGATATAAAAAAATGGGAGAGTCAATCAACCTCCGCGCTTGGAAGGCTGATCTTGAGGTCACTGCCGACCGCATTGCTTCGCCTCCCATTTCCTGGAACTTTCCTCTTCCCAAAGCCCCCCTCGCAGCCTTCAATCCTCCGATCAAGCCGCCTCAAGATCAGCCTCTTAAAGCACGGCCAACTTCTCTGTTCCTTCCATAATTCCACGTCCCCCTTTTCTTGTTTTTCTTGAAGTAGATCTCAGTTTCTGCTGCAGTTGACTCTCGGTGTCTGCACGATGATCGAGCTTTGGTTTGGTCCTTTCTTTGCGGCATCAGCTGAAACTGAGGTAAGATCACGAAAAGAAGAGCAAAAATGAGAAGGGGCTTTAGCTGATGTGTGCTGAGTCTGTGAGTCCTGCATTTTTTTTCTGGTAAATCTGAGCTCTGGTATTTTGGCAATTTTCCACCGTAGCCCACCATTCATAGATATAATTCAAGAACTGTGCTTGCTTAGCAAAACTTCAAGAAGGGTTTGGTTTTGGAGTTTTTGGGCAATCCGCATTTCACATTTTTGGACCCAAACAATGGGTGGGATGTTTAGTAAAGACTTTTCATCATTGGAAAACAGAAATCCTGGATACCAATCTCACCTGACCTCTTATGAAGACGCCTGTAGAGCCGACCGGAGCTTGCAAGATTTTGACAGGAGCTTGCATGATCAAGCTAATAGAGTTATTACGACACTAGCGGCCAGTGCTGAGGCTCAATCCCTAGCATTGAACTCTATAGGAGAGGCGACCACTGGCGTTCTTGAGATGAACCGTGTACTAGCTAACATCCTTCTTGCATCCAAAGAAGACATATGGAAAGACAAAGAGCTGTCCGATTTAGTGGAGTATTACTTCAACAATGGCCTACAAATATTAGATTTCTACAATTCCCTCGAGAATTGCCTGAGGCAGGCCCAAGATAGCCAGTTGAATATTCGACACGCACTTGTGCACTTTGAGGAAGAGGGAGGAGAGAATGTGGAAAGGGAGAGGTATGCGGGGACATTGCTGGCGCTCCAGAGATTCAGAGAAGCTGGCGACCCATTCACGGAAGAGTTCTGGATGGTCTTTCACTCTGTGCTTAAGCAGCAGAAAGAGATGTTGCCGAAGTTGGAGGCTTGTATGAAGAAGCTTGACAAGAAAGTTAAATCTGCAGAAACTTGGAGAAGGGTGACCAATGCCGTATTTGTGACCGCCTTTGTGTCCACTTTGATCCTCTCGGTTGTCGCGGTCGCGATCGCGGCGCCACCTGTTGTGACTGCTCTAGCTGCTGCTCTGGCAGCTCCAATAGGGTCAGTCGGCAAGTGGTGCGATTCTTGGTGGAAAAACTACCGAAGGGAACTAAAAGGGAAAAAGGTGTTGATAGACATAATGTATGAGGGAACTAAGATCTCGATCGAGGACTTGAAGACCATTCGGTCGCTTGTGGGTAAGCTGGAAATTGAGATTGACTCGATCGTGCAAAAGGCCGACTTCGCTCTTGGAGAAGAACAGGAAGAAGCGGTGAAGCTTGGAATGTTGGAGATCAAGAAAAGGGCGGAAGTTTTCATGAAAACTATCGAGGATCTCAGTACACAAGCTGATAAGAGTAGCCGCGAGATACGGATGGCGAGGACAGTGATATTGCAGAAGATAATGGGACAATCCAGTCGTTAGTTCTTTTCTTATGCTTAGAAAGTTAACGGTTAATGCAGTTCACTGTCTTAGATGAGCTTTATGTTGCAAAGATCATCTCGCTTTTCTCCTTTTGGTTGAAGTTGATCTGGCTAATGTGGCTTCAACCAATTCATGCAAATATAGGAATTATAGAGATTATGAAGCAGTTCTACATTGGTGTGCTTCAAAATGCGGATGCCTGTCTTCGGAAGAACTTTTACCTATTTGGCTTCATCCTGTTAATCTAGCTAATGCGATTGCTGATTTGTTTGCTTGGTTCACTGAAAGAGAAAAAATTGATTCAAGCGTTACACTAATGTGGTTTTTCCAATTCCTTCTATATATGACAAATTAACAAAATTCTGTCATTCGCCAGTAATAATATATGGAGAGAAACCATAAACTTCGAAGTCTTATACCACATTCTGCTCATGAAGTGTCAAGTAATCTGAAGACGCTGAAATATTGGGGTTGCTAAGATGCATTTATTGGCAGTTAATTCATTGTGGAAAACCATCTATGTAGCAAAACTAGCATTGTCTGCAATGACAGGATAAGTCGTACGGCTGTTGTAAAATCTCCCGGCACTTTCCAATTTAGTTCTTCAAGTTGGACTATGAAGTCGCACCACCGTTGCACAAAAAACCTTATCCTTATCTTACTCTCATTGTTCATGTTATTTACCATGTTAGTTGGTTGTAGGAAAATTAAGTGATTTGAGAGTTTGTGCGTAGCCTGAAAGGTACTTGAGTGTCATCTCTCAATGAAGAAACGCTAGCATAATTGTTTAGATTTTTCAGTGAAAGTATTAACTACGAAAAGATGTCAGAAATGCATGGACTGTTTGTTCCTCTCGTCCTCTTCGAAACCATGGATTCCATAAACTACAAAATTGCGGGAACTGAATAAAGTCAGTTGTATCTGCTATATTTATTCAGAATTTCCTACAATTTCATGGATTAAAATGGAAAGAATTCCAAAGGCACCATAAAGTTCGGTAACAAAATGCCATGTCATTCTAAGCTCAGCAGCATCACTCACGAAACAATGCTAGAGTGCGATGCGTTAGTAACATTTGAAAGATCTAGAATTTCTTCCTTCGGGCATCACATTGAACAAGATCCACACCAACTATTAACTATCATCTACCACAGGTCATGCCGTTGAAACTGTCTCTGGTTGGATTGGCTTTAAATACTAAACGAGAACTGAAGCAAAGACAAAAATGGCATCGAAAGAAGAAATGCCGAACTTCAGGCATTCTAATAATCAGATGAAGATTTTGAGATTGACCCGCTCATGAGACACAAATCCAACATGCAGTCATGCAATAGTCTCTCTCATTTCAGCATATGTTATTACTTAAAAAGTGGTACTTCAAACCACTCACTGACTATGTGACAAAAGAAAAACCACTCACTGACAAAAGAAACCTGCAAAAATGAACTAAAACCTTCATTCTTACGGCTACTTTCGACAGGTAGATGGCAGAAACACACGAAATGAATCACATTTTGCATTTGAGAGATACTAAACACGAGCAAGAGCATCTGCTAACACTGAAGCAAGAAACAAAATTCATGACCCCGGACATGACGATTTGCTCTTTATTGTTCTTTCCTTTCCTCTCGGTCCACCTCATATTCGTCATTGTCGTCATCATCCTTGTCATCATCTACTTCTTTATCTGCATCCTCATCATCAAATATAGAGCTACGAGGAAATTTTCTTTGTACACACTCCTTATCTTCTTCAGTAAGAAATTCCAGCCCATATTTTGTGTCTTGATGCTTCACAAGAAGCCAGCGCAATAATCTATCTTCCCTATTCAAGTAATGCAGCTCTTTGTTCATCATTGGTGTAGCCATCATGGTCAACTGCATCATCCGACCATGCATGAAGTGCAAGGGAAACATAAAAGCTATATAAATGTCTAGATCAAAGAAACCAACACGAGAGAAATAGCAAGAAACCTACAGTCGTATTTCCTTCACAAGGTAGAAGTGCAACCAACCAAATATCATCTCACTGCTTCATCAGGAAGAGTAGCAGACAGAGAGCCCATCCAAACAGTACACATTAGAGCAGAACAAGGGTAAATTACGCTAGACATCATTTGACTTTAACTTTCAAATAGATCTCACTCAACTTTCAAATTCAGCACATAGATCACGACTTTGGTTTTTATCTCCACAAGGTTACTCTGTTGACCAGCCGTTCAAAATCTCAATAGAAATTTGACCTAGTATCACTGTAATATTGACACGGAAGACATGTGTCCTTGTCAGACTTTCATTGTAGATATTTTTGCATTGCAACTCACCAACTTTAAATTAATTTCTTTGTGGTCACTTAACTTTCCTTCAGTTTTATAAAAAATAATTGAACTTATATTGCCATAAAATCAATATTAAAATCAGATTAAAATTATACAAACCAGCTGTCAAATCAGGTTTCCATTGAGTCTATCGCCAGTCATTCACCAGGGTTACTTGATTGAAAGCAGAACCAAAGTGAATGAAAAGTTGAAAAATGAATAGCCAGTTTGAAAGTTAGTAAACGGGAGAGTTAACTCTGGTGTGATTTCCTGCCAGGTCAACATCTGACTTCCATCAGTCGCTATAGTAATCTTTGATTAACTTAGATCAAAAGAGACTATCGTAAGTATCAACAGCAATAAGCTAGGATGGTAACAGCATCAGTGCAAAACCGAACATAAAACTCAAATCCAGTATGGGATTTCCTCGTAAGCCAGTTAATATTTGTTCCAACATATCTGCCTGTATAATTACCATCGCCCATGGCTTCCACTTCTAACATAAGGCAAATAGCCAGCCGAAGACAATACCACATGATGAGATTCTCATAAGCTAGGATAATTTTGCTCGACATATGTGCCAACATAATCAATTTCTCCGGCGGCTTGCTACTTCGGACATAAGGCAAAGAGCCAGCCAAATATACGGTCGCATTAAGCATTCCGGTCATGAAACCTAATAGATTCAGCATTTCTCAGTCATCTTTTGTCATATTCTATTACATTATTTGTCGATGGAGAGAGAACAAGAGAGAGAACGAGCAAGATAAGGGGCTCGAATTTCAAAAGAAAGAATCACTTGTTATAATCTCCCATCAAGCTTCTTGATCTCATGACCCAATTGGACCGTGCGCAATGATTTTATCTAATAGGCCTAGCCTATGGATCTATTCAAATTATTAGCGAATTCTTAGAATTTTAGGCAGGATGAGATTTATAATTCAACAGTTTGATGTTTTACCCTTTCTGACTTCAGCTTCGTTTGTTGAAAAGCTCCATTTTTTAAAAGCTATTCAGAGTGATGAGAGCTATTTCCACAACAACGTTGGGGTTTGATGGCTTTTGCTTGAAGATGCCTACGTTCCTCATTTTCCAAATATCCCCAAAGCACTAAAGCAACTATGGCTAGACTTGGTAAGTTGTTTTTGTGCTTTAATATATTACTGATCCATTCCTCAATTCATGAAAATTCCTAGCTTGAAATTTGCTGGTTCAATGCTGGATTCGATCAAATTTCTTTGGTCCATGCGCTAGATTCGCCAATATTTGCTGGTCCAGTGCTGGATTTGCCCACATTTCTTTGGAGGAACAATAATTAAGGAATTTGGGGAAATGCAATGAACAATAAATGCATAAAATTTGGGGAAATTGGGTTAGTATGAACAATAAATGCGAAAAGCCAGGGGAAATGCGATTGACTTGGAGGAACAAGAATCGAGCAATTTGGGGAAATGCGGCAAACAACAAATGCGGGAAATTTGGGGAGAAATTCCTTGTAAGGGGCAATAACATAAGAAATCTTCTCCTCCTTTAAGACCTTCAACATGCAACCATGAAAATCAAGATGCGATAAATTCATTAGAAAATTATACTTTAACTTAGTTTAACCACACAATGTATGACAAGGAGTATTTTTCATACTTTGATTAGCTCATATGCCATCTTAGGCATGATATAAACCGTTGTTTTATGGTGTTGATTAGCTTTGTCAAATACTCCTTGTAACTCATACTCTTTAGCACGATCAATGCGTTTCTTCTTGGCACTATGTAAGCAAGGTAGTATTTGCACGATCAACTCTTTATTATTTAGGATTTGCTCAAAACCAATAAGATAAATAGACAGGTGAAACACACAAAATATTTGAAAAAACAATTGAACATTGTGGATTTTAGGTCAAAGGTAAGTTCTTCATGTTTAACTATCAAGTTGCACAATCGCAGCACAAAGTACCTTATCTCTTGGGCTCTTAGGTCTAGTGACATGTAGGCTATGGATTTATGCCCTATGTACTTTGTTAATGCGATTAATGTTCATGATAAAATATTAGGCTAACTCTTAAACAAGATCAGGAACTTGTGAACTGTTACAACAAAAGTATTGTTCGGTTGTATCAAGACAATAGTTCTTCACGAAATTGTCTCCATAACTTTGCAAGACGAACCAATGATAGAATATTTATAGTATCAATATGGTTTGTAGGAGATTTAATAATGTTAATCGACTAAATTGAAATGGGCCTATGGATGATTGATTTCTTTTTGGTTTGGTTGCAAGTGAATGTGTATGTGATCCTCCATGTGTACTGAACAGTGAGAATCTTATGTAATTGAGCTTGATGATGATCCTTTGAACGAGATCTATTAATGGGTTTGGATGTTCTTGGAGGTGTGCAGGACTTCACTTGGCAATTCAATTTTGTAAATTCATTTTAGCACGTATAACATTATCTCAATGCCTTAGGTTTAGCTCCTGATCTTTTCTTATGATTTATGTTTTATTGGAGTAGATAGTTATTTTCTGCTTGATCTGTGCCATGCACAACATGCGACTTTCCTAATAGCATGATCCTTATATATACATACATTTCTTTGGCAAGAATAATGACTATAGGTGTGACATATTGAATTTCAGGCTCTGTTTTTCAATTAAATAAATAAGGCATTTCATCGCCGTGTCTATAATGCTATTCTCTGAGCTGATCACTCGTGAGATAACTAAATTATCGGGGGAAGCCATTATGGGCTTTTAATGCAATAGACCTGAGAATTCGACTAGGAATTGACTATTCGACCGTGCTTATATGTAGAGATCATTATGGCACAGTTAAAAACCGATTAAAGATCAGAGATAGGTTGGTTCGACTAAGATAGGTGATCAAAGTGTGGGTGATTCCACTAGATTGCGAAATTCTCGTCGATCGGCACTATAGCGATTTTTCTGTCGTTTTGGTATCTTGTGCCCATATTTGAAAACCTCGAGATTTTCACGACCATCGAGAGTCGTCAATGTGTTGAAGATGTACATTGTGGCTCGAAATAAATCGACCACGGGTCAATTGCACCAAAATTTTTTAAAAACTACCCGGTAGGTTAGGTTACACTAAAATTGCGCCAGATTGAAATTAACCGCGAATTTGAATTCGATTTCAGAAATTGAAAGTTCTGTCATGTCACGATTCATTTTAGGAATGTCGACCCATCATTCGAAGATTTTTCTGCAAACCGAGATTTTTGGCAGAAATTCAAAATAGGGCCGTTTTTTACTGGAAAATTTAGGGGACCATTTTTTTATCGCCTTTTTTGGGATGCAAGTTGGTTCTATTGGTGAGGAAAAATGTCAATTTGGTCGATGACACTTTGGTTGAATTTATGGGGGCAAAATTGGATACAATTGGAGAGGATTTAAATCCAATTTGTGGGAAATTAAGTCCAAATTCGTAGCCCCCTTGGTCCTCAACCTTTAGACCACTTCCTTGGCTTCTAAGGGAAGCTTTGGCAGCTGCAAATGGCTGAGGAAGATAGCCAATTCATGTGGGGCCTTGTCTAGGGGGCAAAGAGATAGAATGGAAGAGAAGTGGCCCCCTCCAAGCTTGTGTTGTCCCCTATCTTCTTCCCTCAACTGCTTTCTCCATTAGAGAGTGTTTTGTGAGGTCAAAATTGCAGAGGAAACCAACCAGCAGTCCCTCCCTCGCCGTCGACCACCACCTAAAGCAGCTGGGCCAGTCGCACGCCAGCTGCTAGCCCATGCCAACTTGTACGCCGTTCGTAACCATCCCTCGGTCCAGAGCCGTCGTTCATGCCCAGGTCATAGAACCGAACTTGCTTGCCTGCCGTTTGTTGCTGTCCAATCGCCGTCTACTGTCGTTGAGCACCGCCCGACCCCATAGCAGCCTCGCCCACCTGTCCTTGTCGTTTTGGCCCAAGCCAACTGTCCAAGCAGCCCTCACGGCCCATCAACAGAAGCCGAAACCAACAAGCCACCGTGGGCTTCGAGGCCCATTTAGGACCGCTTTCAGACCTCGTAGCGTGCCATCGCTTCAGAGTTTGTCGCCGTCTTTGCCTTGCCGTCGTCGTGGACTAATTGGATTTCAAAACCGGTGAGTTTACTCACTAAACTCTGCTTAGAGAGTTAATTATGCTTAAATGTTGATTAGTTTAGGTTAAGTATGGTTTATGTTGTTAGTTAGAACATATTAGCAATTTAATTATTTGTTATTGCATGTTAGGTGGTTAGATCGGCTTAATTAGCGACTAGATAGGTTAAATTATTTATCTAGATAGGTTTAGAATTTTTCCAAGCCCGTTTCAGTATTTAATTAGGTTTTTCCATCCTAAGTTTGCATTTGTGGTATTTAATTGTATTTATTTAATTATTTATTATTTTTCGGAAATTATACTAAGATAACCGGTGACTAGAATTTTATGCTGATTGTAATGGTATGCTTGGTTTATTTAATTGAGTGTTAATTTGTGCAAATTGAATGATGATTAGAATTTTGGGTATTTATTCCAAAATTGAGTAATTTCGATATTTAATTAGAAAATACCGGGCATCGGTTTACAACGCCAAAAATGTGTTTGTGGACTATTATATTTAGTGGGATCTTATAAAAGAAAGTTATGTTGTTTTTTGCTCAAACCGACTGTATACCTACACACGATTATTATTATTGGGTAATTTTAACTTGGGGTTTTATCAGTGTGGGAGACCATATATTGCTTGTTAGCTTGTGAGAGCCTCTTTACACGTCAGCTTATGCGAGCTAAGATCGTTTTATCAACTTGAGTGAGCACGATCGATATATATCAGCTTGAGTGAGTTAAGATCGTTTTATCAGCTTGAGTGAACACGATCTATATATTTATCAGCTTGAGTGAGCTATCTATCTATTTATATCAGCTTTAGCGAGCTATGACCATATATTGCAACTGTTATGAATAGTGGTGGTGTCAGAGGATCGATATATGGTATTGATTTGATAGATAGTACCATGATATCAAATTGAACTGATTGTCTGATTGATCGATGGTTCAATCTGAATTGGGTGGATTGGTTGAGATCATAAATTGCATCGACTTGCAGGAAGGAGCTAAGGTAAAGGTAAGTGATCTATCTCGTGTGTGCTTAGGTAGCCTTTAGGCATATTTTCTTCCTAGCTAGATTTTAAGAGGTGAACTTTCTGAGATATCGTCTCACCATGTCGTGGATAACATATTCAGGTCCTTATATGGTAGTCCCTCCTAAGCATTTTGGTCAGCTGAAGAAGATTACTGAATAGTTATCTCTGATTCCTCTTCCTAGGGTCCAAGGAGACTGGGTATACAACTCGTGAGATCCATTGTTTGGGTCGATGCGAGACTATCCCAAATGGTACTCCATCAATAGAGATCGTGGTATTGTCACGGGCGAGATGGGCCCAGAGAAGGTCCCCTACTGGAATTTGAGATCCCTATATCGGTGTTGGAGATCGCTTTTGGCAAGAGTACGGTTGACCCTCCCGGTGGTGCAGTGGTAGACCCAAGTTCACCAAAGCCAGAGACCTCGAAGTCTTCGGTTGAGGGTTCGAATGCTTAGAGGACCTGTAGCTCTTCCACCTTTTATAGACTTGTGAATAACTTAGTTTGCTATAAATATAAAAGTGTGTTGTGGCTTTTGAAATTTGTAGCCTTGCTTTTCTATCCCATCTTTCTATTGTTTGGGGATTTATATATTCGATTCCGCATGCACATTAAAATGAATGGGTCAACGATGCGTCCTAGGACGTTGCAAGTTAATTGATCATCGAGGGATGGACATGTGCTCGAGGATCGGTGCGTGACAATAGGTGTTCGACCCATGAACAACATCGAATTTATTGCAAATCTTTGGAAGCCTCGTTCAACTTTGCTTAACAACCTTTGAGTTCAAGTAACTTGAGCACTCAATGTAAGATCTACTGCTGGTGAGCCCAAAAGGAAGAAAAAATGAGAAAAGTCAAAAGAAACAAAGGGAGAATAGTGGAGCTTCAGTCACTTTTAAGGGGGGGAAGAGAGAGAGAGAGAGAGAGAGAGAGAGAGAGAGAGAGAGAGAGCCCACTCAAGGAAAAGAAAGAAGAAAGAGAGAAGAGAGAAAAAAGAGAAATGAGAAAGAAGAAAATGAAAAAAGGGAAAATTTTGGCGTGCTCAAAGGAAAAGGGGAAATTTTTGGTGCACTCACAATCTAGATGACTCATCAAGCCAACTCAACTTTGTTTTACAATGTCGATAAGTGATTGAAGCCGATAATCGTCCATTGGAATGAATTGTCACAATTAGGGCTTGAAAGTTGGAATTCATGGAGATTGTGCGGCAAAATTAGATTTTTGAGTCGTTGAGTTCCGTATGTTTGTAGAAATGTTAATTTAGGATGTTATGAATCTATAATATCTTGCAGATCTTGATTTGAACTTGCAATTTTCCCGAAACGGAATTTTAAATTTTGACACGCATTCTAGAAACAGTACCTTACAATAAATTTGAGCCTAAATTTGAGCTAATTTTGGTGAGGTTTTGGGCCGACTAAGTGGGGGTTGTTGTAGTGCATCAAGAGAATTGTCTAAGGACTATAACATGGCTTAAAACGAAATTTTGTGGAGGAAGCTATGGCGCGATGAAGTTTAGCATGTGGGTTGTGCCTAACATACAACAATAGGTTGCTGCTAGAGGCAAGCTTTTTATTGGCTTGTAAGTATCGTTTTATCAATAAATAGGTGTAGTATAATCGAGCCGTTCATTAGAATATCTTTTTACGCGATCTTTTGATATTGTTTTTTGATTAATTGTTAATAATTCAAGGGCGTTGGCTTGAGTAAGCACCAATGAGTAACACTATATCTTCTTTGTATTTTAAACTCATGTTTTGAAAAATATTATGGATTATATGTGCTATGAGTTGATAAATAGCATTTTTTTTTAATGTAAAATAGGATCGAGTTTTTACTGCCATTTTGTTATTTGAAAGAGAGAAGTATCCTTTGATTTTGGTTTGAATGATTGCTTGGAAATGGTTTGTGGAAACCTTTTATGAGAGAATCTTAAAACATTTGTGGTTTTTGAAGATCACGTTGATATTCATATATCAAATGCTTGAGTTGTGAGATCATTCTAATTCTGATGGTGGATTATTGAATATTGGTGATTGATGGGTAATGCTCAATGTTTCTATGAACCTTGATGGGTGTGTGTATATCCGTATACTTAGTTTAGAATATTCTTGTGAGCTGAGCCACCGATTGATAATACGTGGAGATCTAATCAAGGGGGGAGTTTTGGCCGTCCTGTTATGGTGTTATGCGTGATCATGTATAGACATTTGAGCAAGAGTTGGTCAATGAAGTGAACTATTGACATGTTATTTGAGCTTGGTTGATGGAATGGACCATCGACGTTTGGTTTGATGAAATTAATCAATGGAATAAACCATTGATACGCATTTTATGAGATTGACCAATGGATTGGACTATTGGTGTTTTTGGTATTTCTCTTATGAATATATATTATGTTAAAGTGAGTCATCGTTGTGTTTTAAATGTGTATTGTGATTTCTCGATCTGCTTAAAAAATGTATTACTCATGAGTCGTGGTAGCCTACTCTTCTCATTTACTAGTTTTTCAGGTTTTTCTGTGAGCTGTAAGTAGGCCTAAGCATCCATTATTGGAGATGACATTTTGTGGTGGAAACTCTTTGGTATAAGTTGTATATGATTGATAAGTTTGTGAGTTAGTTTTTCATGGATATATATATATGTGTGTGTGTGTGTGTGTGTGTGTGTGTGTGTGTGTGTTGATTTTAGTTATATTGAGACTGCGTCCTTTGGTGAAAGGACGGCCATGTCATACCCTTATTCTTTTGAATCGAGGTGTGACCAATTGACTATTATTATAACAGTGTATTAAAGATTGTCACATAATCAATTTTCTTTTTCCGGCTAATAGATTGGCCATCGTTGCTTTTCAGGCCATTAAAAGTGATAATTACCTCCATTTTAATTAGGGAAAAAACCACAAAAAACCCAAAACTTTGCCCAAAGTGATAAATTTACCTCAAACTTTTTTTTTTGGTGACATGAAAAATTCCAAACTTTGCCAACCGTAACATATTTGTCCCAAACTTTTTTTCGTGACATTAAAAACCTTGAATTTCTTTCCGTGTGACACGTTTACCCTAAGGGCATACTAGTCTTTTACTTTTTAATTTTTTTCTTCTTCTCTCTTCCCTCCACCAACCATGGCGTAGGGAAGCCAGAATCAGGCGAGGGTTGCCCTCATTGGCGTCGGGTGAGGGTTGCCCTCGCCTGGGCTAGCTAGGGCCGTCCTTGCTGACGTCGGGCGAGGGTGGCCCTTGATTGGGTTGGGCGAGGGTCGCCCTCGCCTAGGCTGGCTAAGGCCACCCTTATCGGTGTTGGGCGTCTGCGGCCCTTGTTGGGTTGGGCGAGGGCCATCCTCACCCAACATTGGTGAGGGCGACTCTCACCTGACGTTGGCGAGGGTAGCCCTCATCGGACTTCGGCTTCCCTCGTCGGACTTCGGCTTCCCTCCATTGCTCCACCATGGCTGATGGAAGGAAGAGAGAAGAAGAAAAAAAGAAAAAGAAAGATGAAAAATAGAAAAAATAAGATGAAAATGTCATTTGTGGGGTAAATGCGTTACGGTTTGCAAAGTTTTGGGTTTTTCATATCACAAAAAAAAAGTTTGGGGTAAATTTGTCATTTTGAGTAAAGTTTGTGATTTTTAGTGGTCTTTTCAAAAAAATCAGTTGGTGGTGGCGTAGGTGGTTGAGCAAACTTTTCACGAGAGGTCATTTCCACGAGTAAAGTTTGTGGTTTTTAGTGATCTTTTCCCTTAATAATAATCAGCACCCCCTAAATGATGATGATGAAAGAAAGAATCACATTTAAGTACGTAATAAAGATGTAATATATCACTTCATATTCCATAAAATCTAACTCCGAGAACGAGAGAAAAAAAGAAGATTTTGGTATCCGAAAAGCACCTCAGAATATTGGTGAAACTACGGAAGACAAAGACTTAAGCTCTAAGGACAGAGGATAAACAAAAATGGGAGAATGAGTCAACTTCTCGCTTAGAAGACTGATCCTGAGTTCACTGCCGACCGCATTGCTCAGCCCCTCATCTCCTGGACTTTTCCTTCTTCCCAACTCCCCTACGCAGCCTTCAATCCTCCAATCAGGCCGCCTCGTGATCAGCCTTTTGTAGCACTCCCAGTTTCTCGGTTCCTTTAATAATTCCAAGTCCCCTTTTTCTTGTTTTTCTTGGAGGAGATCTCAGTTTCTGCAGTTGACTCTTGATGTCTGCACGGTGACTGAGCTTGGTTTGGTCCTTCTGGAGGAGTTGAAGTGAAAACAATATCATCTTTCCTATGCGTGTCAGCTGAAACTGAGGTAAGCTCGCAAAAAGAAGAGCAAAAAAGAGAAGGGGGTTTAGCTAATGTGTGAGTAGTATGTGAGTCCTGCTATATCTTTTCCTGGCAAATCTATTTACAGTTATAATTCAAGCACTGTGCTTGATTAGATTTGAAAAAGCGTTTGGTTTTGGAGTTTTGTCGGCATTCCCCATTTCTCACATTTTTGAATCCATACAGTGGTTGGGAAATTTAGCAAGAATACAGAAGTAGACTCTTCATCAGTGGAAGACAGCGATCCTAGATAACAGTCTGACCTGACCTCTTATGATGCTGCCTGTAGAGTCGACCTGAGCTTCCAAGATTTGGACAAGACCTTACCCGACCGAGCTGATAGAGCAATTAGGACACTAGCACTTGGTGCCGAGGCTCAGTCCCTAACGTTCAACTCTCTAGGAGAGATGGCCACTGGCCGTCTTGAGATGGACCATGAAGTAGCTAAGATCATTCTTGAAACCATATGGAATGACGAAGAGCTGATCCATTTAGTGGATTATTACTTCAATCATTGCCTACAGATATTAGATTTCTACACTTCCCTGAAGAATTGCCTGAGGCGGGCCCACGATAGCCAGTCGAGTATTCGACTTGCACTTGTGCACTTTGAGGAAAAGAGAGGAGAGAATGTGGGAGGGAAGAGGTATCTCAGGACATTGCAGGAGCTCCAGAGATTCAGAGAAGCGGGCGACCCATTCACGGAAGAGTTCTCTAAGCTCTTTCACTCGGTGTATAAGCAGCAGGGAGAGATGTCGCAGAAGTTGGAGGCTTGTAAGAAGAAGCTTGACAAGAAAGTTAAATCTGCACAAACTTGGAGATGGGTGACCAATGCCATATTTGTGACCGTCTTCGTGTCCGCTTTGATCTTGTCAGTCGTTGCTGCTCTGCGAACTTCAATAGGGACAGTTGGCAAGTGGTGCGATTCTCGGTGGAAAAACTACCGAAGGGAACTAAAAGGGAAAAAGTTGTTGATAGACCTAATGAATGAGGGAACTAGGTCGATTGAGGACTTGAAGACGATTCGGTCGCTTGTGGGTATGCTGGAAATTGAGATTGAGTCGATCATGCAAAAGGCCGACTTCACTCTTGGAGAAGAACAGGAAGAAGCGGTGAAGCTTGGAATGTTGTAGATCAGGAAAAGGGCGGAAGTTTTCATGAAAACTATCGAGGATCTCAGTACACAAGCTGATAAGAGTAGCCACGAGATACAGAGGGCGAGGACAGTGATATTGATTAGGATAATTGGACATCCCAGTCATTAGTTCTTTTCTTATGCTTAGACAGTTAAAGGTTAATGTAATTCACTGTCTTAAATAAACTTTTTGTTGCAAAGATCATCTCGCTTTTCTCCTTTTGGTTGAAATTGATCTGGCTAATGTGGCTTCAACCAGTTCATGCAAATATAGAGATTATAGAGATTATGGAGTTCTACATTGGTGTGCTTCAAAATGCAGATGCCTGTCTCTGGGAGAACTTTTACCTGTTTGGCTTTGTCCAGTTAATCTAGCTAATGCGACTGCTGATTTGTTTGCTTGATTCGCTGGAAGAGAAAGAATTGATTCAAGCATTACACTAATGAGGTTTTCCAATTCCTTCTAAATATGACATTAACAAAATTCTGTCATTCGCCAATAATAATATATGGAGGGAAACCTTAAACTTCGGGGTCTCATACCACATTCTGCTCATGACGTGTCAAGTAATTGGGGTTGCTGAGATGCATATCTTGGCAGTTAATTCGTTGTGGAGAACCATCTAGGTAGCAAAACTAGCATATTCTACAATGGCAGGATAAGTTGTACAGCCATTGTAAAATCTCTTGGCTCTTTTCGGTTGAGTTCTTCAAGTTTAACTATGAAGTCGCACAACTGCTGCACAAAATACGTTATCCTTATTTTGCTCCCATTGGTCAGGCCATTTGCCAGTGTATTTTGATGGAGGAAAATAAAGTGATCTGAGAGTCTGTGCATAGCCTGAAAAGTACTTGAGTGTCATCTCTCAATGAAGAAACGCTACTGTAATCGTTTAGATTCTTCAGTGAAAGTATTAACCACAAAAAGATGTCAGAAATGCATGGACTAATTGTTCCTCTCGTCATCTGCTAAACCATGCGTTCCATGAACTACAAAGTTGCGGGGACTTAATAAAATCAGTAGCATCTGCTATATTCATTCAGAATTTCCTACAATTTCATGGATTAAAATGGAAAGAATTCCAGATGCACCATAAAGTTTGGTAACAAAATACCGATGTCATTCTAAGCTCAGTAGCATCACTCACGAAACACTGCTGGAGTGCGATACATTAGTAACACTCGAAAGACCTAGAATTTCTTCGTCCAGGCGTCACATTGAACAAGATCCACACCAGCTGTTAAAATCTAGAGCTATCCATACTAGAACGGGAAAAAAAAATGGAGTAAGTAATCAGACACGCTAGAGAGCAGGTACCGAGAGAGGTCGGAGCTGGGTTGCCGCGGGAGCGAGAGGAGAGAAGAGAGACTAAGCATACTAGATAAAACCATGTTCACGACATCTCAGCTCAGACAAACGACGGTGGCTTAATCATCCCACCGAGAACCCAATCATTGCAGCAAGAACGACAAGCACGACGGAAAAATCCAAGAGAAAAGGCAAACAGAGAAGCGCCCCGCTGCAGGGGATTGAACCCGGGTCTCCTGTGTGACGGGCGAGGGGGATAAAGGGTGAAGCGGGCTTGAGGGTGTCAGTGGGGGGCCGTCGGCGGGGGCTTAGGCGCGGCCGAGATGCCGGGGAGGCTGGCTGGCTGGCTGGCTGGCTGGCTGGCTCGCTCTCTGATTTCACTCTCCGTCCCTCTCTCACTCTCTCAGCCTCCTTTCAGTGGCCGCCGGCAGCCGCGCATGGCCTACGCCACCGCCAGCCTGCCGCGGTCGGCCTGATCCCGACCACCGAACCCCGGTGGATGCGATGCTCTGCTCTGCTCTGCATCCTGCCCTCTGTCTCGGACAGGAGTCGCTGCTCTTGCCGCGAGCGTGGAGGAGAGGGAGAAGTGGGGAGGGAAAGGAAAAGGGCCGGGCCGGGCCCGAGCGAAAAGAAAGAAGGGGAATAAAGAAAGGCAAGAAGGGGCCGGATCGGCTCGGCCCCGCAATTTTTTAATAATAATGATAATAATAACAATAACAATAACAATAATAATTTTTATTATTAATTAATACATGTATTGTTGCACGATCTAACTTGTCTATCTCGTCAAACTCCTTTATGGCACATAAATCTATGTCTGCCAGTAGCTGGATGAGTTTGTTTATTTATTTATCATCGAGTTTAAAATATTCCGATTGTTATAATTATTCATGCATTTGAGCTCAAAATTTGAGTGAGATCCTTCTACTAGACTGCTTCAACACAAAACTATTAATAGAGTCCTATGTACGATCGTATGCGACATCTCCATTTACCAAATTCATCTATGAACAATAAGGGTGCCGTCTAATTATGCGTCATTTTGCATGAGAGAGGGTCCTTCTTCCAAAACAGTCTCATTTGTCTGCGGATCCCTCTAGACTGCAACGCTGAGACCTACTCACTACTTCCTTTGCTTGTGGTGTATGCCCCTCCTGGTGCAACAATTATCATATGGTTCAGAAGTTGACTTTTTGCAACCCCAGGACCACCCATCTGACAAATATGTAGATTTCCCCGAATTTATAATGCATGAGTATATATTGAAGTTTTAGAAAAAACATATATGGAAAGTAGAAGAACGCTTCTGAAAGTACAACTGTCCTTGAATATTCGGCACAAACGTAAGTACAAACTCCTGTTAAAAAGAAAAAAAAAAAAGAGTACAAACTGGCCTTGAATATTTGACCACTTACCCTTTAATAGCATTTAGTTCATGTATTTACTTATAGAATCATTTTACTACTTAAGTAGGGCAAATAATAGTGGACCCTATCAAACTATTTTAATTTAAAATGTACTAGCCCTAGGCTACGAATCTATTCGAATTATTAACGAATTCCTAGAATTTTAGGCAGGATGGGGGTTGTGATTCCAATAGTTTGATGTTTAACCCTTTTTGACTTCAGCTTTGTTTGTCGAAAAATTCCATTTTTAAAGCTGTTCAAAGTTATGAGAGCTATTTCTGCAACAACGTTGGGGTTTGGTGGCTTTTGCTTGAAGATGCCTACATTTATTGTTTTCCAGATATCCCCAAAGCACTAAAGCAACCATGGCTAGATTTGATAAGTCGTTTTTGTGCTTTAATATATTATTGATTCATTCCTCAATTCATGAAAATTCCTAGCTTGAAATTTGCTGGTTCAGCGCTGGATTCGATCAAATTTCTTTGGTCCATGCGCTAGATTTGCCCATATTTACTGGTCTAATGCTGGATTCGCCCAAATTTCTTTGGAGGAACAAGAATCAAGGGATTTGGGGAAATGCAATGAACAATAAATGCGGAAAATTTGGGAAAATTGGGTTATTACGAACAATAAATGCAAAAAGCTAGGGGAAATGCGATTCACTTGGAGGAACAAGAATCGAGCAATTTGGGGAAATGTGACAAACAAGAAATGCGGGAAATATGGGGAGAAATTCCTTGTAAGGGGCAATAACATAAAGAAATCTTCTCCTCCTTTAAGACCTTCCACATGCAACCATAAAAATAAAGATGCGATAAATTCATTAGAAAATTATACTTTAACTTACTTTAACTACACATTGTATGACTAGGAATATTTTTCATACTTTGATTAGCTCATATGCCATCTTAGGCGTGATGTCAACCATTATTCTATAGTACTAATTAGCTTTGTCAAATACTCTTTAGCATGATCAATGTGTTTCTTCTTGGCACCATGTAAGCAAGGTAGTCATTGCACGATCAACTCTTTATTATTTAGGATTTGCTCAAAACCAATAAGATAAATAGACAAGTGAACACACAAAATATTTGAAAAAACAATTGAACATTGTGGGTTTTAGCTCAAAGGTAAGTTCTTCATGTTTAACTATCAAGTTGCACAACTGTAGCACAAAATACCTTATCTCTTGGGTCTAGTGACGCACAGGCTATGGATTTATACTCTATCTACTTTGCTAATGCAATTAATGTCCGTGATAAACTCTTAGGCTAACTCTTGAATAGGATCATGAACTTGTGAACCGTTGCAACAAAAGTACTGTTCGGTTGTATCAGGACAATAGTTCTTTACGAAATTGTCTCCGTAACTTTGCAAGATGAACTAATAATAGAATATCTATAGTGTCATCGTGGTTTGCAGGGAGATTTAATAATGTTAATTGACTAAATCGAAATGGGCCTACAAATGACTGATTTCTCTTTGGTTTGGTTGTAAGTAAATGTGTATGTGGATCCTCCATGTGTAGTGAACAGGGAGAATCTTATGTAATTGAGCTTGACGATGATCCTTTGAACGAGATCTATTAATGGGTTTGGATGTTCTTGGAGGTGTGCGGGACTTCACTTGGCATTTCAATTTTGTAAATCCATCTTAGCACACATAACATTATCTCAATGCTTTATGTTTATTTCTTGATCTTTTCTTATGATTTATGTTTTATTGGAGTAGATAATTATTTTTTGCTTAATTGGTGCCATGCACAACATACAGCTTTCGTGACAGCATGATCCCTATATATGCAAACATTTCCCCAGCAAGAATAATGACCATAGGTGTCCAGTCAATGAATAACATCAAATTTATCACAAAGCTTTTGAAGCCTTGTTCAAACTCTGCTTAATAACCTTCGTGTTCAAGTAACTTGAGAACTCAATGTAAGATTTGCTGCTGGTGGGCCCAAAAAGAAGAAAAAATGAGAGAAGTTCAAAAGTCAAGAGAAAGAAAAAGAGAACAGTGGAGCTTCAGCTACTTTTAAGGGGGGAGAGAGAGAGAGAGAGGAGATTGAGAGCCCACTTAGGGAAAAGAAAGAAAAAAGAGGGAAGAGAGAAAGAAGATAAAGGAGAAAGGGGAAAATTTTGGTGTGCTCAAGGGAAAAATGGGAGAATTTTAGCCCGCTCATGACTTGGATGACTCATCAAGTTGACTCGACTTTTTTTTTTTTTTTTTTTTTTTTGCAATGATGGTAAGTGATTGAAGCCTCTAATTGTCTATTGGAATGAATTGTTGCAATTAGGGCTTGAAATTTGGAATTCTTGGAGATTTGTATGGTGAAGTTCGATTTTTGAGTCATTGAGTTGCGTATTTTTGTAGAAATGTTAATTTAGGATGTTGTGAAGCTATAATATTTTATAGATCTTGATTTGAGTTTTCGGTTTGCCCAAAATGGAATTTTAAAGTTTGAGCCTGAATTTTAGCCATCTTCGGTGAGGTTTTAGGGCGTTTGAGTTGAGTAGTGCATCAAGAGAGTTTTCTAAGGACTGCAAGATGGCTCAAAATGAAATTTTGTGGAGGAAGTTATGACGTGACGAAGTTTAGCCCACGGGTCATGCTCAGCAAACAACAATAGGTTGCTGTTAGAGGCAAGCTTTTCATTAGCATGTAAGTGTCATTTTATCAACAAATAGGTATAGTATAATTGAGTCATTCATTACAATATCTTTTTAAGCGATCTTTTGATATCATTCTTTGATTAGTTGTTAAGAATTCAGGCGTGTGGACTCGAGCAAGTATCGTAGTTGGTTTTTTGGCTTTTCCCAAGTGAGTGACATTATATCTTCTTTGTATTTTAAACTCATGTTTAAAAAAAAACATTAAGTATTATATATGCTATGAGTTAATAAATAACATGTTTTGTTATTTAAAACAAGATCAAGTTTTTAATGCCATTTTATTATTTGAAAGAGAGAAGTATCATTTAACTTTGGTTTAAATGATTGCCTGGAAATGGTTTGTGGAAACCTTATGAAAAAATCTTGAAACGTTTGTGGTTTTTGAAAAACGCTTCGATATTTATATATCAAATGCCTGAGTTGTGAGATAATTCTCATTTTGATGGTTGATGGTGGATTACTAGATATTTATGATTGATGGTTGATGCTCAGTATTTCTATAAACCCTAAGAGGTGTGTGGGTATGCTCATACTAGTCTAAGATATCCTTGTGAGCTAAACCACCAATTAATAATATGTGGAGATCTAACCAAGGGGGAATCTTGATTGTTTTGTTACAGGCGTTATGCATGATCATGGATAGACATTTGAGCATGAGTTAGTCAATGGAGTGAAACATTGACATGTGGTTTGAGTTTAGCCGATTGAATGGACCATCAACATGTGTGGTTTGATGAAATTAATCAATGGAATAGACTATTGATACATATTTTATGAAATTGACTAATGAACTGGACTATTGGTGTTTTCGATATTTTTGTTATGAATATATATTATGTCAAAGTGAGTCATGGTTGTGTTTTAAATGTGCATCGTGATTTCTTGATTTGCTTAGAAGAAATATATTACTCAATGAGTCGTGGTAGCCTACTCCTCTTATTTACTTGTTTTTGAGGTTTTTCAACGGCCAAGGAGGACATTTTGTGGTTGAGACTTTTTGGTAGATGTTGTATACAGTTGATAAGTTTGTGAGTTAGTTTTTGATAGAGGTAGGTTTGGTGGTTTATTGAAAACTCTTATATTGTAACCAAATGACCTCTTTGCTTTGTGTGTGTGTGTGTGTTCCCTTCTTCTACCTGTGTGTGTGTGTGTGTGTGTGTGTAGATGTATATAGGTTGATTTTAGGTTGAATTTTGGTTATATCGAGGTTGTGTCCTTTGATGGAAGGACAACCATGTCATACCCTTCTTCTTGTGAATCAGGGTGTGTGTGTGTGTGTGTGTGTGTGTGGGGTGTGTGATTTTTTAGGTTGAATTTTGTGTGTGTGTGTGTGGGTTGATTTTAGGTTGAATTTTGGTTATATCGAGGTTGCGTCCTTTGATGGAAGGATAGCCATGTCATACCCTTCTTCTTGTGAATCAGGGTGTGATACTTAAATAAGTTGAGCTTGAAGCTTAAGAGTGTCTAACTCAAGTAGCTAACAAGCATATTAACTAATTGCACCATGGGCTGAGTCAAGCTCGAGTAACAAATTAGGTCGACCTGATTCTACTACATATGTTTAAACAAAATATGCCCCTTTCTGGAAAAAAAAAAGATAAAAAAATAGCTTAATATTAATGCGCCTTTAGGATTAAAAAAAAGGGATTTGGTTTTAATGAGCAATAGAAAACAATCCATATCAGATTAGAATATGAATAGTGGCTGAGATGAGAATAGAACAAAAAGATATGCAAATATCAATTATCTCATATATCAAGGTCTGGGAGGTTCAAAAAAAGGCAATGGAACAAAGTAAAACAAAAAAAAAAAAAAAAAGGCCAAAAATAGGAGCGCCGTTGCCGAAGATCTCTCGGGTGACAAGGAGGATACTCACCACTATACTACAAGTTTACAACGACCTAGTCACTTGTAGAGACATTAGATTAAAAAGAATACTGATCCATTTGACAACAAAGTTCCTGCCTTTTCTTATGTTAAATTTCATGGAAGGGGTTTGAAGTCCCTTATTCAATTTTGAACGAGGGAAGAGGATGACGACGAGGGAGAACTTCTCTTGGGAAGGATTTTGAATCCTTAGGGTAGGAGTAGGGTTAGCATTGGAGCAATTATGGTTTATTTTCTTTTTGCAGTTTGCATTCATATTTAGACTTGGTGCGGTTCGATTGGATGAACATTAGTTCGTTTTTTCTTATAATGTGGCAAACTAGGAGCAAAACAGAGAGCATCGGTGAGACTACGATCACATGCTTCGGGGACAAATGTGATTTCTATATAGATGCTGGAGTCACATTCAAAGAGGAGGTGCAGACGGCTTCACCTTCCGCAAAATCATGTTTATAAGATAATGGTTCACATCCAAATAATGTGGGATTACGTCCCTAACATTAATTGTTATATGGGCAAGTCGAGCATCAGACAAAATTAAATGATTCTATAGATCTGAATGACAAGAAACTTACATATAGTTTACACTATCATTTTTTCATTTTTTTGTGTCGATTTATGCAAAGTAATAAAACATACTATCTAATTTTCTCCTCGACATTGTTCAAATATACATTCACTTCTTCTATCGAGTTCACAGAGAAATTATCGAAAAAGTTATAAACCTTTTGGTTCAACTAATTTAATCTGAAACCTTTTGACAATTTGTCAATTGAGTCATTTTGACCAATCTTGATGCAAATCACTAACGTAGATGTAGATTGTTTAATGTTGCATGGCCAACACTGATGTAGATAATTTTATAATTTAAAAAGATTGATCTTTTTATTCTTAAATTTCTTTTCTTTTCCCCCCCTTTTTTTTATTGTGCCAACAAGGGTCACTAGTGACCTTTGCCAGCTGCAAAGGCCCTTGCCCAGGGCCTTCGAACCCCACTAGCCTGGTCTAGGCCGGGATCGCTTGGTGGTCCTCATGCTTGAGTACACTCACCTCTCACTCTTACAAGGATTAGCTTAGGTCCTCAATGACTAGGGCAAAGTCCCCCTAACCCAGGATAGGGACTCAAGCACATGTACCGACGTTCCTAATAGTTGCGCTTGGACCTCAGTAGGTGAGCTCGAGTCCCTCAAGGCCCCATTTTAGACCCTAGAGCTCAAGCCTAGGCCCTTAGGATCATTGTTGAGATTTTGTTTTTTTTTTCAAATGTGTGTTTCATATTTTTAATGTGACAAACGATGAATGACTTTCATATATTGTCCGTAAGATACGGCAAAAAAAAAAAAAAAAAAAAAATCCTTTCATGAGAATTTAACTTTTTCCAAAAATATTTATTAATGTGTTAGCTTTCTTTGATACAATCGAAGCAAATGTACCTTTAGTATGGCCAAGCTACCATCACCTATTCTCATTGCCAATTTTCCTCCGGATTTATTAATATAACACTTTTCTGGATACTATGAAAATATCTATTATAAGCCACAAATTCTTGAAGACGTCTCACAATAATTTATAATTATTTACAATTTGATTTTTTATGGTTCATGATACATTGTTATTATTGCAATATATTAAAAACTGTCACGTAATCTTTTTTTTTTTTTTTTTGAGGTCATTAAAAATGGTAATCACCTCCATTTTAATTATAACATAATCATCAATACCCCCTAAATGATGACAATGGAAAAAAAATCACATTTAAATATGTAATAAAGATGCAATATATCACTTCATCTTTTATAAAATCCAACTTCGAGAAAGAAAGGAAAAAGGAAGATCTGGTATCCGAAAAGCACCTCAGAATATTGGTGAAACTACGGAAAACAAAGACTTAAGGTCTAAGGACAGGGGATAAACAAAAATGGGAGAATGAGTCAACCTCCTCGCTTGGAAGACTGATCCTGAGTTCAATGCCGACCGCATTGCTCAGCCCCTCATCTCCTGGACTTTTCCTTCTTCCTAACTCCCCTACGCAGCCTTCAATCCTCCGATCAGGCTGCCTCGAGATCAGCCTTTTGTAGCACCCCCAACTTCTCGGTTCCTTTCATAATTCCAATTCCCCTTTTTTCTTGTTTGTCTTGGAGTAGATCTCAGTTTCTGCAGTTCACTCTTGGTGTCCGCACGGTGATTGAGCTTGGTTTGGTCCTTCTGGAGGAGTTGAAGTGAAAACAAGAACGTCTTTCCTATGTGGTACCAGCTGAAACTGAGGTAAGCTCACAAAAAGAAGAGCAAAAGAGAGGAGGGGGTTTAGCTGATCTGTGAGTAGTCTGTGAGTCCTGCTATATTTTTTTTTTTTTTTCTGGCAAATCCATTTATAGTTATAATTCAAGCACTGTGCTTAATTAGCAAAATTTGACAAAGGGTTTGGTTTTGGAGTTTTTATGGCAATCCCTATTTCACATTTTTGGATCCAAACAGTGGGTGGGAAATTTAGTGAGAATAAGGAAGTAGACTCTTCATCAATGGAAGACAGCAATCCTAGATAACGGTCTGACCTGACCTCTTATGATGCTGCCTGTAGAGTTGAACCGAGCTTGCAAGATTTGGACAAGATTTTACGTGACCGAGCTGATAGAGTAATTAGGACACTAGCACTTGGTGCTGAAGCTCGGTTCCTAACATTCAACTCGCTCGGAGAGATGGCCACTGCCCATCTTGAGATGGACCATGAAGCAGCTAAGATCATTCTTAAATACATATGGAATGACAGAGAGCTGATCCATTTAGTGGATTATTACTTCAATCATTGCCTAAAGATATTAGATTTCTACACTTCCCTGAAGAATTGCCTGAGCCGGGCCCATGATAGCCAGTCGAGTGTTCAACTTGCACTTGTGCAATTTGAAGAAGAGAGAGCAGAGGATGTGGGAGGGAAGAGGTATGTCAGGACATTGCAGGAGCTCCAGAGATTCAGAGAAGCAGGTGACCCATTCACGGAAGAGTTCTGGAAGCTCTTCCACTCCATGTATAAGCAGCAGGAAGAGATGTTGCAGAAGTTGGAGGCTTGCAAGAAGAAGCTTGACAAGAAAGTTAAATCTGCACAAACTTGGAGATGGGTGACCATTGCCATATTTGTGATCTTCTTGTCCACTTTCATCCTGTCAGTCGTTAAGGTTGATAAAGCTTGGCGACATGTTGTGGTTACTCTAGCTGCTGCTCTGTCAGGTCCAATAGTAACAGTTGGCAAGTGGTGCGATTCTTGGTGGAAAACCCACCAAAGGGAACGAGAAGGGAAAAAGAATTTGATAGACCTAATGAATGTGGGAACTAGGATCTCGATCGAGGACTTGAAGACAATTCGGTCGCTTGTGAGTAAGGTGGAAACTGAGATTGCGTCCATCTTGCAAAATGCCGACTTCGCTCTTGGACAAGAACAGGAAGAAGCGGTGGAGCTTGGAATATTGGAGATCAAGAAAATGGTGGAAGTGGTCGTGAAAACCATTAAAGATCTCAGTATACGAGCTAATAAGAGTAGCCGCGAGATACAGACAGCGAGGAGAGTGATATCGAAGAGGATAATGGGACAATCCAGTCGTTAGTTCTTTTCTTATGCTTAGAAAGTTGACGGTCAATGCAGTTCACTGTCTTAGATAAACTTTATGCTGCAAAGATTATCTCACTTTTCTCCTTTTGGCTGAAGTTGATCTGGCCAATGTGGCTTCAACCAATTCATGTAAATATAGGGATTATAGAGATTATGAAGCAGTTCTACATTAGTGTCCTTTAAAATGTAGATGCCTGTCTCCAGCAGAACTTTTACCTGTTTGGCTTTGTCCTGTTAATCTAGCAAATGTGATTGCTGATTTGTTTGCTTGATTCACTGAAAGAGAAAAAAATGATTCAAGCGTTATTGTGGTTTTCCAATTCCTTCTAAATATGACATACTAAACAAAATTCTGTCATTCGCCAGTAATAATATATGGAGGGAGGCCATAAACTTCAAAGTCTTGTACCACATTCTGCTCATGAAGTGTCAAGTAATCTGAGGATGCTGAAATATTGGAGTTGCTGAGATGCATATCTTGGCAGTTAATTCATTGTGGAAAACCATCTATGTAGCAAAACTAGCATATTCTACAATGGCAGGATAATGTTGGAGAAAGGATCTGATTTAGTTTGAAGATTGATTCTCAATCTAGATTCCAATCTTGTAATTGATTCAGCAAACCGTAGATATGATTCACTCTAAAAAAAGATAATATTTTGTAAATTCTATTTAATTCATTTATTGTATTACAAATACAGCCACATACTTGTACATTGAAGTAATGAGAAATACATAATACAAATTCCCCTTCATCCCTTTTACATCTCTTGTCATGCTATCTTGATCCACCTTCTGCAAATTTTTTTTTTGAATGGCGTTTGATCGTTTTCTGGTTCGTTACTGCAAATCATTACCTACGAAACAGAATCAGCACGTCGAAAAGGAATTCAACGCTACATCCAACATGCAGAACCCAGACGGCAGTGAAGTTCAAAATCAAAAACCGATTCTACCTGCATCAGAAGAAATATCCGATCAAGTCTCGGAGCAAGTTGAGCAAACTACTCAACACCCACCTCCTCCAGTCACAAGTCAATTCCCCGATTCAATTCAATGGCCGTATATGCCATGAGTTCTACTTCAGGGCCCATGGGCAGCTGGAACTAGTCAGTGGACCTCTGGATCCAATCAACAGTGATCTGCTTTATACTTCACCGGCCAACGGACCGAAATTGAGGTTGATCACGCTTCAGCTTCGACTTGGGCGAGGGATTTCTGGCCGATGACGGCATGCAATGTCATTGGCGGAGATGCAACCATTTGGTATGGACGTGGATTTGGAATTGCGTGACAGTCGAGGTCGCCGCCGGACTTCCTCCGACGGAGGATGCAAAAACGATGTGGGAAACTATTAAGGAAATGTGTGGGAAGCTTGACCTTGCGGAATTGAAGCAAGGGAACCTCTCGATTACCGCTTGCTTCACTTGCCTATCAGTTCTTTGGAACGAACTCGAAGCCGCGGAGGAGCAGCTTGAAGACCTAGAGTCAACAATCAAGTAGTACAAAGAGATTAAGGAAAGAGAAAAAGTGACCCGCTTCCTATTAGCCCTAAACCACAGTTGGTGACCTTTCCACTCGCAGACCCTTCAGCAGTGCTGCCGCTTGGCTGCATTTTCCAGCTCGCTGTCCAAGAAGAAAACCAGCACCTCGCGACCACCGGACATGAGAGGGGAGGAGAAAGCGTGGTCCTTGCAGCGCCAGCAAAGATCTTGGGTCACCCTCATGGCGGTCTCCGCGTGCCGCAGCGAGCGGCCAGCTCCAGGTCGGGCTCGAGGAAACCACCCGTGAACGATCGAGGGAGAGGAGGAAGACGATCGTGGTAATCCTAGAAGTTACCGATTCAACGGCTAGGGATCAGAAGCACGGATCGAACGGCACCCGTGCAATCCGATGTGTTTTTATTTTGTGGCTGGTGAGTTCTGCTTCAACCTCGTGTATCCTCTTGATTTGTTTTGGATTTTTATTTAGTCCCCGCGACGTCCCCTTCAGGACGCTCGATCGACGGGGCGATTGCATCCGATGTGTTTTTCTGGGCTTTTTTTTTCCCATTTTGGAGATGGGTTTTAGATTTGATTGGAATCTGGGTGCGAGGAGAACCGAATCTGGGTGCGAGGAGAACCGAATCGTGCTCATCGTCCGTCGCGATTTTAACTGAAGTGTAGCAGTCGAACTGTCTTGATGTCACGTTTTTTTTAATCTGGGAAGGAGTGTGGTGGCACGTTAGAACTGCGAGCTGGATGAAGACATGACTTGCAGTTTACGAGCTGAAATTAGGTAAAAAATGCCAAAATTTTTGCTGGGTAGAGAAAGGGAATTTCGGTGATATCCCCTGATTTCAGTTGCTATCGCATTGAATATGTCCTCTTTTAATTTAAAAATGCAGACTCAAAAATGCAAGAACAGAAGGAGACCAGAATTTTTTTACATACCTTTGAGTTGCTTGAAGAAGCATAGTGCAGCTATGGAAGATTCTGATAGTATTTTCCAGACAAAAGAAAAGAAGTGATATGGGGCATTATAATCAATATACTTCTCTGAGTTGGCCAGGAAGGAGTTCCTAGCCCAATGAGAGAGAAGAAGCTTTTTTATAACACGGAGTAAAAATTCTTCTGGATAGTTATCACGTGTAATGTACAAAAAAGCAAGCACATTAGCGGTCATAATGACATATGAAGGACTTCTTGCAGATTTTTTTGCTGTTCCTTCAAATTTTCCTGTGGATTTTCTGAGAAACTGGCTTCTTTATTGGCTGCAGGCTCCATCACTGTAGTGCTTACGACCTTCCTAGAGAATTGACTTAATTTGGCACAGGAATCAGGCCAAATTCCGTTGACTTGGGAGTTGTATGGCAAGGTAAAAAGCACTTGATCATAGATACGCACCGACAAACTCTCTAAACTTTGTGAACTTGTCATTACTGAGTAACTGTGAATGCTGCATAGCTATAGTTTAATCTGACTAATAATTAAATTTCAGAACAAAGTGCCCACTTCCTCTTTCCTGGCTTTGTGTACTTTTGCCCTTTTGACCTCGATTCACGAATTTGTTGATTACTTCAGCTCCTCTTGCTATGTTTAGGCCTTGATAAAAATTATTGGTTGGTCTCGGGTTGACCCTGGAACCGGACCGAACCAATGGGTTCAGTCCAGTCCTCGGTGCCACCAACCCGGACCATGCTTACCCCTAGTTCTAAGCCCCCCTTTGCTTGTTTGTCTGCAGTTGACTCTTGGTGTCTGCACCGTGATTGAGCTTTGGTTTGGTCCTTATGAAGGAGTTGCAGTGGAAACAAGATCATCTGTTCTTTGTGGTATCAGCTGAAACTGAGGTAAGATCACAGAAAGAAGAGCAAAAAAGGAAGGGGGTTTAGCTGATTTGTGATGAGTCTGTGAGTCCTGCCTTTTTTTTCTGGTGAATCTGAGCTCAGATATTTTGGGCAGTTTTCCACCGTACCCACCTTTCATATATATAATTCAAGCACTGTGCTTGCTTAGCAAAACTTGAAGAAGGGTTTGGCTTTGGAGTTTTTTTGGCAATCCCCATTTTTCACATTTTTGGACCCAAAGAATGGGTGGGAAATTTAGTAAAAACAAGCTAGTAGACTCTTCATCAATGGAAGACAGCTATCTTAGATACCGGTCTGACCTGACCTCTTATGAAGCTGCCGATGGTTTTGACACGAGCTTGCAAGATTTTGAGAAGACCTTACATGACCAAGCTGATAGAGTAATTGGAACACTAGCAGCTGGTGCTAAGGCTCAATCCCTGACAATCAACAATCTAACAGAGGTGATTACTGACCTTCGAGAGATGCACCTTATATCAGCTAAGATCATTCTTACATTGGACAAAGACCTAAGGAATGACAAAGAGCTGTCAAATTTAGTGGGTTGTTAGTTTGAGCAAGGCAAACAGATACTAGAATTCTACACTTCCCTCAAGCAATGTGTGAGTGGGGCCCATGAAAACTATTTGAGTATTGAGCATGCACTTAGGCACTTTGAGGAAGAGGGAGGAGAGAATGTGGGAGGGGAGAAGTATGTCAAGACAAGGTGTGACATCCCGATTTTCCAATCCTATTTTCAATAAATTGAGACGGGCATTTCGTTGGACGCATATAGTTCTTTTCCTCGAGTCGGCCACTCATGTGGAAACTAGTCTATCAGGTGAAGCCGTTAAGAGTTTCCAATGCATCAGACTCGAGAATTTGACTAGAAAGCGACCTTTCGACCGAGCTAATCTGCAAGGGTCATTACGGCACGATTAAAATCGATTAGAGACCGGAGATAGGTCGACTCGACGAAGGCATGTGATCGAGTGTGGGTGATTCCACCAGATCGCACAATTCTTGTCGATCGGCACTGGACCGACTTTTCTATCGATTGGGTACCATGTGTTCGTATTTGAAATCTTGAGATTACCTCGACAACCGAAAGTCGCCAATGTTTCAAAGATGTACATTGTGGCTTGAGATGATCAACCACAGGTCGAATGCATGAAAATTTCTAAAGGCTACCCGGTAGGTTGGGCCGCACTAGTATCGTGCTAAAGTGAAATTAACCGTGGAATTGAAATCGAATTCAGAAATTGGAAGTCTGGGTGTGTCACAAATCATTTTAGGATCATTGAATCATCTTTGGAAGATTTTTCATGTAATCAGAATTTTTTAGAAATTAAATTAGAGAGCGGCTAATTTGGCTCGAGAAATTAGTAGGCCCGTCTTTGGTCGCGCTTTTGGGACTTAAGTTGGTTCTATGGACAAGTGAAGATGTGAATGGAAGTGTGATGACATTGGATTAATTTTATGCACTTCAATTTGATTCAATTGGAAGAGGATCAAGTGGAATTGGAGAATTGGCCGTACAAGATTTTATGCCCCGGCGGAAAATAAAATGGACCTATTGGAGGATTGTTGTGGAAGCTTAGTGTTAGTGGAAGATGACATCACCCCATGTCATGGTGGTTGGCCATATTGAATGAGAGCTTGACAAGTGGCAAGTGCTAATTGGCCCTCAAAAAGTGAGGAGGTCCCACCACTTCATCTTCAACCTTGGGAAGAAAGAGAGAGAGAGGGAAAAAGGGGAAGGAAGGAGCTGCTCGTGCGACCAGCCCCGACGCCGCCTCCACCCGCTCGCACGCCGTCGTCGCCACCGCCGCCGTCCGCCGCCCCGCGCCCGCGCATGCGCGCCTCGCCGCTCCGCCCAGCTCGCGCCAACAGCCACCGTCGTCGTCCTCACCTGTCTTCACCTCCGGGAGGCTGTTCGGCCAGCCAAGGCCGCGGATCAGCCGCCGTGAGCCGCCGTGCTCCCCCGCCTTAGCCCGCCGGAGCTTCGCCTTGCCTCCGCCGCCCTTGGCCGCCCGAACCAGCCGCCGTTTGGCCCATCTCCGCCCGCGACCAGCAACCCAGAAAATGGGTATGGCAGCCCCTTCGTGGGCCGTTTTGGCCGCCTTCCCGAGCCCGGATGCTCGGCCCGCTTTGAGGAAAGTCGATCCTCGCGTCGTCCCCGTCGTTTTGGTCCGCTCGGATCGTTAATCGGGTGAGTTTAACTCACTAAATCTTGATTAGAGGGTTAATGATGCCATAAGTGTGCTTAGTCTAAGTTAATTAAGTTTAGGTGGTTAGTTTAAATTATTTAATTGTGATTTAGATTAAGATGTTTGTTTAATTTAAATCATGTTTAATTAAAGGCTAAGAGAGTTTATTTAATAATAAACCTTGATGTGACATAATAGGTTTTATTTTTGATTTATTTAAAAGTTTCGAATTCTGGAAATTTATAACATTATATTAATTCCGAAATTATTAAAATAATATTAAAAAAAAAAAAAAAACAAAAAAAATTATTTTTGACCCTTGGGTTCTTTCGGAATTTCGTCTTGCCGATCGGCTGCTTGTGTATTTAGATTTTGAAATTGATGGTCGGATGTTATAAACTGAGTGTGGATCGTGAAAAATACGAATATTATTATTTAATTATTTTCGGAATAAATTTAATTAATTAATAAATTCCGAAAATTTTGTCAGACCCTAAACTCTCGAATTTCGTGCCGATTGTTCTTTGTGCATTTAGAATTTGAATTTGATGAATGGATGTGGCAAATTGAGTGTTGATTGTGATAAATAGGGATTTTATTCATAAAAATCCAAGTGTCGGATTTTTAATGCAAAAATTGGAATTTCAATATTATATTAAATAATGGGGTTTGAAAAAGTGAGATATTGGTTTTCCTCGGTCCGAAATTAGCGTGCCCCCACACACGTGAGTAATTTCTGGAATATTTTTAATATGAAGAAAAATGGCCGGGATCACTATCTTAAGTGGAAGCGTTGAGTGAAATGAAAAGTGTCCTGGGGCCGAGTATGATTTGGCTGTGTGATAATTAAGAGGAATCGTCATGGGCTGTTGAGCCGGACTTGCCCCTATATGGGATGCCCACGCGGTGGATGCGGGTCGCAGTTGATTCTGGGCCCATGCTCCTTCGGGAACGCCGTCGATGTCGACGGCCGCGCTCCAAGGTGGGGAGGCGATGCCCGGTTATATGCCGCAGATAGCCGAGCAGCGAGTAGGCTATGCCCTTGTGTGGCAGTGAATAACAATTGGAATGCATGTTGAGTGTTGTTGATGTGTCGGATTATGGGACGGAATTATGTGGCATGGAATGGGACGTGTCATAACGATTTAGTCTTATAATCGGGACCCCGCGGTTGTTGGTTATATGAAAGTGAATGCGTTCCGGTTGTTTAAGTCCCTATTGCTATCTGTGATTGAGTGGTTTGAATTGTGCTAACTGCGCAGAAGGAACCGAGGCGAGGTAAGTCTTCTCGTGTGATGTGGCTATGCCACCCGGGGTGTATTTTCTTTCTAATAGGGGTTTAGGGGTTGAACTTGCTGAGACATCGTCTCATCCCGGTTGTGGGATTAAAATTTCAGGTCCCCTGTGGATGGAGCGGCTAGATAGCTTTGGTTGATTTTGAGGAGTTGCGGACGTGAAGTCATAAGGATTGGAGAACGTGTCCGACTTGTAGGTCGTAGGACAGTTTATTTTTAAGAGCCGGTCTTTTGTAGACTTTTGGCTGTAGGCTTCTGTTTGTAATTCTGTTGAATTATGAAAGTGTTATGTTGTGGTTTTACTTCCTGCCTTTCTATCCCGCAGAATGTTGTCAGGGGTTTTATAATACGTTCCGCATGCGCAATAATAAATGAATGGGTCGGCGACGTATCCTGGGATGTCGCATATTTGATCGACCGCAGTGGGATGTGCACGTGCTCGAGGTTCGGGGCGTGACACAAGGCAGGAGCTCCAGAAATTCAAAAACGCAAGCGACCTATTCATGAACGAGTTGTCCAAGCCTTTTAACTTGGTGTATAACCAGCAGAAAAAGTTGTGCAAGGAGTTGCAGGCTTTTGCGAAGAAGCTTGACAAAAAAACTCAAATCTACGAAAGTTTGGAAAAGGGTGACCAAGGCCATATTTCTGACAGCCTTCGTGGCCACTTTGATCTTCTCAGTCGTTGCGGTCGCGATCAATGCGCCACCTTTTGTGACTGCTCTAGCTGCTGGTCTGGCAGCTCCAATAGGGACAGTCGGCAAGTCGTGTGATACTTGGTGGAAAAATTGCCATGCGAAACTTGAAAAGAAAAAGGAGTTGATAGACATGATGAATATGAGAACCTTGATCTCGATTGTGGAATTGAAGAGGATTTGGTCGCTTTTGAATCAGCTGAAAACTAATGCCAACTTCACTCTTGGAGAAGAACAGGAAGAAGCGGTGAAGCCTGTAATGTTGGAGATTCAGAAAAAGTTGGAAGAATTCATGGCAACTATTGAGAATCTCAGTACGGAAGCTAATGAGAGTAGGCGCCATATAGAGCTGGCGATGAACATGATATCTCAGAGAGTAGGTGATGTGATACACAGATCGTGAGGAAAGTGATATTTTATAAGATAATAATATAATCCAGTCGTTAGTTTTTTGCTAATGCTTAGAGAATTAAGGGTTAATGCAGTTCACTGTCTTACATGATCTTTATGTTGCGAAGATCATCTTGCTTTTTTCCTTTTGGTTGAAGTTGATCCGGCTAACGTGGCTTTAACCAATTCATGCAAATATAGAGATTATAGAGACAATGAAGGAGTTCTACATTGGTGTGCTTCAAAATGCAGATGCCTGTCTCCGGGAGAACTTTTACCTGCTTGGCTTCGTCCTGTTAATCTAGCTATTGCGATTGCTGATTTGTTTGCTTGATTCACTGAATTGATTCAAGCGTTAAATTAATGTGGTTTTCCAATTCCTTCTATATATGACAAATTAACAAATTTCTGTCATTCGCCGTTAAGGATATATGGAGGGAAACCATACCACATTCTTCTGCTCATGAAGTGTCAAGTAATCTGAGGATGCCGAAATATTGGGGTTGCTGAGATGCATATCTTGGCAGTTAATTCATTGAGGAAAACCATCTATGTAGCAAAACTAGCATATTCTACAATGGCTGGATAAATTGTACGGCTGTTTCCGGTTAGTTCTTCATGTTCAACTATGAAGCCACATAGCCGCTGCACAAAATACGTTATCCTTATTTTACTATCATTGGTCATGTTATTTACCAGTGTATTTTGATGAAGGAAAATGAAGTGATCTGAGAGTCTGTGCATAGCCTGAAAGGCACTTGAGTGTCATCTCTCAATGAAGAAACGCTAGTGTAATTGTTCAGATTCTTCAGTGAAACTACAAAAAGATGTCAGAAATGATGGACTGATTGGTCCTCTCGTCATCTGCTAAACCGTGCATTCCATGAACTATGAGATTGCGGCGACTGAATAAAGTCAGATGCATCCGCGATATTCATTCAGAATTTCCTACAATTTCCTGGTTTAAAATGGAAATCATTCCGCTGGCACCATAAAGTTCGGTAACAAAATACCATGTCATCCTAGGCTTAGCGGCATCACTCACGCGACACTGCTGGAGTGCGATGCGTTAGTAACACTTGAAAGATCTATAACTTCTTCCTCCGAGCGTCACATTGAACAAGATCCACACCAGCTCTCAACTATCTATAGCTATAGCCATCAATACTAGAACGGAAAAAGAAAATGAAGTAATCAGACACGCTAGAGAGCAAGTACCGAGAGAGGTCGGCGCTGGGTTGCCGCGCGAGCGAGAGGAGAGAAGAGAGACTAAGCATACTAGATGAAACCATGTTCACGACATCTCAGCTCAGAGAAACGACGGTGGCTTAATCATCCAACCGAGAACCCAATCATTGCAGCAAGAACGACAAGCAAGACGGAAAAATCCAAGAGAGAAGGCAAACAGAGAAGCTCCCCGCTGCAGGGGATTGAACCCGGGTCTCCCGCGTGACGGGCGAGGGGGGTAAAGGGTGATGCGGGCTCGAGGGCGTCGGCAGGGGTTCGTCGGTGGGGACTCAGGCGCGGTCGAGATGCCGGGGAGGGAGGCTGGCTGGCTGGCTGGCTGGCTGGCTGGCTCGCTCTCTGATTTCACTCTCCGTCCCTCTCTCACTCTCTCGGCCTCCTTTCAATGGCCTCCGGCAGGCAGCCTCGCATGGCCTCCGCCACCGCCAGCCTGCCGCGGTCGGCCGGATGCCGAGCATCGAGCCCCGCTGGACGCTCTGCTCTGCTCTGCATCCTGCTCTGCATCCTGCTCCTCTGTCTCGGACAAGCGTCGCTGCTCTTGCAGCGAGCGTGGAGGAGAGGGAGGAAGGGGAAGAGAAAGGAAAAGGGCCGGGCCGCGCCCATGCGAAAAGAAAGGAAGGGAATAAACCTATGTCTGCTAATAGTTTTTATTATTAATTAATACTGTATTGAGTTTTCTATCTTGTCAAACTCATTTATGGCACATAAACCTATGTCTGCTAGTATCTGGATGAGTTTTTATTTTATTTCATTTTATTTATCATCAAGTTTAAAATTTCCATTCATTCTTGAAAAAGAAGATGGGAGAAGGAGCAATGGTAGCGGGAACAAAACACAAGAAAGGAAAAAGAAGTATGCTTAATTAACTATTAATTGATTTTTTCAAGAATGAATGGAAGTTTCAATTAGTTGAGAAAAAAAAATATAGAAGATGAAGAAAAGAGATGCGAAAAAAAAAAAAAAGGGTGAAAAGGTGACCCATCTTGTTTCCTAACATAAAAGGTTATTCGGTCAATTAATAATAAAAGAGGTATGTACCTAATTAAAGAGAGGGTTTAAATAGGCGCGCCTTTTGTAAATTATTCCATTACGAATGATTACATTTCATTATCCTTATCGATATAGGCCGCTCTCATAATAGGACTATAGATTGAGGAAAAAAAGAAGAGATGATTTGGTCCATAAATAAAAATAGGAAAGAAAGTTCAAGTTGACGAGCAAGCGTACCACCAAGGAGACACTTCAAGTTGAAGAAGAGGAGATCAGGGCTGGGAAGGAAAAAGCCATGACGTAGCATCACTTACAGCCCATCTCTTTGTTCATGAACAATTTCGCGGGAGGCATACCATGTGATTTCGGCAAGTGCAGCCATTCTCTGGGCAACGTTAGCTTTTCGAACAACAGGTTCACCAGAGAGCTGCCACCAGATATATGCAACGGCTTTGCTCTTTGATATCCCGTGGTCGATGGGAATAACTTCACCGAGCCGCTGCCCAACTGCTTAGGAATTGTCTGGGGCTAACGAGAGTCCGTCTGGACAGCAATCGGTTCACTGCAGATGTCATGAGTGCGTTTGGAGTTTATCTCGAATCCGGACTTTATAAGCCTCGGTCCTCGGCAACAATCGATTTGTTGGGAATCTCTCCGCAGAATGGGGAGAGTGCACGAATGTCACGAATTTGCAGATAGATGGTAACAAAATCCCCAGCCGCATCTCGCCGGAGCTTGGGAAATTGTCTCAATTGCGCGATCTGACTCCATATGGCAATGAATCGACTAGGAAAATTCCTGATGATTTGGTAAGTCTAGGGGCGTTGATTAGGCTGAACTTGAGCTACAACCATTTGGCCGGAGATATTCCCACCTCATTAGGAAACTTATCGAAGTTAGAATATCTTGATTTGTCGGGGAGAAGGCATTGAGCAGTAGCATATTGGAAGAGCTAGCGAATTGCAAGAATTTACTGAGCACTTGAGCAACAACAATCCGATGGATGTCATATCACCAGAGCTAGGGAACTTGTTCACACTACAGAATCTACTGGACTTGAGCCACCATTCTTTAGCAGGATCAATTCCTTCCAATTTAGCAAAGCTCACTGAATTGGAAAATCTCAATCTTTTGCTAACAGATTGTGGTACGATCCCAGCTCCTCTCACCAGCATGAGGAGTTGAAGTTCAATAGACTTATCGTACAACGAGCCGATTAGTGCGGTTCGTAGTGGTCGCCTCTCCCAACAAGCACGGGGAAGTGCTTTAATCGCGAATCGGGGTTTGTGTGGAAATGCGACCAGATCATCTCCTTGTGGGACGAGCGATAAATTGACCAACCATAGGGAAAAGGTTCTTATTGGTGTGACCCTGGGCGTCTGCTGCTTACTACTTCTGGTGACTTCAATTGTGTGATTCTGGCACTTCGGTGGCAAAACAAAGAATTCGATGAAGAGATCAAGAGTCTTGTGAAGTAAGAGAAATCTGAGTTGATCATATGGGGAAGGCAAGGGAAGTTCACATTCAATGACATCGCCAAGGCTACCAATGACTGCAGCGAAAATTACCGCATCAGGAAGGGCTGGTTCGGGAGCCTGGCCAGCGGCCAAATCATCGCCATCAAAAAGCTCAACATACTGGGATCGGGCGATGTCCCCGCGGTCAACCACCAGAGTATTGAGAACCTGCATAATTTCTTTTGCCTCTAATTTCAGTATATGCTTGTTTCAACTTTGACCTTTGAAGCAACTTGGTGTTTATAATTAGCTATCAGCATACAAAAATAGGTGAAGGACCAATATGCAATGCAAAACAGAAGAAAGAGCAAACAGAAGTCGCTCTCACAATCTGACTTTTTTAGTTTGTATTTTGTAGTTTTTAACGCTCGGAAGATTAATAGAAGGGCATTTTTTAGAAGCCAGCCAATAGCAGTGTCTAAAAGTGGGAATTTTTGAGATATACACAAGTAATGTGTATCTGCATATCATATGAAATGTTACAAAAATTCTGCCTATTAAGAAGAAATGAAAACGAATCAAAAGGGAGAGAAAGTTGGAACGAAGAAGTCCTCACCGGATGAAGCAGCCTATCAAGTCCCAATCGCTCTAACGCTTTGAATCAACTTGAACTCAGGTCATTCATATTGCAACAAAACAGAATGACATAGACTTCAATCCTTCATGCATCTGTTTACCTTGTTCTTGTGAAATTTCGCACGAAAATTTCCACGACAGATGGTGTAGCAACTACACAAGACAGCTTTCTCATCGTCTACAAAGATCAAGCTTTGGATCACTGCAAAACTAGAACCGTGGAATGCTATCGCCGTTCCATCTAAAATGACTGGGGAAGACGAAGATGAATTGTTCAGAGGTAATCATCATAACTGGAAGACAAACCTTGTGTATATTCTTTCCCTGCGCCTCTACTTCTCAGGATCATCCCACTAGGTCCGGGTATTAAGTATCGCCTTCTCTAACTGTTGGAAATTAAGAGATCGTGCCGAAGCATGACTTTGATGTCAACGATATTTTTTTGTTTGTATGTGTAAACGTATGTGTATGGTACAGTTGATGTAGGGGAATGGACAAGGATGAATACTTTGAGGAATACAGACGAGATTTATGAGACAAGAATATCGTTTATTTAGTTGGTAGAAATGTGGCGTTACATAATTGCAGGATGGGATGTTCACGTGGGTGGAGTTTATCCGATGCTTCCGCCATCTTACACAAACTAGTTCTTGCTTTACTAGTATAGAGACAGCCACCGTATTCTTCAAGGAAAGATCTCTGCTTTTGTCAGAGAGATTTTTGCTTTACGACTGTCCACGGCCATTCATCCAAACAGGTCTAACGTGGACATTTTCAGACCACCCGAAACCTTAATTTAGGAGTTTCTAGATTACAATAGAAGAAACTAGCTAGTTCTAGAAAAAGCATCTCATTTTTCAACACTAACCAATACTCTTCTCCGTTAGCTTCTTGTAAAATCTTCCTCGCTGGGGCATTGCACGGGTTAACCTAACACTCTGACATCCTCCAAAAAGACATTTGATGTAATCCTTAGCCAGCAGAAACAGCTCCTCTCCAGGTACTATATAGATGTACTGCATTTATTGGTCAAATGAGGTTGTCGACAATTATGTGGTAAGAAATAACTTCAGACGGAAGAAAAGCATTGAACGTGTGAAGCATAAGTTTTACCCGATAGAAAATGTCTTTTACTTGAACAATAAAAATATTAATCAAAATGTCATAAATGATCCATAAACTTTCATTTAATGCTCAATTTCATCCCCGAACTTTCGATTTGCTCAATTTTATCCCTAAATTTTCATCTAATGTTCAATTTCATCATCGAGCTTTCGAATTGCTCAATTTGATCCTTTAACTTTCATCTAATATTCCATCTAGTCTCTAATTATTTGAAAATTAACCAATTTCCCTTTTTTCTAATACCAAACTGTTTTTTTATAAATAAAAAAATACCAAACTGGGTTTTTTTTTTGGTTGAAAAAATATCACATTTACGCAAAGTAATAAATGTCAATATTTCTTTCCTTTCTCCATATTAAAAACAAATGGAAAAAAAGGGACGGTAATAATAAACAAACGTGAATCTTGCATTTTGATTTCTTTTTGTATATGCAAATTACTCGAATAATGTAAAACGGCCATCAATCGATTTTTTTTTTAATGGACTTCACCGAAAAGGGAAAAATCTATTGATGGGCTTTTGTACATTATTTGAGTAATTTGCATATACAAAAAAGAAATCAAAATGCAAGATTCACCTTTGTTTATTATTATCGTCCTTTTTTCCATTTGTTTTTAATATGGAGAAATGAAAGAAATATTGACATTTATTACTTTGCATAAATGCAGTATTTAAAAAAAAAAACCTAGTTTGATATTTTTTATTTATAAAAAAAAAGTTTGGTACAAAAAAAAGGGAAATTTGTCAATTTTCAAATAGTTAGGGACTAGATGGAACATTAGATTCAATGATCAAATTGAGTAAATCGAAAGCTCAGGAATGAAATTGAACATTAGATGAAAGTTTAGGAACCAAATTGAAAGCTTAGAGATGAAATTGAACATTAGATGAAAGTTTATGGACTATTTGTGACATTTTCCTTTATGCTTTTTCTAGATTTCCCTTTTCAAAGGGTGAGAGCTGAGCATGGCCTGGGTAAGTCTATTCCGGGGCAATAACCAAGAACCAACCCTTGGTAACCTCAGCCAAATCTAATCCCCGACCCATTCCTTTTCCCCAGCTCTAAGCTTTTCCATTGTCCGGATATTCGAGTGGGAATCGTCAGCATCAACTTCCCTTTAGCATCACCGCAATGAGTTCCATTCGTACTAGAGTTCTGTCTCCCTGATTACAACAGCATCAAGAAGACAAAAGTTTGAATGTTTATCAAGAAATTTGATACGAAAAAGTTTGAATGTAGAAGAAAGAAAGATTATAAGTCACAAGACAAATGCTCCCGTTGAGAGTCGGACTTAAAACTTTGGGTTGCTAAATGAGTGCTCGTTTCCCATTTGTATCGAGAAAACGGAACATAATATATTGTATGTATATGTTGGCTCTATGATGTGTTAAGTGACAAATTTTTTGGCTCGATTGATCTTTTTATTAATAAAAAAAATTTGTGATGAAGAAGTTTGAATTTACAAAAAAGAAAAATTATTTGAGAGTTGAACTCAAGACCTGTTTACTAAATGGGTGCTCATATCCCCATTTGTACCAAGAAAAATGAATTACATGTATATGTTGGCTTTATGATGTATTAAGTGACAAATTTTTTGGCTCAATCGAATTTTTTGTTTTTAAAAAAAATTGTTATGAAAAATTTTGAATGACAAATTGTCTCGTTGAGAGTCGAACTCAACCTCCCCCCTACTAATTGGGTGCTCATATAACCATTTGCACTAAGAAAAAACACACACACATATATAGTATGTATATGTTGGCTCTATCATGTATTAAGTGACTAATTTTTTTGGCTCGGTTGAAGTTTGTTTTATCAAAAAAATTGTTACGAAGTAGATTGGATGTGGAAAAAAAAAATATTACGAGTCATAATACAAAGGATCTCGTTGAGATTCAAAGTCAAGACCTCTCGCTTACTAAAGTAAGCTCTATTTAACTGAGCTAAAAAAGCTATTTATGACATTTTTCTAAACGTTTTTATTCATTCAATATCTGTTTGTGCATTTCTCCAAAAACTAAGTCTCGATGGATGGACGTACTTGCATCTTGCCGAATATGCGACATTTCTGTTATTGGAGCTTCTCGAAAAGTCCACGTTTTAGTTCTTGTAACAATTTTTTCGCCCCCATATTCTCGTTTATACTCGTTGATTGGGAGAACCGAATTTATACTGTGCTTTTAAATTACTTGCATGCTAACTTTTTATCTCTAATAGCGGAAACAATCCCATGGAACCCGACCAGTGTTGGAAAAAAGTTAATAATTTAGTGACTTCCCACCCTCAAGAGCATCAAAATTCAAACGATCACTCGCATGCTAATGAGTATCATTTGGGCTTGAGATCCATGTCTTTAGTACTCTTTCTCTATCGTATGATTTAGACTATTGTGATGGCGATTTAGATTACTAAACAGGCGATTGAGAATCATTTAGAGGGCATTTCAATCATCAAGTATGTCGCTTTCTGTGAAGGCTAGTCCTCGCGCATCTTTTAATTTCACCCACTTTGTACATTTTAATCGCACCGCATCAACATGGGTCTCAAGACATTCACCGACAGTTTAAATGAGACCAACGTTTAGGAGTTGATTGTGGTTTTCCTTGCCTTGCAGCTAGCCAAGGATGCATGTGCAAGAGCACGAGCAAGTACTATGCCAAGGACGGGGCCGAGATCACGGAGAAGCAGATCAAGGCCGGCAAAGAGAAGGCCATGGGAATGTTCATGGCCATCGAGATGCTTTCAATTGAGTTGATGTTGCATGTTGGCTCAATCTTTCTATCTCCCTTCATGGTTTATGTTTACATTCTCCCATCTCTTTAAGAAAAATTATAATCGTGACTAAACTGTAACTATATTTTGGCGTGAAGTGTTATAATTAGTGTTCAATAATACATGCGACTCCTTCAAAGTGGGTGAGACAACAGTGTTTTTTTTTTTTTTTTTTGTCAGTCCTACGCTATTCCTATTCTAACACTCACACTCAGACTTTTGCCCTGCCTCTTGCAGAGCGTGAGAGTCGAAACCCACTCCTGAAACTTATTCGTTCCCTCCTCATCCCCCCTAAGAAGGTGGGGATTTGAACCCCAGTGAGACAATAGTTGAGGCGGTGGAAATTCTGAATGTTGTAATCAAAGATACTTGTCAAACATCTTGTAAAAATCACGGCATAACTTTTTCAAATCACTTTAGCACAATGATTTCTAGCATAAACACTTTTACGTCACTTTTCATACCATTTGTTGTTGCTGTGATATAACGCGGAAACTAATAAGATTTACATGATTCAGTCCAAGTCTTAGTACGTATTTAGGGAAGAGCAAATAATCTACTAATAATCGGAGAATCAAAGAGTTACAATCGCCTAAATGTTTGAATGCCTCACCCCTAAATTGCACCCAAGCTCACAGTGTTCAGTCTCATGGAAAATTACCTCAAGTCTTGAAACACTCATGTCCTCACGGACAAAATGCCTCAATTGGGTGCCAACTTCTCTCTTCTTTCTTCTTTACACCAAGATGCTGCAGTATTTCACGCCTTTGCCTGTTTTACCTTTTCGCCTTAATTTTATTTCTCACCTCGCTTTCATCTTTGTCGTCTTGATTGCGTCTTAATTATATCTTCCTTAACTACCGAGAGTTCATCGATACGGGGGCATATGGAAATAGGGTGCGGGAGAGAGAAAAAGGGGGTTACTGTGGGGGGTTGACTTTTGGGGGATTGCACAAAAAAGTCGTCTCAGTATATATAACATGAATATTCTCTTCAAGATAAATTATAATTCAAATACCAAATGTGATATTGGTATTTTTTTCCTAATAAATTTGGTTTTCCTATATCTTCAAATTAAGTCGGATCTTGTACACAGGTTCAAACTTGAGTGCCAAATCGGAGAAAAAATGATCACTTTGATACCATCGATTAGAAATTCTGGCTAAATCAATTATGTGGCTTTTATATTCAATAAAAAAAAGTTGCAGTGGTTTTGAAACAACGTCGTTTTGTCGCTATACGTGAACATCCTTATAGAAAATGACACCGTATAGCTCATATAGGGATTGAAATTAGGGTTTCCACCTCTCGGCCATCATCGTTCACTCGCCAACGCTCGGCCACCATTGTAGTTGCTCAACTAGGTGAGCAAGGAGAGATTGGGATTGTTGCTCAAGCAAGAAGTGACAAGAAGAATAGGAGGCGAGGGTGCAGGAGAAGGAGGAAAAAGAGGGGTCGAAGGTGCTATTGGTGCACTGCTGTTGTTGGTGCCTCTGCTGGTGCGTTGCTAGTGTGCTGCTGGTGCCATCTGGTGCCACTGCTGGTGTTGGTCTTCAAAGAAGAAGAAGACGACATGCCTTCTCTCTCTCTCTCTCTCTCTCTCTCTCTCTCTCTCTCTCTCTCTCTCTCTCAATTTGGGGGTTTAGGGTTTTGAAGTTGGGGGAAAGATGCTAAACGGCGTCGTTTTGTTATTTGGATGCTAACTGTACTCTCCGACGAGCTACGTCGACTTTAAAAATTAATAAAAAAGTGACACGTTAGATTTTTGGCCAATTTCATCGACGTTAGTACTAAAATGATCGTTTTCAAATTTGTTGGCACTTAAGTGATCCAAAATAAACTTTTGACACCAAAGTGAAAGTTTTGGCACTGATAGTGTACTTACCCCAGTCATGTGCCATAGAATGGCTAGCGTCTACGTCAATCATTTTCAGTCGAAATTAGTCGAAATTATTATATTGGCAAATCGTCAAGATGTTTCAAATTAAATCGACTAATTTTAAAAGTTTATAACTCAATAGACATTCGTACAATCAAAACCCATTTTATTTTTTGTAATTATCTATGTTCACTGTCGAATAAATAGGTCCAGAATCACTTTAGAGTTATATTCCACGTGTCAATACCAACCAGCTTTGAAATAAAATTAGAGATCGGAGGAGGAAAATCACATATCCAGACTTTTCCACAATTCTCCTTGAGTTGCGTATTGCAATTCCTTTTTTATCTCGTCCCTTGACTAGACTCCTACGCCCGCTGCTCACTAGATTATACCCCGCCACGAATCAAACACCAAACCTCATTTGCATGCACAGAAATTGGGTGCCTAGGAGGGAGAAGTGGGGAAATGAAAGGGGGTGTAAATGGAAATGAGTTTGGTGTTTGATTCTATTTTGTGTTTGATTCTATTTTTTTGTGAGTAGTGAAGAGAATTATTTTTTTCCGGTTTTCTTCACCCAACTCTTGACTCAGAGAGTAGGAGATGAGAATTATTTTCTTTGCACACCAGACAGGTAAGTGAGTGCTTAGGATTTCGTGACTCGAGAGTGCCGCAAATTGGACTGGTTCAAAGTAAATCGGACATGGCCAACCCACGAGCTTCCACATGTTCAAAGTCGGCAATTTGATTCCAGGGCGATGAAACAAATGAAATGAGCCATTCATCTATATAATTTATATTAAGTGTGTATCACTTTGAAATTTCGGGGAACTATAATTAATTGTTCAAAAAATTAAAATCATTAGACAAATGCGATGTTTAATTCAAATACTAAAATACAAATACTTTTATACTCATCTTCACTCGTAAACTTGAATTGATCTAAGATTGAAACATGAGAACATATAATAGATGAAGCAAATAGGACCTAAAAATGTTTGAACTTAGAACATCTGCTTTAATAACATATGAAATTTGATGGAATTATATTCAACAATTCTAATAAGTTAAGTTATCAGAGAAACACATGGTTTAGCTTACATGCATTAACAATCACCTTTGATCTGACATATAGGAAAGCAACCGTCGAGTGAGTCACGCTCACCAAGGAAAACATATATTATTTCTACATATTACAGATAATATGGAATGATCAATTCAAATCAGTGACTTGGAGGATGTAACGCATCCTCACATTTTGCTTTCGCCGAGTCATCGGTCCTCGATTCACCGGCAACATCCACAGGCGGACTAGCAAAGGTCTTCTTCTCCCTTCTGTTATCTTTCGCGACAGCGTCATCATAAACGTACGTCTCAACTCCCCACACATAAATGTAAGCGACAAGAAGCCAGAATGTTAGTCGACGGAAAGGATGACCGAGGATGCTGAAAATGAAAGGCTTCTCTAACAATTTAGCAAATGAGATAATGAGGAGGAAAACGAGTCCCAAATAAAATATGGTGTTAGCAAGCCACGGGAGTTTGCCAACGGTCAAGGTGACACCAGTTAAGAAAGCGGTGGACATCGCTGGGAGTGCAATTTGTAGTGGTAGCGTTGTGCGCCCGAATGCAGCGACCGCACCGTTGACATCAATTATCTGCGCCCAGATGAGGTTGACGACTGCCGTCATTGAGCAGAACATCGCGATGGTGTTGCAAATCGCGAAAGCCTGGAACATTCGATTGTCCAGCATCGTAGCCATGCCCCGGTCATCTTTGGAGGCTGTGTCCGAGCCGTTAAATCCTCCAGGAACTGCAAAACCAGCTGCGAAAGTCACTGTGGCCACAAGTGTTGCCACCACCATACGGGAATTGATGTAATCCTTGACGATGTCCCTGCTCCACTTGCTTTTGCGCGAGCGGGCTACAAATAACTCTTCATCTCGAGCTTCCGGTTTAAGTAGGAGTAACTCTCCGTTTAAAAGTGGACCTTTTCCCGCGACCGAGCAAGCCAACAACAGCCATGCCGAGAACTGAGATCGGAAGCATGTAAAAAGGAAAATAAGAACAAACTTATACCATATTAATAATGGGAATGAACTCTGGAAACGTTTGCTTCTAAAGATGCAGTTTCTGCTCTTTTTGAAGAATTAGCACAAAACTATCAAGTTCATTTTAGACGAAAAAAGAGGCGTGAATGGAATTTATGTCGGCAATCATTTCATAGGTCGACAAAATGATAATGTTATGAGATTGTGCTACATTTGGAGCGTTCAAATTTGCCACATTGACCCCTGGCTTTTTGTGAAAAACATAACGCAACTTTGACAAACCCTGCCTTTTTATTCATGACCGTATTCAGAGGCTCAATTAAACGAGATATATAAATTTTTATCTCCATGTTATGAAAGACACGTTACTTGTTTCTAACTGCAGAGAAATTCACGATCACAAATTTTAATTACCTCCTATCAAGACTAAATTAGGGACTTGCAAAACATTTATCTGATAGGAGTCTCGGCTATGCTAGAAATTTGATCAACACTTCTACTATCTAGTTGGCTGGGAGACATAATGATTTGAATACAAGATCTGCCTTAACTAATGCATTAGTCTACGAAATCCCCAGTAAGTAAATAAATAAAATAGTGACTGTTCATGTTACCTACATGCCAAATCTTATACCCGTTTGCCATGCGTCGTCGAGCAATGTCAACAGCGAACAAGCCTTCGTTGTTGTAAACGCTGAGGTGAATTCCGTCAGTCCGCACAAGATGAATCAAAGCAGCGAGCTGTGAATGCATCACAGCCAAGTGCAACGCTGTATTTCCATCATTATCTAGTTCATTTAACAGCACCCCAAGATCTGGATTGCTATGTATGTATCTCACTACAGAGACTCTCCCATATTTTGCGGCGATATGAAGAACGGTTTGCCCTTGCCCATTTGACGAAAGTGTTACTTTCCTCATCTTCTCGATATGTTAAACATGACCCATCTTGCTCGCAATATGGACGGGGAGATTCCATTCATGTCCCTTTCTCGGGTCAAATATATAGTTTCTGGTCGTAAGAATTTGAATACCCAGGCCTGATTCATGTGAGCTACTAAATGGAATACATTGGCCCCGTTGGAGTCGGTCATTGCAAATAGCTTCATGTTTTTCTTGAGTATCAGCTTCAATAAACCTGGGATCAAGAGCTCCAAATTAGGATGGTTGGAGTTGGTTGGTCTCGATATATTTGGAGTAAGGACATTTTTGACGTGCCTTAATCACTACTAGTATTGATAGTCGACAATAACAGATTAGATTGCAATATTAAAACTAGTTAATGACATCGACAAGAACTTAAGATTTCACTATAAAAATCTTACTAAATGACATAGCAATTTATATGGCATTTCCACGACTTGAAGTATCTATAGAGTCAGCAGACGTAATGCAAGCTAGGGCAAGATCAAGAAAAGGAAAATGATCTTTTCATATTATGTCCGTCGAATTCTAGCAAGTATCAAGCAGACTTATTTAATTGTTGAGAACATTGCAATAGCCTCCATAGCGCCGTACCAAATCCCCCTTAAAATTGTTCCACCCTCTCTAGATTGAACATCATCTTCTTCGTAAAGGTATACAGTACTTATTCAGCTCGATTAAGAGATTATGTTTTTACCAAAACTTGTGAGTAAAATCTAAGTAAAATTTGTGACCAGAATCTATTTCTAAGATAGTAGAGCTTATAAATCACAAATTACAGAAAGGAAAAGGCTCCACCAAAACAAAAAATTTTGGCCCCAACTATGAAAGTTTGGAGGTGCTAGTAAAGAGGTTCAATAATGTGAGAGAGGTGCTTCAATTGTTTGAGAATATTCCAACGGTGTTTGAGGATTGTGGGTGGCCATTGTTAGAGATAACCTCATCCTTGGGGATTGTGCTACTCAATCCCATGTGAATGGACCAAATATATTTTGTGAAATTTTAGTGATTCTGGGAAAGATATTTTTACTCAATCAATCACATTATATGTTCAAATTGTATGTGCATTGCATGGAGTCATATATATCCTAGCTATAACAACCACATATTTAAGCTGTGATGACACAACACAAAACAAAACGAGTCTCATTTCACCGCCAGAAAAATTACATCCATAATACTAAAAGTTCAGTGAACTTTGCAAATTAATCTAGACTGTTGTAACATCTGCATAAATATATAATGATTTTTTGTTTAAGAATTGTCTCTAAAAGTGATTTATAGGGCTCTAATTGGTAAGGGATTGATTATTTTCCTCACAAAGAGTGTTTTTCTTCCACTTTCCATTTATTTTGCTTCAAATTAGGATTTATGTTTGCCTCTTATACCATGACTTTTGTTCAACAAAAGAGGCATTAGTTTTATTGAAATTAAATCTAATGAGTTTCAAAAACTGCAAATGAGCAATTATTTATGCGGCTAAACTGATGGGTATCCAACTACTTTAACAAGCAGGCTAGGGAAATTTTAAGTAAAAACCGGTAAGGGGTTTTGGTAAGAGCAAAAAGTTATTGCACAGATTTGGGACGAGTCAGTCTAGAAATAGATAAATATATTTCCACATAATCAGATTTAGGTACGTACTACGTCGTCCATGTATAATAGCACCAAGAATGGGCGGCAAGCCTTCTAGCCTTGATGGTTCCAACGAGAGTGAAAATAAAGCCTCATGTATTGCGGAGTCATCAATGTAGAGGGCTACGTACAGGGGAGATTTCTCACTCGCGTCCTTCCAGTACATAGGCTCCATATCTTCGCTCAACAAATAGCGCACCAAGTTGGCATGTGGATAGAGCACGGCCAAGTGCAAAGCAGTCTGTCCACGTTTGTTCTTCCTCCTCATGAGGTTCTTGTTTCACGCCCCGAACCCTGAGCGTGCGCACATCCCACTGCGGTCGATCAAATATGCGACATCACAAGATACGTCGTCGACCCATTCATTTTATTACGCATGCGGAAACGAAACAGATCCCCTGACAACATTTGATAATGTCCATAATCCGTGACCTGTTAATTGAAAGTACAATTGGAGGAAGCCTGGCGCGTGCGACGCACGTGCGGAAGCCTGGCGTGTGCCGCGCACGCGCGCGGCACATGCCGGTCGGTTTGCCCGACCGGCCTGATCGGGCGGTCCGGTCCGACCGGCCCGACCTGCCGCCCGTTGACTCCGATGTTGACTGTTGACTTTGACCATTAACTTTGACCGTTGACCCGAAAAAAAAAAAAAAAAAAATCTGTTTCTATTTTCAATTATGTTTATGTGAGTTATAAGTAATCCATTTTTTATTCTGCATTTGTTGCATGAATCATGAAGAATTATGTATTTTCCCTTATGTTCATTATGGATTATAAGTGATCCATTTTTAGTTTTGCATTTGTTACAGAAACTATGATGCGTTATGCACGGATATCTGTAATCCCGAGAATGGACGAAGGAAGTGCAAGACTTAAAAGGCTGATGATAGAGTTAGCTAATTATCGGTGGCATGACGGTGATTTAGTATCACATGTGGTCAGGGTCAATCAGATGATACAGGAAATCATTTGGAATGGTTATCTTATGCCGGATTTTGAGTAAGTGCCGGCTTTGATGAACACTCTTCCACCTGAATGGCAAGCAGTGTTAGATCGCCTATGGGAGGTCAACGTGGTCCCGGGTTATAGGAGGCTAGTAGTAGATTTTGTAAAAGAGTACTATAGGATTGAGTTAACCAAAACTTCAACCCTTAAATTGAGCACCACATGGCACAGAGTAAATGCGCCTTAGAGGCAATATGAAAGCTCTCCAAAAGTTTTTCCATGGTTGGTAAATGTGCCTTCAAATTTCTTAGATATTTTGACTGATATATTAGCATGGACTTTCCCTATTTATTTCTTAGATTAGTTTGAGATGTTTTTTGGTGTAAATATCTCTTTCTATGTTGATATTTTTCTTTGTATATGTTACTTAGTGTAGTGGATAGTTGTATTATGCGAAAGTATTATCATTCTATTGGATGTCAAATATTATTTACTTTCTATTATTGTTGATTGATGTGGGTAGTTCATAGAAGTTTTTGTAACTTCATAGAATTTATTTTGCATAAGACAATTATATTAATGATAGTTTTAAGTTAGGTTTTTTGGAAGATGATTGGAAACATAGTGACCTTTTGATTATGAAACCTTACTTGAAATTGTTCATTGATATGATGGGTCTGTGCAAAGTGGATATATGTCTGATGTGTTCAGATCGATGATTTCAGTAACTAAGAACGTAATTACTGATATAAACGGCAACAATTGTGAAATATTGAATATGAAGATTCAATATGTGCTGGAAAAGAAAGAAGCACTAAAAGCTCTTGACCATGTTATGGAAGATCTTGAGTATGATGTGCGCCACCTTGAGCTAGTAAAGGACTGCCTAACGGCATTTGAGCCGAAAATAGATATTTGCAATGCTGGTTCTAGCTCAAAAAGGGCTTTAAGCTCTAAGTGTAAGCGTATTGATTCATTCAATATGTGAGAATGCAAAGGATCAAGTCCTTATTGCAAGAAATCAAGAGTTAACCAACACAAGAGAGGAAAACGTCCTCAAGTGAAGAAAATGTCAAGGGTGAGGTGTTACAATTATAACAAGAAATGTCACTATACTCGCAACTATTGTGAGCCGAAAAAGGTAAACACTTCTTGTACATTTGAGAACTTTGCTTATGTGTCAAGTTCTGCATTATTGGCTGAATCCAATCCTTTGTGGACTGTAGATTCAGGAGCGACAGATCATGTAGCAAAGGATAGAGAATCCTTCGTGGAATTCTGACGAGTACCAACTGGAATTAAGTGGATCTATGTGGGATATAACTCCAGAGCTGAAGTTAAAGGGATTGGCACCTGCCAATTAAACATGTGTGGTGGATGCACCTTGTTCCTACATAATGTTCTATATGCTCTGGAGATTCATTGAAATTTAGTGCCTGTTTTGGTTTTGGTTAAGCTTGATTTTAGTGTGAACTTCCGTAATAGCGGTGTAGATTTGTATTTGGATACAAACTACTATGGTTGTGATCATTTTCTAGATGGTTTTATTGTACTAAATGTTGACTGTGGTGATGTCAATATTTGTTATTCTATTTTTTACGTCTTCCACTTCATATGATAATGATGTGAATATGTGGCATCCTAGACTTGGTCATATTGGCCAACAACGTATGAATAGACTAGCCAAAGAGGGCTTGTTGGGTAATATTGAAAAAGTCGATTTGCTCATATATAAGCATTGCCTAGAAGGGAAAACGATAAGAAAACCATTTGGAAAATGTAAAAGAGTTGAATTTCCTCTGCATTTAATCCATTATGATGTCTGTGGTCCAATAAATGTGAGAGGAAGGCATGGGGCTGTTTATTTCATCACTTTTATGGATGATTATACTCGATTCGGATATGTCTATTTGATTTTTCATAAATCTGAAGCATTAAGTTGTTTCAAAAGGTTTATGAACTTAGTAGAAAATCAATTAAACAAGAAAATAAAAGCATTGAGATCCGATCAAGGTCGAGAATATTTATCTGATGAGTTTAGAAAATTATGTGATGAAAAAGGAATAGAAAGATAATTGTCTATTCCATATACTCCTCAACAAAATGGTGTTGCAGAGAGAAGAAACAGAACCCTACTGGAAATCGTTAGGTCGATAATGGTGCATGCTAACTTACCTATCACTTTTTGGAGTGATGCGTTATTAACTGTTGCCTATATACTTAACCGAGTACCTTCAAAATCAGTTACTTAGACTCCATATAAGTTATGGACAAGTAGAAAACCGGACTTAAGTTTTCTTAAGTCATGGGGTTGTGCTGCCTATACTCATGAGTCCTGTCATAAGTTTGGGAAATTGGGTTCCAAAGGAAAGAAGAATATTTTCATAAGATACTTCGAACACTCGAAAGGATATGTATTCATAGGTGAGCAGGAAAGTGGGAGTATAACTGAATTTGAATCACGGGATGTCACATTCTTAGAGGATGAATTTCCTAAGAAGAGCGAAATAGGAGAAGATTACTCCTTATTTGAAACCTTGGATCAAGATAATGATATTAATGTAGTTCGTCCAAGTTGGAGTAATATGAGAAATGATGAATTGAATTCAACTCATTCTCATTACAACCACATGATGAGACGACATCATCATTATCTAATCCTAGTGGGAGCATAATGGGGAATGATGTGCAAAGTGTATAATCTTCCACACGACGAACAAGTCGCCAAAGTATTCCCCGTCGATGTTTTGACATTGTAGGGGAAACTTTTATGATTGCTCCGCAAGATGAAGATGAGCCAAGAAATATTAATGAGGCTCTAAATTAACTTAGTAAGAAAAAATGGATTCATGCAATGGAAGAGGAGATTGAGTCAATGAAGTCAAACCAAGTTTGGGAACCGGTTGATCTTCCAAAAGGACGTAAAGCTATTGGGAACAAGTGGGTTCTCAAAATAAAGCGTAAAGCTGATGGTTCGATATAAAGGCATAAGGCTCGCCTTGTAGCGAATGGGTATAATCAACAAGAAGGAATGGAGGAAATTAGATGAAGAAATATATATGGAACAACCTGCTGATTTCATTAAAGAAGGCCAAGAAGGAAAGGTATGTCGACTTTTGAGATCGATATACAACCTTGAGCAATCATCGAGACAATGGTATATACGTTTTCATAATGCCATAATGGCATATAACTTTACAATGATTGATGATGATTATTGTGTATATATCAAAAGATCCAAAGAGTAATTTGTGATCATATCATTATATGTTGATGATATACTAATTGCCGGAAGCAATATGGAGTTTGTAAATACTGTGAAGAGTTGGTTATCTTCCAACTTTGAGATGAAAAATATGGGTGAAGCTGCATATATTCTTAGAGTTAAGATTTCAAGAAATCGTTCGAAGAGATTGTTATCTCTTTCGCAAGAAATATATATAAATAAGGTTCTTGAACGATTCGTAAGCCCATTGATATTCCTATTGCAAAAGGTGAAGGATTGAGCCATATACTGTATCCAAGGACTCCACAAGAGAATGAACAAATGAAACATGTTCCTTATACTAGTGCTGTTGGAAGCTTGATGTACGCTATGATGTGTACAAAACCTGACATATGTTTTGCAGTTGGAATGGTGAGAAGATACCAATCCAATCCAGGTCAAGCACATTGGAAAGCTGTTAAGAGAATACTGAGGTATTTAAAGGGAATTGCTGATTATACGCTGAGTCATTAAGGAAATGATCTGCGACTCTAAGACTATTCTGATGTTGATTATGGAGGAGATTTAAATGAAAGGAAATCTACCTCTGGCTTTATTTTCTTACTAAATAATGGCGCCATATGTTGGAGCAGTAAGGAACAAACATGTATAGTGGAAGTTGAGTTCGTGGCATTATTAGCAGCAGTATAAGAAGGTGTTTGGCTTAAGAGATTTTTTGGATCATTTAGATGTTATTGAAAAAGCTACAAGTCCATTATTGGTTAACTGTGATAGCCAAGTAGCTATAATGTACACCAAAGATCCAAAATATCATGGTAAAACCAAACACATAGATATCAAGTATAATTTTATCAATGATATGATTGCACGAAAATATGTAAACTTATAGTACATATTACGCATAGAATGGTAGCAGATTCTATGACAAAGCCAATACCTAGAGATGTGTTTTTGTGGCCATATGAAATCTCTAGGATTGCGTAGAGGCAGATGTACTGAATATTGTAATTTCCCTAAGTGCTCACATTTGATGAATTTGTGTTTTCATCATTAATGCCTATGAATCTTTGTTTGATTTTTATGCATCTTAATGCTCAGTGCATTACTTTAAGTTGAGAAAGTATGTTTGACAGATATAAAATTAGCCCACTCACACGGGTAATCGCCTCTATTTATTGTGTGATAAATAGATATGAGACTGTTTTTAAGCTTATTATCTAGGTGATAATCGAGAGCTTAAGCTTAAAATACATATGTCGCCTTAACTGAGTGTTAAGATGATGACATAATACTTACTATGTTCGAAAGTAAAATAACCTACATATTTTACTTTATCTGTCTATGATGCCAAATGTGAGTTCTGATGAATTTTGTAAATGAGTAGATACGTGAACTGAAGTTAGATATTGGGTATGTCTGAACTATCATCTGTACGGTATTAAAGGTGTAGACATACACTTCATGGGAAATGAGTTAATACCGTAATACGTATTTCATACTACGTATGCATGAAACGACCAATAAGAGTGGCAAAAGTTTTGATCTCAACTTTTATGTCGTGTGAGACTCTTGAGGAAAAGAGTTCCTCAATTTTAGTACCCTCATGACTTTTACTTATTCTCAAGATTTCTATTTAGTGTTTGCTATCTTAGGATGTTGCCAATGGTCATGAGTTGATTCGATCTAATGGGATATTTCTAGAAAAGCAAACTGAACTGAAATTGAGAGTTTGAAGGAAAGAGGAAGATCGAATTTGGAGAATCACATTGTAGTTTTATATTCACTGGTTAACCAATTATGACTGTCTTTGGGATAATCATAATTGTGAATACAATATATATATATATATATATATATATATATATATATATATATATATATATATATATTTGTTTAAAATAGATTAAGAGAGATATAAATGTGATCGATCGATCTAGGGTACTGCATACTAAATCTACTTAGAGTGTGATGCCCATTATGAACTGCTATATATTCCTAACAGATGTATGCCAACAAGCTCCCAAAGTATGCTGGTCGCACGGATTATTCACCGGTATAAATGTTGAAGAGAGGTAAAGAGGATCCTATTCGGCCAATCATGTACGAGTGGGAGATGATGGTTTTATTAATTAATGTGATGGGTCTAAGTTGGCTCGTCCGCCCATATTGGGCCTAAAAGCCTGGCCCACAAGATTATGGCCCATGGATGAAAGAGTGCGTTAAGGGGTTGCGTCTTTTGGATGAGATGTTACGTTGAAGGGTTGCGTCTATTGGAGGAGACGCTTTGAGGGAAAGGAATAAAAGGCAAGTACCTTTTGGATGAACGTATGTGAAAGACTCTCTCCCCTTCAGGCAACATGCGTAAGTCTCTCTCTCCCTCAAAAAGAAAGAAACAGAAAAGAAGAATACGCTCTTTTTTCCCCCTAATAGCAACGGCATGCTCCTTGATCAAACGGGATCAGAATTTCTTCCTCGATCTTCAACATTGGTGTTTAATCTGTGGCTAACAAGGTACGCTCGATTCCGTGGTGTGCTTTAGGATCGGTGATACGTGTGAATTTCTCGGGCTCATCTTCCGCATTCATTTTAAGGGGTTCGATTTAGTGTCGAATCCAGTTTTTGGGAATCCGATAAACCCATTAATCTCGAATCAAATGATAGCAAAGCTCGAATCCTCAAAGTCTTCGGTGCCCGACAGGTTGATCTGGTGGAAACCAAATGAACGACAATGGAAGACGATGGAGTTTCAAAGTAAAGCTATTCACTTGTTCAGGAGTGCTAATATGTCCAATCATTGTTTGGTGATTGTCACTCGACCGCCTTTCATTACGCGCATGAGAGTGGACCAAAACATTGTAGCATAAGCTGACTTAATGGAGTTTTAGGGGTTAGCGGTACCATCTGAAATTTAAAATCTACTAGTTGGAATCGGTTCCCAAATTTTTAGAATCTAGAGTCTATCTCACATAATTTGAAACCTGAAACCTATATTGTCATAGATTATAGGGTCTATCTAGATTTCACTTGTATTCTTAATTAAACGATTATAGTGAATCATCACCTTTAATGACCACTATTTGCTGCTACAATCCATTGACCACAACTAATACTTAGACACACATAAAATATGAAATATTAACAAAATAAAAGTCTCAATCATGAATATCATCGAAAATGAAAAGTCAGACTAGTAATTTTTAAATTATACACCCATTATTGGATATCATGGAATACCACGGGATTGCATGGAAACATAGGAAAAAAAGCAAAGATTTGTTTTAAATTTCAAGTCCCAAGTTTCACTGCTCATCATCAAACGCCATAGAGTAGAAGATAGAGGGAAAAAAAAAAACACAAAAACTTATCTCAAGTTTTAGTTGGAACATGCCCATCGAAACTAATTTCACAATTTTGGAATCCAAAACCTACCCTGCACACTTTGAACCAAACCAATCGTCACTAGTCAACTTCTCCATACTGGTTTGGTTCTCTATCCTTGATTCTGCCTTGAAAGCATGTTAACCCCTAGTATATTTCTCTCTATCTCATCATATAAAAAACTACAAGCCAAATTTTTCCAAGAGCGAATTTGTCAAATGTTACTTCTTCATGAATTATTTGGATGAAAATGTTTTCAATGCGTATGATCTTATGTTATCAAACGAACATATAAAATGTATGATTTACATTGCTTCTGCGGGCCAATACTAATTTGATCCACTACTTTCATTGATAACACTAAAAATTCTTTTATTATGTGGCAAATTTAATGGTAGAAAACGTGTTTCTCATTTGCTAGCATTTAGATCTTTTAAAAAATAAATTAATGGAAAATCTATACTTAAGTTTAGAATAATGATTTCCTTTTTAAACAATGAGAAGTCATTTTTCAAAATACAACAAAATCCTGATGCTCAGACCCGACGCCCCAACATTTAGGCGGGCTCCCTCTAGAGAGACCTCCATGGGCCCGAACGCGGTTCCCATGCCCTCCATGACCTCACGGCTGCATTCAAGAGCCCAGAGCTCAAGCCTTGGGCCCTCGGCGTCGGAATTCGAGACTTGGATTGTTGTTGAGATTTTTTTCTTTCAAATGAGTGTTTCATTTTTCTTTTTTTCACGTTACGAATGTCGGCAAATGACTTTCACATATTTGTATGAATACTACCAAATATAGAGAAAATGAAATCATCTGTACCGTTTTTTAACAATGAAAATGTATCTCGTGCCCCCCCACCACCCGTCGTCTTCCTTCAAGTTGAAGCCTATCGAGATCACATCAATTTGCGAAGAAGAGAGAGGGAAGCCCCATCTCGTCTTCCGCGACAGCCATCACCACGTGACACCATCGGTGCATGAGATGAAAGATGCGTATCATGGAAACGTACAGACCAACCCTACTCAAAGCCGCATAGGAAAGCTTCCCAGAAATTACACTACGAGAACAGACCAACCCTACGTGTTCTTCAGCCGTGTAGTTTTGTAACCGATACAACAAATAATTGCGGATGCACAGGCTTTAGTTTCAGACACTTTAAATTAGACTTTTTCGCCGACCTCGCTCATCGCTCGCTAGTAAATCGAAGGAAAAAGAAGCCCTAATTAGAAACCCTAGCGCTCCGCTCGCCACCGCTTTCCAAACACAACTTGGCTGCCGAGTTACGCTTCAACCTCGTGTATCCTTGATTTGTTTTGGATTTTTATTTAGTCCCCGCGACACCCCCTTCTGGACGCTCGATCGACGGGGGCGATTGCATCCGATGTGTTTTTACGGACTTTTCTTTCCCATTTTGGAGATGGGTTTTGATATAACTAGTTTAAGTACCTAGAGGGGGGTGAATAGGTATTTGCAATATTTTTCTCGATAATTGCGCAATACTAGACAGTTAATAGATATGAGACAAACAATAATCAAAATAAGACTGAGAGAATAGAGAATTGAACACGCGGTTTATAGTGGTTCGGCTTATTTCAAGCCTACGTCCACTCTTCTGCACTAACAGCCAATTGGCTAGATTCCACTATGAACAAAGAGATGTTACAGCGATGTTCTCCCTTGAATTCTCGGTGTAGATGATCTCCCACAGTCACTCAAGGTATCACTAAGTATAGACACTCTCTGTGTGTATAATTTCGCTCAGAATGAATCGACTAATAATCAAGGAGTTTCAGACTCTGGAATTTCTCTATCGATCATATTTTAAAACAGCTAGAACGACTTCCTTTTATACTCCTTTATGCCATCATACCCGTTGGCACTTGCCAAAGGAATTCCTCCAATCTACCCGTTGGACGGAATCAATCAAGGAGATCATTCGAGCTATTAAAGGAACTTGACGATAGCCCATCAATCCTGTTCGCCCATACAATCAGGATCTTGGTTTCCAAGAATAGAACCTTCCAAGAATATTTCGTTAATCATCGGATCTTCAAACGATCTTGATAAAGAATGAATGGATCCGTTGCAATTATCCAGTCAAGAGATCTTCTCCAGAGGATAGGAATAAATCTTCAACCAAATACTTCAGCTCTGGATTTCCTTCGTCACTAGATTAGAAAAACTGTCAATGAGAATAGTCTTGAGTCTTGAGTCTTGAGTGCTGAGTCTGGTGATCTGAAAGTCTTTAGACGCTAAACAGAAGGCTTGCAAATATCCAGATTAGACTGATATAAACGTTTTGTCAGCTTCAAAATATTCTGGATAGATTTCTCCAACAATTTCCCCCTTTTTGATGGTGACAAAACTTTCCTGTAGATTTGAACAACTTTGACCTGCAAAATATTACTCAAGCAATATGGCTATCTCATAAAGATTTATAAAATTAACAACCAGACTCTACATCCACAGAAAATCTGTTAGTCTTTCATGAGTAAACCATAGAGCAATACTTGATATAAATGCAAATAGTCAAACATTCAAAATCCACATCCAAATCAGCAAATTTAAGTTCACACCCAAGTCATACTCAAAAACAAAAAACATTTAAACACACAAAAACAAATTTAAAGTCAAAGATTGAGTTCAGAGTTGAGTTGAGTTCAAATTGCAATTCTCCCCCTTTTTGTCATCATTAAAAGGTGAGAAAAGTCAATTATGCTTGGGAATGCGCACGATCTGGAAATCTCCCATCGATTGCACGATGCTTTCCAGCCTCTTCAAGTCTTCCCGTAGATGAGCTACCTCTTCTCCTTTTGCATTGGCTTGAATTTGAAGAGCTAGGTCTTTCATTTGATCTCCCAGGGAAACAGAAGATGCTTGTCCAGCATTCTTCAGGACTTGAATTTCGCAGTCCAGAGCATATATTTGACCACGCATTTCCAGAAGAATATCAATGATACGGCGAAAATCTGCTGAATTGTCCGTCTGTGTACTTGCATGTGCTTTATCAGATGGAGTGCCGACAGACGATGGAGCTTCAGTGACATCGAGCAAATCTGGTGCTGACATATCATGTCCTTCTTCAGGCACTTGAGAAGCCTGAAAATCTTCTGGATTTATTGGTGAGAGACTCACACCTTCATTGTGAACAGCTTCTGGTGTAGTCTTTTCTTGCTCTCCATCTCCCCCTGTCTCTAGGACCTCGATTGGGGAAGAGTGATGGTCATGCTCTTCGGCGCTTTGATTCCCTTTCTCTTCTGCTTCATCTGCAGACTTTTCTTTTACTGCTTCCTCTTCTTCTCCTTCTTCAATCTCTTTCTCTTTCTCTTCTTGCTGCTCTGCTTCTCTGTTCCTTGCTTGTTCTTCCATTTCTCTCTATTCTGTTGATTCTGGAACAGAACGTCTTGTTCTTTTCAATGCAGGAATAGAGAGATCTTCTTCTTCATCTTCATCCTCCAGGATAAGAGTTCTTCTCTTTTTGATTGGAGCACTCATGGGCTCCTTCCCTTTCTTCTTTGATGCAGAAGATGCTTTGAGTCTTCACTTTGAATTTCTCCATTGCCTTGCTAAGCTCTTTCAGACGCATTTTTATCAGCATTTTCAGACCTACCACCATTTTGTCGCATGGTCGAACACAAAGAATATGTGGAGGCTCAATGTTCAAGTGTCTGAAGATCTTGGTCACAAGACCTGCATAAGGCAATTGGCCCTTGTCCTTCATTGCTCTGTACATGTGAAAGAGAATGATGTGAGGGAGAGAGAACTTCCTTCCTGAGTTGATCGCGTACATCAATTTTGCCTCGGAGTTGGACACGTCAGTCTTTGAAGTAGATTTTGGCCTGAGACAGTTGATCACAATTTTGTGAAGTATGATGTTCATGGCACTCATCCTCGAGTAGATAATTCTTTTCTCTGTATCCCTGTCTTTGACAAGCTCCAGTGTAGTACGAGCAACCGAAACTTTGATTGGTTGATAGCGTCCTCGTTCAACTCCAACTATGTTTGCCAGCATGTCCACATCTACCACGTAGACTTGGTCTCGAACACTGAATGATATTCTATTCGCATCTAAAAAGCTTAGATTCGAATAGAAGTATGCTGTCAATTGTGCATAACTGTCTGTGGTGTCGGAGCAAAATTTCTCAAGTTGAAGCAAATTGAACTTCTCTCTTAAGTTCACATTGATCGCATCCAAGAAGTCGAAATCCACGCTTCTAGGGTTTATCACCCCTCTTTTCAACAATCTGAAATATAGATTCTCTTGATCCTTCGATTTGAACGAATCCATCCGATTTCCCTTCACCTTTGCTGCCACACCCAATCTAGGTTGGAATTCAAGGAACATTCTGTTATCATCGTTCCCTTGATCGATTACGTCCCGGTACACGAGTGTCACTTGGAATGTTCGCAAGTGCTTCCTCAGCCTTTCCTTTCGGAGCAACTCCCAAATCTTCCATTTTCCGCAGAAAAATATACTCATTCCCATAATTCTTATCCTTAAGAAATTCATCTACGATATTCAGCGGAGTCCCAATGCTTTTCAACGAACGATAGAGCTTATAAATAAAAGCGGGTTTTTGGACTCTTACAAGGTCGGCGTCCTCGATTATTTCTTCCTCCAGTTGATGACCCACACCTTGTGGGGTAGATGGTGAAGATTGACGTGGAGGAGAGTGAATCGGGCTCTGTTGCTGACTCGGAATATCTTCCTCTTCGGTGAGATCGAAATGGGTAGGCCCCTTTCCCATTCTCTGTGGTCCCCTGTTCGTGATTCTCGACAACTTTCTTGAAGAAGACATCCTTCTTTGTCGATGAAAGATTCCTTCACTCGTTTTCCCAAGAAAAGTTGACTACTTTCTCGAATATGAACACGAAGTGGAGACAGGGATTGGGAGGAGAATGCTTTTCTAGGGTTTTGGAGTTTAATCAAGAAAAACTGTATATATATATATATATATAACCAATCGGCACAAGGAAAGTGAACAGACGTATCTTTTGAAATTGATAACTGCCAATTTTAAGTTAGTCTTTTTGAAAAGACACAATTCAATTTATCACGAAAATTATAAATTAACTGAACTAATGAACGTACCTTTTCGAGATTGAATATAACAACTTACAGTTGATAGCCATGAATGTCTGAGTCTGAAGGTTGGATAGTCTTTAGACTTTAACTTCCTCAAGCTTTAGAATGTTGAGTCTGGAACGGATAAAATCGAATTGATTTTTCTCCAAAGGCTTTGTGGATATATCCGCTAGTTGGCTTTTTGAATCAACAAATTGAATTGAGATTTCTCCATTTTGAACATGATCTCTGATGAAATGATGTCGAATCTCTATATGCTTCGCTCTTGAGTGGAGGATTGGATTTTTAATGAGATTGATTGCGCTGGTGTTGTCACATCTGATCTCTGTGCTTGAGTCTTCTATTCCAAAGTCTTGTAGCTGTTGTTTTATCCATAGAATTTGCGAACAGCAACTTCCAAGAGCTACATATTCTGCTTCTGTTGTTGAGAGAGCCACAGTGCTTTGCTTTCTTGAAAACCAAGACACACATCCCCGCTTCCAAGCAACTGGCAAGTTCCCGAAGTGCTCTTTCTATCGACTCTGCAACCGGCCAGATCTGCGTCTGAATATCCCAGAAGACTAAAGTCTCCCTTCTTAGGATACCAAAAACCGATGCTTGAAGATGAAGTAACGTATTTAATAATACGTTTTGCAGCACTGAGATGAGATTCTCTTGGATCTGATTGAAACCTAGCACATATGCAAACACTCAACAAAATGTCAGGTCTGGAAGCAGTAAGATAAAGAAGTAAACCAATGATGCTCCTGTATAGCTTTTGATCAACTTTCTTCCCTTCTTCATCTTTGTCTATCTTCATCGAACTTGACATTGGTGTGTCGGTCTTTTTGCACTTTTCCAGGCCAAACCTCTTGACAAGATCATTAGCATATTTTTCTTGATAGATAAAGGTTCCTTCCTTCAATTGTTTTATTTGAAGTCCAAGAAAGAATGTTAACTCTCCCATCATATTCATTTCAAACTCATCCTGCATAGACTTAGAAAATTTCTTGCACAGAATTTCATTAGAGGATCCAAATATAATATCATCCACATATATTTGAACAAGTAAAAAGCTTTTGTTTTCCTTTTTGATAAATAGAGTAGTATCTACTTTACCTTTGACAAAACCATTCTTTATTAAGAATTTACTTAGCCTGTCATACCAAGCTCGAGGTGCTTGCTTTAAACCATACAAGGCCTTTTCGGTCAAGATTGAGTCGGCTTCTTTGGGTCTTCAAACCCGGTGGTTGTTCCACATAAACTTCCTCATGGATAAATCCATTTAGGAAGACACTTTTGACGTCCATTTGGAATAACCTGAAATTTTTGTAACAAGCAAACGCAAGTAATAATAATCGAATAGCTTCTAACCTTGCTACTTTGGAGCGTAGGTCTCATCATAGTCTATTCCTTCTTCTTGCGTATATCCCTTCGCCACGAGTCTTGCTTTGTTTCGTACGACTTTTCCTTTCTCATTCATCTTGTTCCCGAACACCCATTTGGCTCCAATAACGGTTTTACCTTTTGGTTTAGATGTCAATTCCCAGACATCATTAATGTTGAACTGTCTGAGCTCTTCTTGCATAGCTTCAATCCAGCTTTCATCAGATAAAGCTTCTTCTATGCTCTTTGGTTCAATTTCAAAGATGAGAGCCACAGCTGTGACAGCCCGATTTTCCCAATTTTAATTTCAATAAATTTAGCCGGGCATTTCGTTGGCACGCATATAGTCAATTTCCTTGAGTAGGCCACTCATGTGAAATCTAGTCTATCAAGTAAAGCCGTTAATAAATTCTAATGCATTAGACCCGAGAATCTGATCAGGAAGCGACCTTTCGACCGAGATAATCTGCAAGGGTCATTGCGGCACAAATAAAAATCGGTTAGGAATCGGAGATAGGTTGGCTCGACAGAGACGTGTGATCAGGTGTGGGTGATTTCCACCGGATCGCACAACTTTGGCCGATTGACACTAAACCGACTTTTCTGACGATTAGGTACCCTGTGCCGTATTTGAAACCTTGAGATTTTTCCTCGACAACCGAAAGTTATGGCTTGAGATGATCAATCGCAAGTCTAATGCACGAAAATTTGTAAACGCCGCTCGGTAGATTAGAGTGCGTTAGTATTGTGCCAAAGTGAAATTAACCGTGAAATTGAGATCGAATTATGAAATTGGAAGTCGTGGTACGTCACAAATCCTATTAGGATCATTGGATTAATTTGTGAACTTTAATTGGAAATCAATTGGAAGAGAATTGATGGAAATTGAAGTGCAAGGATTTGGACCCCGGCGGAAAATGAATTGGACCCATTGAACCAAAATTGTGAGAGGTTGGAAGTGAGTGGAAGATGACATAGGGTGATGTCATGGTAGGTGGGCCAAGTGAAGGAGGTTTGGACAAGTGGAGGGTGGGGATGAGGGCTTGGAAAGGTGGGATGTCACTTCCCCCTTGTCCCCATCATCTTCAACCTTTGAACTTGGGAGGAGAGAGAGAGGGAGAAGAAGAAGAACCAGCGGCAGCAAGCTTCGTCCGCCCCCCTTCGCCGCTCATCCGTCGCCCGCTCGTCGTCGCCGTTCGCCGGAGTGAGCCGTCGCCGCTCGCCCGCGCCGTCCGCCCGTCGTCCCGCTCCGCGCCGAGCCCCGTTCGCCCGAGCTCCGCGCCGTCATCACCCCAAGGCAGCTGCTGTTCGTCGCCGCCGGAGCCCCCGTCGTCGCCATCCGTCGCCGTGAGCCACCGTTCGGAGCCCTAGCTCCCCTTGCCGGTCCTTCTCCGCCATTTTCTCCGCCGTTCGCCGCCACTCCGCCGCCCGTCGAGCTTGGTTAGTTGCTGGTTTTTCCAGCAAGAACCAGCTCCTTTCTTGCTCATTTTAGCCTTCTTTTGGTCTTCATTTGATGTTGGTCCGTGTAGATTTGTCGTCGGCGTCGTCGCGATCTACGCCGGAGACCCGCCGGAAAGCGATTCCGGTGAGTTTAGCTCACTAAACCCCGATTAGTGGGTTAATTATGCCTTAAGTGTGTTTAGTTTAGGTTGATTGAAATTTGGTTGGTGGACTAGTTTAATTAAATGTGGATTAGATTAAGTTGTTTGATTAAAGTTAAATGTGTTTAGTTTAAGGGTTAAGTAGGTTTATTTTTAAAATAAACCTTGATGTGACTTAAAGGAATTTATTTATGATTTAAATAAATGTTTCGAAATTGTTGGATTATTTAATATTAAATCAAATTCCGAAATTCATTAAAATATTATTTATAAAAAAAAATTTGAAAAAAAAATTATTTTTGACTCTAATGGCTCGAAATTTCGTGCCGATCGTCGCTGTATAGTTAGAATTTGAAATTGATGCTTGGATAATGCAAATTAAATGTTGATTGAGGAAAATATGAATTTTAGTTAGAAAATCTCAAATGTCGGATTGATATCGAAATTGGATTGTTTTAAAGGTTAATATTGTGATTGGAATATGTGAATTACGTGTGACGTGCCTTGAATTTGATTATAAATCGTTGCCTGATAATTATGGGAATTGAATTGGCCTATTAAGTTGGAATTGCCCCTATATGGGATGCCCACGAGGTGGATGCGGGTCGCAGTTGATTCTGGGCCCATGCTCATTCGGGAACGCCGTCGATGTACTGACGAAGCCGTGCTCCAAGGTGGGGAGGCGATGCCGACTATGTGTCGCAGATAGCCGAACCGCGAGTAGGCTATGCCCTTGTGTGGCCCTAATGAGTGATGATTTGAAATGCTTACCCTGATGGCAAAATTAAAATGAAATTGATTGCATTTCGATGGCTCACGTGCTTATTATGGCTTGTACTTGAGTGCTATGAATTGTGCTAATCTCGGGAATGCAAGAGGGCGAGGTAAGTTTTCGTATTGTGTGGCTAGACCACTCGGGGTGTATTTTCTTACTAATAGGTGTTTAGGAGGGGTGAACTTGCCGAGACAAAGTCTCATCCCGGTTTGGGGAAAACATTTCGGGACCCTAGATGGCGATACCCCGACGATGTATGGCTGCCGACCGAGATAGATCGACGACCGAGAGTACTCCTGACCCTGGGAGCCCCTGGGTCTATCAGTTGGTGAGGACCATCATTTGGGTCGAGGTGAACGTGGAGCTTAGAGTACCTTACGAATTTAGGGCTTGGTTTCGTACCGGAGCAGATGGTGCTAGGATTGGCCCCTTGGACAGCATGGACATCCCGCTGTTGGTGATGACCGCCATTTTGGGAGATGATGTGATAGATCAGCCCGATGGTCGAGTGATCAACGCTACGCCCCGCAATCTGGTGACTCGATCCGAGAGGATGTGGGATCGACGAACGGGGATGACCGGTAGTCCTAGGACTCGTGTCTTTTCTTTTTGGCGGACTGTTCCATGTTGTGTAGGCTAACCCTCTTTTGATGCACATAAACTCTAACCCATTTTTGGTGCATAGCCTTGGATCCGGTTGATGTATGTAAGCCCTGGTTTGATGGTAATGTGTGAAATTATGTTGTTTGATGTTTGAATTGATGTTCCTGCTGTCTTATCCCGAATCTTGTTGTAAGGAGTTTCTTAGTACGTTCCGCTTGCGCATTAATAAATTAAATTGGGGTCGGCGACACTACCAGGGAAGGTCGCATTTACATGACCATGGCGGGATGTTGGCGCACTCGAGGTTCGGGTCGTGACAACAGCACTAGACTCTTCATGCCTTTTTGATCTGGTGCGAATTCCTTCATTGATGTCGCCAATGATAAGATCTTTGGGATGGCTGGACTTATGCTTCCAGTTACTGGTTGATTTATCTGGTTGATGATCTCTTTCTTTATTTGAATCTTCACGAACAGCTTGATGCTGGTCTTCTAGAGTCTGAGATGCTTCTTGAGTTGTAGGCTTTGGAGGGTCTGAAGCAGGTTCAGATTCTTCATGATGAGTCTGACTGGAATCGTCTTGCATAGAGTCTTGAAATTTGACATTCATTGACTCCTCCACAGACTGACTTTTCTTGTTGTAGACTCTGTAGGCTTTGCTTGATGAAGAATATCCAAGGAAGATGCCTTCATCTGATCTCTCTTCAAACTTACCAATTTGTTCTTTAGCATTTTTCAATATAAAGCATTTGCAACCAAACACATGAAAGTATGAAACAATAGGCTTCTTACCTTTGAATAACTCATAAGGGGTTTTCTCAAGAGAAGGTCTTAAAAAGACTCTATTGATTATATAGCATGCTTTGTTGAAACAAATTCAGCCCAAAATCGTGAAGAAATCTTACTTTCAATTAAAAGAGTTCTAGCCATTTCTTGAAGAGATCTGTTCTTCCTTTCCACAACTCCATTTTGCTGAGGAGTGTATGGAGAAGAGAACACATGCTTAAATCCAGATTCATCACAAAATTTTGTAAAATTTTGATTTTCAAATTCACCTCCATGATCTGTTCTTATTCTTGAGATAACACATCCTCCAATACTTTGAGTTCTGGTTGGTCCGAAGAGATCCATATGCAACAACTGCAGTACATGATTAGTAGAAACATGATTTATTGGCTTAAATGAATTTCTTACCTGTTTTCCCAGAATACATGGAGTACATGGATTAGACTTTTGGTATGGTAATTTGGGAAGACCTCGAACAAGCTGCTTTGAAGAAATTTTGGCTAACTGCTTCATGTTGACATGACCAAGCTTTCTGTGCCATAAGCTTGCTTCGTCTTGAATTGAGATTAGGCATTGCGATTCATCTGGTTTCACATCCAGAAGATAGATATTTCCATGTCTTCGACCCATGAAAGACTCGAGTAGAGTCTTTACTAGTTCCGAACATGTTCCTTCTTGAAAGAAGATCTTAAAACCAAGTGTCACACAATTGGCTAATACTGAGAAGATTGTAATTGAGTCCTTCCACTAAGGAAACATTACTTATTGTGAGATTTCCAATTTTCACAGTTCCAAATCCCACAATACTTCCTTTGCTGTTTCCTCCAAATGAAACTTTTCCACCATTTACTTGCACAAGCTTTATGAAGCAATTTGAGTCGCATGTCATGTGTCTTGAGCATCCACTGTCAAGATACCACTTTACCTTGTTCTTGACGGAGACCTGCATTTAAAAGAGAGTCTCAAACTTTCTTTGGTACCCAAATTTTCTTGGGTCCTTTTGTGTTAGTAGAATAAACAGTATCAGCCCATACTTTCTTAACAGGTTTCCAAATCATAGAACACTCTTTTTCAAAGTGATCTGGACTTTTGCACTTTGAACACCTGAGGGCATTTCGACCTACAGACTTTACAAAAACTTTCTTGAAATGATTTTTGTAAGCCTCTCTTGGGGGTCTTTTCTTAATTCTTTCTTTTACTTTGGGAAAATCAATCAAGGGAATTGTTTCTGCTGTCATACCTAGACCGGACTTATTAAAGTAAGGTCTTTGAGCTGAAAGAATTTTTTCAAGTTTTTCGGACCCTATTGAAAATTTCTTTGAAATATTCGATAAGTCAGTTTTTAAAAGGGAATTTTCTTTCAGAAGATTATATTTATTTTCTTTAAGAGAAGAGACATTTAAGTCTGAACTTTTAACTCTTTCTTCTAAAACGATTTCCTTTTGTTTTAGAGCTGAGTTTTCTTTTTTAAGTTCGGAAATTCTTTTGAGAGAAGTCTTAAGGCTAAAACACAATTCATCAATGTATTTAGAAACTTTGACAGGAATTTTAAAATCACTTACCTCAAATTCACACGTGCCGAGTCGATCCAGTTTGAGTCTCGAGTCCGAATGTGCCATCGGACATAGATTGGCATATTCATTATCACTTTCTTCACACTCTGTATCACTCCAGGTTTCGGCTTTGAGAGCTTTTCGAAACTTTTCAGCTTTTCCTCTTTTCTTCTTCAGAAGAGGACAATTGGGTCGGATGTGTCCCTTTTTCTTACATTCGAAGCAAACTACATCCTTGTTTGGTTCCTCATCATCAACAGACTTAGTCTTCTATCTTTGAAAACTTTGTTTCCTTGGGTTGAACCTTCTTCCTTTTCTATTCAGTTTTCTGAATCTTCTTATCATGAGAGCAAGCTCCTCATCATCCATGTCATCTTCAGAATCTGTATCATTAGAATCATTAATTGATTTTAATGCAATGGATTTCTTACCTTTTGGATCTTCGTCTTCATTGATTCGTTCCACTTCATAAGACTGAAGAGTTCCAATCATCTCGTCGACATATAGTGGCATAATTCTTTGCGTCTCTCTGATTGAAGTCTTTATATGATTCCAATCGTTGGAGAGTCCACGCAGTAGCTTGTTTACCTTCATGGGATCAGAAATTTTCTGTCCTTGATTCTCAAGACCGTTGACAATATTTGTAAAACGGCTAAACATGTCAGTTATTGATTCTCCTGGTTTCATTTTGAAGGCTTCATATTGATCGAGGAGAATGTTAATTCTAGTCTCCTTCACTCGATCTGTTCCTTCATAGGTGATATGCAATCTATCCCAAACTTCTTTTGCTGTAACACAAGAAAATATTCTGTTATATTCAGTTGGTGACAAAGCACAATATAAAGAGTAAATTGCTTTTGCATCGAGTGCTTGTCTCTTGATAATCTCTTCCCGAGTCATTCCGCTCGGTCTCAACAGTTTCTTTTCCTCTTCGAGACTCGATGCAGCTGTAGGAGTAATTCCTCTTTTACAACGTCCCATTCCGAGAGGATCCTTTGATCGTAAGAAGGCTTTCATCTTGTTTTTCCGATGTTGTAATCCTTTCCATCAAAGTAGGGTGGTGGTCTGGTATTGCTCGACCTTCCACCAGCCCTGGTGCTAGCATACTAGCCATGGATCTTTTACTCTGAAGTAAAACACTTCAAATAAAGTGAGTACACGAGCTCTGATACCAATTGATATAGCTAGTTTAAGTACCTAGATGGGGGTGAATAGGTATATGCAATATTTTTCTCGATAATTGCGCAATACCAGACAGTTAATAGATATGAGAAAAACAATAATCAAAGTAAGACTGAGAGAATAGAGAATTGAACACGCGGTTTATAGTGGTTCGGCTTATTTCAAGCCTACGTCCACTCTTCTGCACTAACAGCCAATTGGCTGGATTCCACTATGAACAAAGAGATGTTACAGCAATGTTCTCCCTTGAATTCTCGGTGTAGATGATCTCCCACACTCACTCAAGGTATCACTAAGTATAGACACTCTCTGTGTGTACAATTTCGCTCAGAATGAATCGACTAATAATCAAGGAGCTTCAGACTCTGGAATTTCTCTATCGATCATATTTTAAAACAGCTAGAATGACTTCCTTTTATACTCCTTTATGCCATCATACCCGTTGGCACTTGCCAAAGGAATTCCTCCAATCTACCTGTTGGACGGAATCAATTAAGGAGATCATTCGAGCTATTAAAGGAACTTGACGATAGTCCATCAATCCTATTCGCCCATACAATCAGGATCTTGGTTTCCAAGAATAGAACCTTCCAAGAATACTTCGTCAATCATCGGATCTTCAAACGATCTTGATAAAGAATGAATGGATCCGTTGCAATTATCCAGTCAAGAGATCTTCTCCAGAGGATAGGAATAAATCTTCAACCAAATACTTCGGCTCTGGATTTCCTTCGTCACTGGATTAGAAAAACTGTCAATGAGAATAGTCTTGAGTCTTGAGTCTTGAGTGCTGAGTCTGGTGATCTGAAAGTCTTCAGACGCTAAACAGAAGGCTTGCAAATATCCAGATTAGACTGATAGAAACGTTTTGTCAGCTTCAAACTATTCTGGATAGATTTCTCCAACAAGTTTTAGTTTAGATCGGAATCTCGGCGCGAGGAGAACTGAATCGTGCTCATCGTCCGTTGCGATTTTAACTGAAGTGTAGCTTTTGAACTGTCTTGATGTCACGTTTTCTCAATCTGGGAAGGAGTGTCGTGGCACGTTAGAACTGCGAGCTCGATGAAGACATGAGCTTGCAGTTTATGAGCTGAAACTAGCTAAAAAATGCCAAAATTTTTGCTAGGCAAAGAAAGGGAATTTCGTAATACCCCGCAATTTCAGTTGCTAGCGCATTGAATATGTCCTCTTTTAATTTAAAAATGTAGACTCAAAAACGCAAGAACAGAAGGAGACCGCGGAATTTTTTTACATACCTTTGAGTTGCTTGAAGAAGCATAGTGCAGCTATGGAAGATTCTGATAGTATTTTCCAAACAAAAGAAAAGAAGTGATATGGGGCATTATAATCAATATGCTTCTCTGAGTTGGCCAGGAAGGAGTTCCTTGCCCAATGAGAGAGAAGAAGCTTTTTTATAACACGGAGTAAAAATTCTTCTGGATAGTCATCACGTGTAATGTACCAAAAAGCAAGCGCATTAGCGGTCATAATGACATATGAAGGACTTCTTGCAGATTTTTTTGCTGTTCCTTCAAATTTTCCTGTGCATTTTCTGAGAAACTGGCTTCTTTATTGGCTGCAGGCTCCATCACTCTAGTGCTTACGACCTTCCTAGAGAATTGACTTAATTTGGCACAGGAATGAGGCCAAATTCCATTGACTTGGGAGTTGTATGGCAAGGTAAAAAGCACTTGATCATAGATACGCACCGGCAAACTCTCTAAATTTTGTGAACTTGTCATTACTGAGTAACTGTGAATGCTGCATAGCTATAGTTTAATCTGACTAATAATTAAATTTCAGAACAAAGTGCCCACTTCCTCCTTCCTGGCTTCGTGTAACTTTGCCCTTTTGACCTCGATTCACGAATTTGTTGATTACTTCAGCTCCTCTTGCTATGTTTAGGCCTTGATAAAAATTATCGGTTGGTCCCGGGTTGACCCTGGAACCGGACTGAATCAATGGGTTCGGTCCAGTCCTCGGTGCAACCAACCCGGACCATGCTTACCCCTAGTTCTAAGCCCCCCTTTGCTTGTTTGTCTGCAGTTGACTCTTGGTGTGTGCACCGTGATTGAGCTTCGGTTTGGTCCTTTTGAAGGAGTTGCAGTGGAAACAAGATCATCTGTTCTTTGTGGTATCAGCTGAAACTGAGGTAAGATCACAGAAAGAAGAGCAAAAAAGAGAAGGGGGTTTAGCTGATCTGTGATGAGTCTGTGAGTCCTGCCTTTTTTTCTGGTGAATCTGAGCTCAGATATTTTGGGCAGTTTTCCATTGTACCCACCTTTCATATATATAATTCAAGCACTGTGCTTGCTTAGCAAAACTTGAAGAAGGGTTTGGCTTTGGAGTTTTTTTGGCAATCCCCATTTTTCACATTTTTGGACCCAAAGAATGGGTGGGAAATTTAGTAAAAACAAGCTAGTAGACTCTTCATCAATGGAAGACAGCTATCTTAGATACCTGTCTGACCTGACCTCTTATGAAGCTGCCGATGGAGTTGACACGAGCTTGCAAGATTTTGAGAAGACCTTACATGACCAAGCTGATAGAGTAATTGGGACACTAGCAGCTGGTGCTAAGGCTCAATCCCTGACAATCAACAATCTAACAGAGGTGATTACTGACCTTCGAGAGATGCACCTTATATCAGCTAAGATCATTCTTACATTGGACAAAGACATAAGGAATGACAAAGAGCTGTCAAATTTAGTGGGTTGTTAGTTTGAGCAAGGCAAACAGATATTAGAATTCTACACTTCCCTCAAGCAATGTGTGAGTGGGGCCCATGAAAACTATTTGAGTATTGAGCATGCACTTAGGCACTTTGAGGAAGAGGGAGGAGAGAATGTGGGAGGGGAGAAGTATGTCAAGACAAGGCAGGAGCTCCAGAAATTCAAAAACGCAAGCGACCTATTCATGAACGAGTTGTCCAAGCCTTTTAACTTGGTGTATAACCAGCAGAAAAAGTTGTGCAAGGAGTTGCAGGCTTTTGCGAAGAAGCTTGACAAAAAACTCAAATCTACGAAAGTTTGGAAAAGGGTGACCAAGGCCATATTTCTGACAGCCTTCGTGGCCACTTTGATCTTCTCAGTCGTTGCGGTCATGATCAATGCGCCGCCTTTTGTGACTGCTCTAGCTGCTGGTCTGGCAGCTCCAATAGGGACAGTCGGCAAGTCGTGTGATACCTGGTGGAAAAATTGCCATGCGAAACTTGAAAAGAAAAAGGAGTTGATAGACATGATGAATATGAGAACCTTGATCTCGATTGTGGAATTGAAGAGGATTTGGTCGCTTTTGAATCAGCTGAAAACTAATGCCAACTTCACTCTTGGAGAAGAACAGGAAGAAGCGGTGAAGCCTGTAATGTTGGAGATTCAGAAAAAGTTGGAAGAATTCATGGCAACTATTGAGAATCTCAGTACGGAAGCTAATGAGAGTAGGCGCCATATAGAGCTCGCGATGAACATGATATCTCAGAGAGTAGGTGATGTGATACACAGATCGTGAGGAAAGTGATATTTTATAAGATAATAATATAATCCAGTCATTAGTTTTTTTCTAATGCTTAGAGGATTAAGGGTTAATGCAGTTCAGTGTCTTACATGATCTTTATGTTGCGAAGATCATCTCGCTTTTTTCCTTTTGGTTGAAGTTGATCTGGCTAACGTGGCTTTAACCAATTCATGCAAATATAGAGATTATAGAGACAATGAAGGAGTTCTACATTGGTGTGCTTCAAAATGCAGATGCCTGTCTCCGGGAGAACTTTTACCTGCTTGGCTTCGTCCTGTTAATCTAGCTATTGCGATTGCTGATTTGTTTGCTTGATTCACTGAATTGATTCAAGCGTTAAATTAATGTGGTTTTCCAATTCCTTCTATATATGACAAACTAACAAAATTCTGTCATTCGCCGTTAAGGATATATGGAGGGAAACCATACCACATTCTGCTCATGAAGTGTCAAGTAATCTGAGGATGCCGAAATATTGGGGTTGCTGAGATGCATATCTTGGCAGTTAATTCATTGAGGAAAACCATCTATGTAGCAAAACTAGCATATTCTACAATGGCTGGATAAATTGTACGGCTGTTTCCGGTTAGTTCTTCATGTTCAACTATGAAGCCACATAGCCGCTGCACAAAATACGTTATCCTTATTTTACTATCATTGGTCATGTTATTTACCAGTGTATTTTGATGAAGGAAAATGAAGTGATCTGAGAGTCTGTGCATAGCCTGAAAGGCACTTGAGTGTCATCTCTCGATGAAGAAACGCTAGTGTAATTGTTCAGATTCTTCAGTGAAACTACAAAAAGATGTCAGAAATGATGGACTGATTGTTCCTCTCGTCATCTGCTAAACCATGCATTCCATGAACTATGAGATTGCGGCGACTGAATAAAGTCAGATGCATCCGCGATATTCATTCAGAATTTCCTACAATTTCCTGGTTTAAAATGGAAATCATTCCGCTGGCACCATAAAGTTCGGTAACAAAATACCATGTCATCCTAGGCTTAGCGGCATCACTCACGCGACACTGCTGGAGTGCGATGCGTTAGTAACACTTGAAAGATCTATAACTTCTTCCTCCGAGCGTCACATTGAACAAGATCCACACCAGCTCTCAACTATCTATAGCTATAGCCATCAATACTAGAACGGAAAAAGAAAATGAAGTAATCAGACACGCTAGAGAGCAAGTACCGAGAGAGGTCGGCGCTGGGTTGCCGCGCGAGCGAGAGGAGAGAAGAGAGACTAAGCATACTAGATAAAACCATGTTCACGACATCTCAGCTCAGAGAAACGACGGTGGCTTAATCATCCAACCGAGAACCCAATCATTGCAGCAAGAACGACAAGCAAGACGGAAAAATCCAAGAGAGAAGGCAAACAGAGAAGCTCCCCGCTGCAGGGGATTGAACCAGGGTCTCCCGCGTGACGGGCGAGGGGGGTGAAGGGTGAAGCGGGCTCGAGGGCGTCGGCAGGGGTTCGTCGGTGGGGACTCAGGCGCGGTCGAGATGCCGGGGAGGGAGGCTGGCTGGCTGGCTGGCTGGCTGGCTGGCTGGCTCGCTCTCTGATTTCACTCTCCGTCCCTCTCTCACTCTCTCGGCCTCCTTTCAATGGCCTCCGGCAGGCAGCCGCGCATGGCCTCCGCCACCGCCAGCCTGCCGCGGTCGGCCGGATGCCGAGCATCGAACCCCGCTGGACGCTCTGCTCTGCTCTGCATCCTGCCCCTCTGTCCCGAACAAGCGTCGCTGCTCTTGCAGCGAGCGTGGAGGAGAGGGAGGAAGGGGAAGAGAAAGGAAAAGGGCCGGGCCGCGCCCATGCGAAAAGAAAGGAGGGGAATAAACCTATGTCTGCTAGTATCTGGATGAGTTTTTATTTTATTTTATTTTATTTTATTTTATTTATCATCAAGTTTAAAATTTCCATTCATTCTTGAAAAAGAAGATGGGAGAAGGAGCAATGGTAGCGGGAACAAAACACAAGAAAGGAAAAGAAGTATGCTTAATTAACTATTAATTGATTTTTTCAAGAATGAATGGAAGTTTCAATTAGTTGAGAAAAAAAAATATAGAAGATGAAGAAAAGAGATGCGAAAGAAAAAAAAAGGGTGAAAAGACAACCCATCTTGTTTCCTAACATAAAAGGTTATTCGGTCAATTAATAATAAAAGAGGCATGTACCTAATTAAAGAGAGGGTCCAAATAGGTGCGCCTTTTGTAAATTATTCTATTACGAATGATTACATTTCATTATCCTTATCGATATATGCCGCTCTCATAATAGGACTATAGATTGAGGAAAAAAAGAAGAGATGATTTGGTCCATAAATAAAAATAGGAAAGAAAGTTCAAATTGACGAGCAAGCGTACCACCAAGGAGACACTTCAAGTTGAAGAAGAGGAGATCAGGGCTGGGAAGGAAAAAGCCATGACGTAGCATCACTTACAGCCCATTTCTTTGTTCATGAACAATTTCTCGGGAGGCATACCATGTGATTTCGGCAAGTACAGCCATTCTCTGGGCAACGTTAGCTTTTCGAACAACGGGTTCACCAGAGAGCTGCCACCAGATATATGCAGCGGCTTTGCTCTTTGATATCCCGTGGTCGATGGGAATAACTTCACCGAGCCGCTGCCCAACTGCTTAGGAATTGTCCGGGGCTAACGAGAGTCCGTCTGGACAGCAATCGGTTCACTGCAGATGTCATGAGTGCGTTTGGAGTTTATCTGAATCCGGACTTTATAAGCCTCAGGTCCTCAGCAACAATCGATTTGTCGGGAATCTCTCCGCAGAATGGGGAGAGTGCACGAATGTCACGAATTTGCAGATAGATGGTAACAAAATCCCCAGCCGCATCTCGCCGGAGCTTGGGAAATTGTCTCAATTGCGCGATCTGACTCCATATGGCAATGAATCGACCAGGAAAATTCCCGATGATTTGGTAAGTCTAGGGGCGTTGATTAGGCTGAACTTGAGCTACAACCATTTGGCCGGAGATATTCCCACCTCGTTAGGAAACTTATCGAAGTTAGAATATCTTGATTTGTCAGGGAGAAGGCATTGAGCAGTAGCATATTGGAAGAGCTAGCGAATTGCAAGAATTTACTGAGCACTTGAGCAACAACAATCCGTTGGATGTCATATCACCAGAGCTAGGGAACTTGTTCACGCTACAGAATCTACTGGACTTGAGCCACCATTCTTTAGCAGGATCAATTCCTTCCAATTTAGCAAAGCTCACTGAATTGGAAAATCTCAATCTTTTGCTAACAGATTGTGGTACGATCCCAGCTCCTCTCACCAGCATGAGGAGTTGAAGTTCAATAGACTTATCGTACAACGAGCCGATTAGTGCGGTTCGTAGTGGTCGCCTCTCCCAACAAGCACGGGGAAGTGCTTTAATCGCGAATCGGGGTTTGTGTGGAAATGCGACCAGATCATCTCCTTGTGGGACGAGCGATAAATTGACCAACCATAGGGAAAAGGTTCTTATTGGTGTGACCCTGGGCGTCTGCTGCTTACTACTTCTGGTGACTTCAATTGTGTGATTCTGGCACTTCGGTGGCAAAACAAAGAATTCGATGAAGAGATCAAGAGTCTTGTGAAGTAAGAGAAATCTGAGTTGATCATATGGGGAAGGCAAGGGAAGTTCACATTCAATGACATCGCCAAGGCTACCAATGACTGCAGCGAAAATTACCGCATCAGGAAGGGCTGGTTCGGGAGCCTGGCCAGCGGCCAAATCATCGCCATCAAAAAGCTCAACATACTGGGATCGGGCGATGTCCCCGCGGTCAACCACCAGAGTTTTGAGAACCTGCATAATTTCTTTTGCCTCTACATTTCAGTATATGCTTGTTTCAACTTTGACCTTTGAAGCAACTTGGTGTTTATAATTAGCTATCAGCATACAAAAATAGGTGAAGGACCAATATGCAATGCAAAACAGAAGAAAGAGCAAACAGAAGTCGCTCTCACAATCTGACTTTTTTAGTTTGTATTTTGTACGCTCGGAAGATTAATAGAAGGGCATTTTTTAGAAGCCAGCCAATAGCAGTGTCTAAAAGTAGGAATTTTTGAGATATACGCAAGTAATGTGTATCTGCATATCATATGAAATGTTACAAAAATTCTGCCTATTAAGAAGAAATGAAAACGAATCAAAAGGGAGAGAAAGTTGGAACGAAGAAGTCCTCACCGGATGAAGCAGCCTATCAAGTCCCAATCGCTCTAACGCTTTGAATCAACTTGAACTCAGGTCATTCATATTGCAACAAAACAGAATGACATAGACTTCAATCCTTCATGCATCTGTTTACCTTGTTCTTGTGAAATTTCGCACGAAAATTTCCACGACAGATGGTGTAGCAACTACACAAGACAGCTTTCTCATCGTCTACAAAGATCAAGCTTTGGATCACTGCAAAACTAGAACCGTGGAATGCTATCGCCGTTCCATCTAAAATGACTGGGGAAGACGAAGATGAATTGTTCAGAGGTCATCATCATAACTGGAAGACAAACCTTGTGTATATTCTTTCCCTGCGCCTCTACTTCTCAGGACCATCCCACTAGGTCCGGGTATTAAGAATCGCCTTCTCTAACCGTTGGAAATTAAGAGATCGTGCCGAAGCATGACTTTGATGTCAACGATATTTTTTTGTTTGTATGTGTAAACGTATGTGTATGGTACAGTTGATGTAGGGGAATGGACAAGGATGAATACTTTGAGGAATACAGACGAGATTTATGAGACAAGAATATCGTTTATTTAGTTGGTAGAAATGTGGCGTTACATAATTGCAGGATGGGATGTTCACGTGGGTGGAGTTTATCCGATGCTTCCGCCATCTTACACAAACTAGTTCTTGCTTTACTAGTATAGAGACAGCCACCGTATTCTTCAAGGAAAGATCTCTGCTTTTGTCAAGAGAGATTTTTGCTTTACGACTGTCCACGGCCATTCATCCAAACAGGTCTAACGTGGACATTTTCAGACCACCCGAAACCTTAATTTAGGAGTTTCTAGATTACAATAGAAGAAACTAGCTAGTTCTAGAAAAAGCATCTCATTTTTCAACACTAACCAATACTCTTCTCCGTTAGCTTCTTGTAAAATCTTCCTCGCTGGGGCATTGCACGGGTTGACCTAACACTCTGACATCCTCCAAAAAGACACTTGATGTAATCCTAGCCAGCAGAAACAGCTCCTCTCTGGATACTATATAGATGTACTGCATTTATTGGTCAAATGAGGTTGTCGACAATTATGTGGTAAGAAATAACTTCCCACGGAAGAAAAGCATTGAACGTGTGAAGCATAAGTTTTACCCGATAGAAAATGTCTTCTTACTGGAACAATAAAGAATATTAATCAAAAAGTCATAAATTGTCTATGAACTTTCATTTAATGCTTAATTTCATCCCCGAACTTTCGATTTGCTCAATTTTATTTTTAAACTTTCATCTAATATTCAATTTCATCATCGAGCTTTCGATTTGCTCAATTTGATTCCTTAACTTTCATCTAATATTCCATCTAGTCTCTAATTATTTGAAAATTAACCAATTTCCCTTTTTTCTAGTACCAAACTGTTTTTTTATAAATAAAAAAATATACCAAACTGGGTTTTTTTTTTTTGGTTAAATAAATATCACATTTACGCAAAGTAATAAATGTCAATATTTCTTTCTTTTCTCCATATTAAAAACAAATGGAAAAAAGGGACGGTAATAATAAACAAACGTGAATCTTGCATTTTGATTTCTTTTTTGTATATGCAAATTACTCGAATAATGTACAAACGCCCATCAATCGATTTTTTTTTAATGGACTTCACCGAAAAGGGAAAAATCTATTGATGGGCTTTTGTACATTATTCGAGTAATTTGCATATACAAAAAAGAAATCAAAATGCAAGATTCACCTTTGTTTATTATTACCGTCATTTTTTCCATTTGTTTTTAATATGGAGAAATGAAAGAAATATTGACATTTATTACTTTGCATAAATGTGGTATTTTAAAAAAAAAAACCTAGTTTGATATATTTTATTTAAAAAAAAAAAAGTTTGGTATAAAGAAAAAGGGAAATTGGTCAATTTTCAAATAGTTAGGATCTAGATGGAACATTAGATTCAAGGATCAAATTGAGTAAATCGAAAGCTCAGAGATGAAATTGAACATTAGATGAAAGTTTAGGAACCAAATTTGAAAGCCCAATGATGAAATTGAATATTAGATGAAAGTTTAGGAACTATTTGTGACATTTTCCTTTATGCTTTTTCTAGAGTTCCCTTTTCAAAGGGTGAGAGCTGAGCATGGCCTGGGTAAGTCTATTCCGGGCAATAACCAAGAACCAACCCTTGGTAACCTCAGCCAAATCTAATCCCCGACCCATTCCTTTTCCCCAGCTCTAAGCTTTTCCATTGTCCAGATATTCGAGTGGGATTCGTCAGCATCAACTTCCCTTTAGCATCAACTTCCCTTTAGCATCACCGCAATGAGTTCCATTCGTACTAGAGTTCCGTCTCCCTGATTACAACAGCATCAAGAAGACAAAAGTTTGAATGTTTATCAAGAAATTTGATACGAAAAAGTTTGAATGTAGAAGAAAGAAAGATTATAAGTCACAAGACAAATGCTCCCGTTGAGAGTCGGACTTAAAACTTTGGGTTGCTAAATGAGTGCTCGTTTCCCATTTGTATCGAGAAAACGGAACATAATATATTGTATGTATATGTTGGCTCTATGATGTGTTAAGTGACAAATTTTTTGGCTCGATTGATCTTTTTATTAATAAAAAAAATTTGTTATGAAGAAGTTTGAATTTACAAAAAAGAAAAATTATTTGAGAGTTGAACTCAAGACCTCTTGTTTACTAAATGGGTGCTCGTATCCCCATTTGTACCAAGAAAAATGAATTACATGTATATGTTGGCTTTATGATGTATTAAGTGACAATTTTTTTTGGCTCAATCGAATTTTTTGTTTTAAAAAAAAAATTGTTTTGAAAAATTTTGAATGACAAATTGTCTCGTTGAGAGTCGAACTCAACCTCCCCCCTGCTAATTGGGTGCTCGTATAACCATTTGCACTAAGAAAAAACACACACACATATATAGTATGTATATGTTGGCTCTATCATGTATTAAGTGACTAATTTTTTTGGCTCGGTTGAAGTTTGTTTTATCAAAAAAATTGTTACGAAGTAGATTGGATGTGGAAAAAAAAATATTACGAGTCATAATACAAAGGATCTCGTTGAGATTCAAAGTCAAGACCTCTCGCTTACTAAAGTAAGCTCTATTTAACTGAGCTAAAAAAGCTATTTATGACATTTTTCTAAACGTTTTTATTCATTCAATATCTGTTTGTGCATTTCTCCAAAAACTAAGTCTCGATGGATGGACGTACTTGCATCTTGCCGAATATGCGACATTTCTTTTATTGGAGCTTCTCGAAAAGTCCACGTTTTAGTTCTTGTAACAATTTTTTTCGCCCCCATATTCTCGTTTATACTCGTTGATTGGGAGAACCGAATTTATACTGTGCTTTTAAATTACTTGCATGCTGACTTTTTATCTCTAATAGCGGAAACAATCCCATGGAACCCGACCGGTGTTGGAAAAAAGTTAATAATTTAGTGACTTCCCACCCTCAAGAGCATCAAAATTCAAACGATCACTCGCATGCTAATGAGTATCATTTGGGCTTGAGATCCATGTCTTTAGTACTCTTTCTCTATCGTATGATTTAGACTATTGTGATGGCGATTTAGATTACTAAACAGGCGATTGAGAATCATTTAGAGGGCATTTCAATCATCAAGTATGTCGCTTTCTGTGAAGGCTAGTCCTCGCGCATCTTTTAATTTCACCCACTTTGTACATTTTAATCGCACCGCATCAACATGGGTCTCAAGACATTCACCGACAGTTTAAATGAGACCAACGTTTAGGAGTTGATTGTGGTTTTCCTTGCCTTGCAGCTAGCCAAGGATGCATGTGCAAGAGCACGAGCAAGTACTATGCCAAGGACGGGGCCGAGATCACGGAGAAGCAGATCAAGGCCGGCAAAGAGAAGGCCATGGGAATGTTCATGGCCATCGACGCCCATCTCTTGCAAAACCCTGATGCTTTCAATTGAGTTGATGTTGCATGTTGGCTCAATCTTTCTGTCTCCCATCATGGTTTATGTTTACATTCTCCCATCTCTTTAAGAAAAATTATAATCGTGACTGAACTGTAACTATATTTTGGCGTGAAGTGTTATAATTAGTGTTCAGTAATACATGCGACTCCTTCAAAGTGGGTGAGACAACAGTGTTTTTTTTTTTTCAGTCCTACGCTATTCCTATTCTAACACTCAAGTTCAAACTTTTGTCCTGCCTCTTGCAGAGCATGAGAGTCAAAATCTACTCCTAAAACTTATTCGTCCCCACCTCATCCCCCTGAGAAGGTGGGGATTTGAACCCCGGTGAGACAACAGTTGAGGCGGTGGAAATTCTGAATGTTGTAATTAAAGATACTTGTCAAACATCTTGTAAAAATCACGGCATAACTTTTTCAAATCACTTTAGCACAATTTGTTCCACCCCAAGATTTCTAGCATAAACACTTTGACGTCACTTTTCAACCATTTGTTGTTGCTGTGATATAACACGGAAACTAATAAGATTTACATGATTCGATTCAAGTCTCAGTACATATTCAGGGAAGAGCAAATAATCTCATGGAAAATTACCTCAAGTCTTGAAACACTCATGTCCTCACGGACAAAATGCCTCAATTGGGTGCCAACTTCTCTCTTCTTTCTTCTTTACGCCAAGATGCTGCAGTATTTCACGCCTTTGTCTGTTTTACCTTTTCGCCTTAATTTTATTTCTCACCTCGCTTTCATCTTTGTCGTCTTGATTGCGTCTTAATTATATCTTCCTTAGCTACCGAGAGTTCATCGATACGGGGGCATATTCTTTTCTCTGTTGTCACTCGTCAGCATCTTAGCGAAAAGAACAAGAGAGCACGCATTTCACAAGCATCTCGATCGGATTTGGAAGTGAAGATCCATATATATGAAAATAGGGTGCGGGAGAGAGAAAAAGGGGGTTACTGTGGGGGGTTGACTTTTGGGGGATTGCACAAAAAAGTGGTCTCAGTATATATAACATGAATATTCTCTTCAAGATAAATTATAATTCAAATACCAAATGTGATATTGGTATTTTCTTCCTAATAAATTCAGTTTTCCTATATCTTCAAATTAAGTCGGATCTTGTACACAGGTTCAAACTTGAGTGCCAAATCGGAGAAAAAATGATCACTTTGGTACCATCGATCAGAGATTCTGGCTAGATCAATTACGTGGCTTTTATATTCAATAAAAAAAAGTTGCAGTGGTTTTGAAACAACGTCATTTTGCCGTTATACGTGAACATCCTTATAGAAAATGACGCCGTATAGCTAATATGGGGATTGAAATTAGGGTTTCCACCTCTCGGCCATCATCGTTCACTCGCCATCGCTCGGCCACCATTGTAGTTGTTCAACCAGGTGAGCAAGGAGAGATTGGGATTGTTGCTCAAGCAAGAAGTGGCAAGAAGAATAGAAGGTGAGGGCATAGGAGGAGGAGGAGGAAGAAGAGGAGTTGAAGGTGCTGTTGGTGCGCTGCTGTTGTTGGTGCCTCTGCTGGTGCGTTGCTAGTGTGCTACTAGTGCTGCCGCTGGTGCCGTCTGGTGCCACTACTGGTGTTGGTCTTCAAAGAAGAAGAAGACAACATGCATTCTCTCTCTCTCTCTCTCTCTCTCTCTCTCTCTCTCTCTCAATTTGGGGGTTTAGGGTTTTGAAGTTGGGGGAAAGTTGCTAAACGGCGTCGTTTTGTTATTTGGATGCTAACGTACTCTCCAACGAGCTACGTCGGCTTTAAAAAATTAATAAAAAAGCGACACGTCAGATTTTCGGCCAATTTCATCAACGTTAGTACTGAAATGATCGTTTTCAAATTTGTTGGCACTTAAGTGATCCAAAATAAACTTTTGACACCAAAATGAAAGTTTTTGCACTGATAGTGTACTTACCCCAGTTATGTGCCATAGGATGGCTAGCGTTTATGTCAATCATTTTTAGTCAAAATTAGTCGAAATTATTATATTGGCAAATTGTCAAGATGTTTCAAATTAAATCGACTAATTTTAAAAGTTTATAACTCAATAGACATTCGTACAATCAAAACCCATTTTATTTTTTGTAATTATCTACGTTCACTGTCGAATAAATAGGTCCAGAATCACTTTAGAGTTATATTCCACGTGTCAATACCAACCAGCTTTGAAATAAAATTAGAGATCGGAGGAGGAAAATCACATATCCAGACTTTTCCACAATTCTCCTTGAGTTGCGTATTGCAATTCCTTTTTTTATCTCGTCCCTTGACTAGACTCCTACGCCCGCTGCTCACTAGATTATACCCCGCCACGAATCAAACACCAAACCTCATTTGCATGCACCGAAATTGGGTGCCTAGGAGGGAGAAGTGGGGAAATGAATGGGGGTGTAAATGGAAATGAGTTTGGTGTTTGATTCTATTTTGTGTTTGATTCTATTTTTTTGTGAGTAGTGAAGAGAATTATTTTTTTTCGGTTTTCTTCACCCAACTCTTGACTCAGAGAGTAGGAGATGAGAATTATTTTCTTTGCACACCAGACAGATAAGTGAGTGCTTAGGATTTCGTGACTCGAGAGTGCCGCAAATTGGACTGATTCAAAGTAAATCGGACATGGCCAACCCACGAGCTTCCACATGTTCAAAGTCGGCAATTTGATTCCAGGGCGATGAAACAGATGAAATGAGCCATTCATCTATATAATTTATAGTAAGTGTGTATCACTTTGAAATTTCGGGGAACTATAATTAATTGTTCAAAAAATTAAAATTATTAGACAAATGCGATGTTTAATTCAAATACTTTAATACAAATACTTTTATACTCATCTTCACTCGTAAACTTGAATTGATCTAAGATTGAAACATGAGAACATATAATAGATGAAGCAAATAGGACCTAAAAATGTTTGAACTTAGAACATCTGCTTTAATAACATATGAAATTTGATGGAATTATATCCAACAATTCTAATAAGTTAAGTTATCAGAGAAACACATGGTTTAGCTTACATGCATTAACAATCACCTTTGATCTGACATATAGGAAAGCAACCGTCAAGTGAGTCACGCTCACCAAGGAAAACATATATTATTTCTACATATTACAGATAATATGGAATGATCAATTCAAATCAGTGACTTGGAGGATGTAACGCATCCTCACATTTTGCTTTCGCCGAGTCATCGGTCCTCGATTCACCGGCAACATCCACAGGCGGACTAGCAAAGGTCTTCTTCTCCCTTGTGTTATCTTTCGCGTCATCGTCATCATAAATGTACGTCTCAACTCCCCACACATAAATGTAAGCGACAACAAGCCAGAATGTTAGTCGACGGAAAGGATGACCGAGGATTCTAAAAATGAGAGGCTTCTCTAACAATTTAGCAAATGAGATAATGAGGAGGAAAACGAGTCCCAAATAAAATATGGTGTTAGCAAGCCACGGGAGTTTGCCAACGGTCAAGGTGACACCAGTTAAGAAAGCGGTGGACATCGCCGGGAGTGCAATTTGTAGTGGTCGCGTTGTGCGCTGGAATGCAGCGATCGCACCGTTGACATCAACTATCTGCGCCCAGATGAGGTTGACGACTGCCGTCATTGAGCAGAACATCGCGATGGTGTTGCAAATCGTGAAAGCCTGGAACATTCGATTGTCCAGCATCGTAGCCATGCCCCGGTCATCTTTGGAGGCTGTGTCCGAGCCGTTAAATCCTCCAGGAACTGCAAAACCAGCTGCGAAAGTCACTGTGGCCACAAGCGTTGCCACCACCATACGGGAATTGATGTAATCCTTGACGATGTCCCTGCTCCACTTGCTTTTGCGCGAGCGGGCTACAAATAACTCTTCATCTCGAGCTTCCGGTTTAAGTAGGAGTAACTCTCCGTTTAAAAGTGGACCTTTTCCCGCGACCGAGCAAGCCAACAACAGCCATGCCGAGAACTGAGATCGGAAGCATGTAAAAAGGAAAATAAGAACAAACTTATACCATATTAATAACGGGAATGAACTCTGGAAACGTTTGCTTCTAAAGATGCAGTTTCTGCTCTTTTTGAAGAATTAGCACAAAACTATCAAGTTCATTTTAGACGAAAAAAGAGACGTGAATGGAATTTATGTCGGCAATCATTTCATAGGTCGACAAAATGATAATGTTATGAGATTGTGCTACATTTGGAGTGTTCAAATTTGCCACATTGACCCCTGGCTTTTTGTGAAAAACAGAATGCAACTTTGACAAACCCTGCCTTTTTATTCATGACCGTATTCAGAGGCTCAATTAAACGAGATATATAAATTTTTATCTCCGTGTTATGAAAGACACGTTACTTGTTTCTAACTGCAGAGAAATTCATGATCACAAATTTTAATTACCTCCTATCAAGACTAAATTAGGGACTTGCAAAACATTTATCTAATAGGAGCCTCGGCTATGTGTGAGTGCTAGTATGAACAAAACCTTGGCAAATATATGCGGAATAATAAACTTCGAGTAAAATAAAGGAGTTAGGGAAGAGAATAAGAACACGAGATTTATAGTGGTTCGGCTTAATCCAAGCCTACGTCCACTCTCCCACGCTAACAGCCTTCTTGGCTGGATTCCACTATGCAATCAACAAGAGATTACAATTTCGAGTGCAAACACTTAGTAGTAGATCACACTATCTCACTAAGTCACTCTTTTGGTTTCTCTCACGATTACAAACGTTTAAGCTCTCCAAAGACAAGTGTATAATCGAAGGTTGCTCAGACTTTGGAATTATAAATTCTACGCTCCGTCTCTTACTTGCTCATCGGTCCATGATCTCCTTAAATACTCCTCCACTTCCAAACTAACCGTTGGACAGCATCCCGGAGAATCGTCTTCCAATATACCCATTGGACAGCTCGTATCTAGAAGATTTGGTAGCCGTTGAGTGACAAAGGTAAAATCCCAAATTGATTCCGATCGCCCATACAAACGAAATCTTGGTTTCCATAAGTAAAGCTTCTTCGTGTAGAAAGTTCTTGTCTTCAATCAAATCAATCTTGATGTGGAATCCAAACCAGATCACTAGCCGTTGTATGATTGGGCTTGAGTTACGATTCATCGAATCTGGATGTAAAGTCTGAGTCTTTGGACTTTACAATCTGGGTCTGTAGACTTTACAATCCGGGTCTGACAGTCTTCAGACTTTGAGTCTTGAGTCGACGATCTTGAGACTTTGACACGAAGTCTGAAATCTTGAGAATATACTTCGGACATGTGTTACGTTCGAGTCTTCGGCTGTCTTCAGACTTTGACAATATCCTTTACATGTTCTATTATCTGCATGGTCTATTACTTAACCATTAAACATGTTAGTAGCCTTTGATTTATTTTGTCATCTTCAAAACATCATAAGGGATTTCCCTAACAATCTCCCCTTTTTGATGATGACAAAACAATCTCTGAATATGCAGATTTGTAAACATACTTTTAAATCAAAGGATATCAGAAGATAGCAAATAGATTGAGCATAACAATATATAGAAAAATAGTCGCAGCTCAATATTATGCCATAGATAATATCAACCAATCAGCACATATGCATATTCATATCTTCTCCCCTTTTTGACATAATCAAAAAGCGATAATAATAGATTCACGTAGAGAATGATAACAAATATCTTGCATGAATCACAATTTCGAAAAATCAGCTTTTATAAAGCAAGTCGAATATTAAAGATATGCAATATAACTCTCTTCGATCATATCAGCAAATATTCAATAAAAATCACGGATGCATCATGAAATTCACGTACACTTTTTGTCATAATAAAATGATAATATCAATAAGAGATTTGTTAATGACAAAAGGTAATAAAAGATGCACTAATCAGATTTTTTGAATAAATTCTGACACATTTACCTTTCCTTCCATTCATAATAAGATCACGATCAATTTAAAAGATTTTTCCACAATTGATCAAAGCTCCCCCTCAATTTGTTGCCTTTTTGAGATGATCACGATTCTTTTCTTTTTCTTTTGGATTTGCTTTCTCCCCTGTGATCATGACAATATTTGCGAATAGAAACAATTGTTGCAATTGTCGCAGGAGATATTTTCTGATTGCACCAAAATTTGCGTAGATTCGCAATCATCCTTCCCTTAAAGAATTTCCTGCAATCAACTCATTTCCCTTTTTGGTATCCATCAATTTGGATCCTTCCTTGACGTTAGAGTAAAATAGAAAATCTCCATAATCAAATATTCTTTCTTAATTCATCATAACAGAGTATTCAAAGAAAGAATATTATGAACAATAATATTTTGACAAATAAATTCTCACTTAGTCAAAGCACAATAAAATTAGAGAGAATAAAATCCTTGAATATCTCAGAAAAAAAAAAAATCTTTGCAAAATTAGTATAACGTAGAATCGGATTTTTACTTTGCAAAATATGACAATTTGAGAGCATAAAATTAAACCAAATAATCTGAATTATCTCAAATAATCACACGTACTAAATCAAATCTTAACTCACAAATCACAAAAATAAATCATACGATTCTTTCTTCCATAAAGCAAAATATGATCATTATAAAATCTCAATCAACCAAGGATATATCGAGTATCAAGCATAATGAGAATTATTGCCCAAATCAAATTGAGAATAAAAAAATTCCTTACCAAATCCTATTTCTTCTTTCTTCTTTATATCCTGCAAAAATAACTTATCTTTTCTTTGGTACCCATTTTTCTTGGGTCCATGAGAGTTAGCGAGAATATGTTGCTTTTATCCAATTTTTCTTAATAGGTCTCCAGACTTGAGAAAGATCTTGTTGCCTAAGCCGAGAATTCTCCTTTTTAAGTTTGAAAATCCTTTTAAGAGAAGATTTGAGATTTGAACAAAGCTCATTTATATATTTTGAAACTTTGAAAGGAATTGCTGAATAACTTACCTTGATTTCCTCATCAGATTCTGAGTCTGGTTGTGAATCAGACTTTGATTCTGAGTCTATGTCTGAGTGAGACTCTGGTTTTGAGTCTATGTCTGAGTCAGACTCAGATTCTGAATGTGCCGTCAAGCATATATTTTCTTGCTCATCATCTTCTTTCATGATTCTTTTCTGGCCATTATGCTTGTATTGACTTCTTCCATCAAAGTTCCTTCCTTTTCTACTCAGCTTTTTAAATTTCTTGACCATAAAGGCAAGTTCTTCATCGTCCATGTCATTTTCTGAGTCTGTTTCATCAAAAACAGCATTAGATATTAAAGCAATGGACTTCTTACCTTCGGGATCTTCTTCATTAAGTTGTTCCACTTCATAGGATTGAAGAGTGCCAATCAATTCATCAACGGAGAGTGGCATAATCCTCTGAGTCTCCCGGATTGAGGTCTTGACATGATTCCAATCTTTTGAGAGACCTCGCAAGAGTTTGTTGACCTTCATTGGAGAAGAAATTGGCTGACCTTGATATGCTAAACCATTTACAATTTCTGTAAAACGGTTGAACATATCTTCAATCGACTCTCCTTGCTTCATCTTGAAGGATTCATAATTGCCGAGCAGGAAGTTTACTTTTGTCTCTTTTACACGATCGGTCCCTTCATATGTAACATGAAGTTTATCCCAAACTTCTTTTGCTGTTTCACATGAAGAGATTCTGTTATATTCAGCAAGAGATAAAGCGCAATATAAAGAATAAATTGCTTTCGCATCAAGCGCTTCTCTTTTGGACATCTCCATTCGAGACATAGGAGCGGGGGTTTGCTTTCTTTGTCTTTGCCATTCTTATTTGATGTAGACGCAGCAATGGGGTTGATTCCTCTTTCCACAACATCCCATTGTAAGAGATCTCTGGATCTTAGGAATGCTTTCATTTTGTTCTTCCATACGTCGTATTTATTTCCATCAAAATATGGTGGCCTTGTGTTGCTTTGCCCTTCCATAAGTCCTGGTGCCAACATACTAGCCATAAAGAATCTTTAGCTCAAAAGTAAACACACTTTTATAAACCGAGCACTTGGCTCTGATACCAATTGTGAGTGCTAGTATGAACAAAACCTTGGCAAATATATGCGGAATAATAAACTTCGAGTAAAATAAAGGAGTTAGGGAAGAGAATAAGAACACGAGATTTATAGTGGTTCGGCTTAATCCAAGCCTACGTCCACTCTCCCACGCTAACAGCCTTCTTGGCTGGATTCCACTATGCAATCAACAAGAGATTACAATTTCGAGTGCAAACACTTAGTAGTAGATCACACTATCTCACTAAGTCACTCTTTTGGTTTCTCTCACGATTACAAACGTTTAAGCTCTCCAAAGACAAGTGTATAATCGAAGGTTGCTCGACTTTGGAATTATAAATTCTACGCTCCGTCTCTTACTTGCTCATCGGTCCATGATCTCCTTAAATACTCCTCCACTTCCAAACTAACCGTTGGACAGCATCCCGGAGAATCGTCTTCCAATATACCCATTGGACAGCTCTGTATCTAGAAGATTTGGTAGCCATTGAGTGACAAAGGTAAAATCCCAAATTGATTCCGATCGCCCATACAAACGAAATCTTGGTTTCCATAAGTAAAGCTTCTTCGTGTAGAAAGTTCTTGTCTTCAATCAAATCAATCTTGATGTGGAATCCAAACCGGATCACTAGCCGTTGTATGATTGGGCTTGAGTTACGATTCATCGAATCTGGATGTAAAGTCTCGAGTCTTTGGACTTTACAATGGGTCCGTAGACTTTACAATCTGGGTCCCGATGTCTTCGGACTTTGAGTCTTGAGTCGACGGTCTTAAGACTTTGACACGAAGTCCGGAAATCTTCGAATATACTTCGGACATGTGTTACGTTCGGTCTTCCGTCGTCTTGAGACTTTGACAATATCCTTTACATGTTCTATTATCTGCATGGTCTATTACTTAACCATTAAACATGTTAGTAGCCTTTGATTTATTTTGTCATCTTCAAAACATCATAAGGGATTTCCCTAACACTATGCTAGAAATTTGATCAATACTTCTACTATCTAGTTGGCTGGGAGATATAATGATTTGAATACAAGATCTGCCTTAACTAATGCATTAGTGTACGAAATCCCCAGTAAGTAAATAAATAAAATAGTGACTGTTCATGTTACCTACATACCGAACCTTATACCCGTTTGCCATGCGTCGTCGAGCAATGTCAACAGCGAACAAGCCTTCGTTGTTGTAAACGCTGAGGTGAATTCCGTCAGTCTGCACAAGATGAATCAAAGCAGCGAGCTGTGAATGCATCACAGCCAAGTGCAACGCTGTATTTCCATCATTATCTAGTTCATTTAACAGCACCCCAAGATCTGGATTGCTAAGTATGTATCTCACTACAGAGACTCTCCCATATTTTGCGGCGATATGAAGAACGGTTTGCCCTTGCCCATTTGACGAAAGTGTTACTTTCCTCATCTTCTCGATATGTTCAACATGACCCATCTTGCTCGCAATATGGACGGGGAGATTCCATTCATGTCCCTTTCCCGGGTCAAATATATAGTTTCTGATCGTAAGAATTTGAATACCCAGGCCTGATTCATGTGAGCTGCTAAATGGAATACATTGGCCCTGTTGGAGTCGGTCATTGCAAATAGCTTCATGTTTTTCTTGAGTATCAACTTCAATAAACCTGGGATCAAGAGCTCCAAATTAGGATGGTTGGAGCTTGGTTGGTCTCGATATATTTAAACCCATTTTGGAGTAAGGACATTTTTGACATGCCTTAATCACTACTAGTATTGATAGTCGACAATAACAGATTAGATTGCAATACCAAAACTAGTTAATGACATCGACAGGAACTTAAGATTTCACTATAAAAATCTTACTAAATGACATAGCAATTTATATGGCATTTCCACGACTTGAAGTATCTATAGAGTCAGCAGACGTAATGCAAGCTAGGGCAAGATCAAGAAAAGGAAAATGATCTTTTAATTGTCAAGAACATTGCAATAGCCTCCATAGCGCCGCACCGAAATCCCCCTTAAAATTGTTCCACCCTCTCTAGATTGAACATCATCTTCTTCGTAAAGGTATACAACACTTATTCAGCTCAATTAAGAGATTATGTTTTTACCAAAACTTGTGAGTAAAATCTAAGTAAAATTTGTGACCAGAATCTATTTCTAAGATAGTAGAGCTTATAAATCACAAATTACAAAAAGGAAAAGGCTCCACCAAAACAAAAAAATTTTTGGCCCCAACTATGAAAATTTGGAGGTGCTAGTAAAGAGGTTCAATAATGTGAGAGAGGTGCTTCAATTGTTTGAGAATATTCCAACGGTGTTTGAGGATTGTGGGTGGCCATTGGACTTCAAAGAAGGCGAGACTGATTTAGAGATAACCTCATCCTTGGGGATTGTGCTACTCAATCCCATGTGAATGGACCAAATATATTTTGTGAAATTTTAGTGATTCTAGGAAAAATATTTTTACTCAATAAATCACATTATATGTTCTATCTTGTATGTGCATTGCATGGAGTCATATATATCCTAGCTATAACAATCACATATTTAAGCTGTGATGACATAACACAAAACAAAACGAGTCTCATTTTACCGCCAGAAAAATTACATCCATAATACTAAAAGTTCAGTGAACTTTGCAAATTAATCTAGACTGTTGTAACATCTGCATAAATATATAATGATTTTTTGTTTAAGAATTGTCTCTAAAAGTGATTTATAGGGCTCTAATTGGTAAGGGATTGATTATTTTCCTCACAAAAATTGTTTTTCTTCCACTTTCCATTTATTTTGCTTCAAATTAGGATTGATGTTTGCCTCTTATACCATGACTTTTGTTCAACAAAAGAGGCATTAGTTTTATTGAAATTAAATCTAATGAGTTTCAAAAACTGCAAATGAGCAATTATTTATGCGGCTTAACTGATGGGTATCCAACTACTTTAACAAGCAAGCTAGGGAAATTTTAAGTAAAAACCGGTAAGGGGTTTTGGTAAGAGCAAAAAGTTATTGCAAAGATTTGGGACGAGTCAGTCTAGAAATAGATAAATATATTTCCACATAAGCAGATTTAGGTACGTACTGCGTCGTCCATGTATTACAGCACCAAGAATGGGCGGCAAGCCTTCTAGCCTTGATGGTTCCAACGAGAGTGAAAATAAAGCTTCATGTATTGCGGAGTCGTCAATGTAGAGGGCTACGTACAGGGGAGATTTCTCACTCGCGTCCTTCCAGTACATAGGCTCCATATCTTCGCTCAACAAATAGCGCACCAAGTTGGCATGTGGATAGAGCACGGCCAAGTGCAAAGCGGTCTGTCCACGTTTGTTCTTCCTCCTCAAGAGGTTCTTGTGTCACACCCCGAACCCCGAGCGCGCGCACATCCCACTGCGGTTGATCAAATATGCGACATCACAGGATACGTCGCCGACCCATTCATTTTATTACGCATGCGGAAGTGAAACAAATCCCCTGACAACATTTAACTTGGGATAGAAAAGCAGGCAATCAATCACAATACCAAACATTCATTTACAAACACATAGGTTTAAATACAACTCTGAACTGTCTACAAAATAGATCAGCTCGACAAAAGGGGAACTATCCTAAAACCAACTAGCAGGACACGTTCACCGATACTTCAATCTCCACCTTTCCAGAATTAGGGCTTTGGGTCCTCCACAACCGCTATCTAAGGACCTGAAATTTTAATCCCTAAACCGGGATGAGACAATGTCTCAGTAAGTTCAACCCCCTAAACCCCTATTAAAAAGAAAATACGCCCCGGGTGGCCTAGCCACATCACACAGAGAACTTACCTCGCCTCAGTTCCTTTCTGCAGGTTAGCACAATTCAAATCACTTAATCACAGGTAGTAATAATGATTCAAACAATTGGAACGCCATTACTTTCATATAAATCACAATCGCACTTAGTACGCATTCCAATTATTATTCACTACCACACAAGGGCATAGCCTATAATATTAATGCTAGGCATCGCCTCCCCCCTTGGAGCGCGGCTTCGTCACTACGTCGACGGCATTCTCGAAGGAGCATCGATCTAGTCGGCCCAGCCTCTACTGCGAACGGCATCCACCGCGTGGGCATCCCATATAGGGGCAAGTCTAGCTCAACAGCCCAGGACGATTCATCTTAGTTATCACACAGCCAAAGCATACTCGGCCCCAGGACATTTTATATTTCACTCAATGCTTCCACTAAAAACAGTGATCCCGGCCATTTTTCTTCATTTTAAAAATATTCCAGAAATTACTTACGTGCGTGGGGACACGCTAATTTCGAATCAAAAAGCCAATATCTCACTTTTTCAAACCCCACTATTTAATATAATCATTAAAATTCAATTTTTGCATCAAAACCCGATACTTGGGTTTTTATGAATAAAATCCATATTTATCACAATCAACACTCAATTTTCCACATCCATTGATCAAATTCAATTTCTAAATGCACAAAGCATGATCAAACGAAATTATGAGAAAATAAGATCCCAAAATAATTTTCAGAATTTATTAAAATAATTAAATTTATTCTGAAATTTAATTAAATAATAATATCCATATTTTTCACGATCCACACTCAATTTATAATATCCAACAATCAATTTCAAAATCTGACTACACAAAGCATGGCCAGGCACGAAATTCTAAGAATTTAGGGTCTTGAGAAAATTTTCGGAATTTAATAAATAATTAAATTTATTCCGAAAATAATTAAATAATAATATTTTAATAATTTCGAATAATAATATATTATTAAATTATTTAATAATTTCGGGACATTTAAATAAATCAAAAGTAAATTCATTTATGTCAAATCAAGACTTATTTTAAATAAACATACTTACTCTTAATTAAGCACACTTTAAATTAAAACACCACATTAATCTAATCTACTCTTAAATAACATAAACTAACAACCTAATAATACTTAACATAAACTAAACCTCCCTAAGCATAATTAACTCTCTAAGCGAGGTTTAGTTAGCTAAACTCACCGGATTAGCGAGCCGAGCGGACCAAAACGACGAGGACGACGTGAGGATCAACTTTCCTCAAGGTGGGCCGAGCATCCGGGCTCGGGAAGGTGGCCAAAACGGGCCAAACATGGGCTGTCATATCCATTTTCTTGGCTGCTGGTTGAGGTCGACAGAGGCTGCTCGGCGGCGGTTCGGACACAAGTGACGGTGGAGAAGGACCGGCGGTGGCTTGGACGGGCTGAAGGGGAGGTCGAACGACGGCGGAGGGAGCTCCGGCGAAGGCCCGAGCTGCTGGAACGCGGGCTGGCGCGGACGAAGGCTGGAGGCGGCGAAGGCGGTGCGACGACGAGCGGGCACGGCAACGAGCGTGCGGGCGAACGGCGACCGCGACAGTGAGCTCCAACGAACGGGCATGCGAGCGGGCGAAGGGGGCGGCGTCGGGCTGGCTGAACCGATCACAGCTCTCCCTCTCCCCCCTCTTTCTCTCTCTTCCCAGGCTTGAAGATGAAGTGGTGGGGCCCTTCACTTTTGGGGGATTAAATCCACCCCTCCACCTGTCAAGATCTCCACCAATTGGCCACCCACGATGACATCACTCCATGATGTCATCATCCACTAACTCATTTCCTTTACAACCTATTTCAATGGGTCAAATTTCATTTTCCGCCGGGGCATAAAACTTTGTGCAACAATTTCTTCAATTCCACTCAATTCTTTTCCAATTGAGTCCAATTAAAGTCCATAAAATTAATCCACTATCACCACACTTCAATTCACATCCTCACTTTCCCATAGAACCAACTTAAGTCCTAAAAGCAAGACCAAAGGCGGGCTTATTAATTTATCGAGCCAAAATAGCCATTCTCTGATTTAATTTCTGAAAAATTCTAATTACATGAAAAATCTTCCGAAGAAGAGTCAATGATCCTGAAATGATTTGTGACACACCCTGACTTCCAATTTCTAAATTCGATCTCAATTTCACGGTTAATTTCACTTTTGCACGATATTAGCACGGCCCAACCTGCCAGGTAGCATTTAGAAATTTTCATGCATTTGACCTGTGGTTGATCATCTCAAGCCACAATGTACATCTTTGAAATATTGGCGACTTTCGATTGTCGGGGAAATCTCAAGGTTTCAAATACGAACATAGAGTACCCAATCGATAGAAAAGTCGGTCCAATGTCGATCGACAAGAATTGTGCGATCTGGTGGAATCACTCACACCTGATCACATGCCTCTGTCGAGTCGACCTATCTCTGATCTCTAATCAATTTTTAATTGTGCCGTAATGAACCTTGTAGATTAGCTCGGTCGAAAGGACGCTTCCTGGTCAAATTCTCGAGTCTGATGCATTAGAAATTCTTAACAGTTTCACCCGATAGACTAGTTTTCACATGAGTGGCCGACTCAAGGAAAAGAACTATATGCGTGCCAACGAAATGCCCATCTCAATTTATTGAAAATAGAATTGGAAAATCGGAATGTCACATCTTGTCCTTGACGTTGGGGAGGTCTCTTGCCCGGTGAATCAACATCTGTGCAGCTCCAGTAGATCCCCCCACCTAAGCAACCCTGTGGAGTGGGGTATATCCTAAATCATCTTGGGCGCTTATGAGGTGGTCACCAACATAATCAACCAGAAGCCTTAGGATGTCATCCTTCTTGTTTATTGCTACCACGTGGAGCAATGATCCGTTCCAATCCAATCGAAAATTTAAAACGGTAGACCAATCGATGTCCCGCAACAATTGATCATTTAAATCATTGATCATGGAAAGGAAATCATCAACCTTGCCGCCTTCGATGACACGCGCCAATATTCGAGCATATTCGTAAGCTTTTGCCGGATCTTGTCCCCCCGCGGAGGCCGCCAATGCTTTATTCATTATCTCCTGTCGACCTCTCCAGATTTCTGATGGGAGAATGGTAATAATTCGAACAATATCGAATCAACGCAGCGGAATAAAATAATCTCCCCTCTTATGTAAACCTAATAGAAATCGATATAGTAGAGTAAAATAAATACCAAGCACGCGAACACAAGATTTTTTTACGTGGAAATCCTCCTCGATGTGAGGAGATAAAAAATCACGGGACCAGAGTTCACCTGAAAATCTTTACTATCAATAAAATTGTTCTTCTCTAGCAAATACTAGAGGTATATAGTAGCAAACACTCCAAGAACATAATTCTTGGCAACACACATGAACTTCACAAGAGATCAAGGATTAATCTGACCAAAAACGCAGATTTTGATCAATCCCCGAAAAACCTTATGTATGGAGCTTCAAACAAAAATCAAACTGTTCAGATTCAATTAAATTGCGCCACGAACATGCTGACAAAATTTCAGCTCAATCGGACAACGAATCGACCTCCAACGCCAGCTTGATGTAAATCAAATTTTGCCCAAAACCCCAAATTTTCTGCTTTCTCTTTTTCTCTTGTTACTATTTCCTTTTCTGCTGCTACCTCTTTATATAGATAGTGAGAAACCCTATTTCCTCATATAACTTATTATATGGGCTCAAGCCCTTTTTGGACTTGCAACTCATTGGGCTTTCTCCACATAGGAGTGAACCCAGCTAACAATTTCTTATTCAGAATCCGTTTCATCCTTTGACACTTCCAGTAAAGGTCCTCCTTCATCCTTCTTTACCTCCTCCGCGATCGAGTTGTTCATTCCACCATCCTCCACTTTTATAGACAGCTCTCGTTCCATTGAGCCCAAGCTGTGCAAGTAATATAGTTGTTGAAAAGGAACACGGGTCGTGAAAGAGACGTTATATCAATCAAGTACTGAATTATGCATCCATCTAATTATCTAAACTTCTATAATAGCTAATGGTGCTCCTCCTTTCTCATAATTTCATATGGCATCAAAACTAGAAAATTTCGAGTTTTTGTAAAAGACAAATACAGGCTACATGTATCATTCGATACATTGATATTAATGATAAGTACATTCTTGTTCTTCTATAAATAAGAGGTTAGTTTTGATGTACAATAGAATAGAACAACTATCAGAATAACAATCACAATACAATGAAATATCTGGTTTTCTTTATTATCTCTAGTGTTCACTTGCTTTCTCTTCTTAATCTCTTCTCTATTATATATTCGCAACGCAATATTTTACAACACGTTATCAGCACGAAAATCTACCGACTGAGTAAGTAATTTTTGCAAGCACGAAAATCTACCAACTGAGTAAGTAAGTTTTGCAAGCACGAAGATCTACCAACTGAGTAAGTAATTTTTGCAAGCACGAGGATCTACTGATTGATAAGTAATTTTTGCAAGGTGGGTATTCTTTTTATTAATCAACTTATACTTCATCTTCTTCTATCAATTCTTCATTTTTATTTTTCTTGGCCCGAAGCCAAAATTCAAATCTAAAAGTATCATTCTACTCCTGAAGTAGCGGTGGATATTTGGAAATCCTTTTAATTAATTTAAGGATTTGATTTTGCAATGATTATATACAAATTTTATGATACTTGACACCTGAAGTTATCAATATAAATGCAAATGGAAAATACCGAGAAAAAGAAAGATGTTTGTTTGCTTGATAGTGCAACAACACATACTATATTTTATAGTAGACACTTTTTCTCGAGTATGACATTGCGTAAGGCACAAATCCATACAATATCAGGTCCTGTTTCGATTATTGATGGTTTTGGGAATGCTACAATTATTTTGCCAAATGACACAATTCTGCATATTGAGAATGCATTTCTAAGCATTCAATCAAAAAGGAATCTGCTCAGTTTCAAAGATGTACGCCGTAATGGGTACCATATTGAGACTATTTATGAGTAAGATAAGGAATATATTGACATTTCCTCTTATAAAATGGGCCTGAAGACCATCCATGAGAAGCTAGAAGCTTCTTCTATGGGTTTGTATTGTGTCATGATTAAAGCTGTTGAAACCTACGCCACCACATCTTGGAGATTGGTAAGCCCTGATCAGTTTGGACTGTGGCATGATCGCCTTGGTCATCCTGGCGCTTCAATGATGCATAGGATAATTCAAAATACAAAAGGGCACCCTTTAAAGGATATAAATGTATTGTTGTCCGAAGATTATAATTGTGAGGCTTCCTCACAAGGAAAGCTCATTATCAAACCTTCTATAACAACGGTTAATTTTGAATCTCCTTTATTCTTGCAAAGAATTCAGGGTGATATTTGTGGATCAATACAACTACCAAGTGGACCATTTTGATATTTTATGGTATTAGTGGACGCATCTTGTAAACGGTCCCATGTTTGCCTATTATCTACGCGCAATGTCACATTTGCACGTTTACTTGCGCACTTGAAGTGTGGTATACCGATAGGATCAAAAGATATTATTCTTCAAAAACGAATGGGAAAGAATCAGGAATCCGCTCCAGAAGAGCCTGGCGTTGTGCTTGCTCCTAAAGAGCTTATTGCCCCTGAAGAGGCGCAAACCCATGAAAGGAGCACTAGTCCCGGGAATACTGAGAATTCCATTACATATTGTAATGAAATTTGGGATCGAAATGAAATCATCATTGATGATGCTTTTGCATTTTCAATTGCTCATAAAATTATGGATGATGATTGTGAGCCGCAATCTATTATTGAATGTCGTCAAAAGCAAGATTGGTCTAAGTGGGAAGAAATAATTAAAGCTGAATTAGCTTCCCTAATTAAACGAGAGGTTTTTGGACCTGTAATTCATATCCCCGATAATGTAAAGCCCGTTGATATAAATGGGTATTTATCCGAAAACGAAATGAGAAAAACGAGATTGTCAGGTATATAAAGCCCGACTTGTTGCCCAAGGATTCTCCCAGAGACCTGGGATTGATTATAATGAGACATATTCACATGTGATGGATATGATTACATTTCGTTTTCTCATTAGCCTAGCAATATTGGAAATGCGTCTTATGGACGTAGTGACGGCATATTTATATGGCTCATTAGACTCTGATATTTATATGAAAATTCCCGAGGGATTCAAATTGCCTGAAGCATGCACTCCACGCAATTTATTCTCAATAAAATTGCAAAGATCCTTGTATGGGTTAAAGCAATCCGGTTGCATGTGGTATCAACACCTAAGTGAGTACATAATTAAGGAAATGTACAAGAATGATCCTATCTACCCATGCATATTTATTAAGAAATCAGAAATCGGATTTGCTATTATAGCAGTTTATGTCGACGATATAAATTTAATTGGAACTCTAGAAGAGTTAGCTGAAACTGCTGAATATTTGAAAATGGAGTTTGAAGTTAAAGATTTGGGTAAAACCAAACTTTGTCTTGGTCTAGAGCTTGAGCATAAAGCAAATGGAATAATCGTCCATCAATCAACACATGTTGAAAGATTGCTTAAACGTTTCAACATGGACAAATCTCACCCATTGAGCACTCCTATGGTTGTAAGGTCTCTAAATCCCCAAAAAGACCAATTTCGTCTTAGAGAATCTGATGAAGAGATACTTGGTCCTGAAGTACCATATCTCAATGCAATTGGGGCTTTGATGTACTTGGCACAATGTACGAGACCCGATATTGCTTTTGCGGTAAATTTATTGGCATGTTTTAGTTCTGAGCCAACTCGGGGACATTGGAATGGAGTTAAACATATTTTCCGTTATCTCTGAGGAACCATAGATTTGGGATTATATTATTCCAATGATTCCACTAACTTCGGTTTAGTTGGATATGCTGATACTTGATATAGATCCGATCCACATAAGGCTCGCTCTCAAACCGGGTATTTATTTTGTTATAACGGCACCGCTATTTCTTGGCGTTCTACGAAGCAATCGTTAGTAGCTACATCTTTTAACCACTCTGAGATTATTGCTTTATATGAAGCTGGAAGAGAGTGTGTTTGGTTAAGATTCGTTATAACACATATTCATAATTCTTGTTGCTTAATACCGGTTACAAATTCTCCCACTATAATTTATGAAGATAATGCTGCTTGTATTGCACAAGTCAGGGGAGGATATATCAAATGTGATAGGACCAAGCATATCTCGCCGAAATTTTTCTATACTTATGAACTCCAAGAAAGTCGACAAATTGATGTTAAATAGATTCGATCCATAAATAATATTGCAGATCTTTTTACCAAATCATTGCCAACATCAACTTTTGAGAAATTAGTATATGGCATTGGTATGCGGCGAGTTCATAAGATGTAAGATTGATTAACCCCAGAAGTGGCTATATGGCTCAATTGAGGGGGAGATATTATGAACTATGCATTGCAGCATTGATATGCGGCGAGTTCACAAGATGCAATAATGATTAGCCCCAGAAGTGACTATATATGCATTGCACTCTTTTCTTTATGTCCGGTTTTTTTTCCCATAGGGTTTTTTCGGCTTAAAATTTTTAACGAGGCAATTAATGCATCCATAAATGGGAGAGATCATAACATTTGTGCCCTGCACTCTTTTGCCCTTTTGTCCAGTTTTTATCCCACTGGATTTTTCCGGCTTAAGGTTTTTAATGAGGCATTTTCATTCGATGCACATTCGTAATGAATATGATGAATATTCAAGGGGGAGTGTTATGGAATACATGAATGAATAGAATACATGAATGAATATTCATTGTATTCATCTTATTTAATGTACTTATTATGGTACATTTGTATCATATATTCTAAGTACATCTCTCTATACAATGAATGTTCATCTCCCTTATCAAGTACATGTATCATTTGATACATTGATATTAATGATAAGTACATTCTTGTTCTTCTATAAATAAGAGTTTAGTTTTGATGTACAATAGAATAGAACAACTATTAGAATAACAATCTCAATACAGTGAAATATCTGGCTTTCTCTATTATCTCTAGTGTTCACTTGCTTTCTCTTCTTAATCTCTTCTCTGTTATATATTCGAAACGCAATATTAACAACATTTTTTTGCTTTTTTATTAATATTATTTTTTTAATTTTTTTTTTTTTGTCTTTTCCCCATTTTGTCTTTTTCGCTGCACTTTCCCCCTCGACAACCCCTCTGCATACTCGAAGCCAACATTTGCTTTCTTTCTTTTTCTTTCACTTTTTTGCTGCACTTTTTTCGCTTTTTTTTTTTTTGTCCCTTCCCTACCCATCTTCTTCCTCGACGACTCCTTCCGAAATAAAACCACGTCCGACGAGCCCTCACCAATGCTTGGGATCGCCGCCAGACCACCATCCGGCGTCGATCGTTCAGTCCTACCAATGCCGGCCACAGCTCGGCCCCACCGAGGTTAGCCGAGGGACAAAACTCAGCCTGAACGACCGGGTACCATTCGAGATATATCCCTAATACCGACATCCTCCAACACCTACCGGTGCCATCACGGTCACCTTCCCTTTCCTGGCACCATCCACGACAAACCCACAGAAAGAACAAAGAAAATATACGTAGACCTAGCCTAGACAAAATGTCGAACACTTGGGGCGTGCCGACTGGAAAGCTAACGAAACAAGCAAAGTCTAAGACAACCAAATCGCAGCTCACCGGGATCGGAAAGTCGCGCGAGCCAGAGAACCGCAAGCTCCGGTCTGGTGAACTAAAAAAAATCTGAATAAAAGGAGGTGGGTGACGGGGCCCTACCCGGCTTGATGACGACGGCCTACAAGCAGGTTCGAGATGGCACGAACCGTGGCCGACCACCCTGGTGTCGTCAAGATGAGATCATCGGGTTAAAGGGGACTGAACTCGAAAGGAAACTTACTGGAAGAAGGGATGCTAGGAGGAGAGGTCACAGGCGCGACCGAGCTTTTTTCCCGCTCTCTTCTCTCAATTTCTCACTTTGCTCTCACTCACAACACGCTGTCTCTCGGGCTTTCTCCTGGTTCGATCTCTCTCTCTCTCTCTCTCTCTCCCCCGAGCTGCTCCCCCGATCCTCCTGCAATTGTACTTCGTAATGAAAACGCTTGTTAGCAACCGTAGTCAATGATGTAAAAGTTCACGAATAGAATTCTAAGTTTATTTTTATCTCTATTTGCACATGTAGAGCTCTAGCTGGATGAACTCTTTTTAAGTAATCCTTAACTTTTAATGCTATTAACTTTTGTGTAAAATGGCTAAATTTAGATGTGAACAATAGTCCAAAAGCCATCCAAAAATGTTGTCAAATTTTGCAATGAAAATGCTTTTTAGCAACCGTAGTCAATGATGTAAAAGTTCACGAATAGAATTCTGAGTTTATTTTATTTCTATTTGCACATGTCATGCTCTAGCTGGATGAACTCTTTTTAGCCATAACTTTCATTGATGGATCACACAAATATTAACATCACTCGTATTTGATTTTTGATTAAATTTGCATATTTATAATGTCCATAATCCGTGACCTGTTAATTGAAAGTACGATTGGAGGAAGCTTGGCGCGTGCTGGGCACGCGCCATTTCGGCCGAAGACGCGTGCGATGCACGTGCAGAAGCCTAGCGTGTGCCGCGCACGCGCGCGGCACGTGCCGGTCGGTTTGCCCGACCGGCTTGATCGGGTGGTCCGGTCCGACCGGCCCGACCCGCCGCCCGTTGACTCCGATGTTGACTTTGGCTTTGACCGTTAACTTTGATCGTTGAACCGAAAAAAAAAAAAAAAAAATCTGTTTCTATTTTCAATTATGTCTATGTGAGTTATAAGTAATCCATTTTTTATTCTACATTTGTTGCATGAATCATGGAAAATTATGTATTTTCCCTTATGTTCATTATGGATTATAAGTGATCCATTTTTAGTTCTGCATTTGTTGCAAAAACTATGATGCGTTATGCACGGATACCTGTAATCCCGAGAACGGACGAAGGAAGTGCAAGACTTAAAAGTCTGATGATAGAGTTACCTAATTATCGGTGGCATGACGGTGATTTAGTATCACATGTGGTCAAGGTCAATTAGATGATACAATAAATCATTTGGACTGGTTATCTTATGCCGGATTTTGAGTAAGTGCCGGCTTTGATGGACACTCTTCCACCTGAATGGCAAGCAATGTTAGATCGCCTATGGGAGGTCAACATGGTCCCGGGTTATAGGAGGCTAGTAGTAAATTTTGTAAGAGAGTACTATAGGATTGAGTTAACTAAAACTTCAACCCTTAGATTGAGCGCCACATGGCGCAGAGTAAATGCGCCTTGGAGGCAACATGAAAGCTCTCCAAAAGTTTTTCCATGGTTGGCAAATGTGCCTTCAAATTTCTTAGATATTTTGACTGATAGATTAGCAGGGACTTTCCCTATTTATTTCTTAGATTAGTTTGAGATATTTTTGGGTGTAAATATCTCTTTCTATGTTGATATTTTTCTTTGTATATGTTACTTAGTGTAGTGGATAGTTGTATTATGTGAAAGTATTATCATTCTATTGGATGTCAAATATTATTTGCTTTCTGTTATTGTTGATTGCTATGGGTAGTTCATAAAAGTTTTTGTAACTTCATAGAATTTATTTTGCATAAGACAATTATATTAATGATAGTTTTAAGTTAGGTTTTTTGGAGGATGATTGGAAATATAGTGACCTTTTGATTCTGAAACCTTACTTGAAATTGTTCATTGATATGATGGGTCTGTGCAAAGTGGATATATGTCTGATGTATTCAAATCGATGGTTTTATTAACTAAGAACGTAATTGTTGATATGAACGGCAACAATTGTGAAATATTGAATATGAAGATTCAATATGTGCTGGAAAAGCAAGAAGCACTAAAAGCTCTTGACCATGTTATGGAAGATCTTGAGGATGCTGTGCGCCACCTTGAGCTAGTAGATGATTGCCTAACGGCATTTGAGCCGAAAATAGATATTTGCAATGCTAGTTCTAGCTCAAAAAGGGCTTTGAGCTCTAAGCGTAAGCGTATTGATTCGTTCAATATGTGGGAATGCAAAGGATCAAGTCCTTATTGCAAGAAATCAAGAGTTAACCAACACAAGAGAGGAAAGCGATCTCAAGTGAAGAAAATGTCAAAGGTGAGGTGTTATAATTGTGACAAGAAAGGTCACTATACTCGCAACTATTGTGAGCCGAAAAAGGTAAACACCTCTTATACATTTGAGAACTTTGCTTATGTGTCAAGTTCTGCATTATTGGCTGAATCCAATCCTTTGTGGATTGTAGATTCAGGAGCGACAGACCATGTAGCAAAGGATAGAGAATCCTTCGTGGAATTCCGACGAGTACCAACTGAACTAAGTGGATCTATGTGGGATATAACTCCAGAGCTAAAGTTAAAGGGATTGGCACCTGCCAATTGAACATGTGTGGTGGACGCACCTTGTTCCTACATGATGTTCTATATGCTCCGGAGATTCGTCGAAATTTAGTGTCTGTTTTGGTATTGGTTAAGCTTGGTTTTAGTGTGAACTTCCTTAATATCGGTGTAGATTTATATTTGAATACAAACTACTATGGTTGTGGTCATTTTCTAGATGGTTTTATTGTACTAAATGTTGACTGTGGTGATGTCAATATTTGTTATTCCCTTTTTCACGTCTTCCACTTCATATGATAATGATGTGAATATGTGGCATGTTAGACTTGGTCATATTGGCCAACAATGTATGAATAGACTGGCCAAAGAGGGCTTGTTGGGCAATATTGAAAAAGTCGATTTGCCCATATGTAAGCATTGCCTAGAAGGGAAAACGACAAGAAAACCATTTGGAAAATGTAAAAGAGCTGAATTCCTCTGCATTTAATCTATTCTGATGTCTGTGGTCCAATGAATGTGAGAGGAAGGCATGGGGCTGTTTATTTCATCACTTTTATGGATGATTATACTTGATTCGGATATGTCTATTTGATTTCTCATAAATCTGAAGCATTAAGTTGTTTCAAAAGGTTTATGAACTTTGTAGAAAATCAATTAGACAAGAAAATAAAAGCATTGAGATCCGATCGATGTTGAAAATATTTATCTGATGAGTTCAAAAAATTATGTGATGAAAAAGAAATAGAAAGACAATTGTCTATTCTATATACTCCTCAACAAAATTGTGTTGCAGAGAGAAGAAACAGAACCCTATTGGAAATGGTTAGGTCGATGATAGCGCATGCTAACTTACCTATCACTTTTTAGAGTGATGCTTATTAACTGCTGCCTATATACTTAACCGGGTGCCTTCCAAATCAGTTACTTCCACTCCATATGAGTTATGGACAGGTAGAAAATCGGACTTAAGTTTTCTTAAGCCATGGGGTTGTACTGCCTATACTCATGAGTCCTCTCATAAGTTTGGGAAATTGGGTCCAAAAGGAAAGAAGAGTATTTTCATAAGATACTTCAAACACTCGAAAGGATATGTGTTCACAGGTGAGCAGGAAAGTGGGAGTATAACTGAATTTGAATCACGGGATGTCACATTCTTAGATGATGAATTTCCTAAGAAGGGCGAAATAGGGGAAGATTACTCCCTATTTGAAAAACCTTGGATCAAGATAATGATATTAGTCTAGTTTGTCCAAGTGGGAGTAATATGAGAAATGATGAATTGAATTCAACTTATTCTAATTACAACCACATGATGAGACGACATCATCATTATCTAATCCTAGTGGGAGCATAATGGGGAATGATGTGCAAAGTGTACAATCTCCCATTTGGCGAACAAGTCGCCAAAGTATTCCCTGTCAATGTTTTGACATTGAAGGGGAAACTTTTATGATTGCTCCGCAAGATGAGGATGAGCTAAGAAATATTAATGAGGCTCTAAATTGACCTAGTAAGGAAAAATGGATTCATGCAATGGAAGAGGAGATTGAGTCAATGAAGTCAAACTAAGTTTGGGAATTGGTTGATCTTCCAAAAGGACGCAAAGCTATTGGGAACAAGTAGGTTCTCAAAATAAAGCGTAAAGCTGATGGCTCGATATAAAAGCATAAGGCTCGCCTTGTGGCAAATAGGTATAATCAACAATAAGGAATTGATTATGAAGAAACATTTTCTCCTGTAGTGAGATTTACCTCAATTCACATTATTCTGGCAATAGTGGCTAGTATGGATCTTGAGTTACATCATATGGATGTAAATACTACTTTCCTCAATGGAGAATTAGAGGAAGAAATTATATGGAACAACCTGCTGGTTTCATTAAAGAATGCCAAGAATGAAAGGTATGTCGACTTTTGAGATCGATATACGGCCTTGAGCAATCATCGAGACAATGGTATATACGTTTTCATAATGCCATAATGGCATATGATTTTACAATGATTAATGAGGATTATTGTGTATATATCAAAAGATCCAAAGATTAATTTGTAATCATATCATTATATGTTGATGATATACTAATTGCCGGAAGCAATATGGAGTTTGTAAATACTGTGAAGAGTTGGTTATCTTCCAACTTTGAGATGAAAAATATGGGTGAAGCTGCATACATTCTTGGAGTTAAAATTTCAAAAAATCGTTCGAAGAGGTTGTTATCTCTTTCGCAAGAAATATATATAAATAAGGTTCTTGAACGATTCGTAAGCCCATTGATACTCCTATTGCAAAAGGTGAAGGATTGAGCCATATACTGTGTCCAAGGACTCCACAAGATAATGAACAAATGAAACATGTTCCTTATACTAGTGATGTTGGAAGCTTGATGTACGCTATGATGTGTACAAGACCTGACATATGTTTTGCAGTTGGAATGGTGAGAAGATACCAATCCAATCCAGGTCAAGCACAATGGAAAGCCGTTAAGAGAATACTGAGGTATCTAAAGGGAACTGCTGATTATACGCTGAGTCATTAAGGAAATGATCTGCGACTCTAAGACTATTCTGATGTTGATTGTGGAGGAAATTTAAATGAAAGGAAATCTACCTCTGACTTTGTTTTCTTACTAAATAATGGCGCCATATGTTGGAGCAGTAAGAAACAAACGTGTATAGCCTTGTCCACGATGGAAGTTGAGTTCGTGGCATTATCAGCAGCAGTATAAGAAAGTGTTTGGCTTAAGAGATTTTTTAGATCATTTAGATGTTATTGAAAAAGCTACAAATCCATTATTGGTTAACTATGATAGCCAAGCAGCTATAATGTACACCAAAGATCCAAAATATCATGGCAAAACTAAACACATAGATACCAAGTATAATTTTATCAAGGATATGAATGCACGAAATTATGTGAACTTACAGTACATATTACGCATAGAATGGTAGCAGATCCTATGACAAAGCCAATACCTAGAGATGTGTTTTTGTTGCCATATGAAATCTCTAGGATTGTGTAGAGACTGATGTACTGAATATTGTAATTTCCATGAGTGCTCACATTTGATGAATTTGTGTTTTTATCATTAATGCCTATGAATCTTTGTTTGATTTTTATGCATCTTAATGCTCAATGCATTACTTTAAGTTGAGAAAGTATGTCGGACAAATATAAAATTAGCCTATTCACACGGGTAATCGCCTCTATTTACTGTGTGATAAATAAAGATGAGACTATTTTTAAGCTTATTATCTAGGTGATAATCGAGAGCTCAAGCTTAAAATACGTATATCATCTTAACTGAGTGTTAAGATGAGGACATAATACTTACTATGTCCGAAAGTAAAATAACTCACATATTTTACTTTATCTGTCTATGATGCCAGATGTGAGTTCTGATGAATTTTGTGAATGAGTAGATACGTGAACTCAAGTTAGACATTGGGTATGTCTGAACTATCATCTATACGGCATTAAAGGTATAGACATACGCTCCATGGGAAAGGAGTTAATACCGTAATACGTATTTCATACTACGTATGCATGAAACGACCAATAAGAGTGGCAAAAGTTTTGATCTCAACTTTTATGTCGTGTGAGACTCTTGAGGAAAGGAGTTCCTCTCAATTTTAGTACCCTCATGACTTTTACTTATTCTCAAGATTTCTATTTAGTGTTTGCTATCTTAGGATGTTGCCAATGGTCATGAGTTGATTCGATCTAATGGGACATTTCCAGAAAAGCAAGCTGAACTGAAATTGAGAGTTTAAAGGAAAGAGGAAAATCGAATTTGGAGAATCACATTGTAGTTTTGTATTCACTAGTTAACAAATTATGACTGTCTTTGGGATAATCATAATTGTGAATAAATATATATATATATATATAATTATTTAAAAGATATCAAGAGAGATTTAAATGTGATCGATCGATCTACGGTACTGCATACTAAATCTACTCAGAGTGTGATGCCCATTATGAACTGCTATATATTCTTAACAGATGTATGTCAATGAGCTCTCAAAGTATGCTGGTCGCACGGATTATTTACCGGTATAAATGTTGAAGAGAGGTAAAGAGGATCCTGTTCGGCCCACCATGTGCGAGTGGGAGATGATGGTTTTATTAATTAATGTGATGGGCCTAAGTTGGCCCGTCCGCCCATGTTGGGCCTAAAAGCCAGGCCCGCAAGATTAGGGCCCATGGATGAAAGAGTGCGTTAAGGGGTTGCGTCTTTTGGATGAGATGTTACGTTAAAGGGTTGCGTCTATTGGAGGAAACGCTTTGAGGGAAAGGAATAAAAGGCACGTACCTTTTGGATGAACGTATGTGAAAGACTCTCTCCCCTTCAGGCAACGTGCGTAAGTCTCTCTCTCCCTCAAAAAGAAAGAAACAGAAAAGAAGAATACGCTCTTTTCTCCCCTTAATAGCAACGGCATGCTCCTTGATCGAACGGGATCAGAATTTCTTCCTCGATCTTCAGCATTGGTGTTTAATCTGTGGCTAACAAGGTACACTCGATTCCATGGTGTGCTTTAGGATCAGTGATACATGTGAATTTCCCGGGCTCATCTTCCGCATTTGTTTTAGGGGGTTCGATTTAGTGTCGAATCCGGTTTTCGGGAATCCGATAAACCCATTAATCTCGAATCAAATGATAGCAAAGCTCAAATCCTCAAAGTCTTCGGTGCCCGACAGGTTGATCTGGTGGAAACCAAATGAACGACAATGGAAGACAATGGAGTTTCAAAGTAAAGCTATTCACTTGTTCAAGAGTGCTAATATGTCCAATCATAGTTTGGCGATTGTCACTCGACCGCCTTTCATTACGCGCATGAGAGTGGACCAAAACATTGTAGCATAAGCTGACTTAATGGAGTTTTAGGGGTTAGCGGTACCATCTGAAATTTAAAATCTACTAGTTGGAATCGGTTCCCAAATTTTTAGAATCTAGAGTCTATCTCACATAATTTGAAACCTGAAACCTATATTGTCATAGATTATAGGGTCTATCTAGATTTCACTTGTATTCTTAATTAAATGATTATAGTGAATCATCACCTTTAATGACCACTATTTGCTGCTACAATCCATTGACCACAACTAATACTTAGACACACATAGAATATGAAATATTAACAAAATAAAAGTCTCAATCATGAATATCATCGAAAATGAAAAGTTAGACTAGTAATTTTAAATTATACACCCATTATTGGATATCATGGAATACCACGGGATTGCATGGAAACATAGGAAAAAAAGCAAAGATTTCTTTTAAATTTCAAGTCCCAAGTTTCACTGTTTATCATCAAACGCCATAGAGTAGAAGATAGAGGGAAAAAAAAAAAACACAAAAACTTATCTCAATTTTAGTTGGAACATGCCCATCGAAACTAATTTCCCAATTTTGGAATCCAAAACCTACCTTGCACACTTTGAACCAAACCAATCGTCACCAGTCAACTTCTCCATACTGGTTTGGTTCTAAATCCTTGATTCTACCTTGAAAGCATGTTAACCCCTAGTATATTTCTCTCTATCTCATCATATAAAAAACTACAAGCCAAATTTTTCCAAGAGCGAATTTGTCAAATGTTACTTCTTCATGAATTATTTGGATGAAAATGTTTTCAATGCGTATTATCTTATGTTATCAAACGAACATATAAAATGTATGATTTACGTTGCTTCTGCAGGCCAATACTAATTTGATCCACTACTTTCATTGATAACACTAAAAATTATTTTATTATGTGGCAAATTTAATGGTAGAAAACGTGTTTCTCATTTGCTAGCATTTAGATCTTTTAAAAAATGAATTAATGGAAAATCTATACTTAAGTTTAGAATAATGATTTCCTTTTTAAACAATGAGAAGTCATTTTTCAAAATACAACAAAATCCTGATGCTCAGACCCGACGCCCCAACATTTAGGCGGGCTCCCTCCAGAGAGACCTCCATGGGCCCGAACGCGGTTCCCATGCCCTCCATGACCTCACGGCCCTCGGCGTCGGAATTCGAGACTTGGATTGTTGTTGAGATTTTTTTTCTTTCAAATGAGCGTTTCATTTTTCTTCTTTTCATGTTACGAATGTCGGCAAATGACTTTCACATATTTGTATGAATACTACAAAATATAGAGAAAATGAAATCATATGTACCGTTTTTTAACAATGAAAATGTATCACAGTTTGATCTGCCACCCGTCGTCTTCCTTCAAGTTGAAGCCTATCGAGATCACATCAATTTGGGAAGAAGAGAGAGGGAAGCCCCATCTCGTCTTCCGCGACAGCCATCACCACGTGACACCATCGGTGCACGAGATGAAAGATGCGTATCATGGAAACGTACAGACCAACCCTACTCAAAGCCGCATAGGAAAGCTTCCCAGAAATTACACTACGAGAACAGACCAACCCTACATGTTCTTCAGCCGTGTAGTTTTGTAACTGATACAACAGCGAATTGCGGATGCACAGGCTTTAGTTTCAGACACTTTAAATTAGACTTTTTCGCTGACCTCGCTCATCGCTCGCTGAGTAAATCAGAAGGAAAAAGAAGCCCTAATTAGAAACCCTAACGCTCCGCTCGCCACTGCTTTCCAAACACAACTTGGCTGCTGAGTTCTGCTTCAACCTCGTGTATCCTTGATTTGTTTTGGATTTTTATTTAGTCCCCGCGACACCCCCTTCTGGACGCTCGATCGACGGGGGCGATTGCATCCGATGTGTTTTTCTGGACTTTTCTTTCCCATTTTGGAGATGGGTTTTAGTTGTGATCGGAATCTCGGTGTGAGGAGAACCGAATCGTGCTCATCGTCCGTCGCGATTTTAACTTAAGTGTAGCTTTCAACTGTCTTGATGTCACGTTTTTTCAATCTGGGAAGGAGTGTCGTGGCACGTTAGAATTGCGAGCTCGATGAAGACATGAGCTAGCTAAAAAAAGCCAAAATTTTTGCTAGGCAAAGAAAGGGAATTTCAGTGATACCCCGCAATTTCAGTTGCTAGCACATTGAATATGTCCTCTTTTAATTTAAAAATGCAGACTCAAAAACGCAAGAACAGAAGGAGACCGCGAAATTTTTTTACATACCTTTGAGTTGCTTGAAGAAGCATAGTGCAGCTATGGAAGATTCTGATAGTATTTTCCAAACAAAAGAAAAGAAGTGATATGGGGCATTATAATCAATATGCTTCTCTGAGTTGGCCAGGAAGGAGTTCCTTGCCCAATGAGAGAGAAGAAGCTTTTTTATAACATGGAGTAAAAATTATTCTGGATAGTTATCACGTGTAATGTACAAAAAAGCAAGCACATTAGCGGTCATAATGACATATGAAGGACTTCTTGCAGATTTTTTTGCTGTTCCTTCAAATTTTCCTGTGGATTTTCTGAGAAACTGGCTTCTTTATTGGCTGCAGGCTCCATCACTGTAGTGCTTACGACCTTCCTAGAGAATTGACTTAATTTGGGACATGAATCAGGCCAAATTCCATTGACTTGGGAGTTGTATGGCAAGGTAAAAAGCACTTGATCATAGATACGCACCGACAAACTCTCTAAACTTTGTGAACTTGTCATTACTGAGTAACTGTGAATGCTACATAGCTATAGTTTAATCTGACTAATAATTAAATTTCAGAACAAAGTGCCCACTTCCTCCTTCCTGGCTTTGTGTACTTTTGCCCTTTTGACCTCGATTCACGAATTTGTTGATTACTTCAGCTCCTCTTGCTATGTTTAGGCCTTGATAAAATTTATCGGTTGGTCCCGAGTTGACCCTGGAATCGGACCGAACCAATGGGTTCGGTCCCGTCCTCGGTGCCACCAACCCGGACCATGCTTACCCCTAGTTCTAAGCCCCCCTTTGCTTGTTTGTCTGCAGTTGACTCTTGGTGTCTGCACCGTGATTGAGCTTTGGTTTGGTCCTTTTGAAGGAGTTGCAGTGGAAACAAGATGATCTGTTCTTTGCGGTATCAGCTGAAACTGAGGTAAGATCACAAAAAGAAGAGCAAAAAAGAGAAGGGGTTTTAAATGATCTGTGATGTCTGTGAGTCCTGCCTTATTTTCTGGTAAATCTAAGCTCAGACATTTTGGGCAATTTTCCACTGAAGCCTGCCTTTCATAGATATAATTCAAGCACTGTGCTTGCTTAGCAAAACTTGAAGAAAAGTTTGGTTTTGGAGTTTTTTGGGCAATCCCCATTTTTCACATTTTTGGACCCAATCAATGGGTGGGAAATTTAGTAAGAACAAGCAAGTATATTCTTCATCAATGGAAGACAGCAATCCTAGATACCAGTCTGACCTGACGTCTTATGAAGCTGCCTATGGAGTTGACACGAGCTTGCAAGATTTTGAGAAGACCTTACATGACCAAGCTGATAGAGTAATTGGGACACTAGCAGCTGGTGCTGAGGCTCAATCCCTGACAATTGACAATCTAGAGAGGTGATTTCTAACCTTGATGACATGCACGGTATATCAGTTAAGATCATTATTGAATCCCAAGAAGACATAAGGAATGACGAAGAGCTGTTCGATTGAGTGTATTGTTACTTCGACTGTGTCCAAAAGATATTAGATTTCTATTTTTCCCTCGATGAATGCCTGAGTCAGGCCTATGGTAACCAGTGGGAGATTCAGCTTGCACTTACGGACTTTGAAGAAGAGAGAGGAGAGAATGTGGGAGGGAAGAAGTATGTCGAGACACTGCGGGAGCTCAAGAAATTCAAAGAAGCAGCCAACCCATTCACGGACAAGTTCTCCACTCTCCTTCACTCGGTGAATAAGCAGCAGGCAGAGATGTTGCAGAAGTCGCAGGCTTGTAAGAAGAAACTTGACAAAAAAAAAAATCAAATCTGCACGAGCTTGGAGAAGGGTGACCAATGCCATATTTGTGACTGCCTTTGTGGCCACTGTGATCTTCTCAGTCGTTGCAGTTGCGATCGGTGCACCGCCTGTTGTGATAGCTATAGCTACTGCTCTGACAGCTCCAATAGGGATAGTCGGCGAGTGGTGCAACTCTTGGTGGGAAAACTACTGAAGGAAACTTGGAAAAAAAAAGGGAGTTGATTAACTTAATAAATGCGGGAAGTGGAACCATGATCTTGATCAATGAGTTGGAGACGATTCGGTCGCTTGTGAGTAAGCTGGAAACTGAGATTGAGTCGATCGTGCAAAATGCCGACTTCGCTCTTGGAGAAGAACAGGAAGAAGCGGTGAAGCGTGGAATGTTGGAGATCAAGAAAAGGGTGGAAGATGTCATGGCAGCTATTGATGTTCTCTGTAAGCAAGCTGATAAGAGTAAGCGCAATATACAGTGGCCGAGGAAAGTGATAGTGCATAAGTTAAATAGATATTCCAGCCGTTAGTTCTTTTTTTATGCTTAGAAAGTTAACAGTCAATGCAGTTCACTGTCTTAGATGAACTTTATGTTGCAAAGATCTTCTCGGTTTTCTCCTTTTGGTCGAACTTGATCTGGTGAATGTGGCCTCAACCAATTCATACAAATATTAGGAGTATAGAGATTATGAAGCAGTTCTACATTGGTATGCTTCAAAATGCAGATTCATTTCTCTGGGAGAACTTTTTCCTGTTTGGCTTCATCCTGTTAATCTAGCTGATGCGATTGCTGATTTGTTTGTTTGAATCACTGAAAGAGAAAAATTGATTCAAGCGTTACACTAATGTGGTTTTCTAATTCCTTCTAAATATGACATATTAACAAAATTCTGTCATTCACCAGTAAATATATATATGGAGGGAAACCATTCACTGCGGAGTCTCACACCACATTCTGCTCATGAAGTGTCAAGCAATCTGAGGATGTCGAAATACTGGGGTTGCTGAGATGCATCTCTTGGCAATTAATTCATTGTGGAAAACCATCTACGTAGCAAAACTAGCATATTCTCCAATGACAGGATAGGTTGTATAGCTGTTGTAAAATCTCTTGGCTCTTTCCGGTTTAGTTATTCAAGTTTAACTATGAAGTCGCACAACCACTGCACAAAATATCTTATCCTTATTTTACTCTCATTGATCATGTTATTTATCAGTATATTTGGATGAAGGAAAATTAAGTGATTTGAGAGCCGAAAGGTACTTGATTGTCATCTCTCGATGAAGAAACGCTAGAGTAATTGTTTAGATTCTTCAGTGAAAGTATTAACTACAAAAAGATGTCAGAAATGCATGGACTGATTGTTCCTCTCGTTATCCGCTAAACCATGCATTCTATGAACTACAAGATTGCAAGGACGGAATGAAGTCAGTTGCATCTGCTATATTCATTCAGGATTTCCTACAATTTCATGGCTTAAAATGGAAAGAATTCCAGAGGCACCATAAAGTTCGGTAACCAAATGCCATGTCATTCAAGCTCAGCAGCATCACTCACAAAACACTGCTGGACAAAACACTGCTGGAGTGCGATGCGTTAGTAACAATTGAAAGATATAGAATTTCTTCCTCCGGGCGTCATATTGAACAAAACCCACACCAGCTGTTAACTATCATCTATCACATAGGTCATGCTGTTAAAACAGCTCTCTAATTGGATTATCTTTACATACTAAACGAGAACCGTAGAGAAGATAAATCAAAACAAGAAATGCCAAACTTCAGAAGTTCTGATAATCAGATGAAGATCTTGAGATTGACCTGCTCGTGAGACACAAATCCAACATGCAGTCATGCAATAGTCTCCCTCATTTCTGTATATGGTACTAGTTAAAGTATGGTACTTCAAACCACTCACTGACAAAAGAAACCTGCAAAAATGAACTAAAACCTTCATTCTCACAGCTACTTTCAACAGGTAGATGGCAGAATCACATAAAATGAATCACATTTTGCATTTGAGAGATACTAAACACAAGCATGAGCATCTGCTAACACTGAAGCAAGACCCGAATACCCATCAAATCAACAAAATTCATGACCCCAGACATGACGATTTGCTCTTTATTGTTCTTTCCTTTCCTCTCCGTCCACCTCATATTCATTGTCGTCATCGTCCTCATCATCATCCACATCCTTATCTGCATCCTCATCATCAAATATAGAACTACGAGGAAATCTGCTCAGTTCACGCTTCTCATCTTCTTCAGTAAGAAATTCCAGTCCATATTTTGTGTCTCGGTGCTTCACAAGAAGCCAGCGCAATAATCTATCTTCCCTATTCAAGTAATGCAGCTCTTTGTTCATCATTGGTGAAGCCATCATGGTCAACTGCATCATCTGACCCTGCATGATGCACAACAGAAACATAAAAGTGATATTAGTGTCTAGATCAAAGAAATCAACGTGAGAAAAATAGCAAGAGACCTAATATCCTCTTTCCTCCACAAGGTAAAACTTCAACCAACTAAATATCATCTTACTGCTTCATCAGGAAGAGTAGCAGATAGAGAGCCCATCCAAACAGTACATATTACTGCCAGGACAAGGGTAAATTACACTATACATCACTCAAATTTTAACTTTCAAATAGATCACTCAACTTTCAAGTTCAGCATATAGATCACTCAACTTTGGTTTTGTTCTCCATAAGGTCACTCTTTAGCCATTCAAAATCTCATTAGAAGTTTGACCTGGCATCATTGTAATATTGACACGGAAGGCACATGTGTCTTTATTAGACTTCCATTGTAGGTCAGTCAACTGTAGATAATTTTGCATTGCAACTCACTCAACTTTAGATAAATTTCATTTCAGTCACTAGACTTTAACACTGAACTCATACTGCAACCTCAAATTGATATCAAAATCAGATTAAAATTATCAAAACCAGCTGTCGAATCAGGTTTCCAATGAGTATTTCGCAGATCAATCACCAAAGTTATTCGATTGAAAGCAAAACCAAAGTGAATGAAAGTTTGAAAATGAATAGCCACTTTGAAAGTGAGTGAATAGTAGAGTGAACTCTGGTGTGATTTTCCTGCCAGACCAACATTGCAAAATTAAATCTTCCATCAATTGCTACAATAGCCGTTGATTAACTTAGATGAAAAAATGACCATGGTAATTATTAACAGCAATAAGCTAGGATGGTAACAGCATCAGTGCAAAACCGAACATACAACTCCAATCCAGTTGGGATTTCCTCATAAGCTAGTTAATATTTGTTCCAGCATATCTGCCTGTATAATTACCATCTCCTATGGCTTCCACTCCTAAAATAAGGCAAGGAGCCAGCCGAAGACATTATCACATTATGAGATTTTCTCATAAGCTAGGATAATTTTGCTCGACATATGTGCCAACATAATCAATTTCTCCTGCAGCTTGCTACTTCGAACATGAGGGAAAGAGCCAGCCAAATACATGGTCGCGTTAAGCATTCCAGTTGTGAAACCTAATAGATTCAGCATTTCTGCATCATCTTCTGTCATATTCTGTTACGTTATCTTGTTCTAGAGAGTGCTCTCCGTCATTGTGTCAAACCAGATAGCTCATTTGTAGCTTCCTAGTTACATAAACCAGGAATTTAAACAAAGAAGATGAATCAAATCTAATTGCATATCACAAGCACAACATGAATTGACAAGCCAACAAGAGAATTATCTGTAGATGGAAAGCTCAGAACAAGCAAGCAGAAGGGCACGGATTTCAACAGAAGAATCACCTGAAAGAATCGCCCATCAAGCTTCTTGATACCATAACCCAACTGGACCGTCCCGAATGATTTTACCTCAGTGACAACCCCATTTTTCTTATAGACGTCTCTTCCTATCCGAGCCACCATATCCATCAAAGCTTCCTTCTTGACATGGGGTTTCAGCAAAAGCACGCAGTCATACAGAGGCATCTTGTTCTCTTCCCCCCAAAAACCCCTCTTCAGCTGAACTTATCTTCTAGACTGTCAAGAAGAGTTATTCCATCAAATCAAACAAGTGGATGACCCGCACATCGCCATGGAACTGCAAGTACTACTAAATCTATAGCTATCACTACTAGAACGTGAAAAGATAAGTAATCAGACACTAGAGACCAGGTACTCTCGGATCAAGCCTGAAAAAAACAGGGTCCCTGAAAATATAATAATGTAATAGCGTGAGGTAAAATAATGAATGAAATGTCTATTGATCTAGGCATTTCATCGAACAGGTAGAATGGATTCTAACCGAATGAACTCGTATGCAAGAATACGATAACGATTCACTTCAGATAATAACTTTCGAACAAATCCCGAGCAGTCGAAGATTTCGTACAAGAAATCGTATACCCAAGTTGAACCTTTAAGAATTTCGACACGAACACTTCCAAGAAGTGGGAAATCGATCCGAAATGCGAAAAAAAAAAACCCAAATCAAATCAATGGAAAAATCGGGCAAAGTCCATTGGCTACGAATTATGAAGATACCGTTCAGAACGGCAACAGCTTCTTCATCTTTCAGATTATTAAGGCGTGTCATTCAATATCCCAAGCTCAACCCACCTAAACCGCAGAAATCGACAAGCCCACATCACAAATTCTCGAGAAAAGGACGCTCGAGAAATTTAAGGAATCCCAAGCGAAGGACCCGACTTACAAAGAGAGAGGGAGGACCGAGTGCAAGCTTTGCGAATCAACCACCGAGTCGAACGAATATACTCGGCCTCGGCCAGTCGACGGAGCTCGACGCTACCAACCAACGAGGGAGCAAGAAGGCGGCGGGGGAGACGGAGAAGCTCTGGAGGCAGCGGAGAGGCGGCGGAGGAGGAGGACGACGACGAACTATGGAGGCGGAGAGGCGGCGGCGGAGGAAGGGGAACCCTGGTAGAGGCGGAGAGATGAGGGGCAAGCGAGGCCCAACGATTGAGTTGTTTTTTAACCCTAAATTTTGGTAATAATTATATTGAGTAAGACTAAAAAAAAAGAGAGAGAGAAATTTATGGAAGTTTAATGTTCAATCATAATGTGATAAAAAATATCAAGACCATTTAGGTGTCAAAAATGAAAACGTAGAATCTCAAGTCTTTTGTATTAGTTAAGGAGTAGGATCAATTTTAACTACTAAATGAGATAAAAGATATAAAGGGAATCATAAAAAGTTATATTCAGCTGATATAATTTTTTGGACTTGTTATATGATATGTCGGATTGAGTTGTGGTAAAATCTCGAAGTTATGGAAGATTCAATGTATTATGTTTACCATGGTTATGAAGTATTTAAAAGCTAATCCATAAAATTTAAAAAATTATAACAAGAAAGATTAATTTAAAAGATTTTGATTAGCTTGAATTCAACATAGAAGTATTAGCTTGAGGACGTGGGGTACTATATCCTACTCGCCTCTTCATGCTCCATGGATGTTCTAGTATGATAAGAAAAGTGAGAAAATCAAATTTATCGATTATTTATTTTGCAAAAATAAATAATTTAAAAAATATTTTCTATATTACGAGCCTCTCATATGAGAATATTTTTGAGATCTGACGAATTTAGGAATGATGCCAAAAGTAAACTAATGGTTCTAAAATCACTTGAGTTCTCTTGAACTCTTATTTCGATTGACATTGGGAAATTACAATTGAAATAGATAAATTTAAGTCCAACTTAAACAGAGTTGTGCACTAGCCTATTAAGACTAATTAGGAGCCAAACGAGGCATGGGATGACACGTCACTCCTCAATAACATATATCAAGACGGTAACCTCCATAAGCTAAGTTCGAGTTAAGTCCAATTTCTTGTTCAAGAGATCAATCTACCTAAACCTAAGCTAAATCAAAGGTACTCAATAAAATCTCTAAACTAAAGATTTTGTTATTCAACCGAAACTAAGCCATATCTATTACTAAGATTTACCAACCTAATCAAGACCTGCTTCTAAGGTACTTTCTAATTTCTTCAATTTTTTCAATAATTACGAAAATGGGGACTCAGGCTGGGCCCTTGGGCCAAGTTTAAATGGAGGTATCACTGGCTCGGGCCTTTATGTCCGGCCCCCTTCAAAACGAGACCAGACGAAGCCCAATCCACCACATCAAATTAAACCCAGAACTCATCTAAATCGAATTATGACCCCAATTCAGCCCCATTGTTTTCATTCTTTTTCCCCTTTTTTCTTTCTTTTCTCCTATTTTTTACTATCGTGAGTAGTCCATCGTCTTCTTTATAATATGGAGAAAGCCCAAAACACCATCAAGTATCCACCTTCCAAGCCATCAGCACTAATCCACCTATACCCATTATCAAACCCTTCACCATCGAGCAGACCAAATGCTTTCAGATTCAAGTTTAATGACAATGAAATATAACCAGAATTGAACCATTGCGCTAAGAAAATGATTAGCATACATCCACGCATTTTTAGATTGAACAAAAATATGATCTATTTTGTGTGTGTCTATGTTGACACCTAAATTTTGGCGGCCCATTTATTTATTCAGTGCATAGAAAATTAAAGGTTAATTTTATCCCTAAAAAAAATTGCATAACATATAGTTTAGAAGCATTTCACATTATTCTTTTATCACTTTTGCATTTGATCAGCGGCGGATGAGCTTCACCTTTACGAGTTGACAATTCGGTATTTTCGAAAGTATTCATATTATTCTTCCAATATTCGGTAATTATTTCATATATTCACATTAGGCGATATATTACGAAAGATTGGAAGCTTAAGCATGAAATATCAAGAAGAATATCACACGTGGGGATATTTTGAGCGATATATTCTATGTCTCAAGACAAGAAATATTTCATAATCAAAGGAGATTTCGTGCGTGAGCTGAGAAAGGAAGTGAAATAATCCACGAAAATCAAAGTTATTCACCTATATAAGAGCCGCGTACGGAGAAGATAAAAGGGAGGCCACAGATATTGATACATACGGCCACATTGAGGGTTTTCTTCATCTCGATTGCTCGGCAAAAAGAAACGGAAGCCAAAAAGAGAAAAAATTCCCCTTTCGTTTTTAGGGTTTTGTAAGAGTCAAAGGGTCTTGCTTTTGCTGAAAAAGTAAAAAAGTGCATCAAGAACAGTGACAGGGGAGAGAGAGAGACGTGCAGCAGAGCAGGAAAGAGGAAAAAATTAAAAAAGAAAAGAGAAGAAGAACAGGTCTTCTTCTTCGCTGCTTCTGCTCGACCCCCCGGCGTATGCGAGCTCCTCCGCCGCTGCTGCTCGATACCCCGCGCCGGCCTCCGCGCCAGCACCGACACCGCGCCGGCATCACCACCGCGCCTCCACCTGCAGGACCCACGAGCTCAGCGCCTCCACCTTGAGCCCGTCCGTTCGCAACCCCCCCTGCAACACCTTCTTCCGCTCGAGCGACGAAGTCGTGAGCACCTGCAACAGTCCGAGCGTCCCCTCGCCTGAACGACCACCAGGAGCTCGCCATGGCCACCATCACTCCGGGATCCCTTTTGGTGTCCATGCGTTACCCCACGAGCAACATCACCCCAGGCGACCATAATTGGAGAAATTGCAAACGTTGATTGTTGGATTTAGCATGGCCTGGTCCAAGTAAAAGGCAAGTTTCAAACGGAGGTTTTTGGTCTTGATCTTCGCGGCTTGGGTGGCAAATTCGTTAAGTAAAAATCTGGTAAGAAAAAGGGGATGTTCAAGCGGTAAGATTTGTTCTTTTCATCATTCAGACCGGTTAAGAGCTTGAATAAAATATACACGCAAAGAGGCCTACACGGGAATAAGTTTTCTCGTTGCCATCGTTTTTCCATAATCTCTTGCCGCCGCACCTCGAAGTTTTGTTTTGCAGATTTCTCAGGCCATGAGCAGCACTGTCCTTCGGCAAGTTGGTCCGTCGAATCATCACATCGCAGCCTACCCAAGACATCCGTCGTCCAGCATTGACACGTCTTCAGTCCATCAATACCAAGAGGACGAGTTCTGGCAGCTTATCCATCCTCACGGTCAAAGAAAAAGTTTAATATTGCAGGTCATCCAAGTGTGTCCCTTGACCACCGAACCAAGGATTTGCTGGTGATCTCCGTTCCATCGCCGCAAGTTGTCCTTTGAGTACCATCTTACGGACTCGAGACCAAGCACTCTTTCTCCACGTTGCTGCCCTTGGTCGAAACCCATCCTTGCTTAACCGAGCACCGCCACACACTGCCGGTCATCCATTGAGCGGATTCCGGTGAGTTCAAATTTGGCAATATTATTTGCGAAATTAGGTAATTATCTTATCTAAATTTGATTTGGATATTTTATTGCCTAATACATGCTTTTCAATATCTTACGTGCATATTTGAATTATGGACGTACTTCCGGTTAGGATTTATTGCCTAATTCGCAACCGCACACGGATTTTTATTCTATCTATAAGGCTTTAGATAGAATAATTATTCACGCGGAGTAAAATTGATATCTTGATCTTTAAGGCTTAAGATCAATTTATCGATTTTATTAGCGAAATAATCAATTTTGATTTAGATATTGTTTCTGATTCGGGCGATGTGTGATATCTTTGATAATTCGAATGATTTTGTGTTCATCTTTTAATTGTTTTATCTATCCCGAAAATACAAAAAAAAGATTGCATTTGCATATCATGTAGATTATATTTGATTTCCTATATAGAATTGCATGATAGAATAGTTAGGTACATTTTTAATTATGTTAGAATGCATGTTTAGATGATATCTAGGTTAGATAATATCTTGGAATTAAATTGCATGTCAATGATAAATTTCTAAGTTAAGATAGGATTCAGATTAGTCCATTTCCTAACTTAAAATAGATAATATCTCACTTTAGTTAGATTTTTATTGTTAGTTATTTTAATTACGAATTTTTATTTAAAAAATACAAAAAAATCATGCGCATGTCATATAGGATTAGATTAATGAAATGCACGTCATTTAATAATTCTTGCTAGGTCCATTTAATTAGAAATTGCATGTCATTAGAATTAGGTCATTTAGTTAATATTGCATTGCATATTGCATGATTTTCATTAATTAAGTGAAAACAAAAAAGAGAAATTGCGTGTTAATTAGAAACCATATCTAGGGTTGTTGATGTGGATTTCGAATTAACACCGCATCTTTTCGTTGCTTTGAGGTAAGTTTTGCATTATTTAATTGATTTCTTGGATGTTAAATTGGTGGTTTGCGCACTCGCATGATCGCCTCACATGTTAGGGAAATAAATTTAAAACTCGCTTACCAAACATTTTCAAAATAAAAGAAAAGGTACCGAAAGGGCGTTAGAAAAATCTAGCGTAATCAAGTCCCCGAACTCACAAATCTCTCGTTCGTAGGAGTAAAATAATTCTCCCGTTATTTTACTTGGGTTTCTAATCGACCCACCAAAAATAGATTAGTGGCGACTCCTAATTAAATCAATTGCATGTTAAGAACTTGAACTGAAAGTCGCGAATTGGTATGGGCTTGGGAGAGCCCGAGTTAAGTCTAGGCTTAACAATCCATTAGCCAAACCCTAGGTGGTTCACACCCCCCGAAAAATTGGTCGCGACAGCTTGGCGACTCCACTGGGGACTTGAGTTAAAACTCTTAGTGGACTTAGGCCAATTTTTCTTTTCTTTTGAAAAATGTTTTTGTTTGGCAGCAAGGATTCCAGGTACGTCCCTAACATTTAGGTGTTAAATGTTCTTGCAGATTGGGAGGTATAGGGGGAGTAGTGATTGCTAACCCTTGTCTTGCAGGTTGGAGTTGAGAATAAATGTTTTTTTCGAGTTATTGAAGTGCTGCTTGATATAAACTGCTATGCATGCCTTGCATTTTGCACTACACTATTGCACACACAACCTGCCGCCGGACCTGGGCCGCATTAGGACATTTAGGATGGTATTGAGTTGGATACGACTTCGACCGCGAGGCCGCGTAGTAGAGGTTGCCCAACTCAATCCCGAAAGTTTTTCTTGGTGTTAAGAATGTTTACCTTTGCCCGCGAGGCTGCGTCGCATTGGGGTATCATTCTTAACTGAGCCGGAGTTAGGAGGACTTGACTTAGTATGCGAGGCTGCAACTAAGTCATCCCACCCTTTTAACTCCACCTTGTTTAGCCTTTCTAGTTAGAAATCGAACCTCACACTTCATGCGCTTGTCTATGTGATTACCGTCGTTTTACCTTGGTGAAGTAAGTCTTCTTTCTTATACCATGCAATTTATTTTGTAATGTTTTTGGTCGGTCCATGACAATTTAGGTCAATCATTAATTTAACTTCTTTGTCAATTAGAGATGAAATGAGGAAATTGCCATGCAATAAATCATTTGGATGCAATAAATCATTTGGAAAATAAAAAAAAAAAAAAACTTTGGAGAATTTGTTTTCAATTCATGTTTAGAAAATTTGATCTTTCTAAGGTATCCACTTTTCTAACTCTCTTTAGGAAATTGTCTTCTTGTAAGAACTCTTCATAAAAAAGAAAAAAAATCGATTAGATCATTGTCATGGATTGACTCTCCATTTACACCTCATGCTTACATGTTCCCGTACATCTCCATTAGGTGATTATGGAGCGATCTCGCTCACCCATCCGTACACGGCCGAGGGCTAAAATGGCAAAAGGGCTGTGATGACATAGGTACTCTATCTTCAATGAGAAACTGCAACTCAAAGAAGAAAGCCAAAAGAACTTTTGAATTGTCTTATTTTCCTGAGGTAGCTGAATTTGATGCCACCATGAAGAGGCTAGTGACTTATCTAGAAGGAATAATCTCTGACCTAGAGGATTTGCATCACAAGATCAAGGAGGGTGAAGAACTCAAGTACACATGATTCATGGCCCTAAGTTGTTCCATTTAATTAGGGGCATGCACATTCCATTGCGTGGGAATTTTTAATTCTTTTTAGGGATTGATTTCAATTTCTTCTGCGCTTGAACATCACATTCCAATAAATGTAGTTCGATTGATGAATATCAATAAAATTACAAGTTTTGTTTTGAGGACATGATGGGGTACACCAAACCAGCCCGGTGACGATATCCAACAATGAAAAAAGATATCATCCATGGAGAAATTCTGAAGATTGGGCTTCTTCATGCTTCCTCATAAAAAAAAAAAAAAATTTATTTTTGAAACCATTTCAAAAGCACGCATTAGGTTACCCTTGTTTGTTTTTCTAACTTATTTACTTCATGTCTCGAGAGAATAACAGAGAGGCGTTTGAAAATAACGCGTCAATTTCCAATGATAGTGGGCCCATTGATTTGGGAACATACCTCCAAAGGAAAAGTAGATGTGGGGGGCAAAGGATCATTTCCTAGCTGATCTTGATGACATCTCCCAAGAGTAAAGAAGACATTAAGCACTACTTATCCTCTTACTTGTCCTGAACAATTTCCTTGCACATCAATAAGAAACCGAGGGCAAGTCAAAAGGAGATCATCTAGATTCCAAAGTGTGATGTGTGACACATCTCATTACAATTTGTGTGAGATGTTATTCTCGAAAGCCAAATGAAGTTTCTCATTTCCGTGAGAAAATGATGAAACAAGTCAAAAGAAGATCATTTGTCTTGAATGAAATGGATACATTGCGTTCATGAATATAATTAATTTCGGAATTGACACTTTTGTTCTTTTCCTTGCAGATGATGAATTGGGGCACTACAGATTCTAGTAGTGACATGGCTGAGACAAAATCTCGATTCGAGCCAAAATGGTTGTGCAATTTGAATTTACTTTGAGTTGCATAGTATCCTATTCATGCACGTTCTCTTGTGCAGGGGCAAAAGCAAGAACAAAGTATTCATCAAATCAAAAAGCGGATTTTCACTTTTGATTGATAGAGACAATCCAAGGACATCCATTGCTGAGACAATCCCTTCGTGGGACAATTCCTTGAATGAATGCTTAAAACCATGTTTTGAGTGCAATAAATTGTTTGTTTTGAAGTCACAAACACTTTTCATGCTTAAAGTTGCTGGACTCTTTTGAAAAGAGAATTTTCATATTGATTTAGCTCACCAATTTCATGTGGCGATTTGTCAAGATAGACAATTTAATGGAGTGACATCAATGCTTAAGAATGCTGAATGCGACGTGTCAGTATGATGAAAGGCAAGCCTTATCCTATACACAGTCCCTTACTTATACACTTGTGAGATGAGTGTAGGAAGTTCCATATCTACAAGGTAAAGGGTTCTCTCGCAAAAGGTACGATAACCGAAATGATGAGGGGCAATTTATTTCTCTATCCCAAACACTACAGGTGATCCATTGCTTAACCACTTTGAGCCTTATACACTTGTGGATATTTTTTTCAAATTATTCCTGTCAAGAACCACCCCACGTCGGGGCAAATTGGAGGGTAAGACAGTACCATAAGGTGAAGAAAATGGATTGAAATTTTCTTGCTCCCACTTGCATCAATCTTCTAGTCATGCTATTACATTGAATTCATGTGGTAATTTAAGTGCCTTAGAATGACGAAGAGCAGTTCTTTCTCTATCGTACACACTTTTTATCCATTGCATAGCCCATTTGAGCTTATGGATTCATTTCACATTAAACCCAGTTGGTGATCATCCCCCACACTGGGGCAAGGCAAAAGGCAGATGAAGACTCTTGAAAAGTTCGAGTGTCATTATTTTACGCATGCATAGAAATTAAAATAAAATTAAGGGGCATGAAAAAGCAGTGTGCCTGGTAAAAGCAAGGCCAATGCCCATGAAAAAAAAGTGAAAAAAAAAATGAATAAGAACTAGGGGCATGAAAAAGCGGTGTGCCTGGTAAAAGCAAGGCCAATGCCCATAGATGAAAAAAGAGAGTCAAGATAAGGTGACTCTCAATTGCAAGAATTGAATCTTGATGGAGCAATACTCAAAGAACTCAAAAGTTGAGTTTTTACAATCAATGGGACACTTCATGAAGACAATCCTTGATGGTGAAAAAGAAAACTGGTGGCAATGCCAGGATGATCACCAACTCTCATCCTTTACACATCTTTGAGCCTAATGATCCTTTCATTTCTCAACCCATTATGTCCCTTGTAAAGTCTCTTCTAATTAGGGCACTTGAATTAGCGTATGGATTCACATGTCATAAGCATCGCTCGAAGAAGTACGAGCAAGATTATTTCTTTCTCATTTTGCAGGGTTCTTGACTTGTAAACCCGGAGATGATTAAAGAGTTGTTCTTTCAATAGCCTTGACTCAAAGAGTCCCTTTGTTAAACCGTTGACCAAACCCACATTACGGTCCCTATTAAAGACCTCTCAGATTGGTAAGGTCGTACCGCTTGCGAGAATACTCGGACCCTTGATGACAGCGAGATGGAGTGATTCTCATAAAATAGCCTCTAAATGAGAGTGAGTGAAAGTCCTTTCTAACTGAAGGTCTCTCATTTGGTATTCTTAGGAAATCCATGTCATGAGTGAAGATTGTCTTGAATGATAATTCTCTCCAGTGGAAATTTGGGTGATGCAAAGGTTATTATGCATGAACCCCGATTGAATTGATAAAAACTTCAATGAATTTTGAAGTGTGCATTCCAGAATAGTCTTAATTGCTTATTTCTTTGGTAAATGCATTTTTGTTCTAAATCATGTCTGACAGGTAATTCAAGTTCCTATCAAAATGTTTCATGATATTAAGAGATGAGAAACCTCCACCATGAGGTAAAAGACCTCCACAGGATATCTAAATTCCAAAAGACATATCCCCAAGAATCAGAGATATCAACTGGTAAGTATATCTCTACCATACTCTAAAATACTTGTCATTGTGCGGTATTCTCTCTCAAGTGCATCGACACTTGACTTGGTCAAGCTGTCCGGTTATATCGACCAGCGTGCTTTTGTAGCCCAGAGTCCTTTACACCGACACTCAATGGAGTTGTCCCCCAAAGATTTTTCCTCTAGATTCAATCCGATTAAGGCGACCGAAGAATGGTTCGGGTCCTGGTCGGATGATTTCTGTCGCAAGGTTGGGCGACCGAAGAATGGTTCGGGTCCTAGCCAAGCAAAACCTCAGTCTAGGCGACCGTAGAATGGTACGAGTCCTAGAAAACATTTATTGCTCTAACAGGCGACCGTAGAATGGTACGGGTCCTGGAAAAGCAATTTCCTCATTCAGGCGACCGTAGAATGGTACGGGTCCTGGAAAAATAATTTTCTTCGTCGAGGCGACCGTAGAATGGTACGGGTCCTTGACAACACTTATTCCTTATTCAGGCGACCGTAGAATGGTACGGGTCCCGGAAAATGAATCCCCGTTTAGGCGACCGTAAATGGTACGGGTCCTAGACAAAACCTTTCGCCGTCTTCGGGCGACCGTAGAATGGTACGGGTCCCGGGAAAGCGATTCCTTACAAAACCTTTCGCCGTATTGGGCGACCGTAGAATGGTACGGGTCTGAGAAAGCAGCTTCTTTCTGCCATACTGGGCGACCGTAGAATGGTACGGGTCCTAGAAAAGCAGCGTCTTCACAAAGTCATGTTACTGTTCTAGGCGACCGTAAAATGATACGGGTCTTGGACAAGTAACACCCACTACCTCGAATTACTCTATCCTCCTCGAAGGTAAGTTATTCCAGGTAGGTTCATTTATCATTTGCATTAGCATTTCCATGCATCATATAAGTTGTATTAAAAAATGGAATTCATTTTCCAACAAAAAATCATTCAGTGCATGCATGATCAAAATTTAGGTCTCAATTTGTCTTTGAAGGCAACCTCTTCGAGCTCACCTTCAAAGAGGGCGGCTGTTGACACCTAAATTTTGGCGGCCCATTTATTTATTCAGTGCATAGAAAATTAAAGGTTAATTTTATCCCTAAAAAAAAATTGCATAACATATAGTTTAGAAGCATTTCACATTATTCTTTTATCACTTTTGCATTTGATCAGCGGCGGATGAGCTTCACCTTTACGAGTTGACAATTCGGTATTTTCAGAAAGTATTCATATTATTCTTCCAATATTCGGTAATTATTTCATATATTCACATTAGGCGATATATTACAGAAGATTGGAAGCTTAAGCATGAAATATCAAGAAGAATATCACACGTGGGGATATTTTGAGCGATATATTCTATGTCTCAAGACAAGAAATATTTCATAATCAAAGGAGATTTCGTGCGTGAGCTGAGAAAGGAAGTGAAATAATCCACGAAAATCAAAGTTATTCACCTATATAAGAGCCGCGTACGGAGAAGATAAAAGGGAGGCCACGAGATATTGATACATACGGCCACATTGAGGGTTTTCTTCATCTCGATTGCTCGGCAAAAAGAAACGGAAGCCAAAAAGAGAAAAAAATTCCCCTTTCGTTTTTAGGGTTTTGTAAGAGTCAAAGGGTCTTGCTTTTGCTGAAAAAGTAAAAAAGTGCATCAAGAACAGTGACGGGGGAGAGAGAGACGTGCAGCGGAGCAGGGGAAAGAGGAAAAAATTAAAAAGAAAAGAGAAGAAGAACAGGTCTTCTTCTTCGCCGCTACTCTCGACCCCCGGCGTATGCGAGCTCCTCCGCCGCTGCTGCTCGATACCCCGCGCCGGCCTCCGCGCCAGACCGACACCGCGCCGGCATCACCACCGCGCCTCCACCTGCGGGACCCACGAGCTCGCGCCTCCACCTTGAGCCCGTCCGTTCGCAACCCCCACGCAACACCTTCTTCCGCTCGAGCGACGAAGTCGTGAGCACCCTGCAACGATCCGAGCGTCCCCTCGCCCGAACGACCACCGGGGAGCTCGCCATGGCCACCATCACTCCGGGATCCCTTTTGGTGTCCATGCGTTACCCCACGAGCAACATCACCCCGGGCGACCATAATTGGAGAAATTGCAAACGTTGATTGTTGGATTTAGCATGGCCTGGTCCAAGTAAAAGGCAAGTTTCAAACGGAGGTTTTTGGTCTTGATCTTCGCGGCTTGGGTGGCAAATTCGTTAAGTAAAAATCTGGTAAGAAAAAGGGGATGTTCAAGCGGTAAGATTTGTTCTTTTCATCATTCAGACCGGTTAAGAGCTTGAATAAAATATACACGCAAAGAGGCCTACACGGGAATAAGTTTTCTCGTTGCCATCGTTTTCCATAATCTCTTGCCGCCGCACCTCGAAGTTTTGTTTTGCAGATTTCTCGGGCCATGAGCAGCACTCCTTCGGCAAGTTGGTCCGTCGAATCATCACATCGCAGCCTACCCAAGACATCCGTCGTCCAAGCATTGACACGTCTTCAGTCCATCAATACCAAGAGGACGAGTTACGCGGCTTATCCATCCTCACGGTCAAAGAAAAGTTTAATATTGCAGGTCATCCAAGTGTGTCCCTTGACCACCGAACCAAGGATTTGCTGGTGATCTCCGTTCCATCGCCGCAAGTTGTCCTTTGAGTACCATCTTACGGACTCGAGACCAAGCACTCTTTCTCCACGTTGCTGCCCTTGGTCGAAACCCATCCTTGCTTAACCGAGCACCGCCACACACCGCCGGTCATCCATTGAGCGGATTCCGGTGAGTTCAAATTTGGCAATATTATTTGCGAAATTAGGTAATTATCTTATCTAAATTTGATTTGGATATTTTATTGCCTAATACATGCTTTTCAATATCTTACGTGCATATTTGAATTATGGACGTACTTCCGGTTAGGATTTATTGCCTAATTCGCAACCGCACACGGATTTTTATTCTATCTATAAGGCTTTAGATAGAATAATTATTCACGCGGGAGTAAAATTGATATCTTGATCTTTAAGGCTTAAGATCAATTTATCGATTTTATTAGCGAAATAATCAATTTTGATTTAGATATTGTTTCCTGATTCGGGCGATGTGTGATATCTTTGATAATTCTGAATGATTTTGTGTTCATCTTTTAATTGTTTTATCTATCCCGAAAATACAAAAAAAAGATTGCATTTGCATATCATGTAGATTATATTTGATTTCCTATATAGAATTGCATGATAGAATAGTTAGGTACATTTTTAATTATGTTAGAATGCATGTTTAGATGATATCTAGGTTAGATAATATCTTGGAATTAAATTGCATGTCAATGATAAATTTCTAAGTTAAGATAGGATTCAGATTAGTCCATTTCCTAACTTAAAATAGATAATATCTCACTTTAGTTAGATTTTTATTGTTAGTTATTTTAATTACGAATTTTTATTTAAAAAATACAAAAAAATCATGCGCATGTCATATAGGATTAGATTAATGAAATGCACGTCATTTAATAATTCTTGCTAGGTCCATTTAATTAGAAATTGCATGTCATTAGAATTAGGTCATTTAGTTAATATTGCATTGCATATTGCATGATTTTCATTAATTAAGTGAAAACAAAAAGAGAAATTGCGTGTTAATTAGAAACCATATCTAGGGTTGTTGATGTGGATTTCGAATTAACACTGCAGATGCTTTTCGTTGCTTTGAGGTAAGTTTTGCATTATTTAATTGATTTCTTGGATGTTAAATTGGTGGTTTGCGCACTCGCATGATCGCCTCACATGTTAGGAAATAAATTTAAAACGCTTGCCAAACATTTTTCAAAATAAAAGAAAAGGTACCGAAAGGGCGTTAGAAAAATCTAGCGTAATCAAGTCCCCGAACTCACAAATCTCTGGTTCGTAGGAGTAAAATAATTCTCCCGTTATTTTACTTGGGTTTCTAATCGACCCACCAAAAATAGATTAGTGGCGACTCCTAATTAAATCAATTGCATGTTAAGAACTTGAACTGAAAGTCGCGAATTGGTATGGGCTTGGGAGAGCCCGAGTTAAGTCTAGGCTTAACAATCCATTAGCCAAACCCTAGGTGGTTCACACCCCGAAAAAATTGGTCGCGACAGTCTAAGAGGCATATTATTGAACAGTTTGCATGCATGGAATGCAGGACAGACCTAAGTGTTATTAAACCAAGCTTGAGGGCCAAATCTACACGAAATCAATCAAGAACAAGTGCAATTAGTGACACAAACTTGAATATAATTGATTTGGCCTTAATGTAAAATATGCCATCACGGGTTTCTTCCCCAGCAAAATCGGGTTTTATAGAGAGGGATAAATTTTACCTAGTCACTTGAGTGTGAAGAGGTTGTAATCACAGGTAACTAGGTCCAGGCTGGAAGCTTCAAGGATCGTTGAATGCTGAGATCTGGTCTAACAGGATAATGGTGCTTGCAATTCGAGCTCTTCTCCTTTTTCCGACTATAAAACATGGAATGTGAAAGAAGTAATTATTTTCTCAAATAATCAATAATGAATTGATCGGGTTATATATATATATGTCCTTAATCCTACTCATATATTTAGGAAATTATTCTACCCTTATTACTCACTATATTTTTCAATTCTCGCCCTCAAGTTGGGATGAAGATATCAAATAATCTCAATTTGTCACATAAGAAGCTCACTCTATTTGCCTGTAGAGATTTAGTAAAGATGTCTGATGTCTGCAAGCTGATCCTCAGTCTTTGTGTGTTGAAGAATAATCTCCCCCTTTTGAATTTTCTCTTGTACAAATTGACAATCAACTTCAATGTGCTTAGTTTGCTCATGGAAGACAAGATTAGATGTAATATGAATAACATATTGATTATCACAATAAAGCATTAATGGACTCGATGGTGACATTCCGATCTCTATAAGTAACATCCTTAACCATAATAATTCACTTGTTACATATGCCATAGCACGATATTCAGCTTTGACGCTTGATCAAGAACCCACATACTATTTCTTGCTCTTCCACGTAACTAAATTACTTCCAAGAAACACACAATAGCCCAAAGTAGATCTTTTTCCATAGGACATCCAACCTAGTTGGGATCAGAAAAGCCTGTAGTGTTCAAATATCCATAATTCTTAAACTATAGTCCTTTACTTGATGCTCCATTCAAATATTTGATGATTCAAAGCATAGCATCCCAATGAGTGGTACGAGGAGAACTCATGAATTGAGATACTACACTAATAGCAAAGGATATATCAAGTCTTGTGACGATAAGATAGATAAACTTACCAACCGATCTCCTATACCTCGCGGGATCGTTTAATAGTTCTCTATGTTCCACATCAAGTTTTACATTTTGCTCCAAGAAGTCCAACCTCATTGAGAATATCAAGAGCATACTACTTCAACACCAAGAAAATATCGAAGATGTCCCAAATCTTCAGTACTAAATTTCTTATGTAGAAATTGCTCAAGTTTTTGAATGCCACTTGAATCACTACTTGTAATTATAATATCATCCACACATACAACTAGAATGATACAACCGGCTGAAGAAATAGAGCTCAATTTGAATGATCTACTTGACACCGTTTTAATCCGAATTTGATTACCACATCACTAAATCTATCAAACCAAACACGAGGAGATTGTTTGAGTTTGTACAAAGTCTTGTGTAAACAACATACCGCATTCTCCCCCAAGCATCAAACTTAGGTGGTTGCTCTATGTAAACCTTCTCAACCAGATCACCATGTAAAAAGGCATTCTTCATATCTAATTGATGAAGTAGCCATCCAAACTGTGCAACCAATGAAATAAAGATATGAACAAATGGAATTTGGCCACTAGAGAAAATGTGTCGTCATAGTTGACACCATAATTCTAAGTATACCCTTTTGCAGCCAACTATGCTTTTAGTCAATCAAAAGTACCATCTAGGTAAACCTTAATAGTGAAAACCCAATGACAAACAATAAGTTTCTTATCGGTAGGTAATGAAGTAAGCTGCTTAGTTCGATTCTCAATTAATGGCCGCATTTCATCTTCCATGGCACGATGCCAACCTGGATGAGCAAGAGCTTCAACAAAACTATTAGGCACAAAAACATAAGACAATGACGAGACAAAGGTAGAGAACGTAGGATAGAAAATTAGAAATAGGATAACGCGTTAGAACACAATCAGAAAGACCAACGTAAGGAGCATAGTGATCTACAATACAACCAACATAGGAACGTGTACCTTTTTGATAAGTAATAGGTGGATTAGAATCAGAGGTTGGTAATGTAATTGATGGGAGGATAGATGAATCAGGCACTGATGGAGACTGTATGAGCACAGTTGGAACGGTACTACATCGATGATAGGTGTGTTCGGCAAATGGAAATTCTATAGATGTAGTTAGGGATGGGGAAAGCAGCGGAAGTGTCAGTAGAACACCACCATCTTGTTGGCATTGCTGGTGAAGAAAAATATGGTTGATCTTCAAAGAATGTCACATCTGCAGACATGAACATACAATGGCAGGTAGGACTGCAACATTTGTATCCCTTCTAAGTCCGAAAGCATCCAACAAAGACACACTTTTCAATACAAGGATTTAACTTATCAAGACTTGGAGTAAAATAATGCACAATATAGACACATCCAAAGACATAAAGAGGTAAAGAAAAGAGAGGGCGATTTAAATGCAACATAGCGAACGGTGACTTCCCTTGAAGAATAGAGGTTTGAAGCCTATTAATCAAATAACATGTTGTAAGAATAGCATGACCCCAAATATTTTTAGGTAGATGCATATGAAACATGAGGCAACGGGCAACATCAAGAAGATGCTAATTCTTACGTTATGCTACACCATTTTACTATGGAGTGTATGAGTAGAAAGTTTGATGGATAATACCATGAGACTCAAGGGGAATGGTTGGAAACCAGAAGTTGCACTTAGATATTCTCTAGCATTATTTGACCGTAACATTTGACAGAGATATTATATTGATTCAACACTTCAAAATAGAATAATTGAAAGTAAAGAAAAATCTCCATATGATCTTTTATTAAGAATAACCAAGTCATTCGGGAAAATTCACCACGGATGTAATAAAATATCTGAATCCTGAGACATCAAACACATGACATGAATTTCATACATCTGAGTGAGCTAGCTCAAATGGATTAGAAACACAACTCTAAATGTGGGAAGGAAAAGAGGCTTTATGATGTTTATCAAACTAACAAGCTTCACATTGAAAAGAACTCTCATACGCTGACTCACGAAATAGACGCCAAAGTATGTTTGGTGGTGGATGGCCAGTACGGCAATGCATCTAATATAAATCACTAGATGTATGCTTCACAGTTCCGATAGCTAGCACCTTCTTGTCAAGATAGTACATGCTATTTGATTCATGTCCCCTACTAATCATTTGTCTAGTTCTCGAATCCTGAAAGACGCAATGAGAAGAAGAAAATATTATAGAACAATTGAGTTCTTTAGTTAACAAGCTAACATAAATCAAATTATAAGGAGATCTTGACAAGTGAAGAACGGAGGACAAAGAAAGAGAGGGACTCAAATGAGCAACTCTCATACCAGTAACCTGAGATCGAGAGCCATTTGCTAGTGTAATTGAGTTTCATAATAAAGGAGATGTGGAGTGAAAGTAAGACAGTAGTTTAGAGTTACCAGCCATATGATTGGTAGCTCCATAATCTATAACCCATGAGTCAGACGTTGTAGACAACAAACAAGATGAATTACCTTTGAAGGTTTGTGTCAAAGTTGCAGTAGGAACTAAAGATCCTATCACTTGTTGAGAGTGAAGCAATGCATCATATTCAATATGTGTCAATGTAATTAAATCTCCTGAATTCTATAAAGGAGTTGAGCTTAATGGAGCTGTTAAGGGAGGAATAGGAGAATTCTCAATTTCTACATATGCAGCAAATATGCAGCAAGAGGTGGTCTAAACTCTGGGTGAAGCGTATAACAATGAGCTTCTATATGTCCAACTTTTTAACAATGATGGCAATAGCATGAGCCACAATCATTCTTAGAACTAATGATACCACGACTACCAACTCTTCCATTACGACCACCACGACCTCCACTATGAACAAAATTGTGTCCACAATTGCAACCTCCGCATCCACTAGGATCATAGGAAAGCATAACACTCATCTCTACATTCAACGGGGTGGAAGTCTTCTCAGTACTTGTAGAACAAAGAGCTTGTGAGAAGACTTCATCCACTGTAGAAAGAGAAATCTAAGATGTAATATGTTGACGAAGAGATGAATACTCAAGCCCTAATGACTTGAGATATAATATCACTCTTAGATCCTCTTGAACTCCATAGTAACCAATACTTATACCCATGAATCCAATCAATGACACGATACTAGCCAAAAAAAGAAAACTTGATCCAATCACAAGCAATTGTAGCAGTTTACCGACACTTCATGAAATCATTTCATCAATATCGGAGTAAGTGCACAATCACCAAATCTCCAGTAAGCTTATCCTCACTATTTCCTTCTATTCAATGTCACACAAAGTGACAAAGATTTAGGTTAGCAGCAAAAATTCAGTGGAAAAGGGAAATATGTCCCTTTTTGGGTAAGGACCAACAACTCTTCTCTTCTCTAGAGCCACAAAATCTAAGTGACGAGGATGGTTTTGTGATCTTGTTGTAGATAACAACAACTAGCAGAGAATAGTTGCAACAATGAAAGGTCGTGGAGGTCGCCAAAAATCGTATGGACAACTGCTGGGTCAAAGAACTTTAAGCAACCAACTGGAGTTCGTCGACAAACATGGTTGAACGTCAACTACAAAACTAAGCTACGAATCCGAACGATGTTGGGCAATAGCAATGCAGGGGCTGGAGAACCAAGCCACAAATCCAAACAACGTTGGGTGACAACAACGTAAGGACTGGACAATACCGACTCACTCGAATGTCGCTGGATCTAAGCTAGGTGACACCGGGTGACTTGAATGTCATCAGATTTGACCTGGCACTAGGTCCGGTGATGCCAAAACAAGCTATATGGTCATTATATCTAGCTGCCAAGGCTTGGTGACAATTGCATCGAGAGTTGCCAAGGCCGACACTCGTATATGTAGTGTCATGGGTGTTAATGGTGTCGTGAAATCACCAAGATAGGGCAGCCTGGTGAGTTAGTAGCGTTGTGGGTTTCATCGGTTGGCAGCAACTTCTTTGGTAACGCAACGGTGATCTCTGCCTACTGGCCGGCTAGGGCAATAGTTTTCTTCTCTCTCTCGTGTGTGTGTTGCTTCGATACCATGTGAAAGAAGTAATTCTCTTTTCAAATAATCAACAATGAATTGATCGGGTTATATATATATGTACATACACCCTACTTATAAATTAGGAAATTATTCTACCTTTATTACTTGCAATATTTTCTAATAAGGAAAAAAGATTTTTTTTTTTTTTTTGCTAGAAGAGAAAGTTGTTTTCCCTTAATATATACTTGTTATTTTTAATTTATGGAAAATATTTGTATAATTAATTAATCTTCCGTCATCCAAATATCATAATGTCGAAAAACGATTTCCCAATTTTCTTTTTAAAAAAAAAATGAATCCTAAATATAGAACGATTTGTTTTTTTTTTGGTCGAAAAGTTAAGAACAAAATTAAAAAGCTAAAAAAAAATCTATCTACTTAGGAAAAATGAAGCTTAATTATCCAAGATAAGAAACATTCAACTCCGAATTGAGAAGGTGTAAGAGACTTAAAGAATCAATTTGTTGCAAGTTACTATTTTGTCCCTTGCTTATTCGGGCGGAATTCTAGTTCATCCTGAGATAAATTTGAACTTCCATAGAATGGTTCCATTAAGGATTTTATTTATTAGGGCATGTTTGATAATCATTCTATTCTCAGAAACAATTCTTACTTAGAAATGATTTTTTTTTAATTTTATTTCTTAGATGAGTTTTTGAGCATTTGAAAGTGTTTGGTAATTATACAAAATTTCTATTATTGGAATAGAAATGCGATTGGTAAGACTTCGAATTCTTTTGTGATTTATAATTTTTTTAATTTCTAAAATAATTTTATTATATATTTTTCTTTTTTCCTTTTCTTTTTCCCATTCTTCTTTTGGACAACGACCTCGTTAGAGTATTGTCGGCTGAGCCTTCCCAATGACTTGGTGAGGCCAAGCCTCATCTAGCCACTGGCGAGGCTGGCGACACTCCAACAAGGTCGTCGGCTAAAGGAAGAAGGAGAACAAGAAAAGGGAAAAAGAAAATAGACTTGATTCTGGAGTTATTGTCATGAATAAAGAAATAACTTTTTTTTTCTACTTTTTGATTTAGAACAAAATAGCTATCAATTGGATTTATTTATTTATTTCGGAAAATGAAAAAATAAATTTAGGCATTATTTGGGCGATTATCAAATAGGCTCTTAGCATCTCTATGTTGCCCTTTCGATGACACATTTATGATTAAATCTTTCGCTATTGTCAAAAATGTCATTATCCGTGCTCAAGTGATAGCATCGTCACGCAAAGAACGAGGAGGATTGGACTGCATCGGCCAGCGTGCATTAGTGCACTTTTGAAAAGATGCAATGGCACGAATTTAAAAACAACCAACATGTCCAAGTGATGTGAAATAAAGATGAGCCAAGTGTCGTAATGATGTACTAGCAGTAAAGTTGATGACATGGAATAGTGCCCTAGACATGATTAAACGATGTGAATTGAAGCACAAAATGACAAAGCATGCATTTGACAAGATAATAAATTAAGTAATACAATATGATCAGGAAACTCGGCGTGACAGATCAAACAAATATCAATACACAGCATGATTAATAAGTAAACACAACATGACCTGCCGATGCTTAGCCCGACATGTCATGAGAAAGCATTGCATGATAAATAACGCACGACACAACATAAAATAATTGCGGCCGGCCATAGCTAAACCCTTCCCTAGTTGACACACAGATCTTCTGGTGCGCAGCCCCTGACTATAAACAACGATCTCAAAGATTCATCCTCGCATCGATCAGGACGACTGCATGGTAGCATATAGATGCGATTATCAGACAACCTCGTCTAGGTTAGAATGGCGAGCTCTCCCGACAGCAAACAAGCGCTGCTCATCTGTTTCGGACGTGCGTAAAAGAGAAGTCAAAAGCCGGACGTGAAAAAAGGTGCCTTTTGACTTGCATAACTGAGGACAACGAGGTCGAATCTCTCCCAATATACTAAGCAGGATCGGAACTTGAACTCTGTCTCAGAAATCGAAGCTCATCACTCGTGCGCAGTTCTTGACAGAAAGACAGTCAGTGCGAGGGTTTTGACCTTTCTCGGACGTCTGTCAATCATCACCGTCGTACGCCTCGCAGCCGTATGCAAGGGGGAACACTAAAAATATCTGATGCCATGCTAGTTTGTGCTTGGTTTCTGGTAGGGAGGATATTCTTTTATCCCATTTCGGGAGATCCCTAATGGAAGGCTGATAAGCTCTCTTCCTAGACAAGACAGACGGAGAAGAAAAGTTGACTGATGGTAACAAAGACCTACCGACTGTTCTTGTCTCCATGCATGTTTTCTATCAAGCGATCCAGCGGCAACCGATGTTCCGTGTCGTGGTGGATTGGAATGATCCCGCATTTCCTGGTATTAGGAGGGACCATTTGATTCGAGCCGGGTCAATTTTGATCGGCAGTCGACTCCGCTTTTATTTAACCGGGGGGTCTTTCTCAATAAATAACAACAAAGAGTAGCTTTCAACCATCTCTTTATGCTGGTGCAAATTGACCACGACGGGCACTACATATCCCTTTAATAATTCGCAATCGGTCGAGAATGATTCGTCTAAATATGCCGCTGAAGTCTGTGAAGATATAATCGAGAAATTGATTTGTAATCTGTAAAATACTCTTACCAACACGAACTTTCAGAATCGCTCTCAACTCTAAGGAGCAGAAAGGTCAAATAATGACCCTACAAAACTCTGCTAAATCCTCTTCTAATCAATATCAGCAGAATCGCCTGACTACCCTAATTACTACACTAGCATTCTGCAACATCGGTAAAACTTTTGAACCATTTTATTGTAGTACATACAAATATATCAATTTCTACAAAAATGAAAAGAAAGAAAGAGAGAAACCCAAAGAGGGTGAGATGGAGAGAAAGGGGTCCCCGGCAAACGTTTTGCTTCCCAAAATTTGAGGGCTACAAGAAACGTCACCACCACCAGCACCACCAGGTCCACCACCGCCAACAACCACCCACCATTCAATCCCTATAACTCCTTCTCTCTGACGATCCTCTCCTCCTCTGCCTCTTTAATTACGTCAGACCCACCGCATAAGGAAGAAGACGGTTCACGATCTCGATCGCAGGCCTCGCCGGCACCCCCCGCGCCGATGCTGTCGGCGCAGCCGCCGCCGCCGCCGCCGACGACGACAACCGCCCCCCTCTTCTTGCCCAGATGCATCTTCACGTAGAATTTCAGGAACAGCATCAAGACCGCGCCGTTCAGCACCGAGTTGAACACCCACGCGCCGATCCCGTTGCACCCGCCCTTGACCAGGTGCAGCGTCAGCACGCCGACGTGGCACACGAGGTTGCATCCGAGGAGCGCGACCTGGCAGTGCGCGACGAACGGGAAGCACGCGACGGGCAGCCCGATGGCGGTCCAGAAGCGGTACCCGTACACGGCGGCGTAGACGAGCGTGGCGGAGAGGATGGCGAGGACCTGGAACGACTGCGAGAACTCGAGCCAGAGGAAGGCGACGCAGGTGAGGGCGGCGTTGTTGAAGAGCTGCGCGAAGGAGAGGCGGCGGCGGCGGAGGATGGTGAGGAAGGTGCGGAGCATGTGGAGGAAGCGGGAGAGGTAGAAGACGTAGGACCAGAAGAAGACGCGGCCGGAGGGGCGGGTGCCGAGCGGGAAGCAGAGGAACCACTGGAACGGCGTCGTCCGGGAGCGGCGCCAGAGCCACCGGGTGTCGCGGATCTCGGCGGCCGAGGAGAGGAGGGCCCCAGCGAAGATGGTGGCGGAGAGGAGGGCCATGAGGAGGCTGTGGAGGGCCGGGGCGGGGCCGACCGGGACGGGCCGGCGGCGGCGCGGGAGGAGGAGGAGGAGGTGGAGGAGGAGGGAGAGGGCGAGGTAGAGGGAGACGGAGGAGGCGAGGAAGGACCAGGTGGAGCCCCACGAGTGGGTGTGGCTCCACCGGAAGTTGACGATCGCCGGGTGCTCGGCCAGGTAGTACGTCACCCAGTTCGCCGCCACCGCCATCGCCGCCGCCGCCGCCGCCACCGACATCGCCGCCGTCGCGCGTCGCCTATCGCCGTCGTCTCATCAATGCCTTCGATCCCGACGAAAACGGTCCGAAAAGAAAGGAAGCTGAATTCTCAAATTCTCGTGGAGAGAGGTTCCAAATTTAGGTTCTTGATTTTTAGAGAGAGAAGGCGAAAGGGAGCCGTGGAGAAGAAGAAGGGGGGGAGGTTTTGGGGTGCTTAAATTTAGAGATGCCTTGCGTCCGATGGGGGAGGTGCTGGGGACGTGAACGACTGGTCGGCATGAAGCGTTGGTAAAAGGTGGCTGGTAAACGACACGTGTGGCGGTTCCAGTGGACGCACGTTCGCAGCGTGCGTACGCGCATTTACTGTCCCCCGTCGCACGAGCGGCCGGCTAAAGTTGGTCTTATGATGGGATTTTTTTTTTCCTGGGTGGGGGAAGCATTCAATCATGGGACATTGGTGGGAGTTCGCCGGACAACGGGGAATGATGGATCTTTTTGAGTAAAATTTGAATGCCATGCGGTAGAGTTTCCATTTCCAAGGGAGTGTTTCCACCTTATGAGGACCCACCCAATCATCTTTCAGTAGGGCGCCCAGTAATCATTCAGTGTTTCCACTAGCCGGCGATTGGTGGCGGCGGCTAGTGGGCTGTGGGTGACGTTCCTACGGCGGCGGTCGACGGCGATAGTTGGTGATTGTCTGGCGGCGGGTGGCGATCGGCGATTCATGAATAGGAAGAAAAAACGAATAAATATAAAAATTTATAAATTATATCAAACGCATTTTTATTATTTTTCTATTCTAAGAGTAGAAATTTTATATAGTTCCTAAACGTCTTATTTTACTCAAAAATTGTTTCCCGAAGTAGAATTAGAAAAAACCTATCTCTAAAAAGAAATTATTTATCGGAATAGAAATATTACCACGCGCATCATAAAATTACGTTTTATCTTTTTACTTACAGATACCCACAAACCTCAACCCTTTTCATTAGAAGGGAAGTTTATTATTTTTTTTTTTTTCTTTTCTTTTTATTTTTTCAGTATGAAACGTTTTTACACTAAAAAAGATTAAACATTGGCAACTCTTCGCTTTAAGTCATCCCCATACCAAGCTCTCTCTTGAGGGTCATTGAATGTGTGATGGGTCTTTTTGAGTAAATTGGATGCCATGCGATAGAGTTTCAATGGTGAAATTATACTTTCTTTTCCCTAATCAAGTCCCGAAACTTTTGGTTTGCATAATCAAATTCTTAAACCCTTATAACTTTTTCTAATCAGGTCTCTCGGACTTTGAATATGGCTAATTGGTGACGACAACAATTTTTAATGTGGAAAACTTCAATGCGACATTCCCGTAAGAGAAATCTCCCCACTCGAGGTCCAGTCGTGATATTCATCACTGAAATTCTTGGGGGCATTCACACGTCAAATTTTTGTTCGTACCAACTGATATCTTAGGCCCAATTATTGGAATCTACAGTCCAAGGTGCTTGATTGAGAATGTTACGCAAGTCCATGTTAATTTAAGTTCTAATAAAAAGGATGCATGTATATAATGGTGGAGCAACCACTCTAAATCAAGGATACAGATATATGGACATGAAACTAATGAAACAAATGCGCAAATGGGACCCAATTTCGAAACTAACCTTAGAACGTAGGCTAAGCTTTACGCTTAAAATCTTCTATTAAAGTCACATTTTAAACACAATTGGTAACTTGACACAACTTTTTTCGTGTACCCTACTTATGTTTAGGGAAGAAAAACGAGTAACGTGTCATCCACGCAATGCATATGCACCCATGCTAGTATTCATGAAATCCAAATGATTTCAGAATCAAAACATGTGTAAGATATCTGGATTTACCTGAATAGTCGAATAATTTCGAAAATTCGAGCCATTAGTAGTAGCTCGTCACTAATCGTTATCATTGCCTTAATTTATGTTTCTTATACTTGGTAGGGAAAAGACAAGATCACCGAGACCGACCGTCCTGGACCGACCACTTGCCGCCCTCGTCGTTCGTAAGATGCACGTTTTCTGGGTGGCTCGCGTCGCGTTCTTGAAATATCCACCATGGGAAATGTGTGGAGGCAAATCCATGGTCTGCTTTAGAGTAATATACAGTGCGTAATCAATAATTGGCAGTCAATTAACTAAAGCCGACAACCTCCCCTTGAATCCAATCTAGAAAAAAATCTAGTGGTGATGCATACGGGTATTTAAAAGCAACCGGACCCGAAAATCTGAGATTTTTCTAGTAGAATCTCTTATCAGTTCGGATAATAGGTAAACAAATGGGCATCATGACAGGTTCAGATAGGTTCGTGTACTTGATCGAACCAAACAAAAACACATCAAACCACACACTTGCGCTCCCTCACTCCTAGAGATCGTGAATCCCTCCGAGAACATCTCCTTTCGCGTTGTCATTTACACCTCCATCGTCGAGAACATGGCTCTCGATTTTGTCCTCCTCAACAGCCCGATCACAATGGGAGAGAGGGACGACCACGGCGACGTCTCGACTGAAGCATGGCAAGAGGACAAGGCTTGTTGTTGTTGTTTGTGAAGAAAAAGCAAATGAAGAAGGTCAGTTTGAAAAGTTCCTTTGCATACCGTAAAGATGGGAGGAGAGGATAAAGGAGTTATAGATAGTGAATTTCATGTGATTCGGGTGGCAATAAACATACAACAATCACGTTTGGGTTGGGCTGGGAATCAAAATCCCCGAACCGTCGACACCCATTGTGATGATGATAAAACACAACTCAACTTAAAGCCCTGTGAAATTTATTGGTCTTTATTATTTCCTTAGCATGATAGGAAAATGTAGCCCATGTATCTATCTATTTGGTAGTGATATTGAAATATAAAATCTATGTTTTCACCTAGTAATAATCTCAAGTAATCTCTTAAGATCTTTTGCGGTATCAAAATAAGAGGCTTTGAATTTGCATCATTCACAATTTAATAAGACAAAACCTAACTGAGAGGTAGTGTTATAGAATTTAATTGGGTCTAGTTCACAAATGCTCTCGGATCATTTGTTAAAGGTAAGGGAACATTTCACTTTAAAAAAATTAATTTTTATATCACGAGAACAATCGATATATTGAAAAAAAATAATAATTTGTATTTGATTGCTTAACAAGTCCTTGGGAGCACTTTCTAGAAAAAAAAAAAAAAAAAATCATACTTAAGTAGTAAACTATCTACTTATCTAATTATTTAGTATTTTAGAACACTTATCAATAGTTCCACAAAATCTCATACAATCTATCTTAGCAAAGTTAAAACAACTTTCAACTTTAGAATTTTGTCGGGGAAAAAAACTCATGAAATCCCATATAACCTCCATTAGTGCGCAGCAAAAATCATAATTTGATAAACGCCCGACAGTGATCCCATGTTTCTCTTTTGCATTAAGAATTTAAATCTATTCATCTTCAATGTGCAATAATAACCTCAACTCTTCTTAAAATAACCAAATCTTATTTATAGTTTCTTCATTAATTGTTTCCTCTTCTAACATCATTCGTAATTTCGCATAATATTTGCCTTTTTCAGTGATCTACACTTTTGTATAAAATAAAAAGAAGTTCCTATTATTAAGGGATCACTGTCATCACTGTCATTTTTCTCTTTTTCTTTTTCCCTAAACAAGGAGCTGTTGAAGGTTCCTCTTAAAACCCTCTGGATTAGTTTTAAGGACTTTTAATACACAATCAGTTGAAAAATGAATGGCAATATTATTCAAAAAAGAAGGAGAAATTTGGAAAATCCCCACATATCCAAAACGTCAATAAAATGAATAAATAATTAACAGTCATAAGTCAAGCAACTAGCATGAAGAAGTAAGAATATACAGCAGCATGAAATTTAGAAAAAAAAACAACAAATTTTTCCAGCATCATTTGGTGGACCGACGACTTTGAAAGCATCAATTACATCAATTCATGTCTCTTTTGAACGATTGCAGTCAATGCAGGGTACTCCCTAATGTACACGGCCTCTGTTAAGTTTTTTTGTGGACACGCATGGAGAGGAATGGTCTACTATGGAATTGACTACAAGTTGACCCTACGTAGGTCTCCGCTTGTAGTCTCCAAATTTGACTTGGAATTGCCGATGAAAGATAATTTTTTCTCTGGGAACGCATCACAATCCTTCGTATAGTTCACTGTGCGTTCGAGAAGGGAATATAAATATGGTTTCTTCCAATAAATAAGCAATGTCAATCTTCTAGCAGACACAGTTGTTTAGAGCATCTTGAGATTTTCGGCTCATCAATTAAAAGTCATTTATTTAAATCTTATTAACTGTGTGCAAACTGCTCTAAATCAAAATTATCTGTATAGATTAAAAGTCTGAACTTAATTAGTTATTTAGAATTCGCAGTATATTCTATGGACCTCCAGATAGTACAAGACAACATGCATAGATTGCACATCTTGATTTATGAGAGGAGAATTTAATCAATTTATCCCCATCGATCATCAAGATTTTGAGGGATGACCATGTTAAAGGGCTAAAGCGGTTCTATCAATCAGGAGAATCCCACTCCTGTTTAAGAAAAAAACAACAAAAGTGTGAAAAAAGAGAGTCTGGATTCATCTTAGGAGCATCTCCAGCACCACCCCTTCAATTATTAGCCGTATTCCTTCTCATCACCATCTCGCCCGGTCTTTTGACCACCTTTATGTCTGCTAGATGTTGGATCTGTAGTGGCCTTTTATCTCGCCTACTTCATTTGGCACGAAATCACATTCTTTAGATGCCACAGCATATTCTCAAATTTTGATGTGACACCTTCATTAATTGAAGATGGGACATGATTTTCTTCCTTTTGTTTTGTTTTGTTTTTCTTTTTGGGAAGTGGAGGGACATGCACATTAGCAATGTGAGACATTCAACATGAATAAAGGCAAAAGAAACCCTAGGAGCTTCTATTCTCTCTATCTTTTTTCAGTAAGTATGACACAAAGACTATTACTTAAATACGTCGAAAAGCACAGTATAACTTACACAGATCGAGAAAGTGTAGACTTTGCACTTGTGCATACAATTGGCGGGTCATGGCCCGAAGGTCTCCCGAATCAAAATCCCTTAACACTCCAATCAATCATATCACCCTCACAATTGATGTTGTCCATGAAGTAAACATCTAAACCTGCTCCTTTTACGTGATATCTTGTACATCATCACTAATGAAATCCACCATTACACGAATAAGATTTCTATTTTGATCAAAGATGATTGTTGAGAATCTATCCTTGCAAAGAAAAAGAAGCCCTGACTGAAAAAAAAGAAAAAAAGAAGAAAAAAGAAGCCCAGTTTTATTCGTGAAAATATTGTCATATTTTTCCAGTGAAAGTGAAAAGATTGCTCTGTTATTCTTGGAAATGTGTTGGGCTCATGAATAGAAGAAATCTTCTATGTGAATAAAAGTTAAGACATGAGTTTACTCATGTTTCAAGGTCAAGAAACAGTTTCGTCTAATATCTGCTTGTAATTCTTGTTGTCATGGAAAGTAAAGGAACTCTTGTTTTTAATTGGAAACATATTTTAGCATGTGACTCTTAAGTTTAATTTTAAACCAATGTTCTTACGCTAAAGAAATTCCTTTTGAAGCAACTTGGGCCTTCAATCCAGCCCATGGGCCACATCTACAGCCCATGGTGAACCTACTCATCAGGTCATCCTGCATATTGGGTGGAAGCCCAAGACGAAGAACTAATCTCCATTCTCAAACCACAAGCGTTGAACAGGGAGAATACAAAGCTGAAAAAAGGAAAATTCAGTGTCATTTTCTTGTTTCCGTTTCAATGCCCATTGAATAAGAGAAGCATTTTCATAAGATACAGTAGATTATCAATCTTCCTCTCCACTCTTAAGTCAATCGATGTTTGGAAAGAAACAAAAATTTGGATTTGGATTAATCATTGAGCAGTATAGCTTCGAGAACATGGAATTGGGGTACCTAACCTAAGTCCACAATATCATTAGGATTTCAAAAGAACCTAATACAAGGTCGACTTATTTACGAAGTAGGCATCTCTCTCTCAAATTTGAGCCAATCGATGGGGTCAATGAGGCGCACTGCAGCGGCCATGGAGGTTAAGAGCCTTGCGTTACCATAGATCTAGGTTGTGCAAGGTGAGAGACCTCCATCGAAGCCTATTTATGGTCAGGAGTCACAACCTTCACTCTGAGAGAGAGAGAGAGAGAGAGAGAGAGAGAGCCAGATTAGTCAAGCAGATGAGAAGGTCGGCATTTCATCGGCAATTGGAGGCGCTCGTCACAGCAATGGTTGGGCAGCGCCAGTGACTTGTGCAAAAGCTTTTCTTCCTTCGCATTTTCTTGAAATGAGAATCTACTCATACGTTCTTTTTCAGCGGAAGCAAAGGAGGCTTTATGGTTTTCTATATTCTAGGTTTGAGTCATTTGCCATAAGGATCAAGTTCCTCAATTCTAAAAATGAAGTCACTTCAAATCTATTAGCTAGATCATTGGCAAACCTCAAATCACGTATGTCATGTGGTGCCTCTGATTGAAGATGTTTGTGGATACGATTAAGTCTAGAAAAAGATTAAGTGTCATAAAATCATCTTCTAATCTTAGCATTACTCAATACTATATCCTGAGAATCACGAGATGAATGTATGGATGGATGCATGATGAAGTTGAGTTCGGGTCCGACGCGGGTTCTGAAACTGCGTATGGCGCGTGAAAATTCAACTATATTTGGTAACGTCCTGCGTAAACACTGAATGATGAATGAATGAATGCATGCAGGTATGTCCAGGACCTGACATGGGATAGTAGCGATCGCAGGGAAGACAAGCTGGACATGAGATGTCTGATGAACGACGTAGCAGCAATTCATCAGTCGCATCGACCGATGACTTCCACCGACTTCTTGGTAAACGGACAAAACGATTTCCATCTGGTCCATGCTCAGGATCAGCCGCGAAGTTTGCTGATCACACCTTGCATGTGCACGCAAGCAAGTATCGTGGCAAAACGACAAGGTTTTAGCCAATCATTTCGTTAACAAGATTCGACTTTCTCGACCTCCCTCGACCCCACTTCATCTGTCGGCAACATACAAGATTTGAGATATCATAATTCTATACTCTATAGCAATTCAATGGTAATAATCCATTCAATTCTGTGATTGATCCGAGGATATTCTTGGCTATTATACTTGATCCGTGCTAACAAGTGTACATATCGCTAATAACATATAGTATTTTCTCCATGGGGTCACACGGCATCATTAATGGGGTCATCACGGAACTCAAACGCGCTTATTAAATTAGTGAAATTTCTGTAAAATTTACCATCGTCGTGTGCCGTAATCATTTGTTAAAACTTTGGTCAACGAAAAGCTATTAGATTTAGCCGAAGCTAATGAGTTGTCTGCTTAGCACATGAATGGCCCACATAGAACCCGAGGAACATGTGAAAGGAGAGGCCGTTTTCTCCGTTGCCGACACAATTCATTGGCCTCTTTACCAATCTCTCCCTTCCTCTCAATGAAGTGAGAAAGGACAGATTGAAATTCTATTGTTGCAGTTGAATTCTTGCACATGCAGCACATGGTGTTGCGCGATGCTCTAGCATGGAAATTGCATTGAAAGTGGTAAGGTCGAGATTAGAAAAACAGAAATTTATGATCCATTGTATTTGAGGGTTGGACATGCCATCTAATTATACTGTTGAGGCATTTAATTTTGAGTCCTTTGCTTTGTACCTTTATGTGGTCCTCAAGTAATTTATGATAGGAAACAAGTACAGCTATTAACAAGAAAAAGCATATACCGCATACCATTTATAAGATATTGCCAAAAACTACCAAAGAAAGTACCGGAGACCATCCTTGTCATTAAAACGATAAAATCATGCAATTATTAATTGTTTGATTTGACAATCACAAACTTTTCGGGGGACCATCAGTATAAGAAGAAACTAAATGTAACATCTCATCACACATTAAAATAATAGAATCTCATACTTTCTAAAGATATAATTAATTTGGAAATCATTTCACTGACAAGTCTTATAAAAGCTCGCACATGATTTGAGCGAACACCATAGAACTCGAGCCTTGGCATTTTGCCATATAATGCGAGATTGTACGATACGATCAGACCGCGCACCACCGTTTCTTTTCGAGATATTTGTTGCCTCCAAAAATTACATTAAACACCCACATGCCTAGAGAATAAAGTCAATCAAATCCTGCCGTGATTGCCGTGGGAGCGGGGACAAAGTCGAGGCTAATCATGGCCTCGAGCGACGGGACTTTAACGTGTACGTTCACATGGTCGAAAGGGATCAAGCGTCCTCACGAAGCAGCCTTCTACTAGCTTCCGATTTCTGCCGTCTCTTTCGGCATTCAAAATCCACCTAATTTTTGTGGCCTTTAATGAACAGAGATCGGCCCCAATGCATGTGTTCCTTCCCGCTTTTCGTAAAGGGTATGCGTGGCAACCATCTCCTCGTTCAATTTCGTCCCCGCCAACTCAATTCATGGGCGGTACTGTACTTTTTCTATTACAGTATAGAGTATGTATAATTGTTACTATTCATACAATTTGTCGTGATTTGTGTCTCTTGAAGGTTAATTTTTTTTCTAAGTATGGTCAAATTTCGGGAAAAGTACAGATGCGTACTAGACACGCATTCATAAGATCACCCGCACGAATTGGATTTTTCCGCAGATTGGATAGACATTGAGAGATTCTAAAAGGAATAGCGAAGAGTGGCTGGGCGAATCCGAGCGTAGTGCGTGTGCTGTTGTGACAAGTGAAGTTTCCCCCCCATCCCCACCACAAGACTGCAAAATGACATTTGAAATTTCAATGACACCCTTTAGAAAAGTAAGCCTTTTCATGTCTTTTTTCCCATTCAAAGTTGAGGACATGTTAATATTGTGTGATCTCAATCTAGGGTAGCGGTTCTATTGTACCAAGTACATCGAATAACTATAGGATTTTAGATATCCATTTTTCGATCTAAAATTGTGAAGACGAAGCTAAATTTCTTCATTGGAAAGAGGCACAAAATATCTTGTTGACAAGTAAAATAAGATTCATGGGATGAACTTTTTCTTCCTATAATTATTTGAGTTGCTTGATACATTTTCACATCATATTGCGGGGTATGTATCTCCAACCCCATCTTGACCATAAGGAATACGAGAGTTCTTATAGTAGGAATTTCGCAAGTTGAGACTCGAGAGACTGAAAATAAATGATGATTTAAAATAAGAGTGTGAGAGTTTATTTTAATATTAGAATGTCAATTCAAGATAGATTAAGGTAATAAAATATGTGTGTATATATATATTGCCTGAAATGCACAAATCATATAAAGAAATAAGGTAAATTTCTATATTAAACTTGAGCAACTTTTTGTATTGAATGTAGTCACTCAACGCACCAAATTCTTTGACTTTTTGCAATCAATTCTATAGTTTGACTAGAACTAGATCAATCTTTTCTTGGAAAAATGATGACTTGGGAATCATGGGAAATGACTTAGTATTCAGAAATTGGGCTATGTACTCGTCATGTCAACGACTCCTCTAAAAATTGATAGGATTCTAATTAAAATGTACTGATTATATAAAAATTTCAAACTTTAACGTATCATGCGATCGAAATCACGATTTGACCGCTCAAGAGAATGACTCACCATGCTCAAGAGCGACCACAATTGCAAATTAGCCAAAACAAACTGGGAATCTAGGTGCAAAATTAGCCTTTTATACCGTGCCCACACTAATGAATCTCAAGAGATCCTTTTCCAAAATCAAAATTGGTAAAACAATAATCAGAAATCATCTAGCACCTAGCAGCAGAGACTTTCTACAACGAGCATCAAGCATTTATGGCCAACAACTGTAGATCGTGGATGTCCCCAAGACTGGGCACCGGTCATGGGGATCTAAGCGACCAGTCATGTCCCCTTGTGGAAACCCTAGTAATGTCATGGCCTTTACTTTAATCGGCCTGTCCCCACCAGATCTCCTCTTCCAATTTTGCCTACCACTGTCCTTACAAACTACATAAATAATCAAAATCAAATCCAAGATTACCATATTACCAAATTAGCACTAATCTGTCTCTGTCTCTGTCTCTCTCTCTCTCTCTTATATCACTTGCTCAAAATTTGCTCCTCAGGGTATGAACAATCCATCGTACCAAGGAGAGATGTGAAGACGCGATGCCTAAGCTCACTGCTCCGCCCCTCCTCCTGCTCCTCCTCCTCCTATTCCACCTCCTCTACATAGCACCGACCACCAATGCTGCCTCCGCCGCCGCCCATCGGCGGTTCAAAGAAGCCCCCAAGTTCTACAACTCCCGCGATTGCCCCTCCCTCACTTCTGCCGACATCTGCTCCCCCGGTGCCGTCCATGTAGCCATGACCCTTGATGCCGCCTACCTCCGCGGTTCCATGGCCGCTATCCTCTCCGCCCTCCAGCACTCCTCGTGCCCCGAGAACCTGTGCTTCCACTTCGCCGTCGCCGCCTCCACCGCCGCGGCCGACCTCGACTACCTCCGCCGTGCAGTCACTGCCTCCTTCCCGTACCTCTGCTTCGGTGTCTACACATTCGACGATGCCGCTGTCGCCGGCCTGATCTCCACCTCCATCCGCTCCGCCCTCGACCGCCCGCTCAACTATGCCCGCAACTACCTTGCGGACATCCTCCCGCCGTGCGTTCGCAAGGTGGTCTACCTGGACTCCGACCTAATCCTCGTCGATGACGTAGCGAAGCTCGCTGCCATCCCTCTCGATGGCGACGCCGTCCTCGCCGCGCCGGAGTACTGCAACGCCAACTTCACCTCCTACTTCACTCCCACCTTCTGGGCAAACCCTAGCCTGTCCCTCACGTTCGAAGGAAGGAGAGCCTGCTACTTCAATACCGGGGTCATGGTGATTGACCGAGAGAAATGGCGTGAAGGTGACTACACAACCAAGATCGTGGAGTGGATGGAGCTTCAGAAGAGGATGAGAATATACGAGCTGGGGTCGTTGCCGCCCTTCTTGCTCGTCTTCGCTGGTCGCATCGCACCGGTCGATCACCGGTGGAACCAACATGGGCTCGGAGGGGACAACTTCAGAGGGCTGTGTCGGGACCTGCACCCCGGCCCGGTGAGCCTCCTCCATTGGAGCGGGAAGGGCAAGCCGTGGGTCCGCCTCGATGCAAACCGGCCGTGCCCGTTGGACGCGTTGTGGGCTCCCTACGATCTGCTCGAGTCACGGTTCGCGATCGAGTCTTAAAAGAAAAGAACGGTACGCGATAGAGGGGGAGTCCTCTTCTTTACTCTTTCACTCCAATGGACTAACTAGTTTTTTCTCTAATCTCCTCTGTAGTGTCTGAAATTTGATACTTCTTTTTTTTTATTTATTACTTTTGATATTTCTCTCGTTTTGGCTCACAATTTGGAGAATCGAAGACCTGAAAGAGTGAGGCAGATCTTTCGCTTCTCTTAATTTGATGAGATACGTTTGTATTGTACATCCTTAAACTCGATGACGACCCAATACAACATGTCACATGGTGCTTAGGTTAAAACTCATGAAGAAGATCGTCTGTCCTTTTGTTTTGATAGCTGCCCATGATCTCAATTCCATAGGCATGTTAGTATCAAGTGCCCGATTCGATATGATATTCCACCTATACATAAGTGCATCTTTCAAAGAGATTTATTCCCTCCTTTTGCTATTCCATAAATTGGTAACCCCGAAATCTATTCAATTTTCGGAGGTCGGATGTGGATACTTTAGACTTTACCTTATGTTGGTCAAATGCAGCGCCGTTTCTAGAATCGGCAATTGCTATATTCAACGACTTACTTCCACCTTTCCAGTGAGATCTCGCCGTAATTTATGGCTCCCTATCGAACACGTGTGAAGGTCCGGTATTTCCTCAGTTATTATTTCCTCAGTTATGACGGAAGAATTCCCCAAATAGTGGTGCTTTTTTTCAAAGAAAAGGTACCGACAACAAATTCGATGATTAACGTGCAATAAGGGTTAATTACATGTCGAGATCATTGAGTTTGTATCAAAACATAGGCAACCATAATATCTAGCAATTCTAAAATTGCGCCTAGTACAATGAAATGACCGACGAACTTCTTTAAAATTCTTAGTAAAAGGCTCATGATGCATATAACTTTTTTTTTTTCTATAGAGGGAAAACTTTGTCATAAATTTAACAGAAGGTGTGCGAGTACACTACACGTTGTGTTGTGCCTTTGAAACTTGAAATACTGAGTTAGGAAAATAATGCCCAGAAGAAAGGATAGACTATAGGTCAAAGATTACTGACTTGTTAGACCAATTTGAAATCTTTAGTCCCACTCTCGAGTAGCGAAAGTTCAGGACGTTTTGTCTTGTCAAATTGGCAGTTGATACACAATAAGTCAAGACGCACGTTCCCTAACTAACGTGCAAAATTCACCATCAATAATGGTGTCTCGTCTAAGGATGTTGGGGCCACATAACAGGTTGCGTTTGATGTGACTTAAATCTTGGCTCGGCAAGATTGATCAATTTCCTCTGCCTAATTGACGGGACATGACATGTGAAATTCTAAAAAGCAAGAAAGAAAAGCCGAAAAGGGAAAGGGAAAATAAAAATGTAACCAAAGTTCGATGGTCCTAGTGCGTCAAAAATCGAAATTTGGAATGCCATGATCCCTCTTGTTGATTGCCCCTACGGTCAAGGAAAGCGGCGTGGCAGGATTAAAGGCGCGACAACATGATTCTGCGTTCAAACTAAAGTGATTAATCTACATTTGGCACCTTCTCGCCAAAGCATAAAGAAGAAAAGATTGTATATCGATTTACGTGTCGATCAATATTGGGTTTTCACATTTAGTTGACGAACGATTCGCAAACTTCGGCGAGATTAAGGTAATGAAGTCCATCCTTCTTGCTTAAAAAATATAAGAAAATAATGAATCTTTTGATGATAGCTTAACTTGATTCGTCATATTAATATGACACAGAGCCATATATGGAGCTCACTTACTCAAGCTAGTGGTGATTCTAGAGTTGAGAACGCAACAATTTGCGTCGGGTCATTGTATTTGCACTAAGCATATGAGCTATAATTTCTTTTGATGAAAATAGGTCAACCCATCATAAGATGTAGATTTTATTTCATCATTTTCTCATGATGAGGTTGCCGTCACGGCAACTGGTGTCAATATGACTATTTATTTACCAAAATCTAGAATTGCAATTGTTTGTTTTTTTTTCCTCTTCGGATGCTGCCTTAAGCCGAAATTAGCTGGTTTAATTTGATTAGTACCCACGTTCACAATCATAAGAAACATTTCCTTGCTTCCCAAGAACTGTTCTACGGTATTAACGATTGGGATTTAGTTCCATGTAGACAAAATGCCGAAAGTAACACTTAAAACAACCATCATTCATATAAGTTTTAAACTTAGTTAATACTAAATTACAATCTCCTTTTTATATTATATGTAATTCAACTTGCCAAAATGAATTATAAACTCATTTTTCAACCCACTTTTACAATTATTTTTATTGCATTTACTCGATTTCGTGCTTATTCATTCCCTGCTCTAACTTTAATTTGGGTATAAATTTTCTTAAATTTGATTAAATGTGAAAGTATTTTAACAATATAAGTCGAAATCATATATAGATTATTAATTTTACATACATGAAAATAGATCGACATGGATTAAATTGATTAATTCAGATTATATCACTGCACCCGTTTAAAGGTCTACACGTCATTAGGAATACAGCTCACAAGAGATTTTTCTCTTTCTTCTTTTGTTTTTCTGATGCATCAGAGTCAGAGATTTGCAGGGATCCGAAGCTTCTGTTGCCTTGGAAATGGCAATTAATCTCAGATAAGTTAATGTTAGCGCGTGATAACTCAATCTTGGAGAAATCCAAGGCTTTTAAGATTAAGTCAACCTCCCTCATTAATTACTGTCTGCAGGGTGTCTCGTGCATCGTCAACTTCAAGTCGAAGCTGTTGATGGAAGTCAACTTATCAAGAATATCTCATCTCAAAAAAAAAAAAAAAAAAAAAAAATACTAGGGATATTAACGTCCCTTTTGCACATTTGTTATCTAGATTTTGTGGTATTTAATTTGATATTCTGAAATAATTTCACATATATAACTGGTTTGATAAGATAGAAAAATCAGTAATCATACTACATCAATTTTTAATTGTACGGTCAAACCTTTTTCTCCAAATTATTGATTGCAAAAAATTTGCTTGTATTTCAACTATGAAATCCTCTTACCATAGCTAGTGAAATCCCAAGCCTATACCAAAATTACAAGAGTTAGATGAGAAAAAATCAGTTGATAAATTATTACATGGTTTGAGTGTTATGGCTAAAATTATCACCTACAGGGGGCGTGAATAAATGATTGTGTAGAATTAAAAGTGTTTTAAGAAATTTTTCGACAAAACACCATTGAAGATGAAAATAATTGGTAAGATCTTATCGGTATGCAATTCTATCACAAAAATTAAAGAAAGTAAGAGATAGATAATTTGCACACAAAATATTATAGTGGTTTGACTTTTACGAGCCTACATCCACTCTCCTATGCTACAGCCTATTGACTGGATTTTACTAAGAAGAACCAATAAGAGGTTACAAGATCTAAGCTATCTAATTTCAAGCTTGTATGTATTACTCCTCACACACTCTCGACCCCTAAATAATTACAATATTGTGCTCACAAAGATGAATAAGTTTGATCACAGAACACTCTTCAAACTTTGGAACTGCAAGCTTCAATTCTCTTGAAAGCGATGGCTCTTGGCTTTGAGACCTCCTCTTATACTCTTCCTATTTCAAGCTGATCCTTGGACATATCTTCAGGAGGATAATCCATCCAATTTACCCATTGGCCTGGAACTTATCAAGAAGGTCTGATGATGTCAAGATCGAGAATGAGGCTTTCCATAGATTCTGCTATCCATATAGTAGTTCAGATTTCCATAAGTCGAGTGCCTTCATTTTATAAAGAGTAAAACGCCTCAAGAAGATCATTCTAGGAAGGTCATAAATAATTTGAAGACTTTCCTTTGGAACAATTTATAAATATGGCAGGAAATTCAACCAATCATTACTAGCCATCACACAAGAATATTGTCTCTTTCTTAGCCGTTTGATATAACACATAAGGAAGGAAATAATTTAGTCATGACTCTAGTTCTGATTGATATCGTTTAATCATATTTTATCAGACTTTTCACATGAAGATATTTATTATTAAAATCAAAATCTTTACTCTAGATAAGTTTTACCAATCTTCAAAATCTCTTAGGGAATGTATTCTCAACAGTCTCCCATTTTTTGATGATGACAAAACTTATCTAAGTAGAACTTTTAAGAAGATAAAATATTGAGATTAAAAAGCTTTTTGATTAAAGCTAAATTTGGAATGAAGCGCAATCAAACTATAAAAGTATATGCATTGAAAGAATTTTAGTGAAACTTTTATACCTAATGCTTTGAATTTTTTTCAAAAGATAAGGGATAAGAAAAATTTTAACCAATCCAATTAGCTTTTGCAGTGCTCAGAGACTTAGAAAACCTGTAGAAATAATATTAGTGCAATGAAAAATTTTCACGCTCTAAATTTTGCAATCCATACATTCTCTCCCTTTTTGTCAACAGTAAAAAAGATACTAGATAATTCATAATATTATAATGCAAACCAAAGTATGAAGTTTAGTCCAAAGTTCAAAGACAAAAGCAATGCGCATAAATTACAGACCAAATAAAAACAATCCAAACTTTAAGAAATAACACAATCACAGAAAGTTATTTAGAGGAGGATGATTGATTTGGGTTAGGATCTAAAATGAAAGCTGGAGATGGAAGTCTGTGTTCTGGAGGCAATTGAATAATAATATAATATTGCATATTGTTGAGATTGCGATCCATGTTTCTCATTTTGGTGTCCAACTTTTCAACCTTAGTTATGAGAAAAACGTTTGGGTCATTCAATTCTTTCTCCATGCGATCTTTGCACTCTTTCATGTTGACTAGAGTCTGCAAAAACAATTTATCTTCAGTACTGTAAACAATAGGAATGTTGGCAGGATTTACTTATACTCCCAGTTTCATAATCATGTTGATATCCTTTTATCGTTGTTTATCAACTTAAAACTCCTCCTCAATGCTTGCAATGCCTTCTTCCTTATCTTGCATAACTTGATTAGTAGAAGAAACAATTGCAAGCTGGATTTGCTCACCAATCAAGTCAATAGTTTTAATGGGAATTGAAGAAAATCCAATAGCAATGACTTTAATAGGTTCAACAGCTATGGGAATGTCTTCACGAACTTCTAGTATGGCTGGAATGTTAGCAGTAACTCCTGTCGCCACAACAAGAATTTCTAGACCCTTTGGAACATTATCAGTACCATCAATTCCTTCTTGAGGGATATCTGCAAACATAAGAGTCTTATCAGTAGCATATGTGGAGTCTATTGGGATATTTTCAACTAGAGGTTCCTCGGGATTAGCAGTGTACTCACTTGATCAAGCTCCCCCAGAATTGGTGCTCCACCATGAGAATGATCAACTTCAGCAATGTCCTTTTCCCTTGCAGCTCCTTGATCCTCAATAATGTGCTAGCCCTAATGTTTAGAGATGCTTTGAATCTCAGCAGTTGTCTGATCTTTAGTAGGTTCACGATTCGGAGGAGTGTCCCAATCCTATGTTAAGTCAATATTAACTTCATGAACTAGAACTGGTTGTCTCATAGGAACATTTGTAGAATTGGCAGGTTCACAAACATCAGCATTTTCTTGTTCTTTGTCAACATTGGTCTGTTCTACTTAATCAACAATTGCTCCTATCCCTTGTCTCGACCTCTCCTTTTCCGTCCGGGGGAAAAGGAAAAGGGTTTAGGGGTATTTGCCTAAAAAGGCAGACCAACGGCCTTAAATTAGGCGTGCGCTCTCCCAAGCACATATCTCGCGTGACATTGGATTTTGAATTTTAATTCTTAACAATCTATGTATTTCTAGGAGTCGTTACTAGCCTATTGGGGTTGGCTAGAACCCAATTAAGACGCGGAAGTATTGTCTTGATTCCTATGTAACTAGAGATTTCTAGGACTGGGGACTTGTTTACGTCAATGTTTCTATTAGCGCCCTTGCGGTACCACTAAGCTGGAAAGTTGTTTATCTAAATGACCACACAATCTTGATTACCAATTATAATCTTTATAAAACCGCTAAGCATTCATGCAAATGTTTTTGTAGGTTTGTTTTGCTTAATGTCTAGACTAATCCTAACATAATTTAAAAGCGAAATTTACACTCAACTTAATGAAAAGTGGTGCATAAGTAAACATCCAAAAATTGAAATGACTTGAAAATAAATGTGGAAAAAGAAATCTCGATACAAGTTAGGCAAATAATTTTACATGGCATTGTTATCACGCCTCAGGACAAGATCCCCGTGAGCAAAATGGGAATTCAAATATACATGAAATTACTCTAAATAATTTTAATCTACGCAAAATGGATTATTTACAAAAATGGTTATAAAATACCAAAATAGCATTAAATTAGGAAAATGACTTTTTAAAATTAGGAAAATTTCATAGATGTCATTTCTTTCGTAACTTGATACCATCCATCATTTTTACAATTTTTTTTTGAAATTTTCATTTTTCTTCATTTTTTTAATTTTTATTTAAAAATAATTCCCTAAACTGGTATATGCTGATTTATACTAATATAGAACTGCCCAGTACATGAATATAGCAAGAATCAAGCTCAAATCGACCTTTTCAAGATCAAAGTTTGGTTTGAACATTTCGACGAACACTTGGCGTGCATCAAATCACCCTAAACCAGCTTCCTCGGGCCATGTTTGCAGCCTTCAATCTCAACCCATAAGCAATCTCACACGGAGCTAAAATATCAAGATTATACTAGTACATGCAAGGAGCAAGATTAGATAGAAATTACAGCTTAAAACACAAAATAACTAAGTTGAAATCGGTCTCAAATAAGTAGGTTGAGCTGATTTTGAAATCTGGGTTTAAACCCAAGTCTAGCAAATAGGTTGCATGCCCATATTCAAGCCCCAACACTCATCACATACGAGATCTAAGGGAAATATTACTTGATCCGAGTGAAAGTAGGTAACATGAGCTTTTAAATGCAAGAAACATCATAGAGAATGACCAACTGAATACATCAAAATGACATCTCCAAGAAGCACACATGCAAAGTCCACACTGACCAGCCCTGAATCAATGTGGATATGTTTGGTTTTTGGCTAAAGTTTTAAACGATCTAATAGTTCACATGGGGATTTAGAGACCAAACCAAGCTGACCTCAGGATCATTTGTACTCCCATACAACATTCATTAAGCTTGTGAAGATAGAAAACACATACAAAGGGGAGTAGCAAGTCAAATATGTATGGCTCTTGAAGAGACTTATACACCTAAAAGAATTTCAGCCTTAGAAATCAGTTTTCCGGGCTGGTTTTCCTCTTGAGTTTTCACTATTAAAACACGTTCAAACTTGAACAAACATACATCTAGGATATTTACCTTGCTTTCTAGTTCCTTTTGCAAGTGATTCTTGGCCGAGAAAACCAAGAAATTATCCTCGGAGATCACATGGAAGTTGGCTCCTTCAAACTGGAAATGAGATCTACAGAAACAAGAGTTGACAACGAAGGTTTTCGTTGACCTCTAAAATGAGACTTCAAGACCTCTTTTGTTGGAATAATTAACACCAAACCAAACTATATGTATTATAGTTTGGGGGTGAAAGTCAATATTTTCCTCATTCATCTCTAAAATTTCTCAAAAACACTCGCTTTCCCTCACTTGTGACCAACCGGGCTCAACACTTAGAAAATTTTTCAATGTTTCTTAGCCCACCAGGAGGGTGTTTTTCGGGGGGCTTTAGGAGACCTTCCCAATCTCCATTTGGGACATGTGACATATGGATGAAAAGACATTTGAGTGAAGTTTCTCTCTCTAGTTGAAGGTTTTGGCTAATTTTGGCTACAAGTGTGTGAAAATTTCACTTTTCTCTACCAAGGTTGGTCTGGAATTTCTGGGTTTTGCTTTTTCTGGAATTGCTTCTGAGGGCCTTCTTGGGGGACGACCGTGAGCTCCCTCCTCTCCTTCTCGTCTCTCTCTTTTTTTTTTCTTGAAATAGATTTTATCTCTTGAATTAAGGGATTTTTGGTCAATCTTTTGTCCACCTACCAAGCCTGTCAATAGGGCCAGTTCAACAACTTTCTTACTTAGCCAAAATCTGCAACTTTTTAGTGTCATGATTTTGCTGCGATTTTCCCGTGCTTTCAGCAGCTTATCTCTGATCAATTTTTGTCCACTTGCACTACCAATAATGGTCTTCCATCACGTGCAAAGAGTAGGCTGGTTGGGCAGCTGAGGAGGATATGGTGGAGCCACCAAGTTGCTTACTCGGTAACTTCGAATTGAGACCAACTTGTGGACCGAGATTTGGCAGCTGGTTTGGGTGCTTTAATCCATTAATTTGGCTGTGGTTTTTGATCAATTAGCAAGCACATGTATAATAGTTTAAGATCTTGACTATTTTTCGCAATTGTCTTCACCCAATTTTGCAAGAGAGTCCCTCAAAGTTAGCGATTTTTCTTATCTGAAAATACCCGATTCAATGTAATTTGGTCATTTTTGCCCGATTCGATTAATTATACCTGACCCAAGTTCAATTTCAACTCAATTAGAGGCCAAGATGATGATTTAAGGGTTCGGGCAAAATTTTGCACAATTTGCAAATTGATCCATCAACTTTTGGAAATTATATTTTCACCCCAACTTGCTGTTTTAATTACAATCTGACCTCCTAGGCTTGGCTAGTCACATTCAAATCATCAGCTCCAACTTTTTTTTTTTTTAATATTCACTTTATATATATATATTTTTTTTTTTTTTTTTCTTTTTAAAGGGAAAAACATCTTCCATTTAAAACACTATTAAATGCCTAGATAATCTATATGCAAGAATTTAACATGAAATATTTTTGTGGAAAAACAAGTTTCCATTTTTTTCGGAAATGATTTTTTTGGTAAAAAATTTAGATGTCAACATCCTTGTCTCCTCCTTGTCTCCTCCTTAGCTTCAATATCTTATATGATGTCATCCAAATCACTAGTGTCAATCTTTGATTCCTCCTGCAATTCTTCATTAAGAATTTTTTAAGAAGGCTTGAGAACTTTGCCTTTGTGTAATAGTTCTTCTTCTCTTAAGGGGATTTGGTACATCCGTATCCACATGAACCTTCAGAAGTTTCCCCTTGGTATTTTTCCAACTTTCATTAGTTAGCCTGAAACTCATCTTTCGCATGATATGTTCCCCTGCTTTCTTTAGTGGTAGTTGTACCCTTCTTAGCTTCTTGGGAACTTCAATCTCCATATGATGAAAAATCTTCATGATGAGGGAGTAGTGAGGTAACTTCCCTTGTTCTTCCCAACAATTCGATATATATGCAGTAATACAAGATGTGCTATAGAAAATGAATGCCCATTCATGATTGCCCAAATCAACTTAGCTTCATACTAAGATACATCAGTCTTTAATGATCCTTTAGGTCTCAAACAGTTGATAATAATTTTATGAAGAATGATTTATCTCAAAGGAAATAGATGGTAAGAGATGTGAGACTTGGCATCTTTAGTGAAATCAAGAATACCAGAGAGAAGTCTGTACGCAACATCATGATCAATATCTATAACTTCAAACTCAGAGTACCTCACTCCTAAGATCTTTGCTAGTTCATATGCTTGGATCAAGTAAGGCTGATCAAAATCTATAAATTCAATGGTATCAATTGAGTAGAACAAGAGAATTCAGTAAAAATATGTGGTCAAAGTAGAATAAATGAGATATTCAATTACATAAAATTCAATCAGGAAATGATCATAAAAAAATTGCTTGATATGAATATTAGATGTTTTAAAGAAGTCAAAATCGACAACTCTCTAATGAATAACTCCTCTACTCATCATAATCCTTAAGTATTATTGGTACTCTTTAGATTTAATCAACTTATCCTTTTCATTCGCATCAAGAACATATCCAGTAATTCTTCATACAATTTCTCATCGTTATCTCTTCTTCATCAATCATCATTAGCTTTTCCCTTAGGAACAAATGTCTCCACCAATTTTTCTTTCCCTTTTCTAAATCTAACACACTAGAATCACTCTTGCTAACCGGAGGCATGCTTCTAATGGGATTTATAAACATTAACTCCAAAGCTTCCTTGCTTTGAAAACCATGTTTAGCCAGTAGACAAGAAATAGCATTTTCGTAATTTCTTAAATCCTTAAGAATAGCAATAATTGACCTCAACTGCAAAAACTCAGAGGAAGTTTCATTCTCAGTCATACCTTCAATGCTGTCGGAGGAATCGGACAAGTCGAAGAACTCAGGGCTTCCTCTTACTCTGGACTGCATTCTAGTAACGCAATCTCCTTGGACCAAAAGGTATGGGCTTCAACATGGGTGCATATTTTGGGGCCATGGTTGCGGAAAAGAGAGAAAGTTTGGATCTTTTTGCGAGAAGAAAGAAGTTGCAAAGAGTGTTTGTTGAGGGAGTTCTTTGAGAGGGAAGGATGAAGAAGAACAAGATTAAAGAAAGATTTTTTTTTTTTTTTTTTATAGAAGATGAAGAGCCATGACATTAAGGATATGCGGTTTCAAAAAAAGAATTAAAGAAAAAGACTAATTTTTAAGGAAAACTGTAAAACAATTTTTAGAAATAATTCAAAAAATATGCTACAATTAATTTCTAAAATACAATTATTTAAACAAAGAAATTAAATCATACTTGATATTCTTCCAAAAAAACTCTTACTACCAAAATATGAAATTGCAATGGTTGATCTCCTCAACATCATTTGATGTTGTTTCTTTTGATTAAACCTGTCTTAAACACTTGAAGCAAAATGATCAATAATTTCTAGTTTATCACGAATAAAATCGAAAGCTTTCTTTTCAAGTGACTTTGTAAAGATATTAGCTAATTGATTTTGAGAGTCAATAAACTAAATATTTACTTCACTGTTGTTGACGTGATCACGTATGAAATCGTGCTTGATTTCAATATGTTTGGCCTTGGAATGTAAGATTGCACTTTTCGTCAAGTTGATGACACTTGTACTATCACACTTGATTGTAGTATTTGAAATCTCTCCTTAGTTCTTCAGCTATTGCATCATCCAAAGAATTTGAGTGCAACAACTTCTCAATGCAATGTACTTAGCTTCAGCAGTTGATAAGACTATCGTCGATTGCTTTTTGGAGAACCAAGATACAATTATGCTGCCCAACGACTAACAAGTTTCTAAAGTATTTTTCTTATCAATCTTACATCCTACAAAATCGGCATTGAAATACCCAAATAACACAAATTCTGATCTCTTAAGATACCAAAGTCCTAGAGATGGGTAAGTGTTAATATACTTAATAAATCTTTTAACTACAGAAAGATGCTCTAGGATGTAATAGAAATATGACGTACATGCATACACTACAAAGGATATCGGATTTTAATGTTGTGAGATAAAATAAGGAGCCGATTATGCTTTTGTATAGCTTCTGATGAACCTTTGTGCCATTTTCATCCTTGTCGAGCTTTGAGGAATAGGACATGGGAGTCTTAGTTCTCTTTGAGTTTTCCATGTGAAACTTCTTCACCAGCTCTTTTGTATATTTTTCTTGAAAGATGAAAGTTTCTTGTTCTGTCTGTTTGATTTGTAATTAGAGAAATTTTTTTTAATTTTCCCATTAAGCTCATCTCAAACTAGTCCTGCATTAACTAAGCAAAATTCTTTGCAAAGAGTTTCATTAGGAAAACCAAAAATAATATCGTTAACATAGATTTGTACTTGCAAGGTTTCCTTACCTTCTTTCCTTATAAATAAAGTAGTATCAACATTACCTTTCTTAAAACCATTCTGAAGCAAAAAAATTGTTAACCTTTTAACCTTTTGTAAACGTGATTAGATTTTCTTGGTTCTTCAAAACCTAGAGGTGGTTCCACAAACACCTTTTCTTTGATGAACATATTCAGGAAAGTACTCTTCACGTCCATCTAGAAAAGTCTAAAACTATGGAAACAAGCGTAAGCAAGTAAAAGTCTAATTGCTTCTAACCTTGCTACTGGTGGGAAAGTTTCGTCGTAATCAATTCCTTCTTTTTGCGAGTAGCCTTTGGCGACCAATCTTGCTTTGTTTCTCGTGACTTTTTCTTGATCATTTAGCTTGCTCTTGTACACCCATTTTGTTCCTATCACTGGATGGTCTTTTGGTCTAGGAACCAATTCTCACACTTCATTTATCCTTAATTGTTGAAGTTCTTCTTGCATTGCTTGGATCTAATTTTCATCTTATAGGGATTCCTCAATATTTCAATGTTCAATCTTCAAAACAAGTGCCAAAGTACTGACGGCATCTTTTAGTGTTGATCTTGTTCTAATCTTGTCATTGATATCTTTGATGATTAGATCATTTGGATGGCTTGACTTATGCTTCCAGTTTCTATTGAATCTATCATAAGATATTATGGGTTTCTCACTGACTTGCTTTTCAAACTTTTCTAGCTTCTGAGGCTGTTCATCTGAATTTGTTTTTTTGACTTCTTGTTTTTGAATTGCTTCAAATTGTTGCACTCGATTAGAATCTTCTTAAGTTTGAGGGTTTTCATCAAACTTCATTTATAGACTCTTCCATCGTGCAAGATCTTTTGTTGTCGGCTATGAAGGCCTTGCTTATAGTTGAGTACCCCAGACATATGCCTTCATCTGATTTTCCATTAAACTTACCAATTTGATTATTAGCATTTCTCAATGTAAAACATTTACATCCAAAAACTCAGAAATAAGAGATGTTTGGCTTCCTACCTTTGAAAAGCTCATAGGTTTTTTTTTTTTTTTTTTTTTTTTTAAAGAGGGTCTTAGAAAAACTCGATTGATAATGTAACATGCTATTAAGACAGCTTCTACCCAAAAATGTGATGCAATTTTACTTTGAACAAGAAGAGTTCTTGCAATTTCTTGCAATGATCTATTTTTCCTCTCTACTACACTGTTTTGCTCAAGTGTATAGAGAGTCGGAAATCGATGCTCAAACCACTTTCTTTACAAAATTTTGTGAAACTTTGATTTTCAAATTCTTCCCCATGATCTATTTTGATGCAAGAAATAAAATATAATTTTTAATTTTGAATCTTTGTTGCAAATTTTGAGAAATGAGAAAATGTTTTATGCTTGTGTGCTAAAAAGAAACCCACATGTACCTTGTGTAATCATCAACTATTATCAGATAGTGCCTTTTACTTCCTAGACTTTGTGTTCTTGTTGGTCCGAAGATGTCCACGTGGAGAAGCTGCAAAACTTAGTTAGTACTAACATAATTTATGGGTTTGAAAGAGTTTCTTATATGTTTTCCTAGTGCACAGATTGACCAGACTTTAGATCTAGCAATCCTCGTACAAGTCTCTTTGAGGACCATTTCAAGATTTGTTTGGCACTTATGTGTCTAAGCTTTTTGTGCCAGAGGTCTCATTCGTCCTTACTTGAGATTAAGCATTGTACGTCTTCAATTGTTATGTCCAGTAGGTAGATATATCCGTGTCTCCTTCTAGTGAAAGACTGCTTCAGATCTTTTCTCATGCCTAAATACGTCTTGTTGAAATTGGCTGATACTAATAAGGTTATAATTTAGACTTTTGACAAGATATACATCTCTTATAGTCAAGTTGCCAATCTCAACTGTTCCTTTGCCAATAATCTTTCCCTTGTCAATCCTTGCAAAAGAAACACTTCCTCCATCAATTTTTGTGAGTTTAATGAATTTGCTTGTGTCACCGGTCATATGTCTTGAGCAACCACTATCTAGGTACCACTTGTTTCTTTTCTTCTTTGGTACCCATATTTCTTAGAATTGGCTTCCAATCTTTTCAACAGTCATTTTAAAAGTGATCATGGCTGCCGTAGATTAAACACTTAAGAAGGTTTTGACCAATAGATTTTACAATCTGTTTTCTAAAATGATTTTCATAGGAAATTCTTGGAGGCTTTTGCTTCTTCCTTTCTTTGTGGGTTGGAAAATTAATTTCCAAATCCTTTTTATTTTTACATCCAAATCCCAATTTGTTGTAATATAGGATTTGAATGGACAAAATATGCTCTAAAGTTTTTAAACCAACTAAAAACCTTTTTGTAACATCCAAAATTTCCTTTTTTAGAAGATCATTTTCTTTTAAAATAGAATCATAGTTTTCTTTTTCCTAAAGAAGATCTTTTTCAAGACACTCAATCTTTTCTTTTTGGAAAAAATCCTGTTGTCTCAATTTGAGTTTTCCTTCTTCAATTCTAAGAATTTTCTTAGCGTACCTTGTAGTTAGTAAATAATTTATCTATACAATTAGATACTTCAACTAGAATATCAAAATTATTTACCTCAAATTCTTCTTTAGAGTCAAACTTTGCGATGAGATAAATATTAGCATAATCTTCATCACTTTCTTCGTACTCAGTGTCACTCCAAGTCTTAGCTTTCAGTGCTTTCTTTATCTTTTCGTACTTGCTCTTCCTTTTCTTCAGAATAGGACAATTGGGCTAAATGTGTCCTCGTTTCTTGCATTTGAAACAAACAACATCTCTATTTTCCTCTCTATCGTTGAAGTTTCTCTTTTGCTTAGATCATCTGAAGGGTTTTTTTTTTTTTCCTTTTAAATTCCTTCCTTTTTTAGCCATCCTTTGAAGCTTTTTCACCATTAGCGCAATTTCCTCGTTGTTTTCGTCATCATCATCTGAATCTGAGTCATCAGAGTCAAAATTAGATTTCAAAGCTATTGCTTTCTTACCTCTAGTGTCTTCATCATTTAGACATTCTTCTTCATAGAATTGGAGTGTTCCCACAAGTTTGTTCATAGAGAAAGGTGATATTCTTTGAATCTTTCGATAGACGTCTTAATGTTGTTCCACTCCTTTGATAGTTTTTGAAGAATCTTGTTCACTTTTATTGGGTCTAATACAAGTTGCCTTTGGTATGCCAATCCATTGACAATGTCAGTAAATTTGTTAAACTTGTCAGTAATGGATTCTTCAGGTTTCATCTTGAAGGTTTTGTATTACTAGAGAAGACTGTTGATCTTCGCCTCCTTAACCCGATCGGTTCTTTCATCCATTACCTACAACCTATCCCAGATTTCTTTTGCAAATTCACATGAGGAAATTTGGTTATATTCAAATGCAGATAATACACAATATAATGAATAAACAATTTTAGCATCAAATGTTTCTCTTTCAGTAATGTCTGCATCAGATAGGACTGAAGTTTTTGGTTTTTTGCCTTCTTTTTTGGATGAGGAAGGTTATGGTCTCATGCCTTTTAGAACAATGTCCCACTCTAAGGGATCCTGGGATTTGATGAATGCTTTCATCTTGTCATAATCTTTTCCATTGAAGTACTGAGGCCTTGTATCATTGTAACCTTTCATCAGGCCTGATGCAATGTTACTAGCCATCGAAAGATCGTTTAACTCAAAAGTAATAAAAACACTTCAATTAAGAGTAACCAAGCTTTGATACCAATTATTATGGCTAAAACTATCATTTAGAGGGGGATGAATAGGTGATTTTGTGGATTTGAAAGTGTTTTAAAAAATTTTGCAATGAAACACCACTAGTAATGGAAAGAGTTGGTCAGATTTTATTTATTTTATTTTATTATGTTTTTTGGTGACCCGGGAACTGCCGTACAGTCGGTAGCTGGCTGCGTAAAACCAGGGCAACCCATAGGGACTCACCTCCCACAGGCCCCAGGTGAGTCGCGCAATGAGGGCGAGAAGTTTCGAACATCTTCCTTGTCGGTTGAGGGGCGAGGCGCAAACCATCTCGTCCACCACGGGTGGGTTGGTTAGATTTTATTGGTGTACAATTTTATTACAAAAATTACAGAGAGTAAGGGATAAAAAATTGCATACAAAATATTATAGTGATTCAACTTTTGTAAGCTTACGTCCACTTTCCCACGTTACAGCCTATTGGCTAGATTCCACTAAGAAAAACCAATCAAAATGTTACAAAATCTGAGCTATCTAATTTCAAGCTTGTGTGTATCACTCCTCACACACTCTCGACCTTTAAATGATTACACAATTGTGCTTACAGATATGAATAAATTTGATCACGGGACACTTTTTAGACTTTGGAATTGCAAGCTTTGATACTCTTGAAAACGATTGTTCTCTCACCTTCGAGATATCTCCTCATACTCCTCCTAGTCCAAAACGACCATTGGATATATCTCAAGGAGGATAATCCATCCAATTTACCAGTTGGCCTAGATCTCGTCAAGAAGGTTTGATACTGTCAAGATCATTGAGGATGAGGCTTTGCATAGATTTTTCTACCCATACAGCAGCTTGGGTTTCCATAAGTCAAGTACCTTCACTTTAGAAAGAGCAAAACATCTCAAGAAGATCATTCCAGGAAGGTTGAATCTCCCTTAAAAATTTGAAGACTTTCCTTTTGGAACAATCTATAAATATGACAAGAAATTCAACCAATTCCTAGTACCCATTAAACGACAATATTGTCTTCTTCCTAGCCGTTTGACATAACACATAAGGAAGAAAATAATTAAGCCACGACTCTGATTTTGATTGATATCGTTTGATCATATATCCTATTAGACTTTTCACTTGAAAAATTTTATCATTAGAATCAAAGTCTTTACTTTGGATAAGTTTTGTCAATCTTCAAAATCTCTTAGGGAATGTTGAGAATATCCATTAATTAACAATTGGATGGTTTAATATAATTGGAACATGGAATTTCACTTATGGTTTAAAGTCGGGTATATTTGAGCTTGCTCGACTTAATTATGTTTTATGTCATAAATATGTCATGCGGTAGTTTACATAAAATAAACAAAGAAAAGTGATTATCTCTCTCGCTTCGACCCTCAGCTCAGTCATTACACTGCATCCACCACCGCCATCGCCACCATCGCGGTGACGTCCCCGCCATCACTGGATCAATGCCTTTCAGGTTCCTCCATCCAAATCAACATTCGGATGCTATTCCTGCTACAAGCATGAAAAGTAGTCAGGTTATTTGTAAGTTATTCGGGCTCTAATTTATGATTACTCGGGAACAACTCGCTTGATAATGAGCCTAGTCTGACTGAGAGCTACTTTAGTATCTCACTAGGTCGAGCTCGAGCTCACCATTTGCAGGTCGACAAGCTCGCGTTCCTCATCGAGCTTCTATTATGTTTTAAAAAATGTATAATATTCAAGTCATGGTCAAGTTTCTCGAGTTTCTATTCGAGCTTGAAGCAGAGTTTTGAATGTTTGATTGAGCTTGAATCGAGTTTCAATGCGCCAAGTACGTAAGCTGGGTTGAGCTCGAGCTCGGTGCTACAGAGGCTCGACTCGACTCGACTCGACTCGAGTACATCCCTTCCTGACACCGTCCTGCTTCTCCCTCTCCGTGAATCACCCTCACCGCCTTCATCTCCTTCGTTCAAGGAGGAAACCAGCGGATCCAGTCTCCTCCTTAAATCTCAACGCTGCCCAGTCAAAGCTTGAGCTAGACCATGCAACGGTGGAGAGAGAGAGAGAGAAGTCCCTTGTCGGCGGTTGTGGTGATTTCCGTGGTGGTGATGGTGGCCGTGTTCTCGCCATCGATATACAAAAAACGGTGATATCGCCGTCGAAAGGCGGGAGAGGTGTGTGGGACTTTCTAACGTGGAGAAATCAAAACGCATTTGATATCTTCTTCTCATATCGTTGGAATTGTCCATTGACATCCCGCGAGGACAATAGTTTCGAACGTCCTCTTTATCAATATCATTCCAGGTCCAGTCTTGTTAAAAGGCCACCATCGATGGGCTTGGCAAACTTTCTTAAACCAAAGCTCAACTAAGTCCAAAGAGCGAAAGGACAGGACAAAATAAATAAAAGAAGTAACAATAGCTTTTACAAATTACAATAAGCACAATGGTGATTGTAAATGAGGAGTTAATTGATTTAATCTCATCTTTGAGATCACGAATCACCTTCAAAATAGATGAGAGGTCAATAGGCAATCTGTAGATGATGCACCGTATTTTAGTTGTGTTTTTACAAAAAAAATGACTAACTTTTGATTATTATCGACATGTGAGAAACTTAGTCAATGATAACAGAGTTTCGTTAATCATGAACAGCATAGTTGATAACTTGAGGAAATTGACAAATAATCTAGTCGACAACCTCGGATACACCTGTCAAAGAAGTGACTGTCAACGTAATGGAATGAAATAACCGTCAAGATCACGAAGTTGATGAAATTGTCAAGCTAAATATCAATGTAATTGCCTAGTAATTGAGTTGATGTAACTATCAAGTAGTGAAGTCCTAGTAAATGTTGAAATGTGGAGTCATAGTAACCATTTTTAACCTCTATTTGTAAACTCCATTTGCAGCAGTCGATTGTAGGCTTTTAATAGCCACATCATATTATTTGTAGACCCCCTCGGCACAAACACAAAAATCTCATTATCTTTTAATTTCCTTTAATTCCTATATTGTAGTTGTAGTTCTCAGATATCTCGTCGTCAATTAAATTTCAGAGAATATCTTAGTTGCAGCTGTAGTTGTAGCTCTCAGATCATCATGCTAATTGAATTTTAATATTGTATCTTTATCCTACTGAACACTATCGTCAACTGAATTCCAACAGAGTTTTGTGCTCTTTAACATTGATTAAATTCCGTTAAAGAACACTTATTGGTTTCTTTGTGTTCCCGTGATACTTCGTATCTAGAGACACCATTGAACTAGGCCGGTTCCAACCGATTCTAGGGTTGAATTGGATCCGAAGCACACCCCTATAATCAAGAGGAAAGTCAATACAAAGATGTATATCATCTAGGAACAAATAATTACTAATAGAGGTATCTAGTGAATATCTCCCGGTAAGGCACCGATGGTGTTATTATTGTTGGCGATGGGGTTGAGTTCCACATGTTGCCATTTCTTCATTTGAGTATTTCTACTTTCTTCTAGGTTCATGGATGGAGGGGTTGCTTCATTAGAGCAATCGAAGGAAGCCTTATCTTACCTCACCTAATAGGAAAAAGAAAAAGACGGATAGCCTAAAAATGAAAAAGAGTTTCCACTCAAACAATGATCGATGCTCAATCAACATAACCAGCGTAAGGAATACGCACTTTGCTTTGTCAGAGTAGTGGAGTTAGTGGGAAAGCGACTCCGCGTTAGGCAAAAGGACTCACTTCCACTTGACAAGAATGCATAACGAACCCTATCATGGAAGAAGCCTTTTTCAAGACCCATTTCTCAAAGGCTTCGATTCTTTAATTCTGTGGTGATCTAATCGATGGAGGGGGTTTGCTGCGGCGTCATTGACCAGATCATTCAACGATTTGGTCGAAGGTAAACCTTTCGCTGCCGTTCATGAATGGAGAAAAAGCTTTTGTTCTCGCCACATACGATTGTATTGGAGTACATCTGTCATACTGCGAGAATATCAATCTGAAAAGAAGTTATTCGGGATGTTGGAGTGATGATATTAGCTGATCGTCGATGACTTTTTTATGTATTGAGAGAGTATGACTTCACATCAATTATCAATGGCCGTTTAGCCGAGAATTGCGACTTGCGAATAGTCATATTTTCACATGACGATTAAGTTGATCACATTTGAAGAAGTCATATGTTGAAACTTGAAAGGATGCAAAACTTGATTGATAAGACTATTAGAATCCCTATTTTAGATTATGCATACAAGTTGTCAAACTTTTCACACATTGTTCGCAATATCAAACGCATACGATGTCTGAGGTCGTCTTGCTTTTTGTACTTTTCCCACCATAGCGAGGGCCATAACACCTTTAGAAAAGTTTTTATACGCGCCTCGCAGCCTATTTCCGTTTTCACATACATGTAATTTTCTTAAACAATTTGAAGGTGTCATGGTATGCAGATGGATTAAAGATCGACTTTGGAAGATTTTCTACATGCTTGCCAAAATTGCTATGAGTTGGGTTCTTTGTTGTTGAAGAAGTGCGACAAGTTATACTCCAATAAACAAATTCGCATGGTACATTCAAAGGCAAAAGAACACCCAAAGTGCCAAAAATTGGCACAAAATGACATTTAAGTGTCAAAACTTACAAAATGGACACTTAAGTGCTACTTTTTATGAAAAATGAAATACTTGAGTGCCACATTTTATGAAAAATGGAACACTTGAGTGCCACATTTGACGACCCCGCTGGAAATTTTACGTGACAATTTTTTTTTTATTAATTTTTTCATTTACATGGCTCACCGGAAGGCTGACTCAGCAAACCACACAAAAAAACGACGTCGTTTTGGTATAATTCGAATTTTAATATAATAATTAATTAAATTAATTTTTTTTAAAAAAATTATTTAAAAAAAAAAAAAAAGAAATGAGGGGAGGGGGAGGAGGAGGAGGGAGGGAGGCAGCCAGCTGTTGAGGGCTCGGCCCTCGCTGCCATTGCCTCCCCTCCGTTGCCGAAAAGGTGGGGGAGGGTCGGTCAGGGCCATCAAACCCTAGCCAAGGGCCGGCGACCCTAGTCGACTAGTGGCGAGGGCCTGCGTGCCCTCACCCAGATCTAGGGTGAGAGTTGCGGCCCTCCCCTAGATTCGGCGAGGGGCTAGGGGCCGACGACCCCGGCCGGGCTCGGCGGCTCTAGTCAACCCTCCCCCACCTTTTCGGCGATGACGAGGGTTGAGCTCTCGCCACCGACCGCCTCTCTCTCCTCCTCCCCCCCATTTTTTAATTAAATAATTTTTTTAAAATTTTAATTTAATTAATTATTATATTAATTATTTATCATGTTAGCACAAAAACGATGTCATTTTGACACTATATAGCCAAATTAGAATGCAAAAGGACGTCATTTTGCACGCAACTCACCAGAAAAATTGCCACGTTAGCATTTTGGCCGGATTTTCTCGCCGTTGGCACTTAATTAATCAATTTTGCTTTGATTTTGGCACTTAAGTGTCACTTTCGTAAGTTTTGACACTTAAGGAAACACATGACAACATTTTTATTTCTCTATTTCTCTGTTTTTCTGTTTCCTGGAACATGTTTGGAACAAAAATTCATTTGGTGATGCAATTTCATTTTTCTATTTCTAAACGGATTTTTATTTTAGAAATAGATTTGGAGCAAAAATCAGAAGTTAAAATTTTGAGATTTTCTATTTCTAGAATAGAAATGAGAAATCAAAATTTTCTTTATTGTTCACTCTCGTCACTGCGCATCGCCCACTTGCCGCCTATGGGATGCCGGACACCCGCCACTAGACGTCAGCCGCCGGCCACTGGACGTTGGCCACTTGTTGCCAACCACTAGTTGCGGGATGCCGGACGCCCACTGGTCATTGGCCGCTCATCGCCAATCATTGGATGCCAAAGGCTCACCACCAACTACTAGATATCCACCGCCGATTGTCTGCCACTCGCCATCGTCCGCCGCCAGACTCCGGCCACTAGCCACCCGCTGTCGACCTTCAGTCGCCAGACTTTGGATGTCGAATGTTGGATGTTGAACTCCGGACGTTGGACGCCGGTCGCCGAACTCCAGCGTTGGACTCCAAACTTCGGCTACCTACCGCCGGTCACCGGATGCTGAACACCGGTCACCGAACATCGAACTCCAGCCACCGGACGCTGATCATTACCACTCCTAGAAATAGAAATTTTATTATGTTATCAAACGAATTTTTATTTTAGAAATAGAAATTTTGAATTGTTGTCAAATCCGTTTCTTTGCTCAGAAACTTGTTCATGGAATAGAAATTGAGAAATCAATTTCTGGTTAGAAATTTTGTCATGCGCGCCCTAAGGCCCTGTTTGGTAACCATCCAAACAAGGCCAAATTTTGATTCTTTGTTCCCGGAATCGCTTTCGGCCTAAAATCGCGTTTGGTAAAATTTTTGTTCCCTGAATGCAGTTGGGAATAGAATCAAGAACAAAAAAAAAAAGTTGATTCTTGTTGCGGGAACGAATTTGAGAATCAAAATCAAGAAATTTTCTTCTTCCCTTCAGCCATCTCGCGATCGCCGTCCACCACTGCCCGCCACCGTCCGCCGTCCGCTGCCGCCGTCCACCGCCGCTGCTGGTCGCCGGCGAGCTCTCCGGAGGCAAGCCCAGCCACCGGCGAGCTTGCGGAGGCTTGCCCACCACCGGCGAGGCTCGGCCTCCCGGATCGGCGAGGCCGAGCCTCGCCGAGGCCGAGCCTCGCCGGAGCCGGGCGGGGGCCGGGCAAGCCTCGCGACGCGCAACCCCACCGGTGGCCGGGCGAGGCTCGCCCGCCCCGCCGGTGGCTGGCGCGAGGCCGGCCCCCACCGGCGGGGCTAGGCGAGCTCGCCCGCCGGCGAGGCTCGGCCTCGAGGGCCGGAGGGTTGGGCGGCCGGCAAGAAGAAGAAGAAGAAGAAGATGAGAAAAAGAAAAGAAAAAATGAAAAAGAAAAAGATAAAAAGGAAAAGGAAAAGGAAAAAGAAAAGAAAAAATGAAAAAAAGAAAAAAAGAAAAAAAAAAAAAGGAAAAACTAAAAAAAATTATTTAAAAATTAAAAGAAATTGATTTGGAACAGAATTAATGAACACGGTACCAAACGCAATTCTATTCCAGAATCAGAAATTTTGGACAGTTACCAAACGGCTTAAAATGCTTAGAATCAGTTCCCGGGAACAGAATAAAAAAGAATCAGTTCTGATCAGAATCTATTCCCGGGAACAGAATCGTTACCAAACGCGCCCTAAGTGTCCCTCTGTGCTAAATTTTGGCACTCATAGTGTCCTTGTGTCTACATTCAACAATGGAATATGCATCTATGGCGGCTATTGCCAAGAGCAAGGAAAAGAACGTGTTCCAAAAAACTCTATGATGTTTTGAGGACGGCAAGACATTTCAACTAGACTAATTTATGCAATTGAGTGTGTGAATGAAATACCTTATACATACGCAATATCAAAAGCATACGATGTTAACATCAGGACGCCTGTGTTATTGAAGAACCTTTTCGCCCTACAGAAGGACGTAGAATCTGTTGATGACCGGACAGACCATACAAATGATGGATGTCCGGAAGGACCTGGTGACATAATGAAGAAACCGGGGGGTCTGGCACGTTCCACATGGGAGTAAATTATTTTTTACAGAACCGAATATATGGGAGTGAGTAGGTGAAATCACTAAAGCACGAGAGGGTTGGACAATAATGCAATAATTTAAAATCCGCGCAGGAAATTTCCATGAAGTTGCTTGCGAGATCGACATGATTGCTACCTGGGAAAACATAATTCCAATCTACCACTCAACTAGAATTTGAGGTTAGGAATATTCCTAGGTGGAGCTATCTAGGATTTTGGAATTCTTGTTTTATATATGATGGATCGCCACCGAATCGATAAAAAAATTTCAATCAATCCAATTTTCACTATCCAAAAAAAAATAATAATAATAATAACGATAATTGAATTGCGGCACAGAGGATTAACTATTCTTTTTCTCCATTTTTGGTTTCCTCCAACAAGCTATCTATATCATCGGTCACAAACATTGCATCACTACATGCAAATTCAACTAAAAGAATGTGAGTGAGGTATATTTTAAAAATCTACCGATCAAAGATGCTGGTTGGGGAACTAAAGATGGAGGAAAATGTGGCTCAAAGAGAGTTAGAAAACACCAGGTACTTCGGTCATTTTATCTACCATAAGCGATGAGGATTATGAACCTCGTGGGACCTGTGTAAGACGAAGAGGCAAACGCCAATGGAATAGAAAGATAAAGAAGAAAGATTGACAAAGCACTTACACCGAAATCATATATATATAAAGGAACATGAATAATTTGAACCTATCTCAATTGCCATTTAATGAACTGACAAAAAGAAAAAGTTAAACTAACATCATGTCTATTTTTTTTAGGTCAACAACTATCATGTTCCTGAAGTGTTTGTTGTGTCTATATGTCGAGATCCAGAACTTCATTGTTAACTTGTCTTCAAGTTGTCATTTTTAAATTCAACCGGCACTCACTTAAAGGAAGTGCAAATAAAATGGCATATCACAGTATACTGTAGGCTTTAGGACAATTGGCAGAAATCAAGTTGAACCGTGAGACTATTGAGATTATGTCTTGAGTTTGAGATCATGAATTAAACCCAATTTAAGTAGATTTCCTATTTGGATTTGAGTTCCATATTTGAGTAGGTTTCCTATATTGAATCCAATTCTTGTTTATATATAAGAAAATGGTCTTCTCTATGAATTGCATCCAAGAGGCAGTTTTTTTTTTCCCGTGAATTATACTCTAAAGCTAAAAGGAGAAGCTTTTGCTCGTGAAGATCAATTGTGCAGCTTTCTGATGACTTACATCCGGATTGAAGCCAATTAATCTTGTGTAAAGATTTTGTATAATTCCTTTATGAGATTGAAAGATTATTTTACAAGTAATTGTGAGGGATAAACACTGTGTGAATTGTTGGATGTAATAGTGGGCTAAGAAACTCTAAGAATGTTTGAGTGATTCAAGTATAGTTGTAATCTCAATAGTATTACTTAACCTATAATAGAATCTTGTGCTAAGTGGATCCCAACAGTTGAAACACTTAAATTTAGTGTTTGATTTATTTCATTGTTTTGTTTATTTTATTACTCGCTTTTTTTTTGCAACAATTGGTATTAGACTCAGGCTTGATTGACTTGAAGTGAATCGATAACAACGGAGGAAGGAAAAGTGGAAAATCAACATATATGATAAAAGAGATTTTGTTTTTTGGAAGATGTAGATTAAATTATCTTTATCAAAGGAATCTACACCTACCTCTATCTTGAAAGACTCTAGAGTCAATGAACCAAACTAATTGGGATTCATTGAATAGAAAAGCATTGGTGTTATTCAGTTAATGCTGGCTCATAACATCACATTCAATATCGTGAAAGAGAAGACCACTACGAGATTGATGAATGCCTAGTTGAATTTGTATAAGAAGCCCTTTGCAATCAAGACGGTCTACTTGATGCAACATCTATTTCACTTAAAGATGGGCGAAGGTGCATCTATTGTTAATAATGTCAATGAATGCAATGTTGTTAATTAATTGAGTTCAATTAATATTGACTTTGATGATGATCCAGTTTATTACTTATCGATGTGTGGATAGTGGTAAAGTGCAATTTGGAAACAATGCTGAGTGTGATGTTGTAAGTGTTAGTGAAGCTAAAATCATAATGTATGCCGGTATCGTGAGAATATTAACTGGAGTGAGACAAGTTTTAGAAAAGAAGCACTTGACTTTCATGGGTATCTTGGATTCAACTGGGTGTTTGTATAAGATGAATCAAACACGGTGACTTATATGAGCTTCAAGAGGAGACAGTGACGAATTTCACCACAGAGACTTTGGATGCATCTTTTCAAGAGTTTGAATTATTGCATGTGTTTACGGCACATTGACTAGAGAAGTTTGAAGGTTCTGAGTGAAAGGAATTAGTTATGTGGTTATGTGGCTAAGAAGCTGAATGTATGTAGGTATTATGACTTAGGCAAGCGGTGGAAAGTGAACCCCTAAGCCCCCCATGGCTGACAAGTTCATCGAGATCAAGATGGCCATGAAAATAAATATAGGTCTTCGGGTGGGGTAACTTATTTTCTAGTTTTATTTTTAACTTAGGATCTTCTTTTTCTTTTTTCCAAAATTAAAAGCTTTAGAAAATCCCAAAAAAAAAAATATGTGATTCTAATGTCAATATTTGTTGATTTATTGATTTTAGGAAAGGTCAGATACTTATTATGAAACACATAAAATTTCAATAAATAAAAAGTTGCAAACAAGTTGAAAATCTTATTTTGAACTTTATGAAACTACTAAGAATGTTATCTTTTGCACATTATACATATGGTAGAAAAGTTCTTGTTTTTTAAATATCTATATGCTTTAGTAATGTGGATTGAGAGGGGAATGGATTGGTTACAAGTCAGGTTGGGTGTGGGTCGCTGAATTTGTATTGCATATAAATGGATTACAAAAGGGTTAAATGGGTTGATGTTGGTCGGATCATTTTTTACCAAACCCAAACTCGATCTCATCCCCTCATTTGATGGCCCTGGATATGGGATGTAGATATTCTATCTCTTACTAGTCTAATTTGTAATCTCCAGACATGAGATGGTAACATGTGAACACTCAATTTGTGCAGAGCCGCACAAGATTAAATCCCTCGATCAACCGTAAAAATTTTCCCCTTCTCTCCTTTCTCTCTCTACCCTTACCGTCCTCAGTCTCTAACTCGCCGCCATGACCTCAGCCAACCTTGTAGTTGTTGGCCTTGCCTCCGCTATCGCCGCCCCCAAGAGAAACATCTCCCCCTCAGTTTCTACTCTAACTCTCACTTTCAGACTTTTGGCATGCCTCCTTGTAGGGTATGGGAGTTGAAACCTACTCCTGAAACTAAATCGTCCACACCCCAACCTCCTAAGAAGGTGGGAATTTGAACCCCCCACTTCCCCCTTCCAAGTTGGAAGAGTGGCCACTGGGGCAACGATGTTGGCGGATTGGCTTGACAAGGGGTGATATCAAGCTTGAGCGAGGCGGCAGCGGCGGGATCGCTGGTGGCGACGTCGATGTGTGTAATTCGTGGATTTAGTCAATTATAGGTGTTGCAAGTTCAAAGGGTTACGATTGTACGTGATTCACAGATTGAAGTCTACACAAGAATTTATCTACCGGACGAGACGACAAACGGAGGTATACCCAAAAGAAAAATGGCGCATGCGCGGCCAGTATAACGAAAATTTCAAGTAAGCGATTTTACAAATATTGATTACAAACTTTATTAAATCATGATGTATATGGCCGCTTCTTGAAACTTTTTTTAACACGTCGGTGCACGCTCGAGCTCTTTTAAATATGTGTGCGATGTAATGCCGGGAGATTAATCAACCTAAAGAAAAAAGGAAGTGTGTACCAGGCGATCCCGTTTCTATTAAAGAATTTTGAGGACATTTTTCTTGTGCGCTGGGACCCGTTACGAAGTTGCCATGCAGTTTCCTCATACCGAATAATCAATTTTCTGACATCGAGACCCACTCTTTATCTTCCCCCCCATCCCTCCCTGCAACTTCACAGCAACTTCATACATTGCCTGCTTCGTGCCAAACCTTTTCCACGTTCATCCAAAGCAACCTCTCTCTCACAAGTGTACGACTCTTCTTTTTTCAAGGATAAAGAAAAGTCTCCGTTTGGCCCCGTTCGGTCATGGCTAACGACGGATCGGCACCGTCGCCAAAACCATTCAAGTGGCTCAACAAGAGCCTTAGGCTGACCTTCCCACGACGGAGTTCTCAATCCAAGTCATCTTCCTCCAACTTGAGCACTCCGTCTTCTCCAACCTCCACTCTCCCCGCTCCTAACCTCAAACGTACCATCTCCCCCAACAGAGAGCAAGAGCTCCAGGAAGTCTTCTGCCGCTTCGACACCGATGGGGACGGCAAAATCTCCGCCCTCGAGCTCCGGGCGTACTTTGCGTCCATCGAGGAGTATATGTCACAGGAGGACGCCCAGAGCGTCATCGAGGAGCTCGACACTGACGGCGACCTCTTGATCGACTTCAGTGACTTCCTGAAGCTGATGAAGACGGACAGCAATGACGACCTGAGGCGGGCCTTCGAGATGTTCGAGGACGAGAAGGGATCCGGGAGCATCACCCCCAAAGGGTTGCAGACGATGCTGCAGCGTCTAGGGGACGCAAAGTCGTACGAGGAGTGCGAGAACATGATAAGGGTCTACGACACTGATGGGAATGGAGTTCTTGATTTTCAGGAGTTCAACCAGATGATGGCGTAGCTTCGGAGGGAAGTAACATGATGAAGCGTGTTCTTGTGTTTGAAGCGAAACAGAAAACAAAAAAGAAAAGAAGAGAGAGAATGCATGAAAAAAAGGGTTGGATTAGATGCACGGAGAGGAGTCAAATTTAAGGTCTAAAGCATTGCTCGAATGGGCAATGCGGGTGCTAATCTTTTAAATGGTGTCGTTTCAGTTCTTTATATTAAAGTCTGTATACTGCTTGCAAGTACTGTGTGGCATGGGAGTTTATGAGATAATATCTATATCCATGGTTTTTTGTTTGTTTTTTTGAATTTGTCGCTTTCAAAGTTAACTTTTTGGTTGAACCGTCCTGGACTATGAGATCAACCGCTTAACCAATATTCCCGATATAATAATTGATTCCTACTATGTACGTTCTCATATTCGCCAATAAAACCAAAAGAACCTCGACGCTAGTTGCATATGTATTCTATCTATAATTGTACCAAAAAAACATATGGTTAATATTACGAAAAATTTCAAACTAGTAAACTTGTGACAAACTTACATCAAATTAATTTTTGACCATCGAAAATCCAAACTAATATATCTATAACAAATTTACTCTAAATTAATCTGGAGTAAGAGCATTTGCTTCATTGATCCTAAAAGTGAAAAAGATTTATAATGTCCAAAGTTTTGTTTATACACGCTCATGATGTGCTAATCGAACCTACTATTTCATAGACTTTAATCCCACAACACATTTCAAATAGCAAATTATGTTTTTATATATCTATAAAAGCCCAAGTTACAAAAAGAGATATTTACACAAATGGTTCCTAAACTTCAACACAACGTGCAATGTGGTCTATAAACTTTTAATTTATTCAATATCTCTTTAAGTTTTTGATACATGTTCAATTTAGTCTCTAAACTATATGTTGTTCTTGAATTTGAATGAATGGAATGACAATATTAAATATTTTCATATACACAAAAGACTAAATTGAACATGTATCAAAAGTTCATATACTGGGATTATATTACGCATTGAGCTAAAATTAAGGGGTTGTATCGAACAAATTAAAAGTTGAGAGATGTCATTGCACATTAGCCTAAAGTTTATGGATCATTTGTATCAAGGTCTACATTACAACCGATTTAACAGTTTAGATGCTTAAATTGAAAAAGAAAAACGAATACTAGGTTTTTGATCCATAGACTCTCGTTTTTGTTTAATTATGCTCTCCAACTCATATCAGATTTGAATTTTGACCGGATCCTTCAGGTAATCTTAATATGGATAAATAGATTATACACCGCTAGTGCAAATGAAATTTTACACAAACGGCCTTATTCACCCTTAATTTGATGATTATAATTACCCATTCCCTCAAATCAATGGTGTACAATACTGTTTGTACAAAAATTCTTTATTACATTGTGAGAGTATGCTATATATATATATATTTATATATATATATATATATTATATATATATATATATATATATATATATATATATATTCCCATCATCCATTTATATTACATTGTCGTGTGCAAGAATTGTGACCCACTCTCAACTCAAACAAGAATAAAATACGAAAATCAAGAATATACAAAAGTTATAGCTTAAGAATGGGAAAAGTACCCAAAAAATCATAAACTTATTGCACATATACTAATTTAGTCTTAAATTTTTCAATTGTGTCAATTGAGTTCTAAACATTTTTTATATTTTGCCAATTGAATCCATCTAATTAATTTTGATTGGAAATAATTGATGTGAATAATGCTTGTTTTACATGGCGTGGCGTGAACTGATGATGACATTTTTATATTAATTTTTATTTTTTTATTTTTAATTTTTTAATTTTTTAATTTATTTTCTTGAGGGCTGACAGCAATTGCTAGTGGGGTTGCAACCCTCACCCAGAGCCAAAGAGGGTGAACCGGCAACCTTAACCCTAGTCGGCCTTTAATAAAATAAAATAAAATAAAATAGAAAAGGAAAAAGCCGAAAAATATAAAAGATTAAAAAAATTAAAATATTTTAAAAACATTAACATCAACGCTTACCAAGTCATGTAAACTGACTGAGCATCCATTTTTAATCAAAATCAACCTAATGGACTCAATTGAATGAAAATATTTATAATTCATCAACACAATTAAAATGTTTAAGAGTCAATTGGTATAAATGTAATAGATTTGTGATTTTTTAATGCTTTTTTCCACTCAAGAACTCATTTGCAGATGGGTTAGCAAATGAAAATAGTTCAGCTTTCCTATTGAAGAAAAAGTTCTAAGCCCACCATCAGTGGTTCTAAGACGATGTATTATCGTAAAGGAAGGGGAAACTAGATACCTCTCTTGCTGAACGAAGGCACGCATCCAACAAGAGAGAGAGAGATGGCAGAAGATGGAAAGGGAAAAGGGAAAAAAAAAAAAAAGGTACAAAGAGAAAAAGAGAAAAAAGAAAAAGGGAAATGTGGTGAGTTGTCAATCACTTTAAGTTGGATAAATTTAAGATGCTAACCCAGATAAATTTAAGCCGCCATCGGCTGGCGGCCGCCTCTGGTTTGTTCATCATTTTACTTTTCTTCTTTCGCTTTTTCTTTCCTATTTCATTTTTACCCTTCTCCACCAATTTCGTGGAAGCCCCTCTCTCTCTCCCCGCCATTCAGGCATCACCGTGATGCACCTCTTCCATCGTCGTTGCCACTTAGTGTATTCTCTTGTCCAATTTTTTTTCACGTCCGTAAAATATTAGCGGGCCGATTTACCAGTCGCCATTTGGCACATGGTGGAGGGTCACAAATCCCGTAATCTTCCTCCCTTGCTACCCCACTATAGTTTTCATAACAATGTCTACCATGTGGCAAAACAATGTTCAAGAGCTTCTCACCCAAGTATAAACGGGCAACAAAGAGTTCTCGAGGCACTCGATCCCCCTATCTGAAGGCAGGAGACAGTCAGCCACATGTTAAGGGTAAAGTCAATCTCGCAGCTGTTTTCTCTCCCGTGTCATCATTATCCGAGATTTTCTCTGGCAAAACCATGACCTTTGAGATCATGATTTCACCCACAGATGTTGGGAATTTCTCTTTGTGAGCTCTTACGCGGAAGTTTCTCTCCCTTTCCTTGCCAAAAAGACAATAGGAAAATTCGGAGAGTTGGTTCTTTCATCAGACAAAGTGAAAACATTACCGGAGGCATCGAACGAATAGCACGCAGGATGCTGAAAAGAAACCGACCGAAATTGACAGCCATTATCGAGGGATCACTTTGGGCACATTTGAGAATGAGGAAAGTCTTCGAGGAAATGCAAAAATCATGGAGTTAAATAAATTTTTCAAAATGCAAATTATATTTGGTAAATTATATTGTAAAAATTTAATATGAAATATATTTGAGTACAATAGTGTTTGGAGAAATTATATTTGCAAAATACTTTTGTTATTAAAAAAAGAAAAATAAAAAATAAAAAAGAGTTGGTTGGCCTAGGGCAGGTGGTCACTGACGAAGAGTATGCAATTGTTGGCGAAGGGTAGTTGGTCCGATGAAGGGCAGGCAATCCGGCGAAGGTCGCACAACTCTTGCCAGAGGATAGTGCAACCCGCCACGTCATGACCTCCTCGCAAAGGTCACTAGGGCTGCTCGATCTGGATCCAGTGACCCTCCGACGACAGTTGCGGCAACCTAGATCGCGATCTGGTCACGGGTCAAAAGTTTGCCCTTAGACCCACCTCCTTTTGGCTTCACGTGGGAGAGAGACGATGTAGAGGCTTCTTTCGTAGAGTTTATATTGTGAGTGCCCAAAAGTCAAAGTCTTGACTTTTGGGCCCCACAAGGAAATCATCTTTCGGCTTCTGCAGGCTTTCGTAAATAAAAGAAGAAACTTTGCTTCCCTTTTTTACTTTATTCAATTATTTATTCTTTTGTAAATCTTCAAGAGTCTAGCGAAGCTTTTTTGTTACTTGGGAAATCTTTATCAACAAATTCGGTTTAATAAATCGTTATCCGAATTCAAACTCAAAACATTAATTTAACAATTCTCAACCTTAGGTCGATGTTTGAAGCCAATTTATAGTGCTCATTATCCATGCTACTCTCACAATTCCCCAACGGGTGCTTACTCTCCACAAACGCTAATAGAGCGAGCTTGAGTTTCGCCAAAGGAACAAACTTAGTCATCATATCTGCTGAATTATTTGTTGTAGCAATCTTTTTTACAATAACATTATCCTTAGCTAAGACATCTTGAATGAAGTGATACCTAATGTTAATATGCTTCGTTCGCTCGTGATAAACTGAATTATATGTCAAATATATCGCACATTGGTTATCACAGTGTGCATCCACAATTTTCTATTCGAACCCAAAGTCTGAAAGCAAACTTTGTAACCATATTGCCTCTTTCGCTACAAAAGTTAGTGTCATGTACTCTGCCTCATTCAAAGACAAGGCAATGTGATCCTGTATGGAAGCTTTTCAACTAATTGCACCACTCGCTAACGTAAACACGTATCCTCCTAAAGACCTACGATCATCCAAGTTAATGATGTGATCCGAATCCATAAAATTGATGGTCTCACTGCCATTGCTATCCTTCCGATACACTATACCCACATCTATTGTCCTCTTTAAATATCTGAGGATCCACTTCATAGCTTCCTAATGAGTTTTACCAGGACGCTTCATATAGCGACTAACAATACTCACAGCTTATGAAATATCAGGCCTAGTACACACCATAACATACATAATATTGCCCACGGTACTAGAATAATGAACATGGGACTAGAATAATGAACATGGGACATATGCTCCTCCTACTCCTCAGTTTACGGTGATAATTTATTTGAAAGTTTAAAGTGCTTCGCTAAAGGTGTACTTACAGATTTAGCCGACTGCATATTAAAACATGCCACGATCTTCTCAATATATTTCTTTTGAGATAGACATAAAACTCCTGTAGCCATGTCACACAAAATCTCCCTACCCAAAATTTTATTTTCGACACCCAAATCTTTCATCTCAAATTCAGCATTTAACCGCATCTTCAACACATCAATATCAAATATATTTTTAGCTGCTATCAGCAGTAGATAAATCAAAGAACCATTCTTCAATCTCCTAAAGTAGACACAGCTATCAAACTGACTTTTTGTGTAATCTTGACTAGCCATGAAAGTATCAAAACGTTTATACCATTACTTAGGAGATTGTTTCAGCCCATATAAAGATTTTTTCAACAAGTAAACATAATATTTCTTACCCGAAATAGCAAATCCCTCTGGTTGCCTCATTTAAATCTATTCCTCCAATTCATCGTGAAGAAATGCAGTCTTTACATCTAGCTGTTTTTACTCGAGATCCTGCGAAGCAACTAAGGTAAGTAAAACACGAATAGAAGTATGTCTTACCACAAGAGAGAACACCCCATTGTAGTCAATTCCTCACGCTATGTATATCCCTTTGCCACAATTCTCGCATTATACGTCGCTACCTCGACACTAGGAATGCCCTCTTTCTGTTTAAAGACCCATTTACTTCCGACAATATTTTAGCTCTTGGGAACTTTGACCAGCTTCCATATCTGATTTCGATGGAATGATTCTATCTCTTCACTCATAGCCCATAACCACTGCGACGACTTCGAACTAGCCATCACCTCAGAGTAAGACAAAACTCATCTGTCTCCACTTCATCACCAACAATCAATGCATAAACAATATCTGTATAACCATAACATATCGGTGATTTAATTTGCATTCTTTGTTTATTTACGGTTGTAGTGTGTTGTAGTTGTGCTAATTGTCCATTATCACTAACTTCAGGAATTTCAACTTCATCTGCAATCTCAACTTTTATTACCTTTGAGGGCTCCGGAGTTTCTATTTGAAGCTCCACCTCACTAATGACACCATGATCTGTCTTATTTGCTGGTTGTGTCTCAGAACTCCTCTGTTAAAGCATTGCGGTCTTATTGAAGATCACATCTCTACTGATTAGAAAATTGGGTGATCTAGGATCGGTGCACCACAACCGGTAGCCTTTCACCTTATGTGCATAACCCAAAAATATGCACTTCTTCACCCTCGGTTCAAGCTTACCATCACTCGCATGAGCATACGCAGAACATCCAAATATACGTAATCTGGAATAATCAACAGGTTTCTCCGACCATACTTCCTCAGGAGTCTTCCACTCTATAGCAGATGATAGAGATCGATTAACTAGGTAACATGCCATGTTCACTGCTTCGGTCCAAAATTCCTTGCTAAGTCCCGCATGCGAAAGCATGCATCAGCAAAGTTCTGTTCTTCCGTTTTGCCACGCCATTCTACTGTGATGTCCCAGAAACTGTGCGGTGTCTCACAATATCTTTTTTCTCGTAGAATTCGGTAAAATCTTTACCAAATAATTCCATGCCATTATCGGTTCTCAGGCACTTGATTTGTTTATCTGGCTGCTTCTCAATCAATACTTTAAATTTCTTGAACCGATCAAACATATCATATTTGTGTTTCAGAAAGTAACACATACTTTCCTCGAATAGTCGTCGATAAATGTCAGCATATATCGAGTACCTCATTTCAAAGGAACCGAAGACGGGCCCTAGACGTCTGAATAAATATATTCAATGGCTCATTTGGTTGAATGAACAGCTGTAGTAAACTTAACTTGGTGCTGCTTCCCAAAGATACAATGCTCACATAAGTCTAACTTCCCTATTTTTTGACCCTTCAACAACCCCTTTCACTCAGCATCGCCATACATGCCTTACTCATGTGCCATAAACGCATATGCCATAATTGAGTCAAGTTGAAGTCTAACTCACCTGATGAAACTGTAGTGGTTTCGGTCATGGTCTCTCCCAGTAGATGATAGAGAGTATTCACTTTCTTCCCATTCATTTTTGTCATGGCACCTCAAGAGATCTTCAGTACTCTACCTTCAGCAGTGTACCTACACCCTATATCATCAAGTGTTCCTAGAGAAATAAGGTTATTCTTAAACTCTAGTACATGCCTCACATCTGTCAATGTGTGCACCGCCCCATCATGCATCCGAATTCAAATTGTCCTTATCCCCACAGCTTTACAAACTTCGTTATTCCCCAAAAAAATTCTACTACTATTTGCAGTCTGGTAAGTAGTAAACTAATTTTTATGTGGCGTTATATGATAAGAACACTCCGAATCTAGCACACATTCGTCTCCTGACGAAGCAATAGTTACACATAAAACAGCTTCCGCATCACTATTACTTCCCCCTCAGCAACGTTTGCCACACTGCTTGTGCATTCTACCTATCAGCTTTATTCCTCTGCTTTTGACAATCTCCCCGATGTGCCCCTCCTCGTGACATTCAAAGCACTTCACTCGTCCCTTGGATTTTCTATGGCGTAATTTCAATATGCTTTCACCTCTGCTGCTACTAGGCCCTCGATGTTGTTCTCTACCCCGAATCGTCAATGCTTGCGCTACTCCTTGTGCCAGACCGTCATCACGCAACTTTCCCTGCTACTCTTTAGAGAATAAGTCAGACTTCACCTCTTTATTGTAGTATACCCCTGAAACAGTGAATCAATAAAGTGCTCCCATAATTCTGGTAAAGATGTTAACAACATCATGCCATGTTCTTCATTATCAAATATTTTACTGACATTCTTCAGATCTATCGCGACCAAATTTTCGGATGTAAACCATCTAGGGTGTAAACCATCTAGGGTTTGGCTAATGGATTGTTAAGCCTAGACTTAATTCGGGCTTTCCCAAGCTCATACTAATTCACGACTTAAGTTCAAATTTTTAACATGCAAATGATTTTTTTAATTATGAGTTGCCGCTAATCTATTTTTGGTGGGTCGATTAGAAACCCAAGTAAAGTAACGGGAGATTTACTTTACTCTTACAAACCAAAGATTGTGAGCTCGGGGACTTGGTTATAACGCCATTTTGTTACCTTTCTCTTTTATTTTGAAAAAAATGTTTGGCAAGCAGTTTAAATTGATTTTAATTTACTTTTCCTAACATGCGAGGTGATCATGCAAGTGCGCAAACCACCAATTTAACATCCAAGAAAAGTAATGAATAAATCACAAGACTTACCTCACAACCGCGAAAGCATTTGCAGTGTTAGATCAGAGTTCACATCAATAGTCCTAGATATGATTTCTAATTAACATGCAATTTCTTTTTTTTGTTTTCACTTATTTAATGGGAATCATGCTTTATGCAATGCATGCTACTAATCTAACATGGAATGATATGGCATGGCAATATGACCTAAGCTATATGACATAAATAAAATGCAGTCTATTCTAAAGAATGAAATTGATTTATTCCAAGGCAATTTTGTATCTTCCATGAAATTCGAAATTAGAAAAATATAAGGATTATCTAGCTAGGTTAAGATTCTATTCAATTTGTATTAGGAATTAGGTTAAGCCAAATCCTAATTTAAACTATTTAAACTAGAACATTGTCTTAATCAAGTAATCCTAAAATGCAATCTATCTAAGAGAAATTATCTAAACCTATAATTAATTTAAAAAAAAAAACACAATCTTATCTTAACATGCAATAACGTGCAAAGAATGTCCTAATTCTAATTTTTCTTTTTTCCTTTTTTTTGAAATTCGAAATTAAAATTGACACATAATCAAACGTGCAATCTAAAAAAAAAAACTAGCATCCTAAGTTGATTTTTTTTTTTCATTTTTAAAAATTCGAAATAAATTTCATATTCTAAATATGCAAGATGACCCTAAAACAAGCAAAGAACCTAATCTATCTCAGATTTTTTGGATTTTCTTTTACGAAAGCAAAATCAATCAAATGACACGACAGCAAATCGGGCAAGATAAGATCGATATCCATAAATTGACGAATCATACCCTGCATATGGGATCGGATTGATCAATTTTAAATAAAATCGTGAATCAAATCTTAAGCGTGAGATTTGATTGACGATTTTTCGTGCAACTACGAGTCGGATTTCAGGCGCGAAAATTGGACGGTCAATCGTATGCACATTATAAAACTAGGAAGATTTCCTAATTCATGGGGATTAAAAAAAAAATTGGGTATGACAATAACGAACAAATATTCAAACAAGATTGCGATCCGGCAATAAAATTTGAGATAATTGAAATTAATCAAGAATCTTACCTAGCTCTCGATATCGTGCAGGATAAGGTTTTCCAAATCGGAATCTGCAAACAACGAGCTTGGATGATGATGGGGATGACCAATGATCGCGGAGGCGTTCACGGATTACAAGTGATGACTCGGCCCTGCATGCAAAAACGGAGAGGACGGCCGCTTTGCCTTCGAGGATCACGTCTCACCAAGGGGATTCTCGGCCACGCAGAGAGAGGGAGCAAGGGGGTCGACGAGATTTGGCCGTGACCTCTCCTTCTTGCTTCTCTCTCTATTTCTCACGTGTCTCTCAATGTGGCCGTATGTGTATTCTATGAAGCCCCCCTCAACGTGGCCTCCCCCCTAAAAGTTTTATTCCTGGTTAGTGGGTAGTCGAGAGAAAATAAATAATAAAAAAAAAACTCAAATTGGAGGCATGAATCTAAAGCGATTCATGGGATCGTGGCGGTGGCTCGTGATTGAAGGACAGAGGGATCGAACGGTGGTGCTCGGTCATGGAAAGTTGGGGCTAGTAAACGGTGCGGGGCCTTCTCGGTTCGGAACAGATCAGCAAGGCAGGGATGGCGTCAATTAGGCAACAACTGGACAATCAGATCGACGCGTGGTCTCAGTGCAGCAGCGTCGGTGTCACCGGGACAGAGCAACAATGTTGTCACTGCAGCGAGGCGAGCACCACGTCAAGGAAACAACGATTGCATTGTCTCAGTGGAAGTGCAGCAAGCTGTCGAGGCTCGCGGTAGTGATGCTGGAACCGATGCGGCGGCCACTGGAATCGCTGGATGAAACACCGGAAAGCTGCGGAGTGGCGAGGACTGGCTTCGTTGATGTTGGTCTCGGAAAAGCGGCATTCAAGATGTGAGAATTGCGTGAATTAATCTCCACAAATCACCACTCACAATTCCTCTTTAATTCCTTATTTTTTATTCCTCCACTCACTCGTGGCGTCTCAATGCTTCATGTCCTCCTCTCTCTAGATTGTCTCTTGCAAAGTGAAGGTGCACGCCAATCAAGAACGTTTTGATGAAGGCACCCAGGCTAGCAACATGAGATGCAACCCAATACATGGTCGTGTATCTCCACCGTGTGGCTTCCCTCTTACGAAGTGATAAAAAAGAAGTCCCCCAAAGAAAATAAAACCCCTACGAAGTGATGAAAAGAAAAGCCCCATTGTGCGGCCGTATATTCAATGTGTGGCCCCCAAACCCTATATGTTTTAACCTATTTATAGGCCGCGAATTAGGGTTTTTAATCTTTTCAAATCAATATCCACAAAGATTCTTTTTCCAAATGCAATATTCGTTTTACCAAACCCAATATTCATTTTTCCACTTACTCTATCCGAAAAATTCCATCATATCTCGGAAAATTTCAAATTCTTATTTTTACAAGATAATTTCCGATCATTAAAAAAAAAAGGGGCTTGGGCCAATTTGTTCGCTTCGTAGGTTTAGTCCGGCCTGTCAATTTAAAGCTCAGAACCACTAATTCAAACCCATCAACCACCGGTCTAATAAATGCAAAAAATGCAAATGCACCTAAATCTATATACTATACAATTAATTAATTAACTAATATTTTTCTAGGGGTTAAAATTAATCCCTAATTTTTTAATGCGATAAATGAATAAACGAGTCGCCAAAATTTAGGTGTCAATAAGATCCATCATTAGTTTATTAAATTCATCTAGGTGGGTTTTGATAAACGTACCTTCAGTATATCTAAATTGAAACATCTTCTTCAACATATACAAGCAATTGTTCAAATTTTTCTTCACAAAGTTCTTGAAGTTTTGCCCATAATGCTGCGGCATCTTTCTCCTCAGCAACCTTTATTAAAATCTCATCCGACAAATTTAACAGAATTGTGCTCTTTGCTCTTTTCATTAGCTCTATACTCTTTGAGGCTTTCATTATAATAGGCAACTCATCTTCACCATTTAATGCATTTGCCAAACCTTGGGTTGTCAATAATGCCCGCATCTTGATACTTCATAACACAAAGTTGTTGCTCCCGTTAAATTTCTCAATTTCAGATTTCCTCTAAGATATAATTGCAATAACATAATTTCTAGATAATAATCAGACAAGCAAAAGCTCCAAATTACAATCAAGAAATCCAATCCCAAGCTCCGATTCCAATTGTTGGAATTTAATATGCGGAAACGATGGGATCTTGCAATTTAGGTCAATGCGAAATCACCAGAGAAATAAACGAGAAATAATAAGGATACCAGAAATTTACGTGGTTCGGTCCGAGTATCGATCGCACATGTGCGTCCACTTGGAGCTCAAAGAACAAATAATCCACTATAATTGGAGAATTAGAGTTTACATTCGCTCACATGCTCCAATGTTTCCAACACCTAGATTTAACACAAAACTCAAAGTGTTTATAAATAAACAACTCACTTGGACAAAAATTCACAACACAAAATTATCGCACGTTTAAGCTCAAAGTATAACGAGCTACTTATGCCTGGTTCGCATACATACGGATTTGCGTTCTTCTTTCTTGATCACGTGGGTGGCTCCTCTTCAGCTTGACGTTGTGCGGCTCCTATTTTCTCACGTAGGGTTTCAGCCACTCACCTCCTAGACACGTTGCTTTGTATTTATGTGTGCCCAAAGGTCAAAAGTTTGACCTTGGGCCCACCTCCTTTTAGCTTCACGTGGGAGAGATGCTGCAAAGGCTTCTTTTGTAGAGTTTATATTGTGAGTGCCCAAAAGTCAAGACATCATCTTTCGACTTTTGCAGGCTTCCATAAATAAAAGAAGAAACTTTGCTCCCTTTTTTTTTCTTTATTCTATTATTTCTTCTTTTGTAAATCTTCAAGAATCCAGCAAAACTTTTATGTTACTTGGGAAATCTTTATCAACAAATTCGGTTTAACAAATCGTTATCCGAATTCAAACTCGAGACATTAATTTAACACTGCCCTTGGCCAGCAACCACACATAGTCATGCTGATCTTATTCAATGGAGAAGAATAAGATGAACAGTTACAAGGGCAAAACCCGGAAAATAAAAAGTTAGTGAGGATAATTTCAAAAGATTTTTTTTTCCCAACATGCTAAGAAAGCCCAAGACAATTCATAAGCTGCCTTGGGCTTTTAGCCTTGAAAGCTTACATTTGGGAAAAGGGGTTTAAAATTTTTTTGTCGAACACCCTCTATTTGGCCCAAGGGGCTTTGGAAATGTCTTTCCCAAAAGCATCCTTTGAGACCATAACGTAATCTTTGTGGATGTTCTAGACATCTCCCACTAGACTCTCTCAATGTACTAACTTAGCGGGTGTGATTCATACTCCTCATTGATAGGAAGCACAAAGGCTGCGTCGGCGAAGATCTTAGGGGATGGCCACCTTGAGATACTAGAAGACTTTTATAGTTTAGGCCTATAATTTATCAGTAATTTGAGATTGAAGTCATAAATAGCTACTGAATATATATAATCTCTTTTTCTTGTAATTGAAAGTTGTAAGACAAAGGTGAGGATTTATTAATTATAATAGAATCATCTACTTGATGAAACCCTTGTTCAAGGATGAATCGGGATAAACTTTGTGCCTCAATTTCTCTCTCTCTCTCTCTCGTATTTGCTATCCATTTGTTGTGTTTGTGCATATAATCCACATAGTACTCCCAGTATGTGCCTATATCTATTTGCTTTGTAAATGAATAACGTTAAGAATGGTGCAAAGAGCATTTGTTAAACAACCAATTAAGAATGTTTACAAGCTTTCAATGCTCTGATTATCCTTGTGTTTTGCACAATCGGTGCCCTTGAATGATTCGTGGTAGTATGCTTAAAATGGGCAAAAGAACACTTCAAATGCCATAACTTATGAAAGCTACACTTAAGTGCCACATTTTAAGAAAAGTGGGACATCTGAGTGCCATCTCCGGCGAAGCTGGTCGGAAATCATACGTGGCATTAAAATATTAATATCTTTCGCCGATGTGTCTCGCCGGAGAGCTAAGTCAACTCGAATTCACCCCAAACGACGTCGTTTCGGGTGTTCGCCCAAAATAGAGCCCTTAAATCAGCGAAAACGCCGTCGTCTTCCCCATTTGCCCTAAATCTAAAACCCTAAATCCGGCAAAATGCCATTGAAGTGCTAGAGCCCTAATCCCGCACCCTAATTCGATTTGTCCCAAATTCTACCACCGAATATTGGAAATGGAGAGCAGGACTTTCAGCAGCGGCTCAAATTTCTCTCGCCGAAGCGAAAGAGAAGGCGAGCGTTTCTGTTTTTGTGGTTTACCAAGTCCAAGAAGAACATCGTGGACTCGAACGAATCCTGGGAGAAGATTCTATGGATGTGCCTGATACAGAGAAGGCTCGAAGTGCAAATACTTCAAATGGGTCGATGCAAAATTCTCTCACCTAGCCACAGAGGTGATATTGGACCTACTTGATGGATGTCATCAATCTCCATGTACGCTTGTGGACGACTTGGACGATGTTAACTCAATGCAAGCTTAAGCTCAAGCATCTTCTGTTAACCATTTGAAGAACGAAGTTTCAAAAATGAAAATTGAACGGAAGTGTTACCAAGCGTTTATTGTGTTGCTTTTTTTTTTTTTGTCTATCCTACTTTATGATGAAATGTAAAGTATTGGAAGATGAGAAGAAGTTTCTCCGATTGCCATAATTGTAAATGTGTAGAGAAATGTACTTGTTTTGAATGAATGAATGAATGATTTCGACAGTTTTTGCTTATTCTCAAATATAAATAAGTGATAATGGAATGTATATTAGGTAGATGTGTTGTGGTGACTATTTTACTTGAATTGAATGTAAACCAGCAACAAATGTGTAAACCAGCAGTTTCTCTATTTTGCTGCAAACCACCATATATATAGAACAGACACGAGTGATTACTCGAGTGCTGTAAGTTGTATCTAGTGATCACTTAAGTGCCAGTCGTGATAGAAAAAGAGTCATTTAAATGTCAAGTTATTATTAAAAAGATCACTTAAGTGCCACTTGTTGTTAAAAGTGAACACTTAAGTGTTAGGTTTTTTAGAATGTGATCAGTTAAGTGCCATTTTTTTTTGTACACATCGGCTACTACCAGCCACCATCACTGCCCACCATTGGCCACCATCGGCCTCCAGGCATCATCACCACTAAGCATTCCAAGCATCCACTTGAGCCACCACCAGCCACCACTATGCTGGTGGTATGTTGTTGCATAAGTTGCAAGTGTAAGGTGTCTTACACCAGCTTGCACCAGCACTACCTGGTGCAAGCTGTGCATATTGCACACTTACATCTTGCACCAGGTGCAGCAAAAACCTTCAACCCAACCCACCACCACCAGGCTTTTCACCAGCAGCCACCACCAGCCACACAAGCACCCCAATCACCACCACATATCCACCACCAGAAGTAGCAATAAGTAAAAGAAAAAACAAAATGAAAAAAAATGAAAAAGGCATGCCAAAAATGACAAGCAACAATCATTCCATTGATTTTGAACATCTGTCTCACAAACTCAATGACAAATGAAGTCTCACAAACTCAACTAACTCAATGACAAACTATTATAAAAACAAAAAAACAAACATTCACAGATGTTTACAACTGACTCCTCATGTCACGCCCCGATCCTTGGGCACGCACACATCCTTCTCTTGGTCGATTTTAATATGTGATATCCTGGACTATATATCGCCGACCCTTTCATTCATTAAGCACATGCGGAAGCAATTATAAATCCCTGACAATAAAACAATGGGATAGAAAAGGGCTATATTTTTCATATTGAAATTTACAACCAAACCTTTATACATAGCATTAGACAGAGCACTTCATAAACTATGCGCAACTTCAGAATCTCACTCTATCTACACATATACAAAAGGGTTCACAAAGAGATGGGATTTCAATTCTCGTCTAAGTCATACTCGAGATCATCCTGGTCCTCTTCTGATTCCTCTTCACTCGATCATTCTCTTCCTCAATTTCACTGCGAGTTCTCATTCACAAATTCCTCCTCCTCGGCTCCTCGTCTGATCCCGAAATGTTTTCCCCAAACCGGGATGAGACTATGTCTCGGCGAGTTCTACCCCACTGCCCGATTAGTAAACTATTATACTAAAGGCTGCCTAAACACGTATAGGTCAGAAGACGTACCTTAGCATTAGATCCCACCTGCAAGTCAGTACAATTTACAATAGACACTCAAGCAATCATACTACCAATGGAAGCATCGATCAAATCGACCTAGTCGATTAAATGCCAACAAGACCACTTACGGTCATTTCTAATCAGTCAATCAATCCACGATATCAAATCAAAGCAATGAATCACATCAAGTCACACTCAGATCGAATCATCGATCAATCGACCTAGTCGATTACAAGTCAATTGGACCATTTATAGGTCATCTCACTCCACACCATATAATCCCCAATAGTACATTCGAGTCACGAGCTACAATAATGCTCTCGGGCGTCTATTCGCCAATGTGATGTACAATGAACACTTTATGTGCATACTCGTAGGCATTCCACTTTCCTTCAGCCACATGGGCACGATACTCGATACACAGAAATACAGCCACGCAGGCACAATCTACGCCACACTTGCATGATCAACTATTGCCACACGAGGCATGATCAGCTATCGCCACACGGGCATGATCAACTATCGCCACACGACATGATCAACTATCGCCACACGGGCATGATCAATATCCAACAATTTACGTGCATTCTCTAAGGCATCCTACATGCCAAAGCGATGTAATAATCGGCGAGCCACATCACACATCACTTCTTCACACAAAGATTTCTTTTCATATTTTATCATCATTGATAAAATATCGTGCATTAGCACACTATTGGCCCTAGCCAAAATATAATGATTTCGATTCCACAAATCCCACCATTATTAGCGTCCACCAAAACACTTTTGGTGCTGTCAACCGACACCCAGTTATCTTCCAATTAATTTTCCAAATTAATTCACCCAGGAAAATAATCTTATAATCACAATTAATTCACTTCAGTACAAAATAAAGCTCAATTAAATAAATGAACTGCGCCACGATGATCATCGCACGAAATTTTGGTCGTCGGCCATCAAATTCTTAATTTCGAAAAATAAATAAATAATTAATTAATTTCGAAAATTAATTAATAATTATTAAAAATTCCATTTAACTCAAAATAAAGCTAATTTAAATAAACGGGCTACACCATGATTATCAGCATAATATTCCGGTTCAGGATCATCTCCCTTGAATTTTCGAAAAATCAATAATTAAATAATTAAATAATAAATCTCGAAAATTAAACAATTAACATTAAAATTCAATTTAGCTCAAATTAAAGCCCGATTAAATAAACGGACTTCACCACGGTCATCAGCATAATTTTCTGGTTCCAGACCATCTCCCTCGAATTTTCGGAAAATAAATAATTATTTAATTTAATTCCGAAAATTAATATTTAAATGCCAAAAATCCCACTTAGGCCCGAATCACCAAATTGAAGCCCGATTAGGGGTCGGAAAATTCCCGAGATGCTTCCAATAATTAGTAGACCACGTCTACTTGTTAATTGCACAATCAATTTATCTAAATCGCATCACAATTGACTAATAATTGCTAATTTATTCTAATCTAACAACCTAAACACAATTAATTAAAACTAAACCAACCTAAAGCATAATTAGCCAACTAATCCGAGATTAGTGAGATTACTCACCAAATCGCGCAAATCGGATCAATCCGAGCGGCGACGCGAGGAACGATTGTTCCCAAAGCACGGCTCGGGTTCGGGGCGGAACGGCCCAAAACGAGCCCGAAAGAGCTGGATACCCACTCCGTGGGTATGCTGGCGCGGCCGAACGGGGCGGCTCCGGCGGCTAGGGCGGCGGGGGAAGGCCGGCGGAGGGCGAGGGGGTCGCGGGGAGGTCCGCTAGGCGGTGGCCACGGTGGCCGGGAGGTGGGGTGGTCGGTGCGGACAGAGCGGACGCGGCGCGGCGGCGACGGGCGCGCGGGCGCGCGCGGGCGCGGTGCGCGCGCGGCGGGGACGAGCGGCGGGCGGCGGCGGAGCTGCGGCTTACGGTCTTCTTCGGCTCTGGTTCGCTCGCACGAAGAAGAAAGAAGAAGAAGAAGAAGAAAGAGAGAGAGAGAGAGAGAGAGAGAGAGAGAGAGGGAAGGGATAGGCATTTGACTAGTCAAAGAAAAGAGAGAGGGAGAGAAAGTGGGCAGTGGGGGGAGAATCGCACGAGGGGAAGGGGAGAGGAGAGAGAGAGAGAAAGAAAGAGAGAAAAAGAAAGAAAAGAAAGAGAGGGAGAGAGGAAAAAGAAAAAGGAAATACATAATTCTTTTATGCAAATTTTCCTTTTCTCATTTCATTTTCCTTTCTATTTTCTTTTGGTCTTCGATTTTCCTCCGATAATTTCTTTCTTGAAATTTCGGACTCGACAATAAATTAATAGTCGATGAGACGGTCTAAAAATGAATTGTGACATGCCCGAATATTCGATTCCCAAAACCGAATTAAATTTCATGATTAAAATCGACCGGACGTGATTTTTAGTCAATCTAACCAATTAGGTAGCTTTTAGGGATTTTACCGCGGTTATATCCCTTAACGGCTTCACCCAATAAGTTAGCTAACTCGTGAGTGATCAACTCGGAAAAAGGATCATAGGCACGCCGACGATATGCACATTTCACTTTATCGAAACGGGGTCAAATTTCAGGATGTCACACCTCAGCCCCACAAACCATATCACATCACATTTCGTTAATCAATATGCACAATGCCTCATGTTCGTGCTCGTTTTGATGGACCTCACACTTGATTCATAAGTCACACCTCAGCCCCACTAACTGGACATGAGACTTCTTCTTCAACTGTCTTGGGATGCGTTGAGTCTGATGGAGCTGCAATTGTCCTAAGTTAAGGCGATTCGAAGAGCTGCAAGCTTGTTGTAGGTGAACCGATTCGGATGGACACACAACTAGATTCTTCTTACTCTTCTTTCTTCTTGGCGCAGTAATGTCTTCTTCTTTGTTGGCACAGCCGTTGATTCTTGAGGTCGACCTTGAGAGATAAGAATCTCTGAACTTCTCCCAAGCTTTAAAAAAAAAAAAAAAACTCAATTATCAACAAAAGTTTGCACTATAAATTAAATTAAATGCAGCCTATAAAACTTATATTAAGAATAACTGTTCTAAAATGATCATTTGTATAAAGGCCATAACCATATTGTTTTAGCCTCTTCCCAAGAGCCCCTCTTGTTTGAAGGGGAGCGTCACTTTCAGGTACTTGTGATTGGTTGCCTCTTATTCTCGCATGTGATTTCTTCGGCTCTTGTGGCTGTTCAACTACAACAGGGGCTTCTTCGGCCAATTCTTCAACTAGGCGTCTTGTAAATGGCCTTATTGTAGGTGGCTCTTGATTTGGCTTTCTTTTGGTTGTTTTTTTAATTACGCCTTCAGCTTCAGTGACACCTTCGGTAGGCTTTGGTGGTGGCCCTTGTGATGACCCTTTTAGTGGCCTTTGTGATGACTTTGGTGATGGATCTTGTGGTGGCTCTTCAGTTGAGCCATCTATTAGCAGCTGAGCTCTAGCTTGCCTTCTTCGAACCTGAGAAAAAGGCAAAGGACATCATAAATATAACATCAGGCCATATTAGAACGTAAATGAAAAGTAAACTCAAGTCATTTAACTGACCGGGTACTTTTTTCTCTGTTGCTGCTGAAGAATAGTCGACTTAACTGGCCCTCCAGTTGCTTTAGCCAATCCTGCAGCTGGCTGTCTTCCACCTTCCCTTCTTTGAATAGGCCCTTCATTTTCAGGGGCTTTAGCCAATTCTTCACGTGTCACCGTGACCTGACAAAGACAAAAACATTACATACATGTCACTTATATCTATGTACATATTCATAACAAACCATAAAGCAACATAAACACAATTGTCATGACTTACTGGGTTTATTGTCGTCGACTCACTTCACCTTTCTGTTTCTCCTTCTCCAACTGTCCCTTCACTAGGCCCTTCGGCTGGCCTCAATTGTTTCTGCTACTTCTTTAATTGACAACCCTTAACATTGTGCTCTGCTATGTGGCAAAAAGAGCACTTTATCGGTACACCCATCCTATTCATCCTACGGTGACATGAGTCCTCTCCCTCCGTCATTTTTCTTTTTTTCTTTGGTCTTCCCATTCTCTTCTTTAGTGGCAAGGTTGAGGTGCTTCGCGATCTGTTGGCTCCCAGAACTTGCTACTTCTAATTGGCTACAACATAAATTGATATGAAGCAAGATATTTCGGTTTCTTGTACCAATTATCAAGGTAGTCTTCTGTGTTGTGGCCCTTCAATTGAATTGCACATATGGCATGTGTACAAGAAATTTCATTGAGTTGACATACTCTACATGAACACTTCATCGTACCTAAATCGACTACATACTTATCGGAATCCTTCATTATCTCATATTATTCATCCCCATTCCAAATTGGATGACAATACCTACTTGCAGCCAAGTTATCATCCAATTTCTTAGCAATCCTAGGACCATATTGCTTAATCCACTTTGCAGTGTCATCTCTTTGTCTGTGCAGCTGAGTCATGACCAAAACCCATATGTCTTCAAGCATCGAGATAATTGGTTTACATCTGGCATCTATTATCCTTCTATTGAATGCTTCACAGATGTTATCAATATTATCGCACTTGAATTCCTCGCTGAAGAACACCCTACACCAATGCTTCGGGTCTATTTGGAACAGTGCATCATAACCATCATTTGTCAATTGAAGCATCTCTTCTTTGGCCATCCTAAAGTCAGCTATATTCGTGCTTTTTGCTAGCTACCAAAATTGCAACTGCCACTTGTCCCCTTTATAGGTCTTTGCCTAATTTGCGTATATGTGCCATGCACACATTCGATGTTTAGCATAAGGCAACAACTTAGCTATTGCTGGAACAAGTCCCTGCAATAATTGAAAATATAAAAAATGTAAACAAATGACATGTTGATATCAAAAAGTAAACAAGTGATCAAATTTTTTAAAAAGCAAACATTACCTTTTGTTGGTTGCTCATGAACACCCACCCTACCCCATTTGTTATCTCCAAATCAATCATCAAATTTTTGAGGAACTAGGACCAATTGTCCTTGTTCTCTACCTTCACAATAGCCCAAGCCAGGAGAAACATTTGGTTGTTTGTATCTCTTCCAATTGCGGCCAACAATTTTCCCTTGCACAAGCCTTTCAAAAAACACACATCCAATCATATAATCCGTCTACAACCAGATAAAAATCATTGTTTGCATGCATCGAAACAAATATAGAATTTATCGAACTTCGTCCCAATATCAGGAAGTGGTCTCTCCACGACCTCTATATACACTCTACTTCTAGGATTTTGCAGCCTACACTCCCAAGCATAGTCCCATAACTGTCCATATTCACCGCCTACCTACTCCTTCACCAGCATCTTGAACTGAGTAGTATTCATCTGAGGCATCAGCTTAATCGATTCAAAGAAGTGCTTCGATAACCATGCACTCGTTACCCTTTTATTCTCAAAATTAGTGGAACAAGTATGTTCCTCTTGGTAGGCTTTAATCTGGAAAGATCCAGTTCTCCTAACAAATGCGCCATAGATCTTCCATGGACAATTTTTTGGGTACTCACCCGTGTTGGCTGTGAGATTCTTACAAAGGCCGTCGGAGATGCACAAAAATTATATAAGTGTTAGATTAGAATGCGCTAGTATTGTGCCGAAGTGAAATTCGATGTTCCTTTGTCGCTTATAGAGGATTAATTTGTGGACTTTAATTTGGACTCATGGAAATTGTTTCACATCATGAAATTTCATGCCTATCGACAAAGCAGGAGCTCAGCCGCAACGGATGGATCATAAGAAGAAAACTTACTTTTCATTTTCCTTCTATGCCCGGGGGACCCATCGGAAAACGATTCCTGGTCCTTCATCTTCTTCATGCTCATCTTGGGAAATTTCGTAGCATTCTCTCAAATGTCGGATTTGATATCGAAATTGAATGGTTTTAAAGGTTAATGTTGCTTTCTTCATTGAGTCGGACTCTCCTCGCCCCATGCTCCTTCGGGAGCCCCGGCAAGCCGCGCTCCAAGGGGAGCATTTGTGTCGATAGGCCGAATCATGCAGTAGGCTATGCCCTTGTGTGGCACCAATGAATGATGATGTGAAATGCTTGTTATGAATTTGAAATTAAATGAATTGGATTGTGTCCCGATAGTCCATGTGCTTATTATAATGGAACTAATCTATCGGCTACTTGCAACCACTGGCTGGGGTTTAGGAGGGGTGAACAAAAATTATTACTTAGATGGCGAGACCCCCCGAGATGAGTGGCCCAAAAAATCCCTATCGGTTAGCTATATTCTGTTTAGGGCTTGGTTTCGTCTTAGGAGCCGGATGGTGTTAGGATTGGCAAGCTCCATTTTGGGAGGTCGTTGGCGGAGTGATCGTCATCACTTATAAAATTTCTTTTTGATGCACATAAACTCGACCCATTTTTTGGTGCTCTTTGATGATAATGTATGAATGTTCGTTGTTTGATTTTGAATTGACTTTTCCTAATTGTTTCCCGTAAGTTTTTCTTAAGGGCATAATATTCCGCTTTTAAATAATAAATGAATGGGGATTCGGCGACACTCATTGCATGGCCATGGCGGATGTTGTCGCTCTCGATCGGGGACGTGACATCCCGGAATTATGGTATCGAGCAATGTAGGAGTGATATAGGTGCGTGGAGGAGTCATGGTATAGTTGGTAGGAAAGACTTTTATTATACTGATGCAAGTGATTGTAAGGTCTTAGTGTTTCTAATGAAGTCAATGTTCCTTTGTGCAGCAATGAAGTTCTTCAGTATAGCTTCTCTAAATTGTTTCACATCATGAAATTTCATGCCTATCGACAAAGCATGAGAGGCAACGGATGGATCATAAGAAGAAAACTTACTTTTCATTTTCCTTCTATGCACAGGTCCTTCATCTTCTTCATGCTCATCTTGGGAAGTAGCATTCTCAACGCTTTCTTCATAGTCAGTCTCCTCACGCCAGCAGCACCAGCATCTGTAGGGCCTTCGGGTCTGTTTGGAACTTTATCGGCTACTTGCAAAGCTGCAAACTTAGCTGTCAAAAAATCCCTTTGCTATATTCTTGACTGTACAAGCTCCTCGTTGTCGTCATCACTTATAAAATTTTCAGCAAGCAACCCTCCATCATCATCATCAGTTGATTTAGCTACTTCCCAATCTAATCCAAAGATTGTGACATCACCTATGTCATCATCACTTTGGTAAACTGCATTTGCGTTTCTCTCATGTCCATCACATCTATCCTGCCCTCCTTCAACCCTAACGTCAGTACTACCTTGAATACCATCTCCTTCTTGTCTTACTTCGGCACTCTTTCCATCATCATCTTCATCCTCACTTTCACTATTGTACTCAACAAATATTTTTACCTATTCACCATGAAGATAATGGTATAGAACATCCCTAAGACCATTATCATCTTCTAAGCATCTCAAACCATCTCTTAAGTCTTTCCCAGGAATACAATACAGTAGCTTCTGAACTTTACAAGGCAAATAAGTCTTTATATCCCTAAGAAATCCTATATAAGATGCCTTCTTTATATCCACAAAGATGGTGCCCTCATTTCCACCCTCATACTTCCACTCATCCTCTCCAATCACAAATTCCCCATCATAGCAAACTACGACAGCGATATAATCCTTGTCATGCGCCATTACTGCACCAAAAACAAGAAAAAGAATCATTAGTTTTTGGGACCACTAGACAATTGCACATGGGAGTCCCCCCACTCTCATGGACATTAGTAAATAGAGGTCTCCACACTGACAATATGCCCCTACATGACAGCCGAAAAGAGGTCGGCACTTTAATTATTTGTTTTCCATTCCCTTAAAATATTAACCAAAAACAAGTCCCCAAGCACAGATCCCCACAACAATCACAGCCCAAGCAATTTTGTCTACTGCACTAAACGTGCGATGTGAGAGAATGTACATAAACTTAAGCAAATCAAAGCATACTCTGACATCAACTTAATCAAATCACAGCCGCTGACTCCTACAAATTCCTTTAAAATTTTAAACTAAGATTAGAACAACTAAACTTGGAAGCATTTTATGTTGCTTAAAGCTAAAGAAAAACAAAGAGAAATCACAACAGGATTATGTTCTCATTCAGGAATCACATACCCTATACAGTAATCACAGCAGGGTTTTGGATTGATAAACATGCCCTATACAGCAATCACAACAAGATGGTTCAAGAACATATCCTATACAGCCTCATAAGCAGGGTGGTTCAAGGACATACCCTATACATAAGAACATACCTTATACACTCTCACAAGCAAGGTGGTTCAAGAACTAAGTTTTCTTCTCATAATGGCATTGGTCACCTGCTTTACTAGGATGCTCTTAAAGAGATGCATAGATAGTGATCCAACAATCAAAACATACTCTGACATTGACTTGAAAGACAAATTCACCAAAATAATGAGAAATTTGGTCTCTTTGTGTAATGTCAGCAAGTTTCAGTTGAAGTGTATCAACACAAATTCCATCGGAGCTGTAATAAAATAATCGAGCGAGCCTTAATTTCATCACAAGGGAGGGGGAGAAGGGGCCGAATCTGGACGAGCGACGATGGTGAGTGGTGACAATGACCAACAATGGTGAGCGGTGAGTGGTGACGGCGACCAACAACGGCAACTGATGACGACGACTGATGACTAGCTTTGGGCGTGAACGACGACGGAAAGAAGGGCTTGAGATCTACTGTGAACGCGGATGGGGAGGAACGATGTTTAGGTCAATGCACAATGACCTAAATGACATCATTTTTGTCGTCCACATCGGCTTTTTATAAAAAAAAAAACATTTGCCACATCAGTAAAAGAAGTCGCCGAAAATCGCCAGAAAATGCCACGTCTGCAATTTGGCCGGATTTTGGCCGGATTGGTACTCAAGTGATCCATTTTGCTCCGATTTTGGCATTTAAGTGTACCTTTCGCAAGTTATCGCACTTAAGCATCCCTTTGGGCAAAGTTAAGGCACATTGAGGGGTCTGCACGTCGCTTAAAATGTGTCTTCGGCCATTTGTCAACATGACCATTTACTATTCATATTATTAAGACCCTATTTATTTCACGAAAAATAAATGTCATAAGAAATATTTTTCTACAAACAATAACTTGTATCACTTACAAAAATGATTGAACAAACAATATTTTCATTGGGCACAAAAATGTGTAGATATAAATTGTTATTGATCATGAAAATATTGTCCATCCATTAATTATATTTCAAGTCATTTATTTTTTTCGAAACTGATGGATTTTTCCTTTTGATGGGCCTAAGTTGGCCCGTCCGCCCATGATGGGCCCAAAGGCCTGGCTCGTGTGTTGAGGGCCCATGGAGGAAGTTATTGAAGATAAGGGAAAATCTTGGAGGCGGTTAATCGGGGGTGAAGTTGCGTATTTTGAGAACGAGAGATTACGTTCTCTCTGAAAGTGACGTCTTCACATTCTGTTTTCTCCCAAAAGAACAAAACAAGATTATCCTCTGAAGAACAGTGTGGATTCTTCCTCGTGTCGCAACACTGGTGTTTAGTCTGTGGAAACAAGGTACATTCGGTTATGTGATGTGCCTTAGGATCGGTGATTCATGATTTTTCCTAGGCTCACTTTCGCTACGTTGTTTCACTTAGGGTTTGATTTTGTGTTGAACCGCTGTTTTAGGGATCCCGTTTCTCGAATTTTCCCATCATTGGTATCAGAGCGTCTCAATCATGTTTCCCGATTACTGTTTACGTTTATAAACAAGTTTTAATTGACTGTTTTTCGTTAAACGTCACTATTGATCGATTAAAAGACAGAAAAATCCCGACACCATACTGTTCCCCCTATTTTTCTTTTGTTTTTCCGTAGATCGAAGTGTGTTTCTGATTGTTTAGGGTTAAAGTGCTCATCGATACGAGAATTTCGAGTGGTGGCTCGCCGCCAGACACGCCGCCACGCGTAGCCGAAGTGTTCGGCTTCGTCAGTGCATGCAACGCGCTGCAAGCGGTTCCCAGGTGCATGCGACGCACGCACGAGCGGAGGAAACCGTAGGCGTGTGCAACGCACGCCCGCGGTAACCACACGCGCGTGCGGCAACTACCTGTGCGTGCAAGGCACATGCCAGCTAACATCATCGTGACGTTGGCCGGCGATTGCCCACGCACACGCAGGGCACGTGCCGATCAGTTCGTCCGACCGGCCTCAGTGGTCCGACTGGATCGACCCAACCCGACCTTTTCGACCCAGCGGACCCGTTGACCAGACTTGTTGACTCGACCGGTCATCCGTTGACCGTCGTTGATCGGCATTGATCATTGACTTTGATCGTCGACTTTTAATTTTTTTTATAAAAAAATGAAAAAAGAATGTGTTTCTTTTTCAATTATGTCTATGTGGATTATATGTAATCCATTTTTTGTTCTGCATTTGTTGCAGAATTATGATGCGTTATGCAGAAATGCCTACATTTCCGAGAACGGACGAAGAAAATGCAAGAATTAAAAAGCTAATAACAGCGTTAGTTAATTATCGGTGGAATGACGGTGATGTAGTATCATACGTGGTCATGGTCAATCAGATGATACAAGTACTCATCCGGAGTGGTTATCTTATGCCGGATTTTGAGAATGTGCCGACCTTAATGAACACTCTTTCACATGAATGGTAAGCAGTGTTAGATCACCTATGGGAGGTCAACGTAGTCCCGGATTATAAGAGGCTTGCAGTAGCTTTTGTAAGAGAGTATTATATGATCGAGTTAACCAAAACTTTAACCCTTGGATTGAGTGTTACATGATGCAGAGTGAATGCGCCTTGGAGGTGGCATGAGAGCTCTCCAAAAGTTTTTCCATGGTTGGCCGATGTGTCTTCAGATTTCTTAGAGAATTTTACAGACAGATTAGAGGAGACTTTCCCTACTTATTTCTTAGATAAGTTTGAGATGTTTTAAGTGTAAATATCTTTTCTATGTTGATATTTTTCCTTTGAATATATTACTTAGTGTAATGGACATGATTAATTATTGAAAATTCAATGTTATTTATTGTTGTAAATTAATATGTTAATTTACAATTCGTTGTGGGAAGTTCAAGAAAGTTTTAGTGACTTTGCTGAACTTATTTTGCATAGAAAATTATATTAATGATAATTCCAAGTTAGGAATTTTAGATGATGATTAGAAACTTAGTGACCTCTTGATTCTGAAACCTAATTTGAAATTATTCATTAATATGATGGTTTTATGCAAAATAGATGCATAAATGATAAGCATTAATAATTCGTGCATATATGTATGATATGTTCAGATCAATGGTTTCAGCAATTAAGAACATAATTGCTGATCTGAACAAAGAAAACAAATTGAACGGCGAGAATAGTGAAATATTGAATATGAAAATTCAATATGTGCTTGAAAAACAAGAACACTAAAAGCTCTTGACCATATTATGGAAGATCTTAAGAATGTTGTGCTCCATCTTGAGCTAGCAGAGGACCGCCTCAAGGCATTTGAGCGGAATACAGATATTTGCTGTGTTGCTTTCAGCTTAGAAGGGGCTTCGAGCTCTAAGCGCAAGCGTATTGATTCGTTCAATGTGTGAAAATGCAAGGGATCAAGTTCTTTTTGCAAGAAACCAAGAATTAACCAACATAAGAGAGAAAAACGTCCTCGTGTGAAGAGAGGAAAACGTTCTCGTGTGAAGAAAATTTTAAGGGTGAAGTGTTTCAACTATGACCAGAAGGGTCACTATGCTCGTGACTGTCGTGAGCCAAAGAAGATAAACACCATTTGTAATTTTGGGAACTTTGCATATGTATCAAGTTTTATATTCTTAACTAAATCTAATCCTTTGTGGACTGTAGATTCGGGAGTAATAGATCATGTAGCGAAAGATAGAGAATTCTTTATAGAATTTCGACGAGTTCCGACTAGACCCAAGTGGATCTATGTAGGAAATAACTCTAAAACTGAAGTTAAAGGGATTGGCACCTATCAATTGAACATGCATGGTGGACGCACCTTGTTCATACATGATGTTTTATATGCTCCGGATATTCGTCGAAAGTTAGTGTCTGTTTTGGTATTGGTTAAGCTTGATTTTAGTTTGAACTTCCATAATAGTGGTGTAGATTTGTATTTGGATACAAACTACTATGGTTGTAGTTATTTTCTGGATAGTTTTATTGTACTAAATGTTGACTGTGGTGATGTCAATGTTTGTTATTTTCTTTTCACATCTTCTACTTCATATGATAATGATGTGAATATGTGGCATGCTAGACTTGGTCATATTGGCCAACAATGTATGAATAGGCTAGCTAAAAAGGGCTTGCTAGGCAACATTGAAAAAGTCGATTTACTCATATGTGAGCATTGCCTAATAGGGAAAACAACAAAAAAACCATTTGGAAAAGGGAAAAGAGCCGAATTTCCTTTACATTAATCCATTCTGACGTCTGTGATCCAATGAATGCGAGAGGAAGGCATGGGATTGTTTATTTCATCACATTTATAGATAATTATACTCGATTCGAATATGTCTATTTTATTTCTCATAAATCTGAAACATTAAGTTGTTTCAAAAAGTTTATGAACTTGGTAGAAAATCAATTAGACAAGAAAATAAAAGTATTAGATCTGATCGAAATCGTGAATATTTATCTAATGAGTTTAGAAAGTTATGTGATAAAAAAGGAATAGAAAGACAGTTGTCTATTCTTTATACTCCTCAACAAAATGGTGTTGCGGAAAGAAGAAACAGAACCCTTCTGGAAATGGTTAGGTCCATGATAGCGCATCCTAACTTACCTATCACTTTTTGGAGTGATGCGTTGTTAACTGTTGCATATATGCTTAATCGAGTGCCTTTCAAATCAATTACTTCCACTCCATATGAGTTATGGACAAGTAGAAAATCGGACTTAAGTTTTCTTAAGCCATGGGGTTGTGCTGCCTATACTCATGAACCCTCTCACAAGTTTGGGAAATTGGGTCATAAAGGAAAGAAGAGTATTTTCATAAGATACTTTGAACACTCGAAACGGTATGTGTTCATAGGTGAGCAGAAAAATGGGAGTATAACTAAATTTGAATCACGGGATACCACATTCTTAGAAAATGATTTTTCTAAGAAGGGCGAAATAGATGAGGACTACTCCTTATTGGAAACCTTGGATCTAGATAATGAATTTAGTGGAGTTCATCCAAGTAGGAGTAACATGACAAGTGATGAATTTAATTCAACTCACTTTCAATTACAACCACATGATGAGACGATATCAATATTATCTAATCCGAGTGGGAGCATAATGGGGAATGGTGTGTAAAGTGTACCATCTCCCGTACGGCGAACAAGTCGCAAAAAATATTTTCCGTCAATGTTTTGACATTAAAGGAGAAACTTTTTATGGTTGCTCCGCAAGGTGAAGATGAGCCAAGGAATGTAAATGAGGCTTTATGTTGCCTTAATAAAAAAAAAATGGATACATGCAATGGAATAAGAGATGGAGTCAATGAAGTTAAACCATGTTTGGAAACTGGTTGATCTTCCAAAAGGACGCAAAGCCATTGGGAACAAATGGGTTCTCAAAATAAAGCGTAAAGTTGATGACTCGATAGAAAAGTATAAGGCTTGCCTTGTGGCGAAGGGGTATAATCAACAGGAATGAATTGATTATGAGAAAACATTTTCTCCTGTCGTGAGATTTACCTCGATTCGCATTATTTTGGTAATAGTAGCAAGTATGGATCTTGAGTTACATCAAATGGATGTAAAGACTGATTTTCTCAATGGAGAATTAGAAGAAGAAATTTATATGAAACAACTTGTTGGTTTCATTATGAAAGGTCAAGAACAAAAAGTATGTTGACTTTTGAAATCGATATATGGCCTTAAGCAGTCATCGAGACAATAGTATATACATTTTCATAATGCCATAATGGCATATAATTTTACAATGATTGATGAGGATCATTGTGTATATATCAAAAGGTCCAAAGATCAATTTGTGATCATATCATTATATGTTGATGATATACCGATTACCGAAAGCAATAAGGAGTTTGTTAATATTGTCAAAAGTTGGTTATCTTCCAATTTTGAGATGAAAGACATGGGTGAGGCTGCATACATTCTTGGAGTTAAGATTTCAAGAAATCGTTCGAAAATATCATTGTCTCTTTCGCAAGAAACATACATAAATAGGGTTCTTGAACGATTTCGTATGCAAGATTGTAAACTCATAGATACTCATATTGTAAAAGACAAAGGATTGAGCCACAAATTGTGTCCAAAGACTCCACAAGAGAATGAATAAATGCAACATATTCCTTATGCTAGTGCTGTTGGGAGTTTGATGTACGTTATGATGTGTACATGACCTGACATATGTTTTGCAATTGGAATGGTGAGTAGATACCAATCCAATCCAAGTCAAGCACATTGGAAAGCCGTTAAAAAAATACTGAGGTATCTAAAGGGAACTGCTGATTATATGCTGAGTTATCAAGGAAAGGATCTGCGACTCGAAGGCTATTCTGATGCTGATTGGGGAGGAGATTTAGATAAAAGGAAATCTACCTCTGGATTTGTTTTCTTACTGAATAATGGCGCCATATGTTGGAGCAATAAGAAACAAACGTGTATAGCCTTGTCCACGATGGAAGCTGAGTTCGTAACATTATCAGCAGCAATACAATAAAGTGTTTGGCTTAAGAGATTCTTAGATCATTTAGGTGTTATTGAGAATGCTGCAGACTCATTATTGATTAACTATGATAACCAAGCAGCAATAGCGTACATCAAAGATCCTAAATATCATGGCAAAAACAAACATATAGATACCAAATATAATTTTGTCAAATATATGGTTGCATGAAAAAATGTGAACTTATAGTACATGTCTACGCATAGAATGGTAGCAAATCCTATGACAAAGCCAATACCTAGATATGTGTTTTGTGGCCATGTGAAATCTCTGGGACTACGTAGAGGCTGATATACTTAATATTGTAATTTCCCATAAGTGTTCACATTTGATGAATTTGTGTTTTCATCATTAATGCCTATAAATTTTTTGTTTGACGTTTATGCATCTTAATACTTAGTGCATTATATATAATTGAGAAAGTATGTCGGACAAATAAGAGATTAGCCCACTCACATGGGTAATCGCATCTATTTACTGTGTGATAAATAGAGATGAGACGGTTTTTAAGCTTATTATCTAGGTGATAATTGAGAGCTCAAGCTTAAAATACATATGTCGCCTTAATTGAGTGTTAAGATAAGGACATAATATTTTCAATGTCTGAAAGTAAAATAACCCACATATTTTACTTTATCTGTCTATGATGCCAGATGTGAATTCTGATGAATTTTGTGAATAAGTCGATACGTGAACTTAAGTTAGACATTAAGTATGTATGAACTATCATTTGTACGGTATTAACCTAGACTTAGAACCAGGGAAGGAGAGTAAATTTCCAGCAGGTATGCATCCCACATTAGGCGAACAACTCCCGTTCAAGCCCTTCAGGGACAGCCTTTTAGCAAGAAACTACTCAGCCCTTTAGTTCAGAGCCTAGAGACACTCAGAGATGCCAGGATGGAAACGTTTCTAATCTACCCAAGCTGCATTTCTCGAAGGATCATACCAGGCTAGAGAAGAAGGGGAATTTAGAAAGCCATAGAGAGGTTTTCACAAAGCTCACACTTTACTTCAGGGGACTCTGCCCAAAACGAAACACCAGCAATGCCTTATATAGGCAAAGAAAAGAAAGAAGGACAGACACAGGGACCAACTCACGGGTCCAGATACAAACGGAGGCACCGGAAACTTCCGGGAGGGAATTATTAGCACACTATGAACAGTAACTGTACTGTGAACAGTACTTTCCCTAGCCTAGTGCTACAGTAAAAGTGAACAGTACTTTTGCTACAGTGAACTGTACGGACTCAACGGTCTCGTCCGTCACGGGCATTGTAGCTACAGACTGAGTCTGAGTCATCTGAACTGTCTTCTAGGAGATGTGCTTCATATTTCTGCTGGAGTGCTTCAAGGTCTTGAGGTGAGAGGATTTGGTTCAACCTTCGGGATGAGGATGCTTCACGAGCCCAATGGGATGCTTCTTCTTCTGCCCAGTTGGTGTTTTCGTCGGTGGTGTTGTCAGGAAAGCTTGGCTGGGGCCAGTTGGATGGCTGTGCATAATATGATGTGTCCATGTCTTGGAATGAGGACGAAGGTCCCTGTTCATAGGGATTCTGGGATAGTGGACCTCCAAAGCGTGCATAGGGGTCTTGAGTGGACTGGACTTGAGTGGACTGGACAATGTCATCTTCATTTGTCACTTCATGCTCTTGGGACGATGCAGCTTGTCTGTACTGGCTGAGTGCTTCCTTAGCTTCTGGTGCTAGGTCATAATGATCCCACGTAGTGGGTGCATTATTCCGGATATCTTCGGAATGGTTTTGTTTTCTTGGCATAGGATTCTCTGGAGCTCTCGGTATTCGTTTTCACAAAATCTAACGGATCGTGGATAAGATTTGTGGATCCGGGCTTCTCGGCTGTTCAAGTGAGGTTTATAGGACGTGGTTCCTATTTCGAGTGGTGCATCAAGAATACTACCATTATTTCTGCAAAAATTCCATGGACGTCGAAAAAACAGGATGGTGTGAACTTCAGGATTTGGTGCCATGGTTCTCAGTTCTTTTTCCAAGTCTTGCTTCCAACGTGTGGGATGATAGAACCAATTAAGAAAGTCTAAGAGATTCTTATCACTCTCTTTTTCGATGTTTCTCCCGAGCATGAATATCCTTGTAAGGTTAGCAACAAATCTTCTGGTGGGAATTTCAATGGCTATTAAGTACTTATTGGTTAAGTACCATAATAGTGTTTTGAGCTGATCAGGGAAATCATCTTCTTTCCAGATAAAAGGATGAATGAAAGGATAAGTCAAATTTAACCCGAAAGGATAGAGAATCGAACCTCCATTGAATTGGAGCAGTGCATGTGGCATTGCCACATGAGGTTCTCCAAGTTCCCCGTGAGATTGTCGTTACGGATGTGCTTGAATAATCTCCTGGGAAATTTCCAGCTCTGCGGGTCTTTGATCTTCTCAATCTTGTATTTCACACCATAATTGAGCATATGGAAAGCAGGTCTTTTGATGTACATGTTGATCTCGGGCGGTGCTTTGGGTCTTGACAAAAGTCAGGCAAGCACATTCTTTTTCCGGGAATATGTTTGGTTTCAAAAGAGTATTTTGAGAACCATTCAGCCCATCGAAGCGGTTGGGGATTTGGAATTTGTTTTTGTTTAAACTTGGTCATCGAGGAAAAGATGCCATGTCTAATTCTACCAGGAAGTGATGGCCTATGAGATGAAACTCAAATTTTTTGATTCCATTTTTTACTGCTAAGATTTCTTTGAAGGTGGAATGGTAATGCATTTCGGCTTGGGAAAACTTTCCACTTTTGTGAGCACAAAGATGTTTCTTACCATCGATTTCTTCAAATAAGATGGCCGCCCAGTATTCATCACTGGCGTCAGTTTGAAGAATTCTTTTGCCTGTGGATGGTATCTGTAATGGTGGGAGATCCTGCATAATCTCCTTAAGCTCAGCGACAGCTTCTGTCTGAGTTTTTCCCCAAGGTGGGGAATTCTTTTTCAGCATGGATTGTAATGGAATCAGAAGCTTTGCAATGTTTGGGACAAAAACCCTGAGATAATTGATTATCCCAAGAAATTGCTGAACTTGTTTTGTTGTGAAGTTATTTTCAGAAACTTCAATAATTCTTGGGCAATATGCGGCCCGGATAGTATGTACCTTTGTTGAGGTGCATACCAAGAAATTCAATTTCGTATCTGGGCAATATTCATTTTTCTTTGGGAAAGCATAATACCATGCTTTTTCACGATTTCGCAAATTGCTCAAGAAGTTGGCGGTGTGGGATGCTCATCGGGGTGTAGAGCGAGAATATCATCGATGTATATGGCTGCACTAGCCAAGATTGGTGGAAGATATGAGACATGGCCTTTTGGAAGAGGGATGGTGCTACTTTTAGGCCAAAAGGAAGAACTTTCCACTGGAAGTGTTGGTTTGGGATACAGAAGCCTGTTTTGGACCTATCTTCAGGATGGATGCCCAATTGCCAAAATCCGGCTTTGAGGTCGAATTTGGAATAGATATGGGCCTTGGTTAGACCACTAAAGAGAGAATCTCTTGATGGTAAGGGGAACTTGTCATCTTGGAGAAAAAGATTGAGAGGTTGATAGTTGATTACCAACCTCATTTTACCTCTGTTTTGCTCAGCTCGTTTATTGACATAAAAGGCTTCGCAAGCCCATTGAGAATCAGAAATTTCAATAAGGCCTTGCTGTAATAATTCGAGCATTCCTTCCGAGCTAAAACCAAGTGTTCGGCTTCATTCCCATATGACTCGCCTTGGTTGGATTGATATCTTCATTTTTCTTAAAAGGGAGTCGGACATAGAATTCGGAGTTCTTCCACAAAGGATGAGAACATTTTTGGGCGAATTCTGAATGGGATTCTGAACAGGATTCTACCAACTTTTGCATAATTGGATCTAATAAACTCATCTGAATGGAAAAGAGTCTCTGAATGTTAACGAACTCAGAGAATTGGTCTTTATATCTAAGACCTTTTCCGGGAATGATTCGAAGCTGAGAGATTTGAGTCATGATATCCCACCCAATTATCAGATCTTTATTGGGGAGATTTGATCCAAAGATCTTTGCATTTATGGAACACTGGGGAAAGAACTGAACAGAAATAGGAGAAGTTCTGACATTTGTGGAGAACGTGTCTCCAGAGGCAGAGTTGAAATATCGGACATGAGGAGTCCAGTATTCTTCAGGCAGAACTTTAGTGTCTAGAATAGAGCGGCTAGCTCCGGTGTCAATGAGAGCAATGACATTGATGGGTTTAGCATACTTTGAAGTGAAGATTTTTACAGGGAAATGAGGACAATGAGTCTGACTTGAAAATATGTCAGGATTTGGTTCTGGAGATGTAGGAGATATGTGAAAAACGTCTTCAGATTCTGAGTCTGACTCAGTCTCACTGGAAGTTTGATAAAAAGGAATAACACAAAGAGTTTGTTCAGTTGGTTCTTCATCAGCAGAGAATAAAGATTCAATATCATCATTTTCAAGAGAAAAACCTGTCTCATTCTCTATTAGATGATTCTGACCTTTTTTTGCTTGGGGGCAATTTTTGGCAAAATGTCCTTTCTTGTTGCAAATGTAGCAACGGCTTGATTTTTTATGGCCTGTGTGATCCTTCCTTTTTCGTAGGTATCGCCATTTCTTCTTTTTCCAGAAGTGCTTGGAGCCATGTTTGGACTTCTTTATCGAGTACTTCTTGTAATGCTTTTTCTTCTGGGAATACTGGCCGCAAGTACCATCACAATCTTGTTTGGAGCATTTGATCTTTAACTTTTGGTGGGAACAAGCTAACTCAAGACGCTTGTCATCTGTGATGTATGTACGGACCATTCGGCGCTTTAAGCATAATTCTTCAAGGCATAAGTGGACTTCTTGCTGGATTTCTCCCAAAAGAACATCTTGTATCCTTCTTTGCTTTCCAAAGAAAGATCTTTCAACCATCTGTGATAGCTCCTTAGGAATGAAAGTGAGGAAGACATGCTTTAGATTTGGATCTCGCTCCAATTTGGTAAAAGAGTTAAGCATTAACCGATAATGTTTATCTAGATGCCTCTTCGAGAGAGCAGCATCTTCTTTCAAAGAATTCTCTTCTTTTTAGCTCTTTGAGATCTCCAGGTGTTCCCACAAATACATGATATAAGAAAGTAAGGGCATGACTGAAATTTGGTGACATTAGGAACGCAATCTGATCTTGTTCCACCAGTGACTGCCACCAAAATTTGAGGCTTCCGGTGAACCTTGTAACAAAGTTGTGTAAGACATCAGTCATGTCATGGTTGGTAATTGACTGTGTACTCAACCAAGTATGGAATTCTTCAAGTCTTTCTGGCCATTTAGGATAAGGAATATCGTCAATGGTGAAGAATTGTTTTGATGCCATGGACACATGCCTAGTAGGATTGTTCCTAGTAGGATTGCTTGTTTGCCCAAATTCTGGATCCGAATAGTTCGATTCCATTTCATAATCTGGAGGAGAATCAGCCATGAATATTTGTGAGGTTAATGGTTCTATGGGGGGGAATCAACTGCAGGAGTTGAGAAGGATGATGAAGAATGAAGAGATGCGGAGTCAGATGTTGCAGAAGAAACTTGTTCTGCTGGGAACAGAATTTGTTTTTTTGGAACGACAGGGCTCGAGTCATTGGGTGTCGTGGATCGGCTCTCGAGTACCCAAATCCTTTAGAAATGATTCTAATGGATTTGATAACATCATTTGTTCTGACTTGTCTCGTATGACAATCGAGCTTGCTTCTTTTCCCTTTTCCTTCTTCATAGCCTTGAGACGATTTCGTAGTCCCGCCATATCTGGATCTCTTCTGTAGGGATCTTGTGGAATAGTGGCAAAAACAGAGGTTTTTGAATCTGGAGGTAGATACCCAGTTGTAACAGGTGGTGCCAGTGGATCAAAGGGTCTAAACCTTCCTTCTTCAAGAAGTTGGATTTGCTTCTTTAGCTTGTCTATTTCTGGCTGTGGACTTTCAAGATAATGGTACCCTTGATGCTTTGTCCCCGATTCCAAGGCATGAAGCCTCTTCTGGAATTCAGAAAGAATTTTCCTGGTGCTTTCATCATATCTTCGGAGATCGTGTTGCACATTTCCAATCTTGGAATCAATAGCCTTGAAGGCATTGTTTTGTGCCAACAGTGTCTCTGATTGCCAGTTTAGGACAGCCTCAGCAGCAGGGATTCTCTTTTGTCTCCCATGTTCATCCACATCAGTGGGGGTAGGAATCTTGGGAACATGACGGTATCTATTATGTGGATCGATAAACTCTTCCGAGGCGGGAAATGAGAGTTTAGAGCTTTCCTTTGCAAGAGGAGGAAAGTCAGTATCTTGGAACATGGCGATAGAAGAAGTGGGTGGTGCTTCTGCTGGGACTTCAAGTGGGTAAGAATGTTTCCTAGCCCATTTGAGGATTGGCTTATAAAATGGAGAGAGCACTTGTTTTTTCTGCGGTGGAGAAGGTGGAGGTGATTTTGGCAAAGATTTTGATCTCAACTTTTATGCCATGTGAAATTCTTGAGGAAAAGAGTTCCTCAATTTAGTGCCATCATGACTCTTACTTACTCTCAAGATTTCTATTCAATGTTTGCTATCTTAGAATGTTGCCAATAATCATGAATTGATTCGATCTAATTTGACATTTCTAAAAAAGCAAGTTGAACTGAAATTGAGAGTTTCAAGAAAAGAGGAAGATCGAATTTGGAGAATCACATTATAGTTTTGTATTCACTAGTCGACCAATTATGATTGTTTTATAGGATAATCATAATTGTGAATACAATATATCATTGTTTAAAAAGATATCATAAGAGAGATATAAATGTGATCGATCGATCTAGGATACTGCATACTAAATCTACTTAGGATGTGATGCCCATTATGAGTAGCTATATATTCCTAACAGATGTTGGCAACGAGCTCTCAAAGTATGCTGGTCGCACGAACTATTCACCAGTATGAATGTTGCAGTGAGGAAAAGATGATTCTATTCGGCCCACTATGTTGAGTGGGAGATGATGGATTTTTTCTTTGATGAGCCTAAGTAGGGCCCGTCCACCCATGTTGGTTTTGATCCACCATGTGTGAGTGGGAGATGATGGAATTTTCCTTTTGATGGGCCTAAGTTGGCCCGTCCGCCCATAATGGGCCCAAAGGCTCAACTCGTGTGTTGAGGGCCCATGGAGGAAGTTATTAAAGATAAGGGAAAATCTTGGAGGCGGTTAATCGGGGGTGAAGTTACGTATTTTGAGAACGAGAGATTACATTCTCTCTGAAAATGACATCTTCACATACCGTTTTCTTCCAAAAGAACAAAACAGGATTATCCTCTGAAGAACAGTGTGGATTCTTCCTCGTGTCGCAACACCGGTGTTTAGTCTGTGGAAATAAGGTACGTTCGATTATGTGATGTGCCTTAGAATCGGTGATTCATGATTTTTCCTAGGCTCGCTTCCGCTACGTTGTTTCTCTTAGGGTTCGATTTTGTGTCGAACCGCTGTTTTGGGGTTCCCGTTTCCTAAATTTTCCCATCAGAAACAAATGGAGACTCTTTTATCTGCATATAAACAATATGCACGCAACAACTAACATATAATGCATGACATACAATTCTTTACTAATACATGTCAATGGACAAAAGTGCATCAACTCTGAAAACCCATCGATCCCCTCACATGCTATCGAGCATTTGCACACGTATTGTAAATTGCACTCCTCGTCAAATAAGAAGTTTAGTGCGATGTCGGAAATCTCATTTACGTAAAGGGAAGGCCTTGTCGATGGACTCCATCCAATCCAAAATTGCAGCAGTCATTCTTCAGGAAGCTTTATATTCGTACTAGACGTTGTCTATACTATTTACCATTATCGTACAGTGATGATCTATGATCATTGACCGATTGATAAATGCAAAAGTAGATTAGTATGCATATAAATTCAGCCAGTCCAAATACATCCATCGAGAGATTAGTAAAGTCTGTTCGAATGTATGAAAGATTACGGCGCAATCACTCATACTAGTCCCTTGAGTACTTCAAGTACTTTTGAAGTTTTTCATCAAGAGCGTCATTTTTGTTCAAAAGTTAATAGTCCGAATCGGACCGCATGGCCTGTCTACCTCAAGCTTTTAACAAGTCTAGATACAACAAGACGAGGAGGCCTAAGTAGGAGAGGCCCGTAGCCGTAATTGCCCAATTGGAGAATTGCTGTCTGGGAGTTGAATATAATCACAGCAAAGACCAAAGACCAAAGACAATTCCAAGAAGAGGACAATATTTTCTACCCTCTTTGATTGAAGAAAATCTTTTATGATCATGTGTTTGACTTGTGAATTGTAAGTTACGAACATCACCCGCCTACCAAATTAATTGAAATTAAACATTGATGATGACCGCATTTAAAATCAGTCAATCAAATGCGTGATCGAAGGAAACTTTCTCTCAATTAGAATGGAGGAAAATAAGAACCTTTACAAGAAAAATGTGATAAACCATGTAAAAAAACAAGGAGATGGTAATTTACTTAGGTTGGTGCAGTTGGTTAGATCAGCTTAATAACTAGAAGTCACCTACTGCACACCAAAGTGCTCTATGCCAGAGCCATCTACAAATACTTGGACTCAAAAGTTACGAGGCTCAAGGTGTACCGTAGCCTTGAGATGGTCGGATCTCTGTGCTTGTGCCCGCGGATTATTCATAAAGAAAAGTAGATGGAGACAGAATGTGAGGTGGTCACGTGAGCATGGGAAGATTCGGTCCATATGATGTCCACCCATATGTCGCTCACTCTTGATTTACTTGGGCTTTTGTCACTGTACTTGGACTTATTCGAAGCTCAGAGCTCCAGAAGGCCTAGACCATTTCATTAGGGTTCAGAGCTTTGTTCCCCAGAAGGATTTCACCATTTGTCAAGATTAGGTCCCTCAGCTTTACTTCCGGTTACTTTCCACCGGAGCATTGATGAATAGCTGATATCAAGTGAAAGCTCAACAAAAGTTTCTCCTTGATTTGCTGTGAAAGATTTGACACGAAAGTTAATGTGATCATGAAACTACTGTTTTGACGAAGTTCCAGTGGGTCATTGAGCGAAAGGCACTTGAATGGACGTGAAAGTAAAAGCGAGCGTGTTGACCCGAAAAGACTAGATTCAGGGATGGGAAAGTTTGGGGGCCCTCAAAAGTGGAGAGGATATGTATTGGAAAAGAGAGATTACTCAAGAGGCCTATTAAGTTTTTACGGGGTAATTTGATAATTGATTCATTCGCTTATTGGTTCTTGATTTGTTTAATATTTGGAGTTTGATTTCATAGGAAAACAGAAGCAAGAAAGTTAATTAAGGAGTTTGAGATCAATAAGCATTTATAAAGACTTGTCGATCGGCATCTTCAATAATGAGGTTGCTTCATTGTGTCATTGCTTTTCTGTAACACATCTTTTTGTTTCTTTTATTATTTTTATTTTGGGTGAGGCAGTTTAACATCATCCGATGTAAATTTAATTTATAACACACACATAAAGAGACAAAGAAGAGAGAGAATATAGTTAAATTGTGTTTCTTTCTTCTTCTTCTTCTTCTTCTTTTCTTCTTCTTCTTCTTCTTTTCTTCTTTTTTTCTATATCATTGTTGTTAATCAAATGTAAAAGATGTTAAGGTGTCTTGCCCACTAAAAAGAGACTAATTCAGAGGCAATTACCGCTAGTAACTAAAAGGATGTGATCAAAAGAAAAGCAATGTCAAAATTGAAAAGAAAGATTCCTTGCTTCTTTCTCTCATTTAAAATTGTATAAGAGACTTTCATCTGGCATGGTTCTTAAGTGATAAATTGCATATAACAATTTGTTACACTACAACAAGTGAAGGGATGAAGATGATCATAGTTAGATTAAGAGAAAATTAAACAAAAATTTTTAAATAAAAATTATCTTCCTCAAACTCAGGGAAATTGCTCAAGCTTATAGGACCAAAAAAATCATAAACCTATTGCATTTATGCTAATTTAATTATAAACTTTTCAAATTTGCTAATTTAATTTTAAACCTTCTGACAATTTGTCAATTTAGTTATTCTAGCCAATTTTTTTTGTGTCGCATAGGATGTTAGGTACTGATGTGGATAATTTTTATAATTTTTAAAAAAATTTCATTTAGATTTTTTTCTTTTTCCCTACCAAGTTTTTTTAGGGTCATCGGCCAGCCCTCATTGGTCACAATCAAGGGCCAGCTGAACCTCACCATGCCAGTCACAACTAGGTTGCTGGATTTATAAGAAAAAAATGAAAAAAAAAAAGAAAGAAAAAGAAAACAAAAACAAAAAAAAAAAAATTAAAAAAAAAACATACATATTAGCGTTGATTGTCGCGCGGGTATGTCACGTGGTATAATTGACATCAACATCAGCGATTTTTAAACAAATTGATTAGATATACTACATTAACAAATTGTTAAAATGTTTAGAGCTAAATTTGCTAACTTGAAAGGTTTGTAATTACATTTTCATAAATGCAATAAGTTTAGAATTTTTTTGTAATATTCTCCATGTTCATATGTCCCCTACCTGATGAACTGTGACAATGTATTAGAGAGTGTGCACTGTACATATAATTTAGGGTTTAGGATTCAGAAATTGCATCAATATTGTCAAATAAGAGAATACAAGGTAGATGGATAAGCTTTAGAATGATTGATTAGATAAATATCCATATTTCCTAGTTACCTCCGAAGTCCAACCGCACGCACATGTCCATCTATCTAGATGCATACGATGCTCGCGGATGCACTCTTTCCGGCTACTACTTGTCTGAGCACATGCGACGCCAAGACCCAGGGATGTCGCTCGTGGACTCTCGAAGTCAAGTCGCGTAGGAATTATATGAAAATACAGCGCAGGATAGAAGTTGTCGTCGTCATGTGCTGATAGTCAATTTTAGTGAGCGCCAAGTGCAATCATTTTCCCCATTAAGCGCTCATAATTCTAGAGTGATTGACGGGTAATGCTGCTCGAGACCCGAGGGTCAAAGTCAAGCGATGTACGTTCGCCAAATTAGCCACTGGGCCAGTGCTAGTAGGCTTGTCCCATCGCTGGGAAATTTCTCGACTTTGACCAGCGTTCCGAACCAATTTTTGGGTCCGTGAAATGGCTTAGACACGTCACGTGTTACTTTTCTTCACCGGGAACTGCTATAGACAAGAACAAAAATCGAACAGACCCGTCTATCCATTGCTAAGCTCGGACAATCTCAGATTGTGGTCGATAAGAGGCGGTCTCTCCTTCATCTATCTTCCCCGCCTGCGTCGCGGCCTCGGTGGTCAAGGGTGTGCAGGAAGGGAATGTTGACCCGATGAAGAGGGCGAAGACAGCGAGGGTGCTCGTCCCAATGATATCGGTTGTATTGCCGTGGCGGAAGGTAACCATGGTGGAGGAAATGATGGGGTTGTGCTTGGACGAGTCAAAAGAGGAGATGGAGAGTCTGCGTGGGGAGTGAGTTATGTTGCTGTTTTGGATTACAAATCGACGCAGAGATTTATGTTCCAGCGGTCTAATGAACAGAGATGATATATGGTACAAGAGATGGCGAGAACATGCCTCTCCCACAGTGAGGAAAGAGGGTAAAACGAAAGAGTGTAAAAGAGATTCTTATTGTGGCCTCTAGTCTCCATCCGAAGAGATTTTGCAAAAATCAAAATCGAGGGGCGTAAAGACCGGGTCCATAAAGGAGTCATTTGAATAATTATTTAGGGTGATAATCATATGTAAGTAAGTATTAATCTATGGATCACTTTACGTAGCGTATCTAATTTGATGTGAGAATTGAAGTGTTACAAACTCCTTTAGTTAAAGATAAAGCATTATTGTCAATGTTGATCCATATCGTCCAGCAATACTTTTCCTATTGAATTCGTAGTCCAATTTATTCTTTCCTTATTTGCAATCCTCTAAGCATGCAAGGAGCTGCAGCTTATCCAAATCCTATCTCCTCAATAATCACTACCCATTCTTGTCAAATCGAGTATGAGTCTTAGACAATGCATCTACTAAAGGATTTTTTTAATATCATTCATAACGTATTTTACGTGGATCAAGTTTTCAAAATTAATATTATGAGTAACCACATAAGATGATGACTTTTTGAGATAAGTGTTGATTAATGATCATTAAACAATGTCTCTTCCATCCTATGTAAAACTTCTGGGATATAACTACGAAGTCGGTCTAAAATCTTTAACTACAAAATACACCCAAGTCATTCTACCTCCCGTTCAGTCTCTCCACTTCCATCGTAAACCTCCAAGGTTTCCAAGTTAGGATGTCCATGGAAATTTCATGGGCCGAGCTCAAAACCGAAGACTTAAACAGCCAATTTCATTTCGAGTCACGATCAACAAGCCCATAGGCTGCTATATGTCACTTTTAGAGCTACATATATGCGTTTGAACGAGTGCCTACCTAAACAATAGTGACATCCCACAGCTTATGTTATCCTAGGACTAATTCAACGTACGACAATGATGGATCTGGCGAATCATTCCATAAAAAAAAGACAATAAATGGACATCAAGTCAACCTGGCGGAGGAGGTAATCTTCCTGTGGAGATCCTTGCCTGCCCCTGAGCTGTGACCTTCCAAGAAATTGCCCTTCCATATGCATTTTACCCGTTATTTAAACCCATAAACCCTTGCACGAGAAGCATTCACCTCTCCTTCTACTTCACACGCCAACCGATATTCCACTACTGAAACATCGAAGCCAAACCTGAATTCATCTCAATATGGAGATGAATTTCCTCTCTCTCTCTTTAGTTATTGCTCTCTCCATCTTGCATTTCTCATCTTTCGCCCACACACAGCAACCTTACATCAGCCGGAAAACCATCATGAATTGTTCCAAGACCAACGACTCTTCCTCTCCTCGTCTGGGCTACACATGCAATGGCCTGAACAGGACTTGCCGAACCTACCTCATTTACCGATCCAATCCGCCCTATGACACCGTCCGGTCGATAGCCCAGCTCCTGGCCTCCGACCCGTCTCAGCTCTCTGCCATAAACTCCGTCGGTCCGAATGCGACGTTCCCGACCAACAAGATGGTGATAGTCCCCGTGAATTGCTCCTGCTCGGGTCGGCACTATCAGGCAAATGCCACGTACTCGATTAGGCGGGGAGACAATTATTACGTGATTGTCAATGACACTTACCAAGGCCTCACGACGTGCCGCGCCATCAAGGATCAAAACGACATCCAAACCGTGGACTTATACAGCGGAGACCTCACCATTCCGATCCGATGTGCTTGTCCTACCAAGAACCAAACCGACCTCGGAATTAAGTATCTGTTGAGCTATGTCGTTGCCGAGGGTAACTACGTTGGAACAATCAGCGGCCGGTTCGGTGCCAACACCGCGAGGACGTTGGAAGCAAACGGTCTTTCCGAGCAAGTCTCAACGATCTATCCCTTCACCACTCTGCTAGTTCCCGTTCGAAGCCCGCCCTTGAGTAATCAAACAATAGTACCTCCTCCCCCACCAGGCCAACTTACGCCACCTCCGCCACAGTCGCCAAGTCCACCTGCTTTGTCATCGACTAGTAGTTTGAGAAACAAATGGGTATTTGCAACTGCTGGTTTACTCATCGGAGCTGCTTGTGCATTGGCAATCGGCAGTGGCATTATTTTCTGTCTGTCTTTTCGCCGCAAAAGTGTGCAACATGCCGCGACTATTGTCCCTGATGGCCCCAAGACGCGCATCGTGGAGGGAGAGGAAGAGTCTCAGGGACTGATGCAGACCATACATGGCATAGCTCAGTCCATCAAAGTGTACAGTTTCGAAGAACTGCAACTGGCGACCAATGATTTTAGTCCTAGCTGCTGGATTAAAGGGTCGGTCCACCGGGGGGAGATCGACGGTTGCTCCGCCGCTATCAAGAAAGTGAATGGCGATGCGATCAAGGAAATCAACCTTTTCAAGAAGATCAACCACTTCAACATCGTTCGCCTTTCAGGGATCTGCTTCAACAACGGCGACTGGTACTTCGTCTATGACTTTGCTTCTAATGGACCCTTAAGTGACTGGATTTACAGCACACATGGTGATAGCAAAACCGTCTTGAGTTGGACTCAAAGAGTACAAATTGCACTTGATGTGGCCACCGGACTGAACCATCTCCACGGCTTCACCAGCCCTCCTCATATTCACAAGAACATCACGAGCGGCAACATCCTTCTTGATTGCGATTTCCGGGCCAAGATAACGAATTTGAGCATGGCGAGGTCGGCAGAAGGCAACGAGGGCCGGTTCGACTTGACAAGCCACATCATCGGGACGAAAGGTTACATGGCCCCGGAGTACTTGGAGAATGGTCTGGTCTCCACTGCGCTCGACGTGTACGCCTTCGGGGTCCTCGCGATGGAGATCATCACGGGGAAAGAGGCGGAGTCCCTGACTAAAGAGGAGAGCTTGAATCTGTACGAAGCCCTAGACGAGGTTGTCCCAGAGGATACCATGACTGAAAGGTTGGTGGGCTTGATTGATCCTTCCCTGGGAGGACGTTATCCTTCGAATCTGGCGGCTTTCATGATCGGGATCATCCGATGTTGCCTGAAGAAGAACGTGGCCGATCGTCCCGACATGGACGAGATCGTGCAGTATCTCTCTGGGTTGTTGGCATCCTCCATCAGCTGGGAATCTTCCAGCAACGTGATTTAATAAAAAGAAGAAGTTTCATGTATCCATGCATGGTCGTTCCAGTTTCTTAATTTGTGTAGATGGTGATGATGTCTATATTTCTATGTGAAAGCATACTACGGTCTCATTTTTAATTTCCCGAATTACCTTTCTGTTAATTTCTCTTATATCCACTCATGTTATAAATAACCATCCACTTTTTTTTTCTCTCCTCTTTTAGACTTCCTAATCTATGTTTGTCTCACTTTCATCTTCCTCATCTTGCCCTTCCAACAAAAATAAATAGATAAACAGGCAATGAGATATATAGGGAAAAACATGTAACCGCTTGGATCAATCAATCTCCACGCTTAGTTCTATTGAAATTCTGCCAATATAAGGGAACTCTCTATTAAGGTACATTTGAGAAAAGTCTGAAATCAGAGAATTTGTAGGATGTCTAATAGTTGATATGTGATAGTTAGCTTATAATTCGGTGATTTAGTTTTTTGAGTGAAGAATTGTCTAACTATATATATTGACGGATTTGTACTAGTGCTTCCTCCTAATGATTGGGCTTCTGTTTCATGCTCAATACTTCCTTAAAAATGAGAAGCTTGAAGGGAGAGGATTCAACATTTAACAAATAAAACCAAGTGGGAACAGTTTTCATTTTCGAAAAGAAGAAAAAAAAAGGAAGGGTTTCTTTAAAGCTTTTTTCACAAGATTGATCCCTTCTTTTCGCTACTACCTCCTTTGTTCATCCGTAATTTCTTCAATCATTGAACAAAATTTTTTTAATTTTTTTTTTTTATGAAATTGCGCATCTATTTCAGAACACCTAAGGCCACTTAAATACACAATAATAAACAAAGGCATGATCCAAAAATAGTTAATCCTCATCCACTTTATTTCTGTCTAATTGCATTACCTAACACGACATCATGGATTGTTGCAAATTAAGGAGAGTAATAACATGATGTTAGCCCATCTATACATTTATAAAAACCTAGCTCGATTCAATTTTATGCCAAAAAAGCTTAAGCGTATGAGTTAGAGCCCATCAAGTAATAAATAGCATAAATTATAGTAATCATCTTACGTGACAATCTATTTTCACTATTAGGAGGAAGGTGAAGACTCAGAGCCTCGCTTGCTTTACACATTGCAAACCTTTTGCACAGACTATCCTTCAACAAGGCAATTGAATAATACTCATCATATTAAATCATGAATGCATAGTTGATGGTGGTAAGAGTCCTTGTTAGACAAGGTTCGTCGAGGTTAGTCTTAGTCGACCCCTTTTTCATTTTTAATCTCGGGATTGAGTTTGCTTTTCAAAGCTTCCAAGCTCCAAGGTCATAAACTTCGATCGCACGCAGAGTAGCTTTGGATTTTATATTCAGTTCAGCACTTAATTAAACCCTTCTAATTAAAAAAAGATGATGGGTGTTAAATTGTCCACAGGTTTATTAGGGATATGCTTTTTTCCAACCAAAAGGGTTTACTAGGTTAGCTTTAGTACTCCACCTGACAGTGCCCGTCCGTTTTCGTGTTAAAGTCATCGACAATATAATTTTACTCATTGACTTGGAAGTCCATACTTTGCCAGCTTGTGCTCTTCCATGAAGATCGTGCAATATTTTCTTGACGTTTTATTCCGTTCAAACAAAACCTAAAGTGGCCCATTGAATCTTGCTCTCTCATGAAGACTTCAACCTCGGATCTTGTTCAAGCTAGGATAAACCCTAGATGGAAATCCTCTCTTTCTTCTCTGTGAACACCCCATGCTTTCGTTAGTTTGATATAGAATGAAAAAAGATGCAAAGTAATTTTGCTTCTTTCTGGTTCTTTTGCCATGCACTCGCCCGACATGGTGCGAAGAATCTTATCCAAGAGCTCATGTGGATACGTTCTTTCTCCCCAACTTTGACGCTCACGCATTTAGAGCCGCTTCTTTTACCTTTCACGTACAAGAGATGTTAGAATCTTGTGGACCAATTCAAAAAGCCCGGGGAATGGATCATTGCTTTAAAGAGCTTTGTTGCTTTTCCGATGACCCCTTGGGCATCTTCTTCATGAACACGCTCAAATTTTACAGGTCTATGGAAAAGATTTCGATTTTGAAGTGACTTAAAGGAACTCAGTGACATTATTAAAGGTACTTGCGTTGGTTTTACTTTACAAAACACGAAATACACCCACATCTAAGGCCAAAAGCACAATCAAACGGAATTGAGGTAGACCGCGTTTTCACACTAGCTTTGAGATGCCCTGTTCGCTGTTAAAGTCAAGCGAAAAAGAAGGGATGATGGAAGACATATTCGTCGTTTTTTGACGGGTTGTAGTGGAAGTGACAGGACTAAATCAATAAAGAAGAAGATCCCCTTAATTTGCTGTTGAAAAGGTCTTTGCACAATGGAGATACATAGGAACCTTCCCAGGTACAATAATTTAATCTTTCGACACGCCCAAGATCAAGACCGAAATGTTTTTAGCCAACAGGTGTCCCAAATTGAAATAAGCCACGTCATGGTCTTAATATATTATAATGATCATTTTGTAGTTTTCTAACCTTAAAATCTATCTAAAATCATTTACACCCCCGAAGGAGACCATAGTTTCAGCAAGCAAAAGCATCTTCATCATAATCTTGTCTGCCGTGTGAATCTTCCCAATTGTCCTACTGGCATGTTCCTCGAAAACACCTTCGATCGCAAAATTTAAACCAGAATTTTCCCTGCAATAATGCCACTTAATTTGAGCACGCCTTCGATGCGATTCAAACATGACTAAGGGTGCGCATGACAAAATTTCTGGAACAGAAATTGATTTCTAGCCAGAAATTGATTTCTCAATTTATATTTCGAAACCTGAAGTTAAAAATTTTAGCTTCCGATTTCTTTTTCAAATCTATTTCAAATAGAATTATTTTCGAAATAGAGAAATCAAATTGTGTTACGAAACTGGTTTACTTTTGGCCTATTCCAAGGAATGCAGAAAATAGAGAAATCAAGAAACAGAAATTTTATCATGCGCGGCCCTAAGACTCCGCTCATTTCGCGGAAAATGTGGCATTTCTAGAAAATATTTTCTAGGAAGTCATTTTCCAGGAAAATTTAATTATTTTCCAGTGTTCGAGTGAAACTTAAAAATGAAATGAAAAATATTTTTCATTATTCGATAAGGAAAATCTTTTTCTTCATATGCTCTTTTCATTTATTGTATTTTTAAAATGGATTTTTCATATTTTTAAAAAACTGATTTTTAATTACTTTTAATTTTTAAAATCTATTATTAATTTTTTTTTTTTTTTTTTTTTTTTTTTTTGTTTTCCATCTCCTTCTTTCTTGGCTGGTCACCAACCATGGCGATGGCTCGTGACCGGCCACCGGTGAGCCTCGAGCTTGCCAACGAGCACGAGACTCACCGCTCACCATATTGGTGAGCGCGAGCGTCAAGCTCGAAGCTTGCCAGATTGACAAGCTCGAGGTTTGCTTGGCGCGGCTGACGACTAGCCAAGAAAGAAGAATATGGGAAACAAAGAAAAGAAAAAGGAAATTAAAAAGAAAAGAAGAAAAAGAAAGGGGAGGAGGAAGTGAGGATTTGTAGAGGTGTGGGATAAGAGAGATCAAGTGAGGAAAATATTTTTCACTTTTTAAAAGTGAAAAACATTTTCCTTTAATTTAAAAGACTTTTTTCCTTTTATGGAAAACATTTTCCCCAAGGAATTCATTTTCTGTGAAATGAACGACGAAAAATCCGGAAAACATTTTCTTAAAAATTATTTTCCGCGAAATGAATAGAGTTTAAATGACAGCTGATTCGATCTTCGAAATGTAACTCCAGAAGCACCTCCTGACTTGACCATAATGAGCTTCTCTCTTCGTTCTCTATAGTTTCAGTACCCTGCGCAATGTGTCCTGGTTTGGTTTTAGGGCAACAGCCTTATCTTGGTGACCCTTCGGTGGCATGTAAGAATGACAACAATTCTTCTTCCGCCTTTGGTGGCAATTGCATTTTGTAATGGCCTCACGTCAAGTTGCCAAGCTTACCTCATCTTCTGGTCGCATCCTCCTTACGACATCATTTACTCCATCGCTCAGCTCTTGGCTTCTGATCCTGCTCAGATTGCGTCGGCAAACTCGGTCTCATCAATGATGAGTTTCGACCCCAAAAAGACGTTAATTGTTCCCGTGACTTGCTCCTGCACTGGTCAGGATTACGAGGTGAACTCATCCTACGCGGTCCAAAGCGGAGATTCTTATTCAAGCATCACCAACAATGTCCTCGAAGGCCTCTCAACATGTGAAGCCATGGAGAGTCTGAACAACCTATCGTTGGAGAATTTGCGAATCGGTCAAAACGTTAGGGTTCCTCTCAGCTGTGCTTGTCCCACCAAGGGCCGAAACGACGCTGGTGTGAAGTATCTGTTGATGTACACGGTCGTTAGAGGAGATGATATTCTCAATATCGTCAAAACATTTGCTCAATTTGGTTTGGATACTAGAATTACACTAAAAAGCTAATGGAATCACTGAAAAAAAAACCCTATAATTTATCATTATAGTACGGTAACAGTTCCGACGTGGCAGCTGCCCTCAGTGCCCCAAACTTCATCACCTCCCGTACCATTGCCACCACCTAAGTTTAGTTCAAAACATAGTTGTGTTTAGACTCCCCTTGGGCTGATTGCGGCGTCACTGGTTTAGGGACAAACATCAAGGTCATTGCAGCTTTTCAGTTTTACCATACATGTAAAATCATGTTCAACCCGATGCCACAATGCGAGAAGCACAAATTTTCAAATGGATGATCTGCACATTGGCTAAAGTGGATTAGGCCACTAATCTGTTCACGCCAATCAACTGTAGATCAAATATAATTAGATATGCTTCAAAGTCTTGAAGGAGAGAAAATGGGCCCAATGCCCAAATGCATCCACAAGTCCCGGGAAACTCTCACCTCAAGAGTTCTTTGGACTGTGCCATCCCTCTTCATCCAGAGTTGCTGCCAAGTCATTCAAGACAGTTTGAAGGATTGCAGTAGGGACATTCCAATTCTTCTTCACGAAGTGCAATTTGTTTTAGAACCTTGTATTTGTGGGCATCACGTGTCAGTTGCTGGTGCTGGCTTAAAAAATTCGGACGTATCTGTGAACAGCAATTTGATGGAAGGACTTAATTTGTCATCGGACAACAATATGGGGATTATAATTATAACCGGACAAAGTATAACAAACAAAAATGAAATTTACCAAAATCACAGGAGCCAAAACTGTGATGTCCTCTTCTTTTAAAATGAGCTACCTGGATTGATTCAGTAATGCAGCCCATGTGGCCTCAATATTAGCATTGAAAGTGAAAATAGATTGCTCTCACGACCGTAATGGAATCTTTGGCACTAAAACTTCCATTTATTTTGTAAAAAATAAATGATTTGTAAAATATTTTTTTAAAAGTAATCCATTGTACCATCATTATTTGTTCTAGTGGTGGGAAGATCGTGATTTTACCCATTTAAATAATGGTCAATGAGTTAAATCACGATCATGGACAACAAAATTCTTACAACGCTAGGAATTTGTGAATATATATTTTGTTATAAAAATAAGTAGAGATTATTTTTAAAATATGTGTTACTTGGGATCGCAAGATTATATTAAAATACGTTAAATTGGAATATCCGAAGAAACCACCTTCATTAGAGAGATGGGCAAATGGGCCAAGGACAAGTAAACATGAGTGCACAAACCATTGTGTTCTTGAAGCACAGGGTGAAGATCCCGGCCAATGGAAGGAAACTGTCTTAAAGGGGTTTCTTTATTTTATTTTATTTTTTGGTAAAAGGTAAGAAATATATTGGGAAGGGTCAAATGTACAAAATATCTCGTCACCTGGAACTTGCACTCCAAATGTAGGAACAAAAGGAGTGGAAGGGTTACAAGATGTAAAAGCCGCAAAACACAGCACAACCACTACAACACCAAGACCAAACGAAGCACGGCAAGGTCAACCGGCTACCAAACACAATAAATAAAGGGGTTTCTTTATTTATCTATATTTATTTTAATGTCGTTGAGTTATGCGTCATTTATATGATATAATCTGGCGATCATGAATTTCATATATTCATCTATAATCCGGCGATCATGAATTCCATGCTAGATGTTGCATCACATGCTGCGTTTTCTTTTAATCGGAGGGAATTTCAGCCGGTTGCCGAGTCGCGCCGGCTTCATTATGACCTGCACTGGAGAGGGAAGATACCGGCTGCATCGGCAGCAAAATTAAATGATGAAGTCCTAAAGAAACACTAGCAAATGAGCGGAATAGAGAGATTGAGATCGATTTCGGGGTTCCCCCTCCGACAAAAGAAGAAGAAAGAAGACAACTTCCCGAGCAGTCAGATGTCCGTGAACCAACCTTTAGCCAAAGCGAACGCGCTCATAAGTCATAAGCATCGTTACTGATACCAGTTAGTAATGAAGCAGCAAATGTCCAGCAGATAATATCATTCAGAATGCATCAGATGAGATTTGGGCGTATTCTTGAAATGGACGGTCTGCGGTATGGCTTTTAACAGATGAGCAAAACACTCGCCGGACGACTCGTTCAAACTGTCATGTTTTGATGGATTGTATTTTCATTTTGTTCTCTTCTCAAAACGCATCAGGAAAGAAGCGATCATCATTAGGCTGGGACAAAAGATCGACAGCATGAAAAGTGGGTTATACACATAAGCTTTCATTGTAAAAACAAGCAAAAACAAGCTAAAAAGATTCACAGAACATCTGCTTTAGGCTATGAAAAGAGCTATATGTACATTCAGGAACTTATACAGTCCCATCAGATTACGATCCCGAAATCAACGAGCTTTGACTGGACTGATGATCTGAACAGCCTCTTCGGATTCCAGCCTAGGAGAAGCCCAATACCCTTCCAAGTTCTCGGCACACGAGTGAGTGAGCACAGAGAGATTGAACACGATCTCGGCCATGCTCGGCCTCAAACACGGTGCCTCCATTGTGCATGTCCTGGCCAAACAAGCCAAGCTCAGAGCACCATCCATGGGAAAGAACCCATCCATGTTCGGATCCATCCACTTCCTGAGTTTCTCCTCTCTCTTCCCCCTTCCATCACCATCATCATCCAAAACCTCCCTTATCTCTCTCCACAGCATCCCGATCTTGCCGCTCTCCTTCATCCCCATCGCCTTCTTCCCTGAAAGCAGCTCGAGCAGCAAGACCCCGAACGCGAAGATGTCCACCTTTAGCTCTGCTGGGTTTGTGGCCGGCTTCGCCATCGAGAAGTTTGATATTTTTGCCTTGAACCTCGAGTCCAAGAGTATGTTGCTCATCCTGATGTCCCCGTGGACGATGCTCGGCTGGGCGTGCTCGTGCAGGTATTGCAGGCCGTTTGCAACGTCAAGGGCGATGCGCAGCCGCTGGATCCACATGATGACTACTGACCCTGATGAGGATGTGCATTGCTTGTGCAGCCACTTTTTGAGTGATCCATTATGGACATACTCATACACCAAGAAACGAGGACCATCAATATCAGATGCCACACCCATTAGTTTCACCAGATTGGCGTGATACAACCGCTGCAGAATTTTCATTTCTTCTGAAGATTGGTCCTTGATTTTTTTAATTGCTAGAATTTCGCCATTAATGTTGGCCTGGAAGACCGATTTCCCAATCTTGCAATGTTCGCTGAGGTCTGCTGTTGCCTCCATAATCGCTCTCACATCGTACATTATTGGCTTGCCCAAATAGCCCGAAACACCGGACAGCAACTTATCCTGCACAGCCTTCAGCTCTAAGCTCTCGGACCTAGCAAATTCCTTCGCTGGAATTAGATCAGATGTCTCCAGTGACGAGCCATTTCGGTCCAAGGCCTTTTTGGGCTTGCTGTGCATATGGACCAGAGAGATCGCCAAGAGGAAAACCAGAGCAGCGCAGACCGAACTGGTGATGATCACAAGGCGCCATCGATGGTTTGTGCCACGTTTGCTAGGGATGGAGCTGTAATTCTGTGTGAGAATCGGCAATTGCGAGACTGGGATCAAGACCGGATGGTCTATAACCGAGGTGAAATTGTTCTGGTTGTTCTCTGCTATGATATCACCTGGGGTTGCATTGAACTTACTAGCCACGGTTGAGACTTGGTCATTAGTCTGCCACACATAAGTAATGAACAAATTGAGTCCTGCCTCCGATTGTGCCTTTGAAGGGCACCTGCAAAACAAAGGGAATATGACTCGCGTCCCGACCTTAAGCGCGTTCGGGTTCAGGGACGGATTTGCAGCCTCTACAGTCTGCCAATTGGTGAGATTCTCAAACGCGTGGGTCGAAACCAAGTAGTAGCTGTCGCCTTTCATGATTTCATACGTGACATTAGAGAAGTAGCTAGTCCCGTTGCATCCGCACTTGATCGGCACCAGCAAGAGTTGCCCTTGGACCAGCCCATTATGCTCCGACGAGAGGTTACTCGCTTGGATGATCGATCGACGGCTCACACGGAAAAGGTCAGAGATGTTCCCCACATCCATGAAGTCCGGCGGCTGGGCAAAGTACGCGACATATGTATCGCACGATTGCAAAGAGTGCGAGGAACAAGAGTAATTCGCTCCTTTACCGGGTGACTGAGCTAGAACTTGGGCACAAGAGAAGAAGATGAAGAGAAGAAAAGGTAGGGTTTTGGAGGAGAAAAGGAGAGCTGCCATTGTTAGGAGCTCTGAAAATTAAGCCCCCAAAGCACACCAATGTGCACTGATTAAGATTAAAGAAGCTCTGTTGACGTCAAGAGCAACAATTATTGAGACAAAAAGCTAGAGATTGTTGTTAGCGTGGAGCTCTCAAGAGTACAACAAAATTGGTATTGCGATAGAATCTAGCTTTTCAATTTGTCTTTGGCTCTGATTTAAGCTCCTCTTCCTAGTAAACAATATGATTAGTTGTAAAATATTCATAGAATATAGTCCCAAAAATGACAAGTTTCTCTAAACTAATGGAAAATAAAATGAAAATCATGTTTCCTGGATGGTGTCTTTCTGATGGAAGTGTCTTTGATAGGGACCGAAAGTAGTATAACGCAGAGTAGATGTCCAAGTTGGGACGGCAAGGAGCCGGAGATAAAGACAGAAAATTTGGGTGAAAAAGTCAGCGATCCAATTATCTCTATTTTTTCTCTTTATTTTATTGGAAACCATATATTGGAAACAAAAATAAAAATTTGAATTTGAATTTACAAAGGAAGAGCCGTCTGAAGTGGCTGAGAAATGGACTGATTCAATGTCTGTATTCCCTTTGTCTAGGGAGGATGAGAATGTTCCTTTCAGTGGCAACATCTTCTTGTAATTTCCATAAATAATTGACGTATTTATTTATTTATTGATGTAGATGTTGATTATACAGATGGCTAGCAGCAATGGCCAATCAGCCTAATTTGGTCCTTTCTTCTCCAGACAAACTTGGAGGATTACAAAGTGAGATAATCTATACAATTTGAAATGAAAGGCCTCTAGACTCGGACTATTTGGAAGCGCATTCAAACGACAACATGTCCAAACACCACACCGTGAATTTTGAGAATATCAAGATAGGCGAAAAAGGAAAATAGAAAAAGACCCAATACTAGTGATCCTCAACGATAGACATCGTTTGTTGTAAGTATATCAAACGCAGCACGGAATCAAACCCATCGACGGGTCATGTCACATCCCGTGTATCATTCATTTCATTGCAAATGCTATCAAAATTGAAGCATGAACAATTCCCATGTAAAAGATTTCACAAAATTTCCATATTATGAAATGTGTAAATTAGTAATTAATGGAAAAAAAAATTACTGAAGAAGTCGTAGATAGGTACATACGTACATACATATGTATATGGTTAGAGAGATTCTTTAAGATTTGAAATTTTTTGTAATGTTGTTCATAAGACAAGAGCTATTCAGATTTTGAATATAAATTTGTGAGATTCAGGAAATAAAAATGCATTTATTCATGGATAGAATACTTACAAAATAATAAACTGAGGATATAATGTAGAAAAAAAAAATTGTGATCCCTTTTTTAAAAGTATAATATACTATTTATGTAAAGATGAAACTCATTCAACATAGATTATGACTGCGCTTGGAAATAGCTTTGAGAATGGGCTTTGAACACCCAAATTTCTTTTGGTTAAATATTGGGTGTTTGGAAAAAATTTTACCAACCCCATTAGGGAAAAGTTAGCCTTTTGAAGGCTAAAAGCCCAAAACTGGTCTTGGGGTGCCTTCGGCTTTTAACCTTCTGAGCATGCAAATATGGACTGTTCATCTTCTTTGTTGAGGGCAGTCAACGGGGTTGTATAGGCCTACGAGGGGCCGGCAACGGTCACACGGCCGGGGGGTCACGATGAACTTTGCAGTGGGCCATGCGATTTGGGTTGCTGCAATCTCGCCAAGGCCATGCAACCTCAGGCGAGGTCGCGTGGCTCAGGCGAGGGTCACGTGACCCTTGAAGAGCTCGCACAACCTAGGTGTGGCCCTCACCGAGGCCCCCCAACCTCAAGCAAGGGTCACGCAACCCCCATTGGCGATCGCTTGGCCCCAAGCAACCCTCACCGGTGGTTTCCAAGGGCCGCCCCCTATGGTCTAGCAACATCAGACGACAACCACCGCTGGCAATATGGATCGCCGACAACCGTTGCCCTTGACTGGCCAAACATATATATATATATTAATAATAATAAAGGTTTTTGGTAAATATAAGTCATCCAAACACTATTTTACTTAAAGATACTTTATAATGGACTTTTAGATTACAATTTACCAAATGCAATTTACATTTAGAAAACCCATTTAACTTAAAGCCCTTTGCATTTTCCTAAAGATTTTCCCTAAAAGTCCAACCAAACGCAACATGTGTTAATTGTAATTCTATTCCAAAAACTTGGAATATAGGTATTCCTAGTCACTAATCAAAATCCAAGTCAATGGATGGCTTGGACCTTGATTTTGATAACAATCTAGGATTGTTTAAGCACCCAACCAATCTTCACTGGACATAATGAGCCTCTCATTCTACATACACAAACTAATTCTACATCATGGCCTACCAAAAAAAAAAAGCATCTTTAGATGGTTTCTAGTCAAGCTTTGCATATTGAACTCCGAGTTGATTGGACCCGGATCTGTCGAAGGTGGTCTTGGCAAGAGTCAAGGGATCTGTTTCTAAGAAAATGCATCCATTGCCTCAAAAAAAAAAAAGAGAGAGGAAGAGAGAGAAATGAAAAAGGAGTCCATTCTTATGGTTAAAAAAGGGATGGCTTTGTCTAAGAAAAATTACTTAATACTTTCTCATCAAAATAGAAGAATTATCTAAACTTTATAAATTATGAAAACATTTCATAAAACTACAAGTTGATTCTCATATATATATATATATATATATATATATGTATGTGTATATATATATATATTGGTGTAGCAACCCAGAAGGTAATGAGTTCACTTCTTTGTACTAGTCATGAAGTTTCAGCTTTTACCACTTGACTATACCCTTCAGTATAAAACACGGTAGTATTAATATGTTTTTAAGGTTGAAGCTTTTTAATGGCGAAAAAGAGTTTGTTTAAAAGACAGTGAAGAGAAAATGCGCCAATAACTCATACTACAATCAATCCTCACAACGCCACAAACTGTCTGGACGGATTGAACTTTTTTAAGAAAACAGGCCTTGCCCTAAGACGCAGGCTTCGACATGAGTCTCTGCAATGTAATATTATATAGCCTTAGCTTATAAGACCAAGCAGTGATTTTTTTAGTAAAAGTTTCAGAATAGTGTTTCATAAAGTCTCCCTGGTCCCTACACCGAATTTTTTTTCAGCTGGTTAGAACGAATGCTAAAGACAAAGCGTGGATGCTTGCTTGGAACTTCACCAAACCCCATAAGTCAAAATATTTCCTAACTGCAGCTCAAAACCAAGTCCAATGCAGAAATCAGATAGGTGTTCAGCCAACTTTTCTCGCGCTTCTTCTGTGCTGCTGCATCGAGAACCGAAAGTCATGCATGGTTTCTTGCGTAACTTGTAATTAAAGAATTATAACTACGGGGTGAAGACAAGAACCGAAACTTCATAAAATATGCACTCAACAGTGAACTTGGAGGACGAGACAAGACGAGGGGCGCAAGAGCCAAAGATTCTCTGAGACAGAACCAAAAAGAGACTTGGATTTACGCGCGCTTTATGCAGAATGTCTGTCAGACTGTCACCTTTCGAGGATATCTTTTTAGGTCGTCTCACGTTGCTTTCTTTAGGGTTTTCCTCTTCGTCGTTCAAATTTCAAAGAGAAGCAAGAGTATTACCGCGAAATTTTCTCCAAGAACAATAATTTTTTTGTCAGACTCCGAGAAATTATTACAATGATTGAGCAACAATTCTTGTGCTGAAAAGGAAAAATTGATCAAAAGCTGTATCCTAAATGATATATGGAATTAATATCACTAAAATTCTATACCATTATACTTGTGTCACCTTTAAATATTATTTTTTGCATTATAAAAATCTCAAAACGATATATTCATATTGTATTTCTCTCAACTAATTTAGATATCATAAAAGATCATAAATCAATACATATGTGACAAATTTATCATCCATTAACTTTTATTTATTATCCCGTTAAATTGTTGATGTAAAAACGCATATAATAAACAACACAAACGATTGATGCGTGACTGTGACCTAAATTCAACATAAGTTGGTCTCATAAACAAAGTCGTTTTGAAGAAGCCAAATCCAAAGAAAATATTGAGATTGTGAAATCTGCTAATTTAGCCCTAAGAGCTCCCTCGCATTTTCCCCAATTTTGCCTTAATATGTTGACAAACTTGCCATGGATGTGCCAATTTAATATTTTTTTGTGACACAAAATTAATTTGGGTTAAATAATGCACAAGTCAGTTTGTGACTTTGGTGGTATTGACCCTTGTACATATGGAGATATCTTATTTTTTGTTGACGTCCATTGATGTTATTTCCTAATCAAGAAAATAATGTGGTTGGAACTTCAGGCAAATACATGTGCGTGCGTGTATGTGAATTTATGGGTGAATTTAATATATCCTTGTTTACATTTTGGTAGGTGACTTGCTCTCCTTATCACTAAGGTTTCTCACACGTATTCCGAATACGGTTGTGAAATAATGTCTAATGTCTAAAACACATTACCTTAGAAACAATGTTATTGTTGATTACATTATAAATAATGGGTCAAAAGCAAAACTACCTGATCTATTTATTGACTCAATTTTCTTCGTAAGGAATGCTAATAAGTATTAATTACTCTTTCTATTCTAGGTAGTAGGAACTCTATAACTTTTTATGTTTCTAAGTGAATGACGCACAGGTGAACAAGATTCATGCTAAAAACCTAATAGATAAATCTAATCTCTTTTTTCTCTTTCTAAATGTTAAAGTTAATGTGAGGTTTGAGAAAAACAATTCATACATAAATCATAGAATCATTTTCTTGTCTCTTTTTTTTTTTTGCAATTTTTAAAATAACGTTAACCAATTTTCTTTAGTACGTATTGCTCTTCTAAATTTAAAATATGGACAATTTTCACCCAACACAGCTGGTGGAGGAAAAAATTCAAACACAAGCAACTTTGATCTTGAAACGAGTATCTTTATAGGCAGTTATCAAGGATCAAGACTATTCAGTATACATGGAAAGTATTTAATATGAAAAAAACAAATTGAAGAATCGCAATTTAATTTATAATTATTAGGGGCGAAATTTAGTCCAGAATAAACAAACCGTTGATATGACACAAAAGAGGAAAGAAGAAGAAATCTTGCAAACAAGACAAGGAGACATGGCCTTACCTTACAAAAGGAAATTTCCTTAAACACCGTACTCCTGGTACGCCATATATACATGCACACTGCACCACACCCAGCTCAACGAGATCAGATAATCAAGAACCACTTCCTCTCACATTCCTGAGATTTGCCGAACCCAAAGCAAAGCCGAGAAGAGATAGGAAAGCGAGGAAAGAGCGAAAGATCGAGTGACGAGCCGAGGTAAACTAGGTTGCCGGGTGTTGCGGAGGCGATGATGATGATGATGAACACGAACTGCATCGACTGTATAGACGTGCAAAACCCGGTGAAGATAAGCCAGGCCTTGAGCAAGCGCCGCCGATGGGCCGAGTCCGACGCGGTGTACTTGAAGATGATCAGCGCGAGCTCGAGGGACGGGGCCGTCGGCGGCGGCGGCGGCAGCGCCCCCGTGGACGAGGGGTACGCGCGCCGGCAGATGTTTCTGAGGAGCTACAAGTTCAGCCAGGAGGAGGAGACGGTGGCTCAGAGAACCAAGAAGTGGTTCAAGGCGAAGCGGGGCGGCGTCACCGCGCGGTCGACGCCGAAGAAGGAGGGCAAGAACGAGGGCGAGGACAAGAAGAGGAAGGGCAATGGCGACGGCTCTTGCTCGTTTCTTGAGGCTGTCTTCAACTTTCTGTTCCTGTGCGTCGCCAAAGTGGACGTCGACGATGTGGTTCTTCGGACTCGGCCGGCCAAGGCTTGAGAAGGGTCTCTCCTTTCTCAGTCGGAGATTGAAACGATTTTATTTTCCTTTTTTCCATTTTGTTTGTCAGGCTGTGGAGTATCAAGATGAAATGAATGTATCTGAAATAATGCTGCTCCTCCTGTGAACACTGTGACAAATCAAAGCGTTCTTGCTAATTGGATCTTGTTGTTTCCCTTTCCTCATTATTCGCAACAGAAAATTAATGTCGGTCCTGTGATATTCCCTGGTTTTGCTTCTCTGATCGAATTCGATTTGATTTGGAGAACGTCATTCTCCGGCATGATTATGTTAGGAATATGATGAAGATGTGAAGTCCAGATTTAGTTTTTAAATCATCTGATGACTCTTTAAGTTCTTGCAATCTACAGTGTTGGGGTATTTGATTACATGACAGTTAGATTCAAAGGACTAAAATCGAATCTAGTCTTTCCTTTGCAAATATTAATAGATCCTCTAGTATAGTATTAAGAAAATTGTATGGGAAGTATGCCCGTGAATGAATTGCTTATTTAATGGTGATTGTGAACTCTCTATGGCGATATTGAAGTCCTGATGGAGGTCCTATCTTCTGTAGGAATGTCAAAGTTGCACAAAGCGTGAGGACATCATAGTGAGAGGAGAGATCGGTTCTTATGACTTCCATACATGCAATAACCCTTTTGCCGGTCAGATTGGTGATATCCTCTTGTTCTAGCCAAAACAGAGCTTCCTCTGTATCTACCATTAACTGCAGCATGAACACCGGACAGCTTTCTAGTATGGAGTTCTCTCAGTTTAGTCCCCAATTTTAGGACAAAAGGATGTGTAGCCAAAGCAAAACTTCCTCCCTAGTAATTTCGGGATTCAGAATTTAACCTTGTCAATTCAAAAGCATATGTGAGTTTAGCATTCCTGACAGTAATTTTCCCATCACAGTTAGAGTCTACATTAAAAGAGCTTTTCCTAGAATCAGAAGTCACGTAGTACGTGCAAACATTCACAAAGGTTTTCGTTTTCTTTTTTTGAAGAAAATAATCCAGCCGAGCTGTTGAGCAACATGTAGATCGGTCAGATACAATTCTTCCTTTCAGGATGTAATCTCCCCATTGCATATTCATGTGGAGCCTGAAGGAAGTGGAGAGAACTGACTTCCTCTGCTAGTAAATTTCTGGGAACTATTGCTTGTGTTATCTGCTTCCGTTGCATTCTCCAGTTTTTGCTAATTTGGCTCAATACTCAAGGTTCAGCTACAATCAATGAAGGTTAGCAGCATCGTTAGATGGATGTCAAGATGAAATTCATGCTATGGTTCTGTGACTCCTTTTGCATCTTTTGAAAATCTTCAGTATCTCCTATGCGCATCTGATCGTAACTCACAAGGGAGGATGCAGGTCAAATTCTAATATCAAATTTGGATGAAGATCATTACTTTGCTAATATGGAAGAGGATGTTCAATCAATTTCTGGTTTTGGTTTTAGCTTCAACTTTACTTTTCATCTAACCACAACTTTGTTCATTCCTCCTTTCTCTCCAAACGCAAATGGCTGAAGTTGTTTCTATGCTTGGGAAGAAAACTCACATTCTTTATTGATAAGGCATTGGTCTTTCCTTTTTCAGATTGATTTGCAAGATTGTCCTCCTTACTATCTAGCGGACCTCTCAATCGTGATCAGCATTGCTCAAGTCATCATAAATAACAGTAATATTGACAAAAAGATGCAAGCACTTATAAGTGAACTGGAAAAGTTAATGTGGAAGCCGATGTAATTTCAACTTAAAATTTGAAGAATCTAAACTCAGACAAAAAAGGAAGATGAAGTCGAAAGCTGGTTCACAAATGTGGACAGGATAAAAGCCAAGTCTTATCCCTAGAACGAGAAGTTTCAGAATGAAGATGATTCTCACGTTTTAAATTGATTAACAGCATGAAACAATCGACCAAAGAGGTGCATGAACTCAGAAAGCAAGGCAAATATTCTGCCAAAGTTACGCCAACTGCCCAAGATACTGAAGAATATTAGCTGCCGACGGTGGACTTATTAGGGAATGCTTTTCGGAAAGATCTGAACGAGATATTATCTCACTTGAAGGACAACAAAGTGTAAAAAATAGCGTTTACGGGAAAACAAACATTGTCACCCATGTCCATAATCTTATGCTAAAGGAAGGCAGGGCGGGAAGATTTTTGGAGTTACACAAGAATGTAGTGTTCATCCTTCGCGAGATAAGATATGGGAACGTCTAAACCATATGCTGTCAAATATTAACAATCCTATAAAACAGGCTGCGGGACTTTCATGGCTACTGAAGAGGCAAAGGCGTGTCCTTACAATGGATGAGGGGTGGTTCTCCTATAATATAGAGGACGTGGGCATTCCTCTTGGCAGTAAGACAATCCTAATGACTCGGCTGTTGAAAGTATGTGATCAAATGAAATGCAATGAACTGAGCAAGCTGGAGACCCTTTTTGAGGAAGAAGCCTGGCGTTTGTTCGTGAGGAATCTGAATGTTCTTCTTTCCTCAAGTAGAAGGGGTGGCAAGATCTCTTGCAAAGAAGTGCGTTGGTATGCCTCTTGGGATCGTCGTTCGTTCTGGAAGCATGAGAGGAACAGATGACATTGAAGAGTGCAGAAATGCACCGACTGAACTAAGAGAAGCAAGGTTTAGTGCAGATCATATGGAAGAGGAGGTATTCGGAGTTTTGAAATTCTGTTACCACTCGATTGAACAAGCCAGACCGTGCAATGGTGTTCCAAACAATACGTACAGTGTCCAGAGGATTACGAAATTTCAAGAGGGCACCTGATCGGTTATTTCCTTTATCTGAATTGTCTTAGCGAGGAAAGTCAGCAAGCAGAGTACAACAAGAATCAATGGTATTGTGAAACTCCATGTTCACGACCAAAATTTGATGATTTCACTAGAACACTTAGCAGACTGCGTCGAGGATCAGAAAATTGTCATCTAGAGGCTATTCTTTAATGTCAAATTCGTGACTTTATCCTGGATTTTCAATTAAAAGTCACTTGACTCTGAGATTCGAACTTGGGAACAGGAATGGTTTCGAAACCTATCTTCTTGAAAACCTTTACCGACGTAGGTAACAGATTTTCAAATGAAAGCTCCAAAAGCAGGTCGTAAAACTCATGGAAAAGTCGGTATTTCCGTTTAAATTGACCAACGACTGCAGTAGAAAGAACAGGCACAATCCACTGGCTCATACCAGAAGGCAAATGCTTCAGAAACAACAGCGTATTAATAGACACTATCGAATGAAAAAGATGAAGCAAGAATTGCCACAAATTACCACGAGTCTAAAACTGACAAACTAGTCGCAACTCGATCCAGGTCCTCGCTGATGATTTCCTTTATCTGAATTGTCGCAGTGTGGAAAGTTGGCAAGCAGAGACTACAACATAAGTGGCGGTGTGGGAAAACAAAAGATGACACTAAATGCTAAGACAAGAACTTGATGATTCCACTAGACTGGGCAAGCTGCTACATAGTTTATGTATCACTTAGTAAAATAATGTGCAAAAGATAGGAATCTGGAATTTCTCTATACCTCAACACATTACAATGAATATGATGGATGAGATGATTATCTAAAGTGACATGATAAGCCTAATATTAAATATTATCAATCAATAATATGCTCTATCAAAGGAGATATATGCATAATCCTGAGCGATGTATAGTTGGTCACGGTTGCATCACAGTAATCCCTTTTCCTTCCCTTCCTGTTGTTTTTGTAGATGGAGACGGCGTTGATTGAGCAGCCGACGACGTTCCTTTTCCAAATCCTCTCCACTCCATCCCCCTTGGCTCGGCCTCATCTCGAAAGCCTCCAAACACCCGATCAGTTCCCGTGCCGAGGTGGCGGCGATATCCCTCTCCGCCACCAACTTACTCACGAAATGCCTGGGCGCCTCCGGGAGGCCTTGCAGTAGCTTCCTGAACACATCTTCCTCGCGCAAAGACCCGCCATAATATCTAATCCTACTCGCCACCAACCTCAGCCTCGAGTAGTACTCCTGACTGGTCTCAAACCCCTCGTATTTCCTAACGCCGCCGTCGAACTCTGCCTGGTAGAACCGGAGCTTGGCCACGCGCGCCTCTCGGCCCCCACGGAACTCCACCTTCAAGATGTCCCACGCCTCCTTCGCGCTCCTCGCCTCGTAGATCCTCGGGAAGACTCGGTCGGTGAGGGCTTGCTGGATGGTGAAGAGGGCTCTCGCGTCCTCTCGCACTTCTTCTCTCGACGAAGCGTTGCTTACTCCATGCTTGACGGTCTCCCATAGATCTTGAGACTTGAAGTAGGCCGTCATCTTGATGCTCCAGAAGTCGTAGTTCTGGCCGTCGAAAACCGGCACAGGGAGAGCTTGATCCTTCATGTTCTCGTCGAGCGAACTGAGGAGAGGCTGAGGTTGAGAGCTTGTAGCTTCTGGGGTTTATATAAGACTTCAGAAGATATGTCTTCGATGGAAGACATCCTTTCCATATTTAGAATTGCATGTTTATCCTTCCTCAATAAATGGCAAAACCTCTTGGTATGCGGAATCATTGGTAACTTAACCCATAAGATTGCGTTTCGTCTGTCCTATATTTGAATTGGGATGAGTTAGGATAAAAGATATTTGAAATCCTCCTAATATCCTCCTAATTATAGGAATATCCAATCAAATACTTTGTGCAACCTAAGATAATATTTGAAATTTTGAAAATCTGCATTCTAAGATAGGATTTTTGAAAATCCCATCCTTGACGGGCTCCTTGTGTATGTGCCAAGTGGTATAGTTACGGAATTTTGTGACTTTTTTCCAAATAAAAATATATATAGAATATGGGTTAGTTTACCCGACATAGTCGGGGGAGGTAAAAATTAGTCAGTAAACCAAAAAAAAAAAAGTGGACAAAATAGTAAGCAAGAAAGAAAATGAAATATTTCAGACAAGACGTAGTCATTATAAAAGGAAATTTTCTTAAACGATGAACTCTCGATTCGCTATATATATTAGCACACTCCTCCACACTCATTTCAAACCAAGATCAAATATCAAGAGTCTCTTCCTCCTACATTCATCATGTTAAAATATTTTCAAGTTTAAGCTCTTGAATAAACTTGATCTGAATTGAATTATATATAAAGTTCAAAGGGAGCGAATCTCTTTATATGAAAATTACATCCGTGGCAAAGTCGGTTACACAGTTTAGTCCAAAGAAGTGTTGGACTTCGACCATAGAAGAGGACAGAAAAGGAAAGTCTAATGTCGAACTTTCAACGTGAGATAATTGGCCAAAGAAAAGTCAAAAGAGGAAAGAACAAAGTTTGGATGGGTTGACCGAATCCCAAGAGTTCCTAATCCATGTTGACGTTAGATTCTGAAGTTGTTTTCTTTTGTTGGCTATAAATATATTTGGTTGTGGGCACTATGAATGGATGTTGATCAATACATAGAGAAATTTGAAGCGCCATTCTCGAGAGCTTGAAAGTGTGCTTGTTGTTTTGTTCGTGAAATTACATCCAAGGAGGACTAGTGTTTATAGCCGTGAAATTTTATGGTAAGATTTATAAATTTCTTAGTAAAATTAAGAAATTATTTCACGAGAAATTTCAGGACTAAACATTACATGCGTTATTGAGTGTAATTAGGACTCGAAAAACATCATGGGTTTGAGTGATTCAAGTTTTATTTATAGTAAAATTTGTTATTCCTCTCCCCGTGAATATAAGTCTCTATAATTAAGTCACATAAATCTGGCGTTTGATTTATTTTCTTGTACTGTCTATTTTATCATTTGATCGCTTGCTTTTCACGATACATTAAATTCATCCAACCAAAGTAAAGCAAAGAAGAGGGAGAACCAAAAGAAAAGAGCGAAAGATTGAGTGACGGAACCGAGACATATCAAGTCGCGAGTGTTCGAAGACGATGATGATGAACACGAGCCGCATCGACTGCATGGAGATGCAAAACCCAGCGATGACAAGCAAGACCTCGATCGAGCACTATCAGTGGGCCGAGTCCGCCATGTTCTTGAGGTCGATCAGCACAAGCACGAGGGGCAAGTCCGTCATCGGCGACGACCCAATCGTCGACCGGAACGCATCCCGGCAGAGGTTTCTGAGGAGCTACAGGTTTAGCCGGAAGGAGGAGACGTTGGCTCAGAGAACCAAGAAGTGGTGGAGCACCACCACCGGGTCAACGTCGACGACAGGAAGGAGGACAAGGGCAAGGAGAAGAGGAAGAGCAATGGCGACGGTTCTTAATCGTTTGTCGAGGTTGTCTTCAACTTCCTGCTTCTCTGTGCGTGGCTCTAAAGTGGATGTTGACGATGTGGTTCTTCGGACTCGGCCGGCCAAGCCTTGAGAAGGGGCAGGAGACTTTTTTTTTTTTGGTAACTCCTTCCCATGCCCAAACGGCGGGAGACTGAAGTGTTCTTATTTTCTTTTTCCTTTTTTTTAAAGTGTTCTTATTTTCTTTTTCCTTTTTTTGTCAGTTTGTGGAGTATTCAAATTTAGCTCTTGATCAACTCATTACCCTTTACGTTCATGCACAACATTGGAGGATTTGAAGATGTGAAAGTCTTTAGCTCTTGATCAACTTACCCTTTATTTCAAAACATTGGACCAAAAAAGGACTAAAAAACGAATCTAATCTTTCTTTTACCATTAGATCAAATACTATTAGATAATTGTAATCAAAGATTCTATCTTTCGCGATATGCGAAGACCTAATCAAAGTAGGAACGTCGAAATTGCGCGAGGGTGAGGGCATCATAGCTAGAGGAGAGGTGGGTTCTTGTAATTTCCACATCCTCAATTACCCGTTTGCCAGTCAGGTTGGAGATGTACAGAGCTAAATAAAGTTCTCTTGTTCTAGCCAAAACAGAGTTTCCTCCATGTCCACAACTAAGTGCAGCATGAACACCAAAAAGGACAGCTTTCTAGCACGGAGTTCGCGCAGTTTAGTCCCTAGTTTTAGTAGAAAAGGATGCGTAGCCAGAGCAAAAGCTTCCTTTATAGTTATTTCGGGAGTCGGAATTAAACTTTTCATACATTTACGACAATCTATTAAATTGAAACTTTCGCATAGCGTGTCCACATGTCGTCAACCATCCAATTAAGTCTCGTTATATTTTATACATCTCTGAAAAGCAAAGAAAATGGGCAATCCAATTGAGTCTCGTCATATTTGATATGTGTCTCTAAAAAGAATAAAAAAATGGAGAGACGTGATCAATTAGATGTGTGATATCTCAAATATGCTACATTAAAGAGAGTTTTCCCTAGAATCATATTCTAATGGACGGAAGTGATGGCCTGTGGCCCCACTCGCAATGATATTGTTTGCACTCACAATGCTATTATTTGGTTTGGGCCGCATTTGCACTGCCGTCACCAGTTTTGTTCTTATGGGCTTCACTTGAAAAATGCACCATTACAAGTTAAGATTGGTATCACACTTTATAAGGCACATCACCTCACCGTCTCTAAGCGATGTAGGATTTGGTTCATGCACATCACCTCACCATCCCTATGCAATGTATAATTTGATTCATTCCTATCCCATCACCTCACTGTCCCTATGCAATGTAGGATTTGATTCGTGCACATCACCTCACTGTTCCCATGCGATGTAGGATTTGGTTCATTCCTGCCCCCTTCACCATCCTCAAGGCAGAGCCGCACTCTTGTCTCTCACAAGATCGGGCCATTACAGGCCCACCACTTGCACGAGAAGGCAGAGCTGCACTCTCGTCCCTCACAAGATCGAGTCATTATAGGTCCACTAGTTGCACTCTTGTCCCTTGCAAGATTGGGTCATTATAGGTCCATCAGCTTCTGCTTGCTTCATTTTCGAACCACATATTTCTAATTGGAGTATGGGCTCTAATGCCATTTATAAGGACTAACTTTTGGCTTCACTCACAATGATATTGTCTACTTTGGGTTGCAGCCGTACTACCATCTCTCTCATAGTTTTGTTCTTCCGGGTTTCGCTAAAAAAAAAAAGGCATCATTGCAAGTTAAGACCGATATCACACCTTATAAGGTACATTATCTCACATCTCTATGCAATGTGAGATTCAATTTATTCTTGTTCCCTTCATCATCCTCAAGGTGGAGCCGCACTCCCATCCATTGCAGGATCGGGTCATTACAAAAATGACTTTATTAAACAGGCTGTGGAACTTCAACGTCTATCGAAGAGGCAAAAGCATGTCCTTATACCGGATGATGGGTGGTGCTCCTATTATCGATAAGACATGGGAAATTCCCTTGGTGTGGACGGAAGTAAGACAATCCTAATGACTCTGTCATTGAATGTTTGTGATCAAATGTAATGCCATTAACTGATCAAGCTAGAGCCTTTCCTGAGGAAGAAGCCTGGCGTTTCTTTATGAGGAATCTGGAGCACGATGTCGTCTTCTCGCCTCAAGTAGAAAGGGTTGCGAGATCTGTTGCACACAGGCGCACCGGTTTGCCTTTTGGGATCATCGTGTTTTCCACAAGCATGAGAGGAGCGAAAGACAGTGAAGAGGGAAGAAATGCACTGAATGAATTGAGAGAAGCCAGGTTTAGTGCAGATCGCAAGGAAGAGGCCTTGGCCGATGTGGCGACTAAGGCCCTGGCCGAGGCCATCACACCTCAACTGATAGATCTCTCCGTGGATCTCTTTTCTTGTTTGAGTGTACTTTTTATTCTGCAAAATTAATGGTATGTATTGCTATTGGAAAGTGTACACAAGTTGAGAACTACCCGTGAGTTACTCAGACATCAACTGATAGATTGCTTGATCTCAATAACCTCTCCTCGATTGTTCTCGAGTTTGAGTTGCTCAAGTATAAACTCCAATCTGGCACGGGCTCAAACTCGAAATGTCTAGAATTCAAGCTCAAAACTCGACTTTAACCCGAACTCAAGTCGAGTGTCAAGTCATGCACAATCGAGTGAAGGAGAGTCGAGCTCTGAGTATTAAATCATGTCGACTGCAAAGAACATTGACAACACCAATAATAATAACGATAGTAACTTCCACATTCTCATCTAAACACTGTCAATTTCTAAGCACATGGCCGAAGTCAAAGGAGCAAGAAAAAAGCGACTTTCTTACTGATTCAAAACAGGCATCGACGTCAACATATGAAGAAAACTATATTTGGCCTTGACAGGAAAAAGGAGTGTCCTCACTTTCGCGAATTCAAAGAGAAGAAAAAGAACTAGAAAAAAGTTACTGTCTACAACTATACCAACACAACCTAATAACCGACGACCTGGCCCTATCTGAAAACTGCAAACTGTGCGGATTCGATGCTAGATATATTTTTCTGAGACAAAACTTCGTCATGCCAGTGAGACGGTGAGAACATGGTCAGTATAGACGACCGCGGCAGTTGGATGCTTCACAGTGGCAAGGAGCACCCTCTCCAGGAAGAACTTCGTAACGATAGTCGTAGGTTAATTCCTCACCTGAAGCTATCTGCTCATCGAAAAAAAAAATATGAAAAAGGCAATGTTCAGTATATCAGGCCTAGAGAATAGAACCCAAAAAAAAATTATTAATGATGGTAATAATAAAAAAGAGAATCCCCACTTTAAGAAAGACTCTGTGGCATACAAAACAAACCAATTCTGAGAATGATGGCCTATCTGCTGCTAGGAATGAAAGAGTAGAGTCTAGAGCACCCTCTTAAAATGTGGTTCTTTTTGTCATCAAATTGGATAAGTATACAGGTACAGTAAGAGGACAAAGTGGTAACTTGGCAATCTCAATTGCAAAAAATCTAAAACATCTGAAAGAAGAGGATCCCAGAGAGCACTTACATCTCGGCTTGCATAAAACCCAATATGTGCACGATGGCTTTCCATGCTTTCCACGAGAACTCGATGATTCAATAGATTAGGCGAACAGCTACAAAATCAACATGTTAATCAATAAAGCTGCATGTGACAGGAGATGGTCACTGCAATTGTAGTCTTCTGACTTGTCTATATTGTTCTTAAGAAGTGCATCTTCCCTTCTTATCTCCTTTATCTCAGAGCCATATAGCTGAACCTCAAAACCTACCTCCTTCTGTACCTTTGAGGCAACCAATAGAAATACTAGGACGTGCAAATAATTGGCAGAGGACATCAAGGATGTCTATATTCTTTCCATTATGACTTCCACAATTTCATTTAAATATTCATTTAGTCACTTTAGGACAAGATATTCGTAGATTTACATCAGTAAATCAGTGTATATCATAACACATCATTTATTGACAAAAGTACAAAGATAATTGGAAAAGTCAATATCATAACATGTGTAACCTACCTGTGATTTATGAAGCGAGAAACATTTCCATACTTCGTCGCATCAATCACATACTTGACCTCTTCTTCGGTTAATCTGCTCATATCCTTAAAATGGGAATTAATGTCAAAGAGATAACTGCCACCTTCTTTGCCATCATACCTGAAGCATAAAAATTGCCAGTCATACATATTCTACAACCCAGCATGAACCATCAAAACTGGATAGGACTGGGAAGAAGGTACCTCTTCTGCCGATTATCTGCCTCTAAGTCGTCTAAAACTTCCCCAATATGCTCGCATACAAATGTGCCTCGCGAGATTGCTTCACCTGCCCGGACTGCCCAACCCTGCAAATTAGACATAATCAGCAAACCAATTGACTCCTCCAGGCAAGAACATCAGAATTACCTTTTTCTCTGTTCTGAAGACTTCCAATTTTACCCGAACTCCTCTCTGCAAAACTCTATTGTGACAAGTCTTGCTGCAGTGGCACATGCGATTGCACTCATATACAAGGTAGCTCTCCTGCATAGGTTTGCAATATGTATGACATCGGGCTCAGAGACAATAAATCACCAAGCCATACACAGCCACTAGACTCTAACCATGGGTTACATGGAGATAGTGCAAACAAAGGAAATCAAGAGTGAAAAATCGGGGGCCCAATTGCAACTAAAATTCTAATTTATCAAATCCGTAAAATGTCAACCATTCTTTCAATTTTAGCACCTCCAAACCTGTGAAGTCTTCTGAATTCCAGCAAAGACTTTGCTCAGAAAGAGTCGATGTGTTTTGTCATAATGCTGTGTCTGAGAAGTATTAAAAATGCCACAGGAGCTTTTCTCAGACAGAGTGTCTTTAACTATCGTTGAGTTGAAAGTATATTCTGAAACTCAGTTGAGTTGAAATAGAATTGAAAGTAAAGTAGCTTCAATTTGTCGCAAGTGAATACTGCAATATACTTTATTCATTAATAATGAAGGTAACTATTTTGGTTCTGTTAAATTTTTTTTATTATTAACAATCTTAGCCATAACTTTTTGCCAACAAAATTTATGTGCGTATTATTTATGCACAATGCAGGCAAATAGGGCACATTAAACTTTGACAGAAACAATGTCTTACAAAGGGAACTGCAATAAATCAAAAGGTTAGGCCTGACCGCAAAATTTGAAAGAATAAAGGTAACATAGGTGGGACTTCAGAATTATACCCAAAAAAATAAAGAGGAACAGCGAGACCAGAGAATGAAAACTCCGAAGTTCAATACTTGCCAGAAATTTTATAATGCCAATCTCTGATTCAAATGTACAATATATCAAGAGAGGACTATGAAAGAAGTGATTTAAGCATTAAGTGAATAATTCTAACTAAAGATTAGATATGCAACTTTTTTTCGTGCTGCACAAGCTACAACCAGCATATATGAGTCCACTTAAGCATTTCCAAATGATAAACAATCAGCAACTTCATTAAAAAGCACTTTCATCTTACGCAGTTGACAGCACCTTCAAGTATTTCTATGAGTGATTACATAGCAGAAGTAACAAAAGACCCAGCAGATTGTAAAACTCAGCAGGTACCTCCAGTATGATGCGACCAAACTCATCATAGGGGAATCTTCCACGCATGGACCTTCCATAAATGTCTTTTGCATCTTCATTGTCATTATCGAAAAGGTATACATGATCACATGCTTCTTGTCTGCACGAAAAATTCTTGCAAGTACACCCAAATTGCAAACTCTGCAAATTCAGAAAAGAAGACAAAGGAAAGGACATTGAATTGTCATAAGCTCGTCCTTGATCAGTACATACTACCTTTTTGTAACACTCAAAAACCTACCTCTGTTTCGAAGGCAGCAGATTGGTCAACTACTGGCTTCGTAACATAAGTAAAGCTCTCCCAAGGCATGGAACATATGGCATTTTGGCCTTCAGCTCCAACAACATCAAGAGAATCCAAAAGCCATTCATCCACCACACAAGCTATTGGAACTGATTCACGCCCAAAGCTTATGTCTTCACACAAGACAATGGCATTTTGCAGTGTCCTAGATTTTAACTGTTGCGAGTCAATGACATAGTGGCTCTCATCCACTTCCCACTCGTCATCCAGATGCTCCGCTAAATGTTGAGAACTATGATCGACATTACCCTTTGAAAGAGGGATCAATGGAGACAACACACGGGGATCTTCCTCTGGTTTACATCCATTAGGACAAACAAAATCATCTAAGTGCCAGCTAACGTGAATATTGTTCTCACTGCATAGTTTGGCTGCCTTCAAGTAAAAGCGTTCAGGCAATACTCCATACATCTGTTCGAACGAGGCTTTAATGCTGTATTTGCAGCAAGCAGAGCGAGCAATAGATAAAACATCCAAATTGCTTGGCCGACATTTAGTTTTCTGAATATGAGAGAACAGCACTTGTGCAATTCTTGAGCATTCAGATTCTGCCAACCTGGTATATCTGGCTACTTCTGTCACATGAGGCTGCAAATTTGTTACCATGGAGCTAAGTGATTTCGACGCCTGGATACGCTTTTTCAAGCTAGCCCTATTTCTGATCCTATAAGATGCCGCACCCAAAGCTTTTTTAAATCTTGGGCGACTAAGTCTCCCCGATTTCATCTGATAAGCATAGTAACGTACACCTTTCTTTGAAGGCCGAGAACTGGCTAAACTTGGCCCCATATGAGCAGCTTGATGATGACGGCCGAGATCTGGAAGCAAATTAAATTTTAACCCGCAGAACCTGCAAACGAACTTTCGCACACCACTTGCTTTTACAGTGTTATTGTCTATAGAGGCTAAGTTTGCAGGCTTGGGTTTCAAAGGTAAATCCTCCACTGCTGGGGGATTAGGTTTTCGAGCAACCTTTGACGATCTGAATTCTGAAGGGTGAACAGAGAGAACATGTGACCATAGCTCTTCCACATTTCCAAAATGGCTTCCACAAGGAATACACTGAAGAAGCTTGCACTGCTCCACAAATTGCACATGGTGTCTCTCCTGCACATGTGTTTCTAAAACCTTCTTGTTGGTATAAGAATCAAGGCAAATGGCACAAGCATAGCCTCTAAACAGCCACTGTGCTTCCTTCTTATGTCTGTCCATCCAATGGCTACCAAGGACTTGATCACTGACAAATTCTTCCGAGCAAATCTTGCACTTGATCGCCTTTTCGTCGTTGTTGCTACCATCATCTGTCAACGGTAACATAGCCTCTTCTTCCATTTCCGGCAGAATATCTTGTCCGTCTTCAGTGGCACCACAGCCCCAAATTCTCGTTAGTCTTTCTTTTTCAGAGCAGACCAACTTCATGAGAAATTCCCCGACACGAAGATCTTTGGAAGCTTCGGATAGGGCCCACTGGAGCTGCACTTCCATAGGAACTGGGTTCCGAAGAGACAAAATGCTTTTAAACAGCCTAAAGAATAGCTCACACGCCTGATGTAAATGGATCTTTTGTTCCTCAGAGGAGCAATCTTCTAAAAGCTCTAAAAACACTTCTTTTGAAATTATCCTACTCTTACCATTCCTCGCTCGTTTAAGCCAGCTCGGAAGGTGCTTGTCACAGTACAACGAATAACGACTTGGATTATCCATGCATTGCTCAGTCTTATCAGGCGATAACAAGCCAATACAGTGGGAGGCCACCTCCATGCCATTTAAATTTCTACCAGAATGCTCTGGCATCTCACCAAAGCCTTTAACTGTTGACCGTGAAACTGTGACAGGATCAGCTCGGACCAGACTTTGAACTCTCCCTGCTTCCACACCTTTAGAATACACATTTTCTGACCTCCAGATACTCTCTTCATGCTTTCTCTTGTGTGAATTTTCTGACACAACTGAGCTTTTAGTATGGTCAGTTTGAGGCCTGTGCTTCTTACAGAATGTGGAGCCCGGAAGAGAACGGTGCTTGCATTTTGTGCCTAATACTGTGGTACCTTGACAGGGCGGTGTTTCAGCAGGAGGCGTCCTTTCTGCTCTAGCGGAACTGCCCAAAAACCGAGAGGCCAAATGCACACAGCAGTAAACATCACCTTCGTTGGCTGACCTAACGCATTGCCTTCCTTTGGATTCAATAAAAGCTACACACTGCCGACTCTTACCACCAGTAAATAAGGCCTTTTTACTGACCGTTTCGTTTACAGGTGTCGTTTCCACAGGTTTTGCAAGATTCAATCCGATATTGTTGGCTTGGATTGAGTCACCATGTTTTCCCTCCACAACAATTTTGTCCCATTCAGCCACACTACCTGGTGAAGCCATCGCTTCGCCACCTATACCTGGAGGTTCATGCTGACGAGGTTCAGACATTAAAGCAGAACCATTTACAGTGTCTCGAGAGTTGAAAAATTCAGAATCAATCTCAACAGTTGCAGCCTCATCAGATCCTTTGCTTTCTATCTGAGAAGCATGCACATCTGCACGACGAACTTCAAGTTTGGGCCTCTTCCTATTCATCTGGAGATTGGGGACTATGGGATCACCATTCTCTCGGTTGTCAATGTTTGCACCAGTAAATTCAGGATGAGACGTTGAGAACAGTTTCGTAACATCATGCTTCCAGGTTCTCCACTGAGAATTCAGCAGGGGCTGCATTGGAGCCTCTAAAGAGTTTACCTCCTTCCACAAGACAGAATCAAACAATTCCTGTAACATACAATAACATGAGTCCAAGTTCATGAGCAGATAATCTATTAACATATATACTTTGACATTTGAAGAGAAATATTGGTGCTCCACCTCAGTATATTAAGATGTCACATAATAGTATAGACTGGTAAACCCATACTCACATTCTGTTCGAGCGTAGACTGGTGAATCACCCCCATCAAAAAATCACTAAATAGGGTTGCATTAAGTGTAGTGTCATTTCAAATGATGTCAAACGAAATCAATTATGGATGCTCTAACATGCTGCAATGTCCACTTTCAAAGGGCCAGATGCCATTCCAACAACAATCTTTCTATGAAAATCTTCCGCACTGTCTTACAATGCAGCTTGTGTTTTGCTTGAAGTAGCACTGAGTTTCCCATTTCAACAATTTGCCAAAGAGAACTAAACAGGAAAGTGCAAGATTAAAGGCATTGAACCATTACTACATTGAGAAACAGCAAAACCAAGATTTTCCCCACTAGATACTATCATTATATTCTGACTTTTTATTCTCTCAATAAATATATGTTCATGATCCATAAACAATAAAAGATTAGGCAACTAGTCAGAAATCAAGCAAAGAGAAATATAAGGAAAAGCAGTTGGATGGTTGGTAAACTTCCTTTCTCAATGAATCTCAAAGGGGCACTTGATATATCATCCAAGCACAACAAGGAAGATAGATGAAGCATAAAAATTACCTCCGTCAAAAATTCAATAGTTTCAGCGCTGTCTGCCTTCTGACACCTCTGTTCCCAACTAGTAAATGCTTGCTGTAGCCATTCAGAACTTATGTAGCGCTGCAATATCATCTGCAGCATAAATTAGCGTTAGCTCACCAACCACAACTTGCAAAGAAGCAGCATATCTTGATATTTCAATCATAAAAAGTAATTCTGATGACAGATCTAGGCCTTATATCTTTACTTCCATATTAGATTTTATATCTACTGCATCGGACTTGCATTTTGAACATCTGCATTACCAAGCTTCTTTGCAATTGGAATTAACTCTTTACCCTAATCTGCATCATCTCTTAGGAAATCTTTTTGGAGTCCATACCAGGCCACCCATGTAATAACTACAAAGTAACCCAAGGACCCAATTCAAAAAATATTGACAAGCTTGTGAAAAAGCATTAAAAAAAAAAAAGTGCAAAGTGCATGTTCTGAAGGTTTTCAGAGAATAAGGGGGTCCCTACAGAAAATATCTACATAAATTGCCCTTATCTTGATACATGCTATTAATGGTCCTCCTATTCAACCAAAATTTTAGCTAACCATTAGCAAGATTTTAGATGGGAAGCATCATGACACCAATTACATCAAGCTAAGTTTCCTACATGCCTATCATTCTTGCATAGAGTTTTTTTTTGGAAAAACGTGAAAAGAAATGAAATGAATGACATTATTAAGACTGATTACATACGGATGTATGTAAATAGCACATAGATTCAACTGTGTGTGTCTATGCGTAGAACTATAAAGAATGCCACTAACAAAAAATTATTAAATTCCAAGATCCTCATTCTGAATCATGATCAGAAAAGAAAGTTACAGTGTGCAGCTTCAAGAGCATCCTTCCAAGATCGGTATAGCCAGTGCAATGAGATGCTTCCGTAGCAAACTCCTTCCAGACAAGTACATCCCTTGCAGCCTCCATCAAGGCCTAAATGAGTTTAAAATTTGAATATTGATTAAAAACATGTATGTGTACTATAAGATGGAGAAATCGAACAAAATTCACCAATCCCATTAGCAAGAAGTTGGAATAGGACTCCATTACCTGTAGGTGCAACTGATCGACAATATTTAACATGCCAACAGCTAGCTTCCGCATTATAAACCGGCGTGCAACTGTCAAATCTTTGACTGTTTTTATTCCAGCTTTATGTGTCCTATGAGCAATGGGCTCTGGAAATTCATAAATAGGACGAACGAGAAGCATATCCGCCCATGAATAATTTCTTGTGTGTGGGAAAAATATGACGAAGTACTTCTTCCTCTCATGAGTTGGCTTTGCTTTCAAAGTTGATAATGGCCAGTCAGCCCTTTCGCATTTTATCCCTGCCTGCCACTTACCTCTCCACTATACTTAGAGAAACACAGAAAGGAAGAAAGAGATACAGAAGAAAAAAATCAGGGCTCATCTTGTTAATAGTAAACCTTCTAACTTGTAAGAACTGACACTCTCCTCTCCTCTCCCCGTCACCATACCCTGAACCTATGACCTTGAGGACAGACCTTTTAAGTTCCACCAGAAGGCAGAAGGAAAAATGCTTGCTACTCTTAGGAACCCAATAAGTGCTACAAAGAGGTCTCTCTTTTACATAGTTTCAGTGCATCTTAAGACATATCCATGCAATATCCAGGTGACATGAGGTCAATAGTTGAAATATGTCATAAAAGGACTAGCTACACAACAAGTATACTAGCAACCAGATTGAGTTAATCCACTTAAATATTTGTCTAGGCTGACCCAGCAAATCTCACCAAAAATTTAACTAACATAAAATCTCAAAGCCAGTGAAGCCAAACTTTAAAAAAGTGTCAAAGTGAGATTTTGCAATAATATATGTGGAACACCACTGCCAAAATTTAGGGTCAATTAAGAAATATGATTCTTATATAATCACAAAAATGCCAACAATAAAATTGCTGAACCCTAAATCTGGAGAGACCAAAATTTGGTAAAAAGAAATTCGAATCAACAGAGAACTTCTGGTAAACATGGTCGATGGACCATTAGAATGAACCGCAAGCCAACGGACTTTACTGTAAGGCCAAAATGCAGTAATGCTTTAAAGTATGAAGAAACTACTTAACTGGCTCATCCAAAATACTTGATTTACGTGCATTGCCCTTCTAGTACAGGTTTATGTCATTATTGTAAAGGAATTTCAAAATAAGGAAAACTCCAGCCATTGAGAAAAATAATCTGACTATTACCTTCACCCATAATGCTAAAGATTCATCTCCCTCTAGCCACTTAGGCTCAGAAACTGATGATTCTCCATCCCTGTTATTGCTTGGCAGTTCACTTTCAATAGTATCCACCATTATTTGAGAATTCTCAGATGCCAATAAAGATTCGGTGCAATAGGTCTGTTCATTTATGTTACTTTCTTCAAAATCAAGAGAACCACTAGATGCTTTTGGGTCATCCATTGAGCAATCAGAATGTGAAGCTCCACCCAACTGGTCCTCAAGATCACGTGTATGGTGGACTGCTTCTTCACCGTCAACTTGTACATCATTTCCTTTCCCATCCACAGTAAAGAATACAGTATCTACTCTGCTATCTGAAGTTTGAACTCGTTTCTCAGATTCAAGGTGTACAGATTCTCCATCATGGACAGCATTTGTCTCTGAAATCTGTTGAGAGCAATCTGTTTTTCCAGCATATTGTTTTGCACGAGGGAGGCACTCCATAATCCACAACGAATGTAGTGTAACACTTGAAAGCTATCAACCCACAGGTCGCTTAAGTAGGGCAGCTTCCAGAAAACAGGAAAGACAATATTTTCGAGGCTAAAGGATGCTGTTCAAAATCATTGAACCTTTCCCTGAGGATGTGCCAACGCCATCATCCACATATACAAGAAGAGGAAGAAAAATTCTTAAGAACAGCTGAAACGCCAGTCAACTCATTGCACAAAGCCAGGTATCTTCTGCAGATTCAAGACAAACACTTTAATAAATTAACGACAAAGATTTTCACAGAAAATCAGGGACCTAAGTTATTAATACATATTATCACCGTACAGACAGCATTCCAAGCTAAATCAACATACCAAGGACAACCTGCATATCCTTTTCATGCCAAGTTCTGCGATCTCTCACTTATGCACACAATTCAGCTATATATCTTTCTTTTTCTAAAGTGAAAACTGAAATAAGAAACATCGTGCTTGGAGCACTCACAGATTTTAGACAGATTGCAATGCAGAGAATAAGTTGAAGAATTTAAAATGGAAAAAAAATATAAATAAATAAATAAATAAATGCTTGAATTTGCTACTTCATGAGGAACTTCATTTGAACAACCCATTTCCTAGAATCATCAACATGCAAAGAACCAATTGTATATTCTATAATGGAGTTAGAATGGCAGTTACTTTCTTCTCAGACCAAAAGTCACAGAGAGATTCTCTGTCCCTAATGCAACAAACAAGCTGGAAGTTTCGGGTTGGACCACCTCAATCAATATGCCTTATCAGAATAGTTTCGTTACAACATAACAAAATTCCTTGTTAATCAACTGAAACTACCACCAGGTCTAAAAATCAGTTGCTTCATACCAAAGAGGAATGAATGAATCCACACGTCTGTCCATGTACCTAACAATTACTAGATGGTCAAAAACGTTCACTTTCAACGCATTTCAAAAATTCTATTAGAAAATCCTCAGTCAGAACTGCTGCCTCCTCCTGATTTAGGTCACACAAAAACCAATGCAAAGATCATGCAATCTTAAATCTTTAACTCTGCATTTATTTTTATAATGCAGTTTAGTTGTTAGAATGGGCAACAACAGGATGGCAACTCTTTTACGGATCACTTACAAGATAAATATGATCAACTCGTTTCCTCCAAGGAAACCATATGAAATCATCAACTATGTCGCAGAAATCATATGGAAATTCCATAAATGTTAAGCAAAGAGAGTAATATACATTGCGGGAATTGGCGGATCACCGACATTTTAGAATCGGTCAGCTAGTTTCGTTAGCAATAAAGCACTTACCATCAAGACTTACCAAAGGAAATAAAGAAATCTAGTGAACCAGACAACCATATATAACACAAGAATATCTCTCTTAACTCAAAACACCATAAAGAAAAATCGAATCAAAGCACAAAACTTCATCGAATTCCCATATTGGCAATCAAAGTAACCCCATTTGTGTGATTGCCAACTATAAAACTCTAAACTTAACATCAAAATTAAACCTTAATGAAAAAGCATTAAAGTTTCTGCAACTTCACTAATACCCAGGTGACACAACTGGAGTTATCAACGTCCCAAGTCACATCCTCATGTAACATCACAGACAAAACCGTTACATATGTTTCCCCGGCAAAAAAAAAGAAAAAAAATTGGTGGGCAAAACGGAAATACAAAATCAAAACTTGCCCAACATGCAGAAATCGTAATCGAACCAATGTGACAGCCTCCGCTTGGAGAAATTAGCGGGTAACCCTTGATCAGAAGAAAGAACAATGCCTTTCGAAACCCTAAACATCTGGCAAAAGTTAATTGAGGATGAAAGTGCTCGAAAGGATACACTGTATCTGCATCTGCGAGTCGATCGTCAACAGTAACCACATGCTTCAAGTTCATCCTAGCAAGACGGTCCACATCCCTCGAGAAAAAACCCAAACTTTCGAAGAACCCACGAACCGAAACTAGGAATTAAGGCCTTGAACCCACGAATTGGACATGAAATTGCACACTTTGGATTTTTTTTTTCTTTAATTTTCCCTAGCGCATGCAACAATTTGGGGGGGCAGCTAGAGCTAGGTCACAGCACCACGATGGAGTTACAGAAGATAAAAAGGGAGATGGCACAGCCTAAAAATTGAGATTACACGCCACGAATATTGACAGACATGAACGAATGTAATGTGGTTTATGTGGCCTGCATGTCTGATGATGTCTGTTTTTTACCTCTAGGCAAGGGAAGATGGGTGGGGGGGTGTTGCACGAAGACCACCACCATTTGCCATTGTTGATGATGTTGTTGTTTGTCTCGTAGGCTTATAAGACCAAAGACGAAAAAAAAAAAAAAAAAAAAAAAAAGAGAGAGGTTAGGGAAAAATCGTGGGTTCTGTCAGTTCTTTAGACAGAGAAAAGAGGGCAAAGGGGCAAAAGCAAAACCTATGTGTCTGTCTGTGTTGTGTACCTGCTGCAACCCCAACCCCTCTAATCGTGCGATATACCCCTCAATCGAGCACTAGAGGGTTAGCAATGGTGATTGGAATAAAGACAGAGGAACATATAAAAGGTGGGGTGGGGTGTGTTGTTGGGTTGCGATGCTGGGGATTGCTGGGTAATGATGTTGCCCTGTACCGAGTCTTAGGTTCATTAAAGAAAAAAGGGTTATTTTCGGAATACCGAAAAGATGGAAAATTTATCAAAAAAACAAAAGGGGGGATACAGATTTATTGCTGAAATCTCTCCAAAAGGTGATGGCGAGATCTAATGAGGCTAGTAGCCTAGTCAAAGAATGAATTCTTGAAATAAAATTTCGAGATTTATGAATGGGAAGGAAAGTTGCAGCAACGGGGGTTGGTCTGGTCTCGTCTCGTCTCGTCTCGTCTCGTCTGGGTGTGCTGTGCTGTGCTGTGCTGTGCCTGGTGGTTGCTCAAATCTGATCCTTCCTCCCCATCCGATCTTTTCTTTCTCTCCCCCCTTCGTCTTGACATGAGATGGAGACTTGGGGATCGGGCCCGGGTGCGTTCCTTTCCTTATAATAATCACAGAATTGCCGTGTGTCGCCTTGGGCTCGAGGAAGGTTGCAGACAGGAACCAGAGCTGTTCACTGGTTCCTGTGGGCGGCGGCGAATTTCAGTCCCCCCTTGAAGATGGGGCCTTTGACCGAGGCACGGATGAAGTCTTCATTTTAGGGGTCCATTGGGCCCAAAGTTCCCAATCTCTGGCCCAAGTTCCAGCTTTTAATGTTCCTGATCTTGGACGTAATCATCGGTTTATGACAGGACAACCTGTTTTTAGTGTCGTCGGTGCTGTTTCGAAAGCATCACGAGATCACTGTTCACTCTCCCAACGTCTCCACCATGCATGTTTTCCTCTGCCCCACGGAGGATTTAAGGACCGGTAGGGAAAAGCAAAAAGCCCATGATTGCTTATGAAGATATTCTTTACTTGGAGAATGGTTTTTTTTTTGAAAAGGTATGTGTCGGCAAATGAGAGATGCGTTCGCCATGAGCGCAGTTTCATGCGAAGTTCCCGGTAAAATGATGTTGGGACAAAAAGTTTAGTGAGAGTATTTCCATGTTCTTGATGGACATAAGATTTAGTACTCTAAGAAGCTGATCGGTATAATTTTCTCTAGAAAGAGTCTAAGCTTTGAAAAAAGATAGTGCCTTTTGACTTTTACGCAATCTTCAAAATACACCCACTAATTGCTGCAGTAGCTTGTAACAACTCTTAGAAAGCCGCCCCCAACCACGACTCTAAAAAGTTTTGCTATTTGTTAATCCACGGAACCAAACACACAAGCGACACCATTTCACTATACAGTCATGGCACAACACAATTGTAGTACAAGCACGACTATGGGTGTGTTTAGTTCAGCATTTTGAAAGCCAAATCAGTTTAACCTAAAGGAGTTTAGGTAAACGCAAAGGCCATTTGTTAAACTATACTTTGAGAAGAAATTTTAAGAGAAATGCCGTTTGATAGAAAACACATTTAAAAAAACTCTTTGGGTGATTAATATTAGTTTTTTTAATTTTATTTGTTTAAATTGAATAAAATAATGTATGCAACTTTTTAAATATAAATTTTGACAATAATCCTAAAAAAATCGAACACATATATAATTTTTTTTTTAAAAGACCAAACCCTTCATCGGAATTTTTTAATTTTTATTTGCTTAAAATTGAAAAAAAAAATTATGTATGCAACTTTTTAAATATAAATTGTCACAATAATGCTAAAAAAATACATATATAATTAAAAAAAACAAAATCCTTTGTCGGTAATTTTTATTTGTTTAAAATTGAAAAAATAATGCTAAAAACTTTTTAAATATAAATTTGAAAATAATGCTAAAAATCAAATATATATATATATATATATATATATATATATATATATATATATATATATTTAAAAAAGACCAACCCTTTGTCAGAATATTTTAATTTTTATTTTTTTAAATTGAAAAAAAATAATATACGCAACTTTTTAAATATAAATTTTGATAATAATACGAAAAAAATCAAATATATATGCTAGAAAAATCAAATATGTAAATAATTTTTTTAAAGACCAAATATATTTAATTTTTTTAGCGTTTATATATATATTTGATTTTTTTAGCATTATTTTGGTATTTTAAAAAATAATAACGATGGCAAAATCAAAAATTTGAAAAATGAGTGATGATAGTTTTGGAAGAAAAAAATAAGTTTCAAAGATTTGGCCAAAATGTTGAAAGCTCAAAACTAGTTCTAGGTTATAATTGCAAGATTAAATATGACGTGATTTATCACCTTTTTGTAGCATCATTTGCATATAGATATTGATTTTACATAAAATTGTAGTTTATCTAGTATTTTCAAATTATTGTTGATAAATGTTGTTAAATCAAACATTTAGTTGATTTCGGGGAATAAATCAAATTTCCTCAACGAGTTTTGAAGACTTTAAAAAAAAAAAAGAGGGGGGGAGGTCGCGCCTTAAAATACTAAACCAAACACGCCTATATTGCAAGCTCACAAAGTGATGTACTAGGTTATAATTGCAAGATTAAATATGTACACGTGATTTATCACCTATAAGGGTTTCTAGCATCATTTGCATATAGATATTGATTTTGTATATAAAATTGTAGTTTATCTAGTATTGTTCTTATGTCTATATTATTGTTGATAAATGTCGTAAGCTTAAATCAAACATAGTTGATTTCATCTACATTTGTTGTGGTTCATGCATCCATCTGTTTAGTAATCATCTATTTTTCTATTATTTTATTTCTTGGAACAGAAAAATAACAAAAATCCGTTGATAACGTCAGCTAATTTTTCCATTATTCGGAATAGAAAAGTTGAAATTTAAATAAATTTGAATAAATTTAGAACAAAAATAATAAGTAAAAAAAAAAAAAAAACTACTTCTTTGCTTCCGAAAATAGAAATGGAAATAACCATTCTGAATAGAATTTGTTCACGAACCCAATAATGTTACCAAACACATCCTAATTAACCCATAGTCAGCACGTTCATTGAAATAGTTGGCAAAACCAGGACAACTTCATACTATTGAAATTGTTTATTCACATTGCACTGTCCAAGATAATTAGAAATTTAAAGTAATTTAAAGTTGCGTCTAGATTGATCCCTATCTTTTAGTTTTCGCTTAATTTAAATCTAGTGACTCACACAATTATGTCTTAACTTTTGAAAAATAATTTAAACTTCGATAGGAAAGCCAAAAGTTTTTTTTTTTCCCAATTAGAAATGTAAACAATGTGCCCAAAGTTTAGTTGGATGAGTAAGGCTCGAGATACTAGAATTTACCTAGAAATTTTTCGATAAAACTAAAAAATTAGTGTGGAAAATGTAAGTTTTGAATTTCATTTGACGATAATCTTAAATGTTGCAAAAAAAAGTAAAAGTTATTTGATAGTAATTGAAAATTGATAGCTCAATATTATTGACCTCTTGCCCACTAAAATACAATGATCATTATTGGTAGATTTGCAATTAGCAAGATTTTCATTATCATCAATTGTTTTTTTCTTTTCCTGTTAAAAGGATCCCCACCCTTACTTATCACATTAAGTGAATTTTTAACTTAAGAGAGTTTTTTTTTTTTTAAAGCCTAATGCCTCATTTATTTTGCAAAAATGAATGATTTGAAGAAAGTTTTCTAAAAATGACCATTTATATCGGTTAAAATTATTAGCCAATGAAAAATATTTTCATTATCGACAACAAATAATGTATAAATATCTCGTGAATAGTAGAAATATTTTTTGTTTATTTATTTTTATAAATGATATAAATGGTCATTTTTAGAAAGAAACATCATCCACATGAGAAGGGAGAGATGGGAAATTCGAATCCTCACCATTTTAGGGAAAAGTTAAGGTAGGAACGATTTAGTTTTAGGTGTGGATTTCGACTCTCACGCCTTGCAACCCTGCAAGATAGTAGAGCATAAGCATGAGAGTGAGTGATAGAGTAGGAATACAGTGGGACCGACAAAAAAAAAAAATGAATCCTCAATTAGTTAAGGTTATTAAAAAAAGTATATCCTCATTAAATGCTGAACTTTCAATTTTCAGCACTAGGGTTTTCAAACTATTATCGATAGACCACGTTAGGTATTTAAATGGATTATTTTGAAAAGTTTGTCATTGTTGAAAGTTTCTTCATAATCTATTCTCATGATGATATGATGGTTGTAATTACCTATTTACCCGCAGCATGAGATGCCTCTTGAGAGAAAATTTTATCCACCAATGATGTTCGCAAAAAAAAATTCCATTTAAATCAATGGGACCCACAAAGTATTGGCATAATTTTTCAAAATCATCTAATATATAGATTTCTGGATAATGGCATGTATTTGAACTCCTACATTACATTTAATCCTAAACTTCCTATCAAAAAATCTTAAACCCATTTTTATTGATGTTATTGAATTGCTATTGATTGTACACATTGTCCTCCCCGTGTCCTTCACGTCATAATCTCTCTCTAGTGCCATCTCGTCTGTAGTGCCATTGAACTTGACCGATACCACTACCACGCCAACATGCCACTATAATCGCCAACCCAAATAACATCACTTGTTAGTTCAAAAAAAAAAAAAAATAAATAACATCACTTGACTCGACCCACACAGCTACTGCCACACTCTAATCTCCACACCAGGACCACCAAGCCGACCTCAACACCAAAATCACCATTGGCCACCACTACACCCCCTTCCCTCCGTCCCTCTCTAGTGCCATCTCGCCTTCACCGCCGTCAAACCTAACCCCCACCACCACCATAATCGCCAACACAAATACCACCGCTTGACCTACCTGCAACTGTTGCTTCCATTCTCTAATGCCCACGCCATGACATTTGAGAAAATGGAATCTCTCGTGTACTTGAGGTTGTGAGACCTCAAAACAATATATGTTGTGACATCATAATAACATGACGGCCTTGGTTAAAGCCAATTTGAGAAGTATGATAAATTTCGGGCATCTGACATCAAATTAGTTGCAAAAAACTTAGAAAGCTGAACTTAGATTAGCTTTTTTCTCTTTGGAAGTGTATGGGAAATTGAAAATTTTAACTGGGCATTTGGCTTTGAAGAACAAGACTTACTGTCAACATGATGAATTGGCATCAACCTATGTGTGCACTCTCCTGGGAGTAATTATTACATGCTTACAAATAAGGTGTTGGCTTAGATGGTAAGGACATTTACTCCTTCCATTATGGCCTTGGATTTAAGCCTTTTTAGGAGCACTTCATAAATAAAATCTTGAATGCACCATATTAGGTTTAGAGAATGTGCCTTTTAAAATCGGTGAATTAATTGAGGTGTGCAAAAGTTGTCTTTTACGAAACGTGAATCTTTATTGAGTGGCTACACTTAATGAGTGACTGCACACATGTGAGGGTAGAGGAGTATATAGCTAAAGTTTTTAAATTTTATCCATCTTGGCTATCATCCAATTTCAAAATTTAATGTTGGCAAAAAAAAGAAGAAGAAAATTTCAAGGATTGGGAGATCCCCTTTAACCGCAAAGTTGACGTGTCAGTTAGGGGAAAGATCGAGGGTCTATTATGATATATTTTATTTTCAATTATTCAATGTTTTTCCAAAGTTTGCGGCTATCACAAATTGACTTCTATCTCATGTGACACAGCCAAAATATTTGAAAACACATCTAGTAAAATATTAATAATTTTTCCCTAACTTTAAAGATTTAGATAATATACTTTAGTAAAATATTAATAATTCGTTTTCCCAACTTTTGATGACAACACCTCATACCTTTGCCTCCACTATGTTCAGTTGAATTGTCCAAATTGAATTGGCGGTCTGCATAATTAAAGCAGTGGACCAGAGAGGGGGGACAGAGACCCAATAAAAAAATGGCCCTAAGGAAAAGGATAAGATCCCTTTTGCGGCTAACTCACTTGTCAAGATATTTTGAGTGAAAATATTTTTTTAAATATAATTACTTGAAATAATTAATCAATAAAATATATTTTCATTATCAATAATAATTTATATCTAAATATTTTGATATATAATGAAAATATTTTTCGTTCATTTATTTTTGTAAGTAATACATTCGATTATTTTTAAAAATATACTTTTCAAATAATACATTTTTCTCTAAAACAAACGCAAACTAAAGTATACGGATCAAAACAGAAATCTCCTAGCTTATATAATTTCTTCAATATTTAAATTCCAACAACAACTTATAATCTCTCTTTAACTCATCATTTAAAAAAAAAAAATAGGTAAATGCAAGTTATTTTTCTGTGGATTTTTGCTTTCCTTTAACCGTGTGACAAAGTGCACTCCCAAAGGACTCGAGCTTGGCTTCCATATTGCACTAGACTAGGGGACGCTGGGGGAGAAGTCATCTAAAATAAATGAAGGGCAGTCTTTTCCTCAGCCATCGTGATCGTGGCTAAATTTGCTTTGACGGGAATGGATTCCCCGTATATCCACATTATAGAAAAGAGTCGGTTTTTCTCCCCGGCATTTCGCAAGGCCAAGCAGAGCCGGTCTCTCTCGACTCAACCCGACCCGACCCGACCCGATCTTGTGCTCGTCTTAGGGTACCATTTTAAACATTTTTAGCTATGTTTCCTCCTCGACGATGGACTAGAGTTATGGTGTCCAAGGCTATTTATGGGTCACCTCCATCTTAGTCATCATTTATATTTGTATCTTAGTTGTCATCTTTGCCGTGGTACCTTGACTCTGAAGACATCTCTCCTCTTAAAGGTAGATCACGTCAATCAAATAAGAAAAACCCCGTCCATCTATTTTACATTAAGACGTTCCTTACATTGTCAAATTGAAACTAAGTGAATCTACAAGATAATTATCCATGAAGTTTTAAATTTATTGTATTGTATCCTATTCTATTTTAAACCTTTTAATTGTGCTCATTTTAGTCTTAAACATTTTAAAAAATTGTTAATTCGGTCATTTTGGCCAGTTTGGCAGGAAATCGCTAATATAAACATTGGTTGACTCTTCTTTATAGTGTTGCTTGTGTCTTTGGTTGGATTTTTATTTTTGGTGCAGCCCTTGACCCCTGACCCTTGACTTAAGCCACCTTGAGAGTTGAAAACCTCTGAATTTCTCACAAACTAGAACAACATACTCATATTGTCAGCAAAGTCAAATATCATAAATAAAATTCATAGTGTAATTACAAAACTTACATTAAAAAGTCACTCTAGTATTAAAGTTTGTATAAAACTCATAACCATATTGTCATATCATTTCACCAAGAGCCCCTCTTATTCGATGTAATACCTCAATTTCAGTAGCCTAAGCAACTTGTGGAGTTGGTCTTCTTCTCACTTGATTATGACAAAACAAAGTAAAGCTTTCCCAAAATCAGTCCAAAAACAAGGACACAACTTATTGGATAGATGCCCAACATAGACAACAACAATGGAGGTCCCAACATGGATGACAGCAATCACTCCGCCAAGGACAACAACAATGACAACACATAAATCAACAACTCCAATTTTACCATCACACGACCTAGCCATGCCTGCATGTGCAATGCCAATTTTACCCTTTCAACCCCAATTTTTCCTCTCTCGCGCCGTAATTTTCTCTTACAAACCCTAATTTTTCCCTCCAAGTGAGCGACATAGAGAGAGAAACACACCTTATCAAGTGCGAGCAAAGCGAGGGCGGGCATGCAATGACAAGCGAGCGACAGGGAGAGATGTGACGAGGCCAGCCCTTTTACTCCAGTTCGAACATTGGCGTGTTTTGGCAAATTCTTAAAATCGATTGGGGAACAAAAGCTGCGTGAAAATGGCGGCTCGCATCGTGTTTACGACAGGGTTTTTGCGGACTCTGTAGAAGCTCATCCACACGCGAAAGTGGCCCACCCCAAGGAGTATCCATGGAAATGCGAGAGCACGGCGGCAAGCGAAATCAATCACTTCCTCACGTCCAAGAATGACTTCTTGGTATTCTTCCCCTCTCACTCGTCTCTCCAGAATTTCTGCAATAGCGAAAAACACTAATGGCTTCCTGTTCAATCGATCAATCACAATCACCTCCCTCCATGTCACACAGCTTGATTTCACAAAACAGTTCTCTCTTTTCCACATTAGTCAACTCTTTCCTTGAATTAGAATTACGGGCTTTGCTAGCATTACAATCTTTGAGTTATTGTGAGACTACTAATATGCTATGAGTCACAAACTCTTAAAAAATAGATCTTATAATAATTTTCTAATTATTTATCATTTATGTTTTTTTAAAACACAAAATAGACTGTTATTCTTGTAATAAATTAAGAACAGCCGTATGAACATTTTTTTAGTATCACTGGACAAAGGTTTGTCTTAGATTGGTGCTTCTTCTTTGCATACAAGCATCGAGGCTCCTAATTTAGCATATTGTAATTATCTTAGAAGGTCGGGAAGCTTAGTGCTTCCATGAAAAGAGGTTTCATCAACTCTTTTCATTGAAGCCAATACTTCACGCCACGCTTGATTTGCATTAAGGTGAGCAAAAGAATCGGATTGAGCCAAAAATCGGATCGAATTGACCGGTTCCGAGTGGTATCCTTCCTTAAAATTGAAATGATGAGTATTCGTGGACCTCTTCATAAGGTAATTTTAATGTGGCCGATTTCTTTTTTTTTGCATACTTTCCTTTTAGTAGTCGCTGCTTTAGCTAATTATCCACAATTTTCAAGTGTGATTTCTATGTTATGTATGGTCACGCCTAAGGGCATATCTAAATTCTTCTTTTTGATCAAATTCCCAATTTTAAATGTGGACTCATTGACCAGGTCCGGACCGATGACAAAACTAAAAACACTAGTTACTAAATGCAAAAGCGAAAACACTAATTGCCTCTTTTTTCTTTTTCTTTTTTGGGTCTTCCTTCACTCGCGCGTCGCCTCTCTCTCTCTTCTCTCTCGCCTCGCGACGCTCCCTCTCGGACTCTCAGTCACGCCTCCGGCGGCCTCGCGCGCGACGCGCCACCCTCCGCGGCGGACTTCGCCCGGCGATCTTCTCTCCAGGTTTCCATCAACTCTTCCTCCTCCTAGTTTCGCTTTTCCTGTTCGTTCGTTGAAGAGGGCTTCTGGGTTTTTTCCAATTTCTCCTTTGCTCGTTCTGTTTTGCTCCTCCTCTCTCTCGCTCTCGCTTCTGCTCCAGTGGTCATCTTTAGCATTCCTCGAATTCTCTGCGTTTGAACTTTGCGCGCACTTATTGATAGGGTTTCCTCCGTTAGTGGGTTCGATTGTCTTTTCAGTGATTCGAATCGGCTGCAAAAGAGAGGGATTGAAGAATTCTTTTTGCAGGAATTTCAATATCCATTCTACTCATTTGGCGATCCTGTGTTTGTGATTCTTGCTGCTGCTATTTGAGTTCCCGATATTCGTCTATCTTTGCTCCTTCCTTCAACTTGGAATTTGCATTACCTTTACTGTTGACTAAGTCTTTTGTTCTGTCTTATTTTTATTTTAAGTTAATCTTCAATGTGTGTATGGCAATTGTACCGGGGTATGCAACTTTGGGTAGTGGCAAGGCAATTTGGTTGACTGGATTGTTTGGATTGGTCTTTAATAGATCTTATTCGAAGTAGTAATTCGCTCCGTGCCTCTGCGTACTTTGAAGGAACTTCTTTCACATTTTGAGTCCGAATCCTTATATTCTAGAGAGAGATGGAGGAGAGGAAATCACCGGCGCAGCAGCAGCAGCAGCAGCAGCAGCAACTGCTGATGCAACACCAGCAGCAACGGCAGCAGCAGCAGTTCTTGCTCCTCCAGCAGCTGCAGAAGCAGCAGCAGCAGGCGGCTGCCATGTCGCGGTTCCCATCCAACATCGACGCGCACCTCCGCCCTCCAGGGCTCTCCCACCGCCAAAATCAGCAGAACCCTACTGTCTCCACCCCTAATTTGCAGCAGCAACAGCAACAGCAGCAGCAGAAGCAGCAGCAACAGCAGCAGCAGCAGCAGAAGCAGCAGCAGAACCAGCAATTGCAGCAGCAGCAAAAGCAGCAATTGCAGCAGCAGCAGCAGCAGCAGCAGCAGCAGCAGCAGAAAGTGATTCGACCGGGAAATCAGGTGGAATTGCAGATGGCGTACCAGGATGCCTGGCGTATTTGTCACCCAGACCTCAAGCGCCCCTTCTCTTCTCTCGAAGACGCCTGCAACAGGTTGTCTCCTCTCTCTCGCTAGCCAAGATGTTCTGTTGTTTTAGTCTTTTGAAGTAGTTCTTTTGGCTGTGAAAGTTGATGAGAAGAAATGGAAGCTGTCCAAGTGAGGAAAGTACATTTGAGTACGATGCAGTAAGGATAGCACCTTGCACAAGAGATTAATTAGCTGTGATAATGACCTATGCACGAATTTGCTCCGACTGTGAATCACACTGTATGTTGTAGATTCATTTGACTACAATCCAAGCAGGTGCTTCTTACACATGAGTGACATTTGATATTCAACTAGAAATCTATAGTTTAATTAATCTGGCCATTTACTGTCTTTAGTGGATTATTAGGGAAAAATATACTGGTTTGAGTGGTTCATGTCGGCATGAAAAGAGGTGGATCTAGTAATGGTTGCTTAGCAAGAGCAAGTGTTTTGATTTAGATATGAATCCTTGCCTTGCTTCTGGTCTGTTCTGCTCTCTTTTTTTCGGCCATAGTTTTCAGGTTTCTTGTGTTAGGAACTTAGATGGTTAGGATAAAGGAGGAGTCTTATGTTGCTATCTTTGGAGGGCAGTGTCTATATGGACAGTGTGAGGAGCAGTGCAGCAGAGTTTGCTGTTCAGGCAGCTAGGGTATTAGGATGGGCTTGCATATTCTTCCTTAAGGGAATGCAGCCATAGGCCTTAGATAGTGACACTCGAAGATGGTGTCCCTTGAGCAATACTGTTGTTTATGTAATTTCTTGTACTGGCGTCTGATTACCAGGAGCTGCTTTAGATTTCAGGCTTGGTCAATAACCCTTTTTCTGTGGTGCAGGTTGCTGCCTTACCATGTGATAGCAGATTATGAGGCTGAGGAAGATGATAGAATCCTTGATTCTGACACGACAGGTCAGATTCCTTCTCGTTCACAGCAGTGGGATCATAGCATTGCGGCCAAAGTGGCAGAGTTTGCTTCGACATTTGAGAAACAGGCCCTTGCGTTCAACATAATAACTCACAAACGAACTTTAGGAGAGTTCCGCTCCGAGGAGAGGTTGATGATTGAGCAGTTGCTGTTTCAAGAGGAAAAAGGGGCAATGCTGGAATTAAGGGCTGAAATTGAGTCGAGAGAGAAAGCTGGGAGGGAGGCTCAGTTGCGCATGGCGGCAATGGCACAGGCAGAGCAAGCTAGAGTTGGGTCACAGGCTCATGCTGAAATGATGGCTCAAGGCCCTATTAGGGCAAATGCTCGCGGATCTCAAGACAATGATATTCCTATGAATCACGACTTGGAGGAGCAGGAAAAGGGTGTTAACCCGGACGAGATGATCAATGGGTGGGCAAATAATGGACAGAGAGACGAGAAGGAACCATCTGAAGATTTCTTAAACGATGAAGAGACCGACAATGGTGAGACGGCCATGCAGAGCGATTGGCGTGAAGTCGGTGAATTTGATTTAAATGCTAGATAAACATGGACAAGAAGAAGATCATGTTGTAGCATTCTTTCGATGATATGATGTACTTTCGTTGGAAGAATGCCTTGGTTGAATAGGGAAGAATATGAACCACACAGCCATTTCTATCAGTCTTCTTGTTTTCTAACTTCTTCGATTCTACTTCTTTCTTCTTAATTTAAATGGCTTCCTGCTTTGACCATCAGAGGGAGGCATTCCTTTTTTTCCCCTGTTTGTTGAATTTATGTCCTTGCATAGACTTTTGATTCTGCTCTTTTGGTCATTTCTGTTCTCGTGGAGGTGGTGGGTTGAATTTATTTTCTTTTCATTTGGAGCCTGCTTCCATGTCTATCAGGATGACAACTTTGCTGGATAATGTCATTTTCAAGTGATGGAGCCAAACTTGACACCATGAATGATTTTTGTTTCTTCATACTGTTTTGCTGGTTTTCATTGGCTTAGTCCTCAAAATAAACAGACGCTGTGAAAGCACATGATACATTGCCCGTCTTTCAAGTTTGTTCTTCTGGGAGATAAGTTCCTTTGGGAGGGAAGAGACCCAGAGGAACAGAAGCATTGCTAAACAACAGATGATGGGCCTGAGCATATTGACCTGTGCAGCTTCTAAAACCACATATTTTCCACGCACTGCATATATTCTTTGGTCCTTTAAGCACTTGAAAGCATCCCAAGCAAATCCACTCTGATGCTGAGATTGTACAAAAATCTTTAAGATCCATGTGCCATCCGTAATCAAACATCAGATGATGAGGTTCCTACATGAGACCTCCTCGGTCAGCACGCGTTGGCGTGTTCTTAAATTGATTGGGGAACAAAAGCCGCGTGAAAATGGAGGCCCGCATTGTGTTTTTGGCATGGGCTTGGGCCGACTCCATAGAAGCCCATCAGGACGCAGAAGTGGCCCGGCCCAAAGAGTATCCACGGAATTGCGAGAGCATGGCCGCCGGTGAGATCGATCGCTTGATCGTGTCCCACGGTGACTTCTTATTCCCTCCTGCTCATCCTCCAGATCTTCAGCTACTCTGCCACAACGAAAAATCCTAATCGCTTCCAGTTCTCGATTGATCAGCCGATCAACCACCTCCCTCCATGTCATGCTACTCGATTTCACAAATGGCTCTCTCTAGCGCAGCCGAATAGAGTCCAAATCCCTATTTTCTCCGGCCCTCGCCGCCGTCTAACAAGGAGAGAAGGCGATGACCATCAGTCCCCCCCTTGAAGATGGGCCCGTTGACCGAGGGATGATACACAACACCAGCCCATATAAAAATTTGATTTTGGGCCTTATTGGGTCATGAGTTCCAATCTTTGGCCCAAGTTCTAGCTTTGCCATCAGCGCCACTGTTCCTGCTCCAACGGCCGCCGTGAGGTTTTCGAAATTCAACCTTCGAAATGCATTCAAAAATGAGGGTTGGGATTGTGGATAATGATGGCTTGTTTTTTGTTTTGTCTAGGATGTAATCATCAGTTTATGACAAGACAACCTAAATTTAGTGTCGTCGGTGTTAATTCAAAAGCATCTCGAGATCACTTTCCACTCCCAACGTCTCTCCATGCATTGCATGTTTTCCTCCACTCCTGGAGGAATTAACGACTGATAGGTAAAAAGCAAAAGCTCATGATTATGAAAGTCAAACTCATGATTACTTGTGAAGACATTCTTTACTTGGAGAACGATTTCTTTTGAAAGGTACATGTCGGTAAAAGATGCACGAGCCCAGTTTCATGTGAAGTTCCTTGTTAAATGATATTGGGACAAAAAGTTTAATGGGAATATTTGGATAATCTAGATAAACATAAAATCTCATATTGATGTTTCAAAGTTATTATCGAATTAGTATTCTATAAAATTGACCAATATAATTTCCTCTGAAAAAAGTTTAAGCTTTGAAAATGAGTATTGCATTTCGGCTTTATTATGAACTATAACAACTCTTAGAAAACCGGCTACAGCCAATTTAAAGTGTTGCAATTTGTGAATCTGAGTAACCAAACACATGAGTGACAACATTTTGTTGCACAATTACAACACAACAAGTACCGGGGTGAGTGGTTCCAAGTTCTTAAAATCTATCAATTGAAATAAATTTTCTAATTTTTGGAATCCAGAAAGTGTTGGAAATGTGAGTTCTAAATTTTTTGTGTTGATAATCTTAAATGATGCAAATTGATAAAAAAAGTTATTTGATAATAATTGAAAGTTGATGGCTCCATATCATTGACTTCTTTCCCAAGACAGTCATCATCAATAGTAGATTCTTAATGGGTAAGATTTTCATTATCATTAATTTTTTTAAAAAAGAATTCCCTCCCTTAGTTATCACATTAGGTGAATTTTTCACTTAAGAGAGCTTATTCGAGCCTAAATTCCTTTTTTTTTTTGGGAAAAAAATGAATAGCTTACAAAATATTTTTGAAAAATAATCATTTGAAATAATTAATCAATAAAAATATGTATTGTTAACAATTTACTTATAAACATTTTTGTCAACGTGAAAAAAGTTTTCATTTATTTATTTTCACAAGCGATATAAGTGATCTTTTTTAGAACAAATATTTTAAAAATCATTCATTTACCATGATACAAATGGAGCCTAATTAGTTAAGGTTATTAAACAAGTATAATCTCATTAGGTGTTGAATTCTTAATTTTCAACACTTAATAGGATTATTAAATTGACCATCGACAGATAACAAGGTAAATATGATGGTTGTATATAAATGAATTATTCTAAAAAGGTTGACAACGACAAAAAGTTTATCCACAAGATGTCGTCATTTATTTAAATGATTTATTTTGAAAAGGTTAATAGTGATGAAAAGTTTATGCACAAGATGTCATTGATCACATGATGCTTTTAAATACTTACTACTTCACTTACCAATTTACCCAAGGTGCTAGATACCCCCTGAGAGAAAATTTCCTTCACCAATGATGTTCGCAATAAAAATTCTATTTAAATAAGTGAGACCCACAAACTATGCGCATAAATCATCCGATATATAGATTTCTAGATAACGGCATGATATTTATTTGAACTCCTACCTGACATTCAATCTTAAATCTCTTTTTTATTAATGTTATTAAGTTGCTACTGATTGTATATTCAATCGCCTAAATATTTTTTCGCCAACACAAATAAAACCACTATTTATTAATGTTACAAAATAAACGGGGACATAATGAAAAACTGAGGGTCTATTAGGTTGCAACTTAAATTTGTTTCATTTTATTTCAACTTTTTTTTCAATATTTTTCCAAAGTTTGCTACTATCACAAATTGTTAAAAATATATGCAAATAAATTATTATTAAAATTTTCCTAACTTGAAAGATTTAGATAATATTTTGAGTTAAGCAAGCTGGGAAATTTCTATTTCGTTTTCCCCACTTTTGATGACAAGACCTCATTCCTTTGCCCGGACTATATACCGTTGAATTGTCCAAATTGAATTGGCGGTCTCCATGACCAAAGCGGTGGACCACCCACGAGGGACAGAGACAAGAAAACGTGGGACTAAGGAAAAGGATATGATTCCCTTTTTGCCGGATCTGATTGGCAGTAACTGACCTGTCCTCATGTCTTGGGAATAGTCTGCCCTTTCTCTCCGGATTCCGCAGCTACATACTGTCTCTGTCAAAGTAATTTTAGAGAAAATCACATTTTTTTTTTTGGTCCTCATGTAATTAGGAGCTTTCACTTTTGCTCCTTAATATTCGGTTTTGTTATAATTGTAGTCCTCATATTTTTCTCCGTGACAATTCAGCTCTTTTCACCAAATATCCATTCAAAATATGATGAAATTGTTGAGTCAACACTAGCAACTAGCAAATCAGATCTTGAGTGGAAGCCTCTAAAAGTACATTTTCAGTCCCTGTGCTTTATAAGGTGTTCAAATTTAGTCCATGTATTTCTTTTTGCAACAATATTAGTCCCCATACCCGTTGATTGATGAGAATCTAATTACAGCTAATTAATGTCACCATTCTTAATGAGACTTATTAAGTCCTTAAAGTTAGTCATGATGGTTTTATAAGTAGTAATTGAAGAAAAATTTAACTAAGCTATCTAACATTCAAGGGTTAGAAGTATTTCTTATATACCTGAAGGTGCTTTTCGTAATTCTGATGAAGTTATGGTCCTTATTTGAAAATTTTCAAAACATGAAAGTTGAAGGTGATGATCTCATCTTTCTTTTGACATTAATTTTGTTGAAATTGATGCACTTTTGATTGTTCAAGGAACCCGATTAGTGTGCCAACTTATTCACACCTAAATTCTGGAATTTATTTCCCAAGAATGTCAAACTTGTTTCAAAATTTCAATAAAATTGAGGTCCTTGTTTGCCATAATTCGAAACATGAAAATTTTTCTTTAAGCACTCATTTGCAATTACATAAAAGTTTTGTCCTTGATTGCAAAAAATTGAAATGAACTGACTTGTTTCATGTTGGTTAAGGGAGCCATCTTGGTTCACTTCACATTTTTTGATTGTATGAGAAACAAGATCTTTTGGCCTAAATGCATGTAAATTTATTCTCTTCGCATGTGGTTCACTCCCCTGAACGGTCTAAAATTTGGTTATCAATAGTGAGTGAAAAATGTGTTTAGAATATTTAAAAGTTATTCACTTTTTTCTAGAAGTAGTCCTAAATCCGTCTATATGGATTTGAACCGAAAGTGAGGATGGTGTTGTTTAATATAGTGAAATTAATCTTATGGGGTTATTAATAAGATTGGGTTCACTTATAAAAGTAGGAACCGCCAATTAGTAGTTTGCCATATACTCCGAATGGAAATGTAACGAAAGTAATTAAGTTCTCATTGAAAATTAGGATTAGTTTTGTCAATGAAACAAAGCGTAGGACTTAATTTGTTAATTCTTGATCCGTTTTAGCAGCTTGGACACGTAGGCACGGCACATGTCAATAGCTCGGTGTTGACTTAGCAATTTCTGATAAATTTTGAATGGAAAATTCGACACAACTACTTATATTGTCTCCGTAGAATAGTACGAAGACTAAAATTTTAACTAAAATAGAAAGATCAAAAGTAAAACGTCCATGAACTGCAAGGACAATGATGTAATTTCTCCAATATTTAGATCATCATAACAACTTATAATCTCTATTTAGCTCTATTCGTTTTTTTGAAAATGAATGATTTATGAAACATTTTCCTAAAAATAATTACTTATATTGCTTGAAATAATTGGTCAATAAAAATGACTTTATTATTGATAATAATTTATGTTTAAATATTTTATTGGATGATTAAAATATTTTTTTATTTGTTCATTTTTATATGTATTGCAAGATATCATTTTTTTAAAAATATTTTGTAAATCATTCATTTTTTTTTTATGAAACAAACACTCTCTCTCTCTCTCTCTCTGTACCTATTTCTTCTTCTTTTTATGGGTAAATGCACATTGTTTTTGGGGAAAATTCTAAATAAGGAATTTGAGTGCCTTCATTTGAGACTCTCTCTCTCTCTACCTATTTCTTCTTCTTTTTATGGTAAATGCACATTGTTTTTGGGGAAAATTCTAAATAAGGAATTTGAGTGCCTTCATTTTCTCAAATAATGGCCCAAAATGAACCTTGTATCAAATAAGACTCTAAAATAACCATGATTATTTCAAATAAAGGCCTGACCTTGCTAGTCGCTGGTTGGCTAGATATTGCAATCAGTTAATGAGCATTTTCTTTCGAATACAATTTTAATTTTAAATTATTTTCATTATTTTCCTTTCTTTTCTGCTTTTTGTTTTTTCTTTTCTTTTCGACGAGGGCCTATAGCTGTGGGCGGGGGCTAGCGACCGTTGGTAAGGACCGGCAAAGGCTTGGCAACTCTCACCATCAACCACTAGTAAGGGTCGGCAAGAGCTTGCCAACCGCGAGCAAGGCCACTTTCACCAAATCTGGCGAGAAATTGGCCTCGCTTGAGGCTGTTGATCATTGGTAAGGGCTCGGGAGGGCTTGGTGACCCTTGTCGGCCACTACTAAGGACCGGCAAGGGCCTACAAGCCCCCGCTGGCTACTAGCGAGGGCTTGCCTAGGGCCAACAAGCGCAACCACACTTAGGGCGAGGATTGACTTTGCCTAGGCTGGCAATCCAACGAAGGTCACCCTCATCCAGATCTCTCTGGGAATAGCCGATGGCCAGTCGGCCACCAGTGAAGAAGGAAGACAAACCAATAAAAAGGAAAATAGGTAAATGACAGAAATGTCCTTATTGGCCAAAAAAATCAAGCTTTTATTTGAAATAGACATAACTATTGCAGGTTTTTATTTGAAATAAGATTCACTTTAGGCCTTTATTTAATACAATGATGGCATTTCGAGCCTTTATTTGAAATAAGGTATACTTCGAATTTTTATTTAAAAAAATGAAGGCATTTCAAATCTTTATTTGAAATTTTCCCCAGTTTGATGTGGATTATGGCTTTTACTAAATCGGGACAATGTGGGCTCCCCACAAGGCTGAGCTTGGCTTCCATATTGCACTTGGGGATGCTCAGGTAGAATTCCTCAAGACCGAGTGGAGCTGGTCTACCTTGACCCGACCCGTACACGTCCTAGGTCACCATTTTAACTATATTTCCTCCTCAATGATGGAATAGGGCTCTGGTGTTCAAGGCTATCTATAAGTTTCACCTCCGTCGTCCGTCATCTATACTCGTCATCTTAGCCGCAATATCTTGACTTTGAAGTTATCTCTCCTCGTAAGGGTAGACCAAGTCAATCCAATAGAAAAAAGCCCGCGTCCTATCTGTATTACATTAATACATACTAAAAGGGCATTGCATTATCAAATTGAGACTTATGATATATCCATAAGTGGTCAATATATATTCAAAAAGGATTGAGATAATTTAAAATCAGTAGGTATTGACATATCACCATCCACAATCATCACAACCTCTATTGGACCGGGTGATTGAGACCACTTTGACTTCTAATTTTATATGTTATGTGACGTTGGCTAACAATATCACCTAAAGGGGGTCAATAGGTGATTTCTAGAAACTTGATTGAATATTGCAGAATTATAAATGTCAAATTTGATATAAGCATAAATTGGATAAAGAGATAGGAATTGATGTAGGAACATGTTATATTAGTTAGGGCAGTTCACTTCTATCATGTAATAATGACTATAAGCAGAGAGATAGAAAATGTTACACACAAAGCTTTATACAAGCTTAGCTTGATGTAAGTTTATGTCCATTATTCCAAACTAACAACCTACTAACTAAATTCCACTATCAATCTTTGAGTAGTTATAGTAGAGTGTGCCCCTAATACCAAGTGTTTCTTCCAAAGCCGGCGCTGCTTATACCCAAGCAGATAGATCTACTATCTCACACCTAAATACAAACTATAACACTAACAATACTTCTCAAGAGATTATAATTTCAGTATGCTCGAAAAAACAATGTAAGAATGTAAAAATTTCTCTGTATTTGTATTTTTGCACTCTAGATCTCTTTTTCTTTTTCTTTTTCTTTTTCTTTTTCTTTTTCAGCAATTTGTTAATCTCATTTTATACTCCTCAACATCCAATCTTCCTATCGGACAATCTTCCCTAGGATCAGTCTCCAAGCTATTCATTGGACAATTGTTGAGCAAATCAATTTAGCTATTAAAGTCAATCAATCTAAGTTCCCGATGATTTGGTCGCATAAATAATTAATCTTTGGTTTCCAAAAATGGGGTGTTTCGACTATGGAAAGTAAATTGTCTAGGATGATTGTCAACCAACCAAGATATCGCGTGTAATTGACATCTTCTGCATAAATAATCTTTGAGATTAATCAATCACTTTCTTCTAAAATGGGAACCTATACCATATCATAAGTTGTCAAAAAATAGGAGAACTGATCTCGGTTATTATCCTCAAAGCACGTGAGAAAGGTTGTTGTCCCAAGCAGTGTAGTTGCTGTGCTTATATCAGCAGCCCCTGGTTATATCTAACTTCCGATGATACTAAATTCTTGCTAATATCAGGCTTTTGGTGATATCAGATTCCGATTATATTCAACTGTGCCTCATTAGGTATTTCGAGTATGATGGTAATCGAGATCTTGTAGACCATTTACCTTGGTACCTCCAAGCCATTATAAACTTCCCATCTTCTGGACTTGTTCATGTAGGTCATTCCAACTATTTTGAATCTTTTCAATTTGTACATCTAAGTTCCTTCTACGCGGAAATTACCTTAGGCATTAACAACACTTGCATATATCAAGCTCGTAAGGAATCATGGATTGTTTCATCAACCTCAAAGGTGGAGGCAATGTAAGGAGAAGGGGGACCAGGGATTAGAGTTTGGGTTGGGATAGTTTAGATAAGTTCCTTCAAAAGGTGGGATAAATTGATTGGGGTGACCTCTACGATTTATATTCTATCCACAAATCAACATAATAAATTTTGGAGAAATGGGGGTAAAGAAATACTCCTCCTTTTTACCCCTTTATTTCACCCTTTGTGCAAGCTTTTCATGTTGCTAATAAACAAAAAGAGATGTAGCCCATTTTGAGAAGGGTCTTTCCTTCATTGGCTTCATGAATTTCTAGGATTCACTAGAACCACATCGAAACTGAGAAGCACATCTCAATTCCTCAAGTAACTAATGGCGAGAAATCCCTTCTAATAAGTTCCATGTAACTTAATCACTTGTGCAATTTGCCTTCTTTTATCATGTTCTGTTGGAAATTTGTTTTTCTTCAGTCTCTTGAAAAACCTGTTTTTAACAACTGATCAGAGGATCCCAACAGAAGATTTTTTCCATATATTATAACTAAGTTAAGGAAGGAAAAAGCAACAGAAAAGTCTTACTTCATCACCTAACAACATCGTGGAGATCATAAACACGTCAGAAACCCTTCAAATCTGTGGCACCCTTCGTAGAAAAAGGAACCCTAGACATTAGTTTCTTCTTTTTTCTTTTTAGCTAAATGAAGGAAACTCTGAATATTCAAAAATTAAGTCAACACTCCCCAGATTTGAATGAGACAAAGAAATGGGTACCTAAACGAGGGTTGTCTCTAGAAAAATTGTTGCAGTTGGATAAGTATTTTTAATTGTGTGGTACTCCGTGTATACTGGGCCTTCGTGATGAGCATTTTCATTTAATGAGAATCATTGCTAAAGAATATCATTCAATGAAGCTCGCCCTTTTCATGGATCTATGAAGCATGTCTGTCACATTCATTTTAAAAATCGATCCTTGAATTAAGTAAGCAGTATTTAAAAAGTACTTATTTGGTGTCTTCTGGGTCGATGCATCGAGAAGATTGCCTCTCTGCTTAGGATGACATTGGAAGGTGTTGAATTGTTTAATCATTGGGACTGGCGACTTCTGCTCCTGGGTTGAGGAGATTTTCGAAATGATACTGTTGGCACTGTCTCCTGGACTTGAAGAGAATCTGATCGCCACATGATGGTTCAAATAATTTGGACAAAACACAATGCAAGAAGATTTGACCTTCCAGTTTAGTTCGATGCAAGATGAAGGCGATTACTTTGGCATTACTTAGTTTCATGTCACTGCTTAATTCGGCCTCTTCAATAAAGAGTAAGGATAATTCTTGCAAGATCAGAGAAATTCACGAAAAGTTTCTTTTGCATGACCTGGTCCTGAGGAAGTCAGGCAATCAGAAAACCACCGCCTACGGTGATGGCCACATTAGAAAACACCATCTGCAGTAGCAGTGAGCAAAGTAAATCGCTCAAAATGGACCTCAACCGCTTTGTTAATGTTACTATGGCAGGCTTACCATTTGAACATATCAGGTAGTTTTTTTTTTTTTTTTTTTTTTTTTTTTTTTTTTTTTTTTTTTTAAATTGACAAATTCGATAGTAAAGAACTAGCTTTCTTGAGGGTTCAAGTAGTTATGTCTTATATTGAACATTTTATGAGTTTATCACGAGCAGAAATCTTCTACAAGAATGCTGAAGGGTTGTCCTGATGAGCAATCTTTCTCATTCTTTTGAGGTGATTCGTGTAATTGAAAGTTCGTATATTTGTTAACCGTGTTCATCGGTCAAAAAATCAAGAAAAAACAACGAAAATGAAATAAGAATTAGAGGCTGCTGCAGTGGTCCTGTATCCAAGAAAGAAAAGTTTCCCCGCAATCTCAACATAAAAGGTTCCCACTAAACAATTACACTCCAGAAAGATTCCATTAAACAAATTTCCAATCTCTCTCTCTCTCTCTCTCTCTCTCTCTCTGGCCATCTACTGCAATAGAAGGTGTCATTTTTTCCTTTTTTTCTTTGGTTGCAGAAGATGCTGATAATGGCGACAAAAGAGAGACCTGACAAGGCAGCTTCTACGAGCCATCGACGCTCTTTTCCTTCCTCTTCGATCGTGGGAAAGGGCAATTTACCTTTTGGTTTTATTTTTAATTTCAATCAGGGTTGATTCTGGGACAAACGTTAGTCGTTCGGCGCTTGAGGACAATGTGCCCTTGTCTCGTTTCGGTGTCGCCTTGTGATCTCTGTGCGAAGAGAGTTAAAGTGGAAGATTAGACGAACGAAACCGCACAAAAGGAAAGCTCGTACCCTTTCCAAGCGTCCCAGGCTTTCGTTCTTTTTGAGGCGCATGCATGCATTTTCTCATTCATTTTTCTCTGCACTCATGATGCGATTCAAGGGTGAGGTTTACCGTTCGATGCTCAGCTCTGTTTTTCTGAGCATTTCTTCCTCTCTTGGTCACTTTGTTTCGTTGCCCTTTGAGTAATTCTTGGACTGGACTTCCTTTTCAAATTTTTCCTGGGCATGTCTTTCTCAATCATGGGGCAATCATACTTAATCTGAGAAAAAGCAAAAGGAGTTCTATATGATACAGGGGTAGGAAAAGAGTAAAATGATCATGGTCTTTTAAACCTAATGATAATTTGGCATATATGATTTGGTGGCCGTTTCCCATCTATTATTACACAACGATTGCTTGCTTTGAGTCTCCGGTGATGACAGAAATCCATCATCACATGCTTTGCAAAGAACATAAGTCGGGATGTAAAATTCCAAGCATTAGTAGCTGGAGACATCATTATCAAAAGGGCCCCAATATATTGGTTTTTAATTTAAAGGAAAAAAACAAGAAGAAGAAGAAGAAAGAAGACAGACCATGTAACCAAATATATATATTTATACACAAGACAACAATACAAAGTTTATAGGGAAGGTGACCAACTCCCATTTGAATCCAAACAAAGCTAAGGAATTTCCAAGCTGGTTTCTGTGTTATTAAGATGTTGATTGGTGCTGTTCGGCAGTTGACCGTTCATGGCTCATAAAATATGACGGAGGGATGTGCTTAAATACCTTAGCACACTCCTTTTCGTGCAAGTTGATTGGATAATGGAGATCTTTAAAACATGCAATTGGTTGTCTCAAATGTTTAAGTTACCAAATGTGAAGCAGAACATATATTATGTCACAGCACTATTGATATGATACGGGAAAAGCTTTGCACATTGATACTTGATATCATTATTTCACGAAATCATTGAGATCTGTATTTCGTCTAGCATGAGCGCAAAAAAGGTAATTTTAGAGAGAATTAGGTGATCGATATGTGTACTAAATTTATCCAGATTCCGTTGGCGAACATTGTTATTCTTATCAGACAATGAAGAGAGTAAAACTAAATGGGTCTCCCTGTCAAGGCTGACATCAACATGGCCTGATGGTATGTCTTGCTTTATTTCTAAGGTTGGGTTAAATTTGTCCGTTTGTGGACACCTCGACCGTTTATTTCTAAGGTTGGGTTAAACTGAGCTGCTCAGTTTGATGCCATAAGCCATTCTGACACTGACTTCTTCCGTTTTTAATTTCATTTTTTGTTTAATGAAACAGGAGCTCCCTTTTTAAAAGACAGGGATCACCAGTCAATTACCCACAAAGCTCTTCTATATATTTTCTATGTTAGTTTTAAGGGCCAATATTTTACCCATTAGAAAGAGCTGAAGCTCTGTTAGCTGAAAAGAAACTCTTCTTCTTCTTCTTCTTCTTCTTCGGGTTCTTGCTTGCGTTGATCATTTTTGTGGGTTCCTCGGGGAAGCTCTGGTGTTTTTACAAGACAAGAAGACAACTGACTGTTTTGGAGTCTAACGAATGTGCTCAGACAGCGTGTGAGCATTCTTTGGATACGTTGCTATGGTTCAGCTCTCGCTAAGGCCCCATCCCTGTCCCCTCTTGCATTGACTGACTGTGCTTTGTAAGTGGGCTGTGTTGTTTTTTTCTTATCTCACTTCTCTGCTTCTGCATCCTCTGTTTTTCACCCCTTCTTTTTTCTTTGAAGATGGCTTTTTGAGCGGGCTTTAGTGAAGCAAATCTTGTTTTAAGGATGATTTCTCTCAGTTGGGACTTGAGAGAATTTGGAATGCTGTAGAATTTAAACTTTGGTGCTGAAGATGACTCCGACACACAAGCGTTCGAAGAGGTAACCATTCATTTTGTTTTGTTTTTTTTTTTTTATCCCCAATTTGTAGCCCGTTGGACAATTCCCTTGCTGGTTTTTCTTACGTTGGTCGATGGGTTTCATTTACTGAATTATCTTCCGAGATAGTTTCATATATAAAAAGAGAAGTTTGATCTTGTCAAAGTGCTCTGTACCATCCGAAGATGGTGAAATCAAGAATGATGATAAAACACGTACCTTGAAGAAGAAGATTTAAGGTTTCTTTTGATTGGCGTTGGCAAGTCTAGTGATGTCTCAGCTTTCTGTTTTAGCTTTCTTCAGTCTACGAGAACTAATTCTCTGTGCTTTTGATGCTCTGGAATGACAGCTTTCCTGGCAAGAAAAGAGAGGAGGAAGAAAGTAGTGTAGTTGAAGATTCACACCGTGTAAAGCTGGTAAGATGTTCCTCCTGCAGATTTTCTCTTTCCAGTGGGGGTCCTTTTTTTTTTTTTTTTTTTTTGGTATATTGAAGCTTTTTACTTCCCGTTCTCTCTTTTTTGGATTGAAGTAGTTTCTTACCTTGTCTATGTCCTGCCGAACAATCATTCTATAACTCTCCTTCGATCGCCAAGTGTGTGGGTGCTATTTTTTTGCGAAGATACGGACGATTTATTAGCCCTTGTAATTTGAAACTCTCTGTACCAGGACGTGGGTTACATGACAGACACGATCGAAAGCAAGGCGAAGACTTCCACCACCGGCATTAAAGTCCATGGTTCTCTAAAGCGAGAGGTCTGAACTGGAAATCGTGTTGCTGTGGCCGCTCGAGCAGTGACATTACGTTCTCTTGTCACTTACAACTCCTTCACTGTCTTTTATGCAGATTTTGCAGCTTGAGAAAAGACTAAAGGACCAGCTCAAGGAGCGCCACGCTCTGGAGAAGGCACTGGGTTTGAAGAGTTCGTCCTCCTACAGCGATACAAGTCACACCTCGATGCCCAGGGTAACTAGTTCTAGTTCTTTTTTTGAACGTTAACAGATGGTGGATATTTAATGGCTGACTCTGTTTAGAATCCAATATGAGTAGAGCACCAACTTTTCTCAGAATACTTCAAATTTATGTGAGATTTGTTATCCATTAATTTTTTTGCCTATAATAGTGATAATCATTATGCAAGACTACTTTTGCAGATTTGGTTTGACAAATCTTGACCTTGTTGAGCATGTTTGGTTTTCTGGGAAAATTTATTTGATGTTTGGTTTTTGTTTGGGGTCCAGCCGGTGGCGGAATTGATTAAGGAAATCGCAATTCTAGAGTATGAAGTGATGTACTTGGAACAATACCTCCTCTCCTTGTACCGAAAGGCTTTTGATCAACAAACCCCGCCCTTGCCACCCTCTAACAAGGAGAAAAGGATAGAAACACCACTAGATACCCCAAGAGGGAGTTTCCTAGAACTTCCCAGGCATAACACCGTCACACTGCGAGGGAAGAACGTGGCAGTCCAATCCAGTATCGAGTTGATCACTAGGCCGTCAAAGGATTGTGAAGAGAAAACATTTGATTCCATCCATCGTTGCTGCTCCTCGCTCTTAGAACGGTCAGCTCAAACTTCTTCTCCGGTGGAGTCCGCAGCTAAAGCTCTGCGTCCCTGTCAGTCTCAACCAGTGTCAATGATGGAGGCAAGTTTCAAAGCATCTCTGTTTCTGTACAGTTGATTAAGCTCCTTTTAGACCAACTTTACCTTTTCATTTTGCTAGAAGACCACTGTACTTGAAATGCTTTTGCTGCAAAACAATTTCTGAATTCTGACTTCGATAATCTTCTTAGCAGTATGCTCAGAAAACTCCCCTCAGGATAATTAGTTTGGCGGAACATCTCGGTGCCAGGATTTCCGACCATGTTCCAGAAACACCGAACAAGCTCTCTGAGGACATGGTCAGGTGCATTTCAGGCATCTATTGCAAACTCGCAGACTCGCCCCTGATGCATAATGGCCTCTCGTCTCCTAGCTCATCTTTGTCATTGGCCAGCGCTTTTTCTCCACGAGATCAGTTGGATGCATGGAGTCCCGGGTTTGGAAACAGCTCTTCCTTCGATGTGTGCTTAGATAATCCTTTCCACGTGGATGGACTCAAGGATTTTAGCGGACCGTATAGCACCATGGTCGAAGTGGGATGGCTGCATCGGGATAGCCAGAAATTGGGTGACATCCAAGACTCTTTGCAGAATTTTAGGTCAGCTTCTTGGCATATGGGCCTCATTTTGCCAGCGGACTGTTCACTGCCAATCAATACTCTAAAAAACCAATTGAAATTTGGTATATCTTTTGTCCTGCAAAACACATCCTAGAATAAGTTCAATAGTACTTATTAACCGTGCTGAAATGTGGAGAAAGTTAACTACTTTGCCTGTAGATTCGATGCCTACAACAAAATTGTGATGAAAGCCTTTGGTTCTGTCTTGGAAAGTTAACTACTTTGCCCGTAGATTTGATGACAGCAAAAAAATTGTGATGAAAGCTTTTGGTCCTGTTCTGATCTTGTGTCATTGCTGAGCCAAATACTTCAACAGGTCACTTATTTCTCGCTTAGAAGAAGTAGATCCAAGGAAGTTAAAGCATGAGGAGAAGCTAGCATTCTGGATCAATATCCACAATGCATTGGTGATGCATGTAAGGAGTTCTCATTGGTACAACTGTTACTTCCAGCTTTTGTTTGTCCTGTATGATCGTGTTTTGTAAGTAGCTTTTTGTTTCTGAAACAGGCTTTTCTGGCTTATGGAATCCCCCAGAACAACTTAAAGAGAATGTTGCTACTATTGAAGGTTCTCCATTCGGTCTTTAGACTGTCTTTACGAAACAAAAGATTGAAAAATTCATGATGTGCAATTTACAAAAGCTTGTCCAAATGCAGGCAGCCTACAATGTTGGTGGGCACACCATCAGCGCTGGCACGATACAGAGCTCGATCCTCGGATGCCGGTTGGCTCGACCTGGACAGGTAAATCCAAGACTTTTCATTTATTTTAGCATAATAGAGTAAATGGTGAAGCTAGTCTTTTGGTTTAGGTGATGAGAGAATTTATTTTCTGTCGTGCAAGGTCAAAATATACTGTTTCCACTGGCTATACTTAGATTAGTCTTTAGTCAATCGACGATATCGAGCTCTATGGTCTTTTCGTGGTTCTGCAGTAAAGGGGGATTCCCGAATGTTAACATCTGTCGTGGATCTGATACAACTTCGCGTTTCATGCAGTGGCTCCGCTTATTACTGTCTACGAGGTCCAAGTTCAAAAGCGGCGACCCAAGGCAAGCCTATGCAGTCAAGCAATCCGAACCCCTCTTGCACTTTGCGCTCTGCTGTGGAAGTCACTCCGATCCTGCGGTATTTATCTCTCTTGCCATCGTCTAGAATTCATTTTTGGATGCTCACCTGGATTGCAGATTCTTGTCTGTTCGTAAACATTATATCTGAATCATTCAGGGTATTTAACATACTCGACCATCCTCGTTCTTTCTTTCTTTTTGAAATTTCATAGGTCCGATTATACACTCCCAAAAGAGTGTTTCAAGAGTTGGAAACTGCGAAGGAAGAGTACATACGTGCGACTTTCGGTGTCCGCAAGGACCAGAAGATCCTCTTACCAAAGGTCGTGGAGTCATTCGTGAAGGATTCAGGGCTGAGCCCAGCTGGAGTTGTGGAAATGATTCAGCTGTGTTTGCCCGAGTCCTATAGGAAGACCTTCAAGAGGTGTCAGCTCACCAAATCGCGCAAGGCCATCGAGTGGATTCCGCACAATTTTAGTTTCCGCTATCTGATAACGAAAGAGTTGGCAAAGTGATTAGGCTTTTCTTGGAGTGAACATGACCAATGTGATTAATCATTTGAGTCTCTTGTTTTCCCAGGGTGGAATGACTGGGTTGCTTTGTACAGTCTATGAGGCAGGACATGACAAGATCGAACAGAAAGCTCCTACATATTTTTCTTGGAATGCAATCTGCCGTAATGCCAACTTCTATAATGCCCCCAAAAATTAGACTACTCAAAGACATACAAGGATTCACATTCGCTACTTCATATAAATAATGTTCGAAAGTGCTCCAATAACACTTGCAGTTTCTTAATGCACTAATTTTCTCCAGTGGTTCTTGGGTCTTGAGATCTGACTTGCCGCCGTGTCACGGTGGCTAGCTTGGCTAGCTTGAGGTCGTGCAACCTCGACTACGTCTCACCACTCCTGCTTGACCAACTCGTTCATAGGTGTGATGCGATGGTCTCATTCAAATCAAAGCCCTTCCACCGGGCAACAGAGAATCACAAAGCTTTGTTACGAGCCTTGTCAAGACTGTCGCCCCCTGCATATTTTTAGAGATGGAAACGTTGCTAGATTCAGAGGACGATGAAGGCCGCAGCAGATGACATGGACGGTGTCGGCTGATTTCCTACAATTTACGAAGCTTGACGACACACAGAAAGAGAGACCTCTTTTGACTTCCTCATGCTGTACCAGAACATGCACTCTGCAACGTGTTGTTACAATCAAGTCCTGGTTGCGCTTCCCTTTTAGTTCTTCAATCACCAGTTGCACTAAAACACCGGCGCAGAAATACACTCCGATTCGAATCGTTGATTGAATTCGCCGATCATCTTTTACCTTCCAAGCTAATGGTTCAAAGACAAGGTGCGATGATCTGATTGCTTCGATCAGTTCAATTCGATTGGTTGGACACGGAGGTGTTTCGGGCTTAGATGGGTTCGAAGTTTGATTCAAGTGCTTGAGACCCGCGATTTTCTCCAGTCCTGACCATGCACGACATATCCTCCAGCATCCGTACACGAACACAAGGCTGGAAAACAATCTGGGAATTGTGGAACGTTACCAACAAAGTACTCTAGCCTTGCCCATACAATAAATCTGTCTGCATCACTCGTGATTATGAGAATCAATGCATAGCCTCGAGAATAACTAGGAGACAGATGATGGATCAGGGCATGGGAAGGCGAGTAGGTTCTGGCGCAATGAATAACGCAATCCGAGCAGCGATTAGAAAGAGAAAGCGAGACAACGACTGCATGAGCACTTCAACCGATAACGATGCCGAGCGTCCCCTCCGTGCACACCGTCCCTTCCTCACTTTTTTCTGAACTTCGGTTTCTGATCTCAGTTGTGACAACCTCAGCTTCCACTAATGGCAATGGCAGCATTGACATTGAGAAACCGACCATCTTGCCTGTGTTAATATTTGTTGGCTCCTTACACCAGGAAACCTCCTCATTTCTTCATTGTCTCCATTCCTACTCTTCTTCTTCTGCACCTTCTTGCTTAGAAGGAGGAAAAGATCACACCAGTAGTGACCGATAGCCCATTTCTAAGCTCAAGTTGTTAATCAATTTTTTTGTAGTTCTAATTGATCTTTATATATATTACAATTACTGCGAGGGAAATATTGCAATAGACTTCAGAAGATTTGAGAAAAATTTCGATTCACCAAGAGGCGATTGGGAACTAATGTAATTAATTCCAAAGGAAACGTGCCAACATCCATCGGTACATTGTAATAGATTTCCAAACGTCAGGGTGGATATTGCAAAAATTGAGATTTTGAGAGAGCAAATTGCCGCTGCCGCGAAAAACTGGGGGGCACAAATATAATTATCCCAAGGAGTGCGCAGCAAATTTTTCTGTGATCCATTTGGCAAACTATTGCGCAAAGATCATACAAATAATACCACTAATGTACAAAAGGCTCCAAACCTAATGCCTTACCGGTATACTACCATCCTCCAAGTTCAAATCTTATTATCAGTGACAGAAAGAACTCCAACCGGCGCAACGACTAGCAAAAATCTTACAATTGTTCAACTGCAAACAAAATTAAGAGTAAGCAACCAACTGCTGGTCGTGTGCTTGATCGTGATCATCCACACGCCAGTGTCCATCGCCAATCCTCGGCGACTCCTCTTGAGTTGCTTGATCGCTTGCTTGATCTTCCCCAGCCGGCTTCTCTTTGCCTGATGTACCGTACATCTGCCTTCTGAATTCTCTACGAGCTGCCCTCTCTTCAAGCTTCAGCTGTTTAAAACCTTGCTCAAACTTGGTTTCGTCCTCAGGAGAAAAGAAAACCACCTCCATTTTCCCGAGCTCTTCATAAAGCTTCTCAATCTTCGATTTCCAATACAGACCCATTTCTGTGTCCATCTTGTGATAAGGTGTCTTCAGCAGATACTCATCGATACCACCTGCCTTATCGATGCAACGGAGAGCGTGGGTCGTCACTTTGACACGAATATGGCGGTCAAGAATGTAACTGAACAGACGCTTCTCCTGCACATTTGGCTTCCAGCTCCTCCTTGACCTGGAACAACCGTCACAGAGAAGCTCTTATCAGAAAATTCGATATTTTTCACTTCAATTCAACTCAACAGAGATCACTATCCTTGAAACTTACAAAATCCAAGTCTACCAGTTCTTTTACTAGCAGGAATCAACAGGATCAATCAATCATTACCAAATTTTCAATGGGTAACACTTAATAGTATGTTAACAACTACATCCTCAAAGGGAAAAGAAAAACAAGAGAGTCCCGGACCAACAACTTCTTCTATTCATGCTAGTCATCACCCCCTGTCATCATCACGGATTTGGTTGGAGCAACTGAACATTGTTTACATGAAATATCTGATAATCTTTATGGCTTTTCCTTGAGTGGAGTGGCAAAGTGTAGTACATATTAACCCCATATAGATGGGATTGTGGTGCCCAATCTAAGGTTGATGTGGATTAAACAAACTAAATCTCTGACGGCACAAGCCCTTCACTGATAATGAGCAGAGAAAACAGCCATTGTGGAGAAAAACAAATGCAATGTCCTACTATCTTCAGACTGAGCTATCGTGTACAATAAAAAAGGTCACAAAAGTACGTCAAGCAAAAAAGGAAAAAGACCTTAATGATTCTACATTGAGCAGCAAAATAACATGTCAGCCAACTGCTTATCTTTCCTTTGGCCAAAAAGAGAGACTACTAATTAGCAGAAACCAATCAGGAAATCTGCGAGAGCCAGCTGTTACCAAGAACTGATCTAACAAGAATTTGACAAGGAATAGTGAAGGTAGACAGAGCCCAAAGGATGTCTGCGACAGTGTAATCTAATGACATCTCCTTCACCTTCAAAGAGTGAGCTAATGGTGTTCACCCATTGCATGTAGAAATGACAACAGCAAGAGCAATTTGACAAACAACAACTGAGATCGTTGGTAATTCAAATGCTTAGGCAGAAAGAGCAAACAAAAAACGAAAGACCGGAGCCACAAACTTGAATCTTTAACATTGTTCATATCAGATCTCTCGTTAGAAGCCCGGAATCAAACATGAGACCCAGCTATGAGATTAATACCGGTCATGTCAGATCTCTCCACCCACATTGAAAGTAAAGGAAACATTTTTTTCTCACATTCAAAATCCTGTCCAACGAAATGCCTGCGATTTAACACTGCAATGGATACGACCCCATAGCAATTCATCTCAAACTACAGAAGATGGAACCATTGCGACGCTCGGGACCTCAAGTAACACGTCGTGTTTGGAAAAGAACACGACTCACTCCATAGCCTAAAATGAAACGCGAACCAAATTTAAGCTTAACGCAATCACATCGCGAGCTAAATTTAACGACCCAGCAAAGCTCGGCCGATGCAAAACCCCCGGTCGAATCTGCACCAACAAGCGTCCGCCACCACAACACACAAACCAGACTCGATTCCGAGCAAACCCATTTCGGGAAAAATAGCAGATCGACTCGAAACAAAAGAAGGAGCCACGGAGGAGGAGGGGTGGAGACTACTACGTACTTGTTGCCGCCGTCCTCGCTGACCTGGTTGCCGAAGCGGATGTGGCGGCCGGCGAAGATGCCGCGGTGGGCGCGACCCATGATGACTTTGGACTTGGGGATGCACTTCTCCAGGGTCTCCTTGACGCCGGGCGCCAGGTTGTTCTCGCCCACCCGCTTCAGCACCTTCTTCATCATCTCCTTCCCCCTGAACGCCATCTCTCTCTCTCTCTCTCTCTTTCTCTTTGGGTTCTGTGCTCAGTTCGACGAGAGCAGCTTCTTCACGCGAACGAAGAACCTAGTGATGATGCGGAGCAGGGTTTGCTACCAGGAATCGCCTCGTGGGAGAATTTGGAAGGCCGACATGGGCGAACCAAGCAACTGCAAGATGAGGAGGAAGAGAATCGAGGTCTTCTTCTATGGCGATGAAGCGAGATTGGGCTTTTCCTTGACCTTGTTGGGCCCGAGTGAGACCAAGATTCATCATCATCCTCATGTTCTTAGAGCCCATCAAGTTAAACATTGATACGGCCCATATCGTGCCTTCTCTATGTCAATAATCACTTATTGGGAAAAAAAGAAAAGAGTTAATATCACGAAAAATCTTAAACTGGTACATCTATCATAAATTTATTAGAGACTAATTTTTTTACTGTGAAAAATACTTAACTAATACATGTATGATAAATTTACCTCAAATCGATATTGTTTTTTTTTTTTTTTTTTTTTTTTTTTTCGGTAATCGATATTGTTTGGGGTGACCTCCCACCGCTAAAAAAGACGCGTTTGTGCATGAAATTAGTAACTCCTCCCCTCTTGCGATAGGGTACTAAGCCTCAACCAACTCGGCCACCGCGGGCGGTGGTTCAAATCGATATTGTTTGTGACCATAAAAAATCACAAATTAGTATGATAGATGGCTATGTAGCACCGACATGAATATGTGATATGCGACATGATACGCCGACACCTTATTTCTCAAAAAGTAGAGAATTTCGATATGTTTTGACACATTATATATTAATGCATAAATAAATAAATAATAAAAATAGCATATAATTAATTTACACTAAAAACATTAATCTAAAATTTCTTAATATCATTCATTGTTTTAATTTGACAAATTCAACTATATCCCATTGCAATAGTCCTTAAACTTTGGAAGAAAAAATAAAGTAATCCATGTTTCACTATTAATTTTAAGGATATGTGTACTACAAGTCCTAAAATGTGTCTCGAAAGTGTAATTAAGTTTTAAAACTTATTAAATTTGTGTAATTAAGTTATTATATTAACACTGTCAATTTGTTTAATAAAATATCCCGAAGTAGTATTTTTAAATTAATTAATTTATCCTAGATGGTATTTTTTTATATCTTTTTTTCTTTAAATCTTATTTAAAGAATAGTAAAAAAAACTTTTAAAAAAGCTAAAATAGTTCTAAAAAAATGGAAAAAGGAAAAAGAAAATGATAGGGTTGGCTGCCTAGCTGGGCATGCGGTGGTCGTGGTCGCTGTCACTGCCACTGCCATTGCCACCATTGGAGGGGGCTAGCGAGTGGTGGGGGGCAGCCCTCTTCAGCCTAGGTGAGGCCTAGGCAAGACTTGCCTAGATTTGGGCGACATTGGCCTTCGCTTGTGGCCAACGAGCCTCCCCAAGCTTAGGCGAGGCCTCGTTGGCCCTAAGTGAGGGCCATCAACCCTTGCTAGGCCCAAGCAAGGGTGTGGAGTCGCCCAAATCGGAGCGAGCCTTGCGAGCCCTCCCCTGGCCGACGATGGCCAACACCACCCCCTCTCCGCTACCTAAGGTCGGCAAGGTCACCAGCCCCCTTCAACGGAGGTAGCGGTAGCAACGCTAGCCTACTCCTTATCTTTATATATATACACACACTTACATTTTCACCCCTTAAGTATTGAAAAAATTTTAAAATTGACTCCGTGTGTGTTGAAATCACATGAATTGACTCCGTGTGTGTTGAAATCACATGTTGAAGTCCTATACTCGTGTATTGGAGCGTGCCAAGAAGAGTTAATCATGTGTCAGATTTTTCGATAATCATTGACTGCGTTTTGGAAAGTGTCACAATATGTCGGAGTGTGTCAAACCTGTGTCGAAGTGTCGGACACGATACAAAGGCTCCCGAAAAGTATTAGTACTTCTTAGATAAACAAATGATAAAATCACAAATTGATATACTTGTCAATTACCACATGTCACAAAATTTAGTAATTTAATAGTAAAATTTAACGGAAATTAATATATGATAAATTTGTCAGGTGTATTTATTTGGGATTTTTCAATGATATTAATATAAAAAGAAATGCGTAGGCCTTTGCTAATGGCCGTGTTTCCTTAAGAACGTGCAGGAGCCGAGACCCAAATCGATGGGGAAAAGGAGCGTCACGTCAAAATGGTGCGAGATGGTCGAGCGATTTATGGCCTAGTTTTGCGGTGTTTTCAAGGGTTGGATTCCCTTTTCTTGGAGGTGTTAGGCTCTATAAATCCTCCAAAGATTTCCTTCGGTCGATCAGGCTCTTTCCTTCCTATAACCTCGCATTTGACCAAAGATGGCTCGTGCAAGAAGATATTATATGCCAATTGTTCGGTGAAGGCATGCTCAAAAACCAAAACCCTTTATTCTCAAATCAACACAGTATTTTTACATTTATATATATGTATACTTGCATAGCCAATGCATCCTTTACTGGATGTTACAATTGAATTTTGCGTGTCGAGTTCATCCCCTCGAGTTACCCAATGAGCCTCCTCCCTTTACTTTGGGGCTTCCTCATTCCCACTTTTCCTCGAGTGTTATCTCTAAGTAAAAAAAAAAAAAAAGAAATCATTACGAACAAAACAAGAGTGGAAGTATAGGTTCGGGTAATCAATATATTGGAAATCGAAACATCCCTTGTGAGGTATACTTATTATTGAGATTCGTGATTTGTATCTGCATGTATCTTTATACTAATTCAAAAAAAAAAAAAAAACCGTATATTCTTATGTATAGGAATCATGGCACTCGAAAAATCAGCATCCATTTTCTTCTAAATCATGATTTTTACTCGAGATTCTTATATCTTAGAATTTTGCTAAAATCTTCTAAATGTTTATGATGCAAATTACTAATTTTAGATAGCTTACCGATGTTAGACTAAATCTAAATTAAAACTAACATTCTCAATTTATTATTCACAAATAAATACGTGCATAATCAGAAACATTTTGCGGAAACATAAAGGATCGACATATCTCCAGCTATTGATGAAAATCTGCAAATGCGGAAAATCCCAAAACGTTGAATGGATATGCAGAGCGTGATCAATATGTGAATATGGAAATACTAAATCTGTATGTCATGTTCTACTAATCAATACCCCTCAAACGCAATGGTGTATTTTTTTGTAGTGATAGGGTTTGAAAATATTTTTATTCCGTTTCTTACGTTATTGACGTAAATTGGGTAATAAATCGGAATTAATTATGAAACACAAAATTGGATCACATTTAAAATAATGAAACACAGAGATACGGTATTTCCATATTTGTAGATTGATCACGCTCCGCACATCCATCTTTGGGATTTTCTGCATTTGAAAATTTTCATTAATTGACTAGAGGTATGTCGATCATTTATGTTTTTATAAAATTATTCCTAATTATGCACATATTTGTTTGTGACTGATAAATTAGAATCGTCAATTTTTATTAAGATGCAGTCTAACAGTTGATACACATAAGGATTAGTGTGAAAAATTTAAAAGAGGAGAAATTGCTCTGAAATTGGTGAAAAATAACATTACCCCGACAAAGAATAGCCTACATGAAAAATGTTTATTGGTTTTTCATTTAACCTTCGCAAATTTACGTGACAAGCCATAGCCGAGACACATAAGGATTAGGAAGAATAGAAAAAAAAATATCACGAGTTTGCGCTCACTGAACATATATATGATCGAGATATGGCTAATATCCTCAGAAATATTCACTACAGTATATTTATCATCGCATATATCCAACCGAATATACGCAAAATAGGAAGCTTTCTCTACGCCTTCCAGGCGTATACTCCATCGTACAAACGCACAAAAAGCAATTTACATACGAATATTATAGGAACGCATTATTTTCTGCAAAATGCCTGTCTTTTCTCACGACGATATCTCTCCATGCAGGGCTTTATAAATTGCTTTGCCGCCAGAACGCACTCCACTTCATGCATCGCCAGCAATAGCTCGATAGCATCAAGGGTCGCTAGGCCTCTCGAGGTGCTGCAATGGAATCCGACGAAAAGAACAAAGGGATAATAAGTCGGATGTTGAAGAAGAAGAAGTCTCAGAAGGAGAAGCCGCCACCTCCGGCTGCCTCGCACCGCTCTAGCGAGAAAGGTCGGCCAAAGTCACTTTTTTCTTACGCCTCTTTGTTTTGGTATGAGTTGATTCGGCCGGAGCGGTCATCGGAGCCTGAAAGGGTCGGGGAAAACTCCGGTCGCTTCGGCCTCGAGCTGTCCAAGCGCAACCGGGTTGGCCAAAGTCGCCTCTTATTTCTTATTTCCGCCCCTTTTTAAGGTAAATAAGTAGGTAAAATCTCATGGACCGACTTGTGACGCAGGAGATCATTCATCCTCGTCCGCCTTGAGCAGCCATTCAAACGAGAAAGCTTCGGAGAAAGCTTCGGACCGTCCAAGTGAAACTGGTAGGCCGAAGCTGCTTTTTTTTTTCCGCCTTTTCTTCAAGGTATACGTAGGTAAAATCTCACTGATTTACTCGTGACGCAGGAGATGATGAATTGTCCACGCCCGTCTCGCCCACCTCGGGCGTTCACCCAAGTGAGCCCTATCGGCCCGGTTATCAAATGTCGCCTACGACGCAATACCGTCATCCGGAGCTTCCCGAGGAGTTAAATGAATTGGGAGAATTTTTTAGTGTCGAAAATGCTCGCGGCTGCATTGTAATGTGAGCATAAATCTATATGATCGTGGTTATAACTCATGAATTTCTGGAAAAGCAGTCGTTAATTCAATAATTCGATCAGATTGTGATCACTTCTTCAGTTTTGAAGCTAATTCTGCAGTTTTTCCTTCGTCTGATCGCACGTCGGGCTTTGATTTATGCATTGGACAAGGATTCCTGAACCGTTCTTACTATCGGTTTTCACTTTTTATGAGACAAAATCTTACACGTGCCATAATAAACTCTAGTTTTACATGATCGGTTTAGATCAACACATCGAGTCGGCCGCATACCGTCGTTAACCAGCGCCTTGCATGGCCGTACGTGCCTGAGTATTAAGAATGAGATTAAGGACCTGTTTGGTTCAGCATGTAGAAGGCCCTTTTGAGCTCTAAAGGGGTTTGGGCAAAAGGGAAGGCCTTTGGTTTAAATTTTTTGAGCACTTTGGAGAGATGCAATTGCATCTCCAAGGGGCTTTGGGGGAATGGAGGGGTAGAGGTCCATTGGGAAATTGCATTTTCGGAATGCAACTTCCAGTATTGTTCATCTCGTCGGTGGAGTGACGATCGCCAGCCAAGGGGTCACCCGCGTCGGCTACGCGCCAGCAACTGCTGGCCAAGGGTCATCCGACCCCGGCCAAGGGTCGTCCGACCCCGGCGATCATCACCGGACCTCAGGCGATGCTTGGGTCGTGTGACCTAGGCGGCCGTCGCCTGAATCGCGTGACCGCAAGCGACGATCGCTTGGGTCATGCGATCGTGTCGCAGCGTCGCCGCTGTGGTCACGCGACCGCAGGCGACCCGACCCGAGCAATAGTCGCCTGCGGTCACGCGACCCAGGCAGCTAGATTTGGCCATGTCGCTTGGGTCGCGCGATCTCACACGATCTCAGGCAGCCAGATCTGGTCCGATGGCCAGATCTTCAAAAAAGAAAATAGATTTTTTTAATTTAATAAAAATTATTTATAAATGCAAATTTTACCGACTGTATTTTGGCCAAAGTTGTATCTCAATCTAAATTTTACCAAACGATATTTGCATTTCGGAAAACTCCCTTCATTCAAAGGTATTTGCATTTTGACAAATGCATTCCCCAAAAGCCGAATCAAACGGGCTCTAAGCATTTGACGTGGTTCCAGGAGAGGAATCAAACGATCGTCAATCCTATTCTTGCAGTCTACAAACATAAATCTGCGAACTGAACACGACCACTACAGCTCAAGATGACTTCCTGGACAACCTGCTTACGCGAGCAACAGATCAAACCAAACCATATGCATGCCTCTTGGTAAGCAAACCACATCGCATCAAATGCAAAACTCCGCCGGTAGTCCCGCATTGGCCTTGGGCTCGATCCAATGTGGTTCTAAAACCTTGTCCTCACGCAAAGACTAGACACAATGCACGACTTCCCGTCGCTAATTCGATGACTGTCGGAGCCAACCTTGCCATAATCAATCCTCACATGGAACCAACACATCAAAGGCTTTTCATTGAGTTGATCTACATAGACCAGTCTAGCATAAGATTTCCCAACCGAGAGGATAAGCTTGTTGGGAAACTATTCATTGGAAAACTTCTGGCATCCTGCAGTAATCGGAGTTGTCATACCACAAATTTCAATGATCATGTTATTCACATAAACACGGTGCACCTAGGACACAGTTCAGCCACCCAGGTGCTGCGGCACCAATTATTATCCAGGTTGAGAACCCGTATGATCCAGCAACAATCGAGCGACCAAAACATGCAATCTCGGATGTATGCTGCTCACCTAGGAAATGGTACGAAGAAACGGAATAACAAAGTAATCCAACTTCTCTGTTTGGTTATGACAATGGAATGTTGCCGCAATCCGACAGAACCAGTGTCTAAAATGTTAAATTTGTCCCCTGAAACAAGTCTACGTACACAAATCAAAGTGGAAGTGGAATGGAACAAGCATTCTTCCCGTGCGAAGAGGAATCGGTGCCTACTCGATTGAAATATGCATTCCCTTCGAAATGCTTATTCCTATCGATGAAAATCATACCGAGCACTGGGAATGGAATAAGAGCAGGAATAACGATTTCTTCCATTTCCCATTTCCTTCCCTAAAAACATGGCTGGTAATCTGCGATCGCACAAGCAGAGAATCAAGAAGAAAACGCAAACATTCCCACTCCGAATCACCCAAGCAAGCAAGCAGTTAAACGAAACACCGGCTACGCGTTCACAAAACAGAAGCAACAGCAGAGCGGTCGTGTCAGATTTGCATATTTCAGCATCCGATGCATCAGCCAGGGATAACTGTGAATTTTTCACGTCTCATAAAGCGCGACGTTTTTGCTTTCCGAAACTACGATGAACAGACATGAAGAAACGCAAAACGAAAACGAGACCCAACAATACAAGACATTGTTCGGCTCTCAATTCAGGGATACAATCACAGAAAATGCCTCAGACCGTCCTAGTTCAGAAATCTCAACACCAAAAGCCAAGCCCATAAAAAAAAAAAACTTTGCCTTCAGAATTTTAATTCCAGTTCGTCATCACTGGCTTCTATTATTTCAAAGCGTTGTATCATTGTACTAAGGAAAAAAGTAAAAACAGAGCATGAGTACTCAACCACTCGAAAGAAAGCTCGTCGCTTGCCTGACCATCCATTCTAAAAGTTCTTATTTCCATCAAGAACGTCGGACAACGAGCGAGCGAGCGAGCGGAGCAGCTATAGACACTACACCAGAAGAACAACATCTGCCTCGTCATTGTCGGACGAATTCTGGGTAACGCGGAGAAAAGGAGGGAAGGCGGGAAAAACGGCGGCTTTTGGGTCGGCATCCATGGACGGCCGGCGGCCATTGACTTGATTTGGACAAGGATGCCGTTTTCCTTCTCTCTCTTGTCGGCGCTTGCGGTTGCGGCGGCGCTGGGCGGAGGAGGGTGGCTGACACAATCGGGCGATCACGAAGACGTAAGTTGGGGCTGTGGACCGTGGCCCGAAACATCATCTTTCAGTGCTTTACCATTTTGATTTTTTGATTTTGATTAGATCAAGAAATATTATTTTGGCTTGTGTCTTTTTCTTTATTAAGTACCTCGACTTTTCTAATTCGCCTCAATGTGAAGCTTTCAAGTTCCATGGAATGGATCGACATGTCGTGTGACTATGCCGGCATGACTTGCTTCTTCAATAAATGTAAGTAATGCGACTCGTTTCTTTAATTAAAAAAATACATATCATTAATTATGTGTGAGCGAGATGTTAATAACTTTAATTGCAAAATCACATAACACATTAGAGTTATTACTGAGATTTACATTGAGGTGTTTTCGTAGATCAATACCTCTGTAGGTCGAAAATTTCTCCAATTGAGTTTTCCCCTATTGTAAATTTCCTTGACTTTTAAGGGTATCAATGAATTATATTGTTGTGGTTATCATCACTGCAGAAATTGAATATAGGGATCCTCTTATATCCCCAGAAATGGAAAATGGGATTTATATAATCTTTTTCTTCTTCTTTTTTTTGCAATCGTGGTGAACAAAATGATAGTAAAGTATATTTACAACAGCAAAATGACCCTTGCGAATTTCCCAAAGTGCCCCTACTCAGGAATTGCACTCAAAATCGCCACGCTCTTCCTCCTCCGCCTACCACAACCACCGCCACCCCGTCGTTTCGCCGACCCGGACCCACCATCACCACCACCACCACGACCGCCCACCTCCGCCGGGCGCCTCCCCTCCTTCCCGCCGGAGAACGCTGCCGCCGCCGCCCTCGCCCTCCCGCATTTCTGCCCGCGGCCCGTCCCCTTCATGGCCAAGCTGGCCTTGACGGCCAATGCGGCCATCTCCTTCGCCTCCAGCGGCCGACTCAGCCTGCTCAGCGGGAGGGCGAAGTAGAGCTGCCCAGGCCGGAGCTCCTCGTCGCCGTCGACGGCGGAGACGACGCCGTCGAAGCCCATGTCGTCGGCGTCGCAGATGAAGCACGCGGGGTCGCAGCTCTGCAGCACGCGGGAGACCCGGACGGGGTGGGCGAATTCCTGGAGGCGGCCGTCCTGGAGGATCAGCTTCGCCGTGTCCACGGCGGCACTCGCGGACTCGTTCGAATGGCAAATGCCCATCTCTTCTCTCGCCTCTTCCCTTTTCTTAAAAAAGAGCACTTTCTTCGGCTCTTGTGAAAGTCGAGCGTTCGAAAGAGACACCGAGGGTGGAGCTCGAGGTAGGTCAAGCAAGTGGTGGAGATGGACTGGAGCTTTTTGGCGGAGTATATATAAGGTGCGAGATTGCACTTTGCAGTCTGCAGGAGAAAGCGGTCTCTTTCAGATCGGAGATCGAGGGAGGAAGGGGTCTCTTTCTTCCAGCCAGCCAGCCTGGAGATGGGACGCGACAGGTTGTGTGTTCTTACATGAGCGTGGAGCGGATTCGATGTTTCAACAACAGCCCTGCATTTTCTGACGATGTGACGAGGTAGGGACATGCACGAATACAGTAAGATCTCAGGTCAGCACGTGAGCTTTGTAGCTCTAATGTCGGTGTGTCGTGGTCGTGGCCTTCGCGCCATTTGCGATTGCGGGGTATCGCCACAAGAGCGTCGTCGTCTCTCCTTTTCGGGATGGCAACAAGGGTCTCGGATCAAGCTCGTGTTGGCCATCTTAGACGACCTTAAGTCAAAGCCGTTGATCACATTTATGGCGGGAAAAGTAGGGCGAGGGGCCCTGCTCCCTCGTTGGCCACAGGCGAGGGCGACGGCCCTCACCCAGATCTAGGCAAGGGTCGAAACCCTCGCCTGTGGCCGACGAGGGCGCAGACCATCGCCCGTTGGCCAACGAGGGCCTCTACGCCCTCGTTGGCCACAAGTGAGGGTGCGGCAACCCTTGCTCATGGTGGGCAAGGGTGTGGCGGCTCTTGCCCAAATCTAGGCGAGGGCCATGGCGGCCGACAAGGGCATTGAGCCCTTGCCTGGATCTGGGCGAGGGCTGCCATGCCCTCACCTATGGCCGACGAGGGTGCAGAGGCCCTCGTTGGCCAACGGGCGAGGGTTTCGGCCCTCGCCCGGATCTCGGGCGGGAGATGTCGCCCTCGGTTGTGGCCGAAGAGGGCGCGGCAGCCCTCGCCAATGGCCAGCGAGGGTGCGGGGCCCTTCACCCCGACCAGCTTGTGGCCGGCGACCTCGCTCGCCAAGGGTAAGAAAAAAAATATAATTATAAAATTTGTACACGTGGTGCCACATAAGACCGCCGACGGTCATATTAGCAATTTCCAACTTAAATTAGCCGGATGGACTAAATTGGTGCAAATGTGAAAATATTTAAGACTAAATTGGTACAAATGTGAAAATATTTAAGACTAAATTGGTCGAATTAAAAAATTTATGACTGAATTGATATCAATACAAAAGTTTAGGACTATTTTGGTACTTTTCCCCATTTGTGGCAACCTTGATATGAGATAGCAAAAGATCGAGGTCGGTGCCCCCGTGAATGACCTTAATCTAAGTTTGTCCATGACATCTCTAGATGGATTTTCCATCAAGATTGCCATGGGGTCGTGACCTCGACATGTCTAAAGGTCGTTTGGCACCCATGAGGATCTCAACATGAGTTCTCTAGGCGACCTCGAGTCCGGTGGCGTAGCAAGGAACAACGATTGGAGGCGAGTGATGGGTGAGGCGAGAGAGATTAGGCATTGTATGAAAATGTGGCATGCATCAATAGTTAGGTTAAGATATTGAGAGATTAGGCATTGTATGAAAAGGCAGCATGCATCAATAGCTAAATTAGGTTAAGATATTAATGGATGCACTGTACCGAATAGTGACGCGGTAGTGCGATGTTATGAATTAGGGTTTGGAGATTTGACACTAATACCTAAATGAGGGGGACGAGTTCAATTAATCGAAAGATGCAAACTAAAACCACGAAATTTTAGTGAAATATATATGAAGAGGATAATGGGGAGTTTTACCATTTCTCTTTTTGTAAACAAAGGCAAACAGCAACGCTTTGTTTGAGTAACTTTTGACTGGATCGCCGGTCTTATCCCTGTAAGTAATAATAGAGGATTATGCGAGAAATTAAGGGTCTAAGTAGATTGGCTTTTACTTTATATTAACTTAAATTCTATGGTTCACCCGTGTTTGGCTTTTCTAAAATTGAAAATTCTCTAATCTTTCACCACATTTGAATATTGAATGACATGAAAATTTACATATAATTGCAATTTCTAAATTTTAGCTTAATATGCAATGTGATATCTGAATTGATATGATCCTTAAATATTTTCTATATATTCAATATAATCCCTAAATTAAAATATTGAACATTTTCATAATCATATTGAATAGATTAAAAATTCAATGTTCAACATTGCATCTTGCGTTAAAGTTCGAAGATTATATAAAATAAATTGAAAGTTCGAAAATTATAAAAATTCAACGAGTACGATTGTCATTTTGTCAAATGCAAACCAAGGAGCGTGCCAGCCGTGGAGGTTCAGCTGGGAGGTGTGGCGTGGTACACGAGGGGCGCGGAAGTGAGGGAGGGGCTTTTCGGGAATCGAACCGACACCCCCCACCACCCACCAAGTCCAACACCGCATGGGGCGGGCGGACGATGATCTGGTCCTGCCGGTCTGCCTGTCCCCCCTCTCTCTCAGCTCTTCTCGACTGATCTTGAATCTGCATTATGCGATGGTTACAGATGCACTGCACGGATCCAACGTCGGGGGTGTCGGTTCTTTAAATAGCGGCTCCAAGATCGCCCCCACGCAATCTCTCGCAATCGAAATTTTTAATTTCGTTCCCTAGCCTGGAGCCGGTACGGGGCTTGGTTCAGGAGCGGAGGGATAGGGACAAGACCGACCGACGAATGTCGTTTCCTCATCTGAGATTTGTGTTTGGCTTCTGTTCGCTTGGAGCGTAGCAGGGGATGGGACGCATTTGACCGCTCCTCTCCTGGCTACGAATGAATAATGCGGTGAGGCGATCGACGCGTGAGGTCGAGTGGAATCGGACGTCTTGGCATAAGATGTGGTTCATGCATTTCTGTTAGCGCACTGGTGGTGGTGATGGCGGTGGCGGTGAAGGACGTTTGGTGGGCGGGCACCATCAACGTCCCTTGACCATGGGAAATTCGATTGTAGATCAGAATTTATTGGGTGAAGTTTATGGCATCCCTTAATTAAGGGACCCTTGTGTCGACAGATTAGTACCAACGAAATCGATGATAATGATAGTGTTTGGGACTCTAAAGTCTATTGATCAAATACAAATAACCTTTTGATTTGTTTTTTGCTCAACTTTGAGGAAATGTAATTGTATTTCCAAAGGCCTTTGGCCTAATATAGATTTGGAGATCCTTTAGAAAGTAGCAAATTTGGGATGCAAATCTTGGCATTAGTTATTGTTTATATTCACTGTTCATTTTCTCCATGGTTTGCACGGAGGAACCAAACGGAGGCTGGCGTTTGCTGCACAAGGGATTAGGCAACCCCAGCAACTGTCGCTTGGTGTCGTATGACCCCAAGCGATGTTGCCTGGTTTCCATGATCTCAAGTAATCTCGATTCTTGCTAAGGTAGGGCAACCTTCGACCACCCTGTAACAAGGTTGTCCAAATTGGCTGCCAACAGCTAACTAGCAATTGTTTTGGCCCGCCAACAGTTGGGCTTCACTGGAATTAGTTTGAAACTTTTTTTAAAAACATTAGCAAAAATTCTTTATGAAATATGATTTTGGCAAACGACATTTAAGTCAAAATTGTTTCTCAATGCACTATAAAATAACAATTCACCAAATATTATTTGCATTTTAGAAAACCCATTTAACTTAAGGTTTCATTCGTTTTACGAAAAATATGGCATTTCTGGAAAATGTTTTCTAGGAAGTTATTTTCTAGGAAAATGATAATATTTTTAAGTGTTCAGATAAAACTTGAAAATGAAGTGAAAATATTTTAACCGTTTGGTAAAGAAAATCTTTTCCTCCATACATCCCTTTCACTAATTTTTTTTTTTAAAATCAAATTTTAATCATTTTTCATTTTCTAGTTTTCTTTTCTTTCTTTTTTATTTTGGTAGGTAACTGGCCATAAGCAAGCTCGAGACTTGCCATAGGTCAGCAAGGCTTGAGCTCACCAAATATTGGCAAGGCTAAGTTCACCTAGGGGTTGACGAGCCCATTGAGGTTTGCCTAGCTTGCCTCTTTAGCAAGGCCCTAGCTCATTCAAGCCTTTTTGGCACATGGCAAGGCTCGAGCTTGCTTGTGGCCAATTGCCAACCACTATTGTGGTAACCGACTAGCCGAAAGGTATTTGGTCAAAAAAATGCTTGGTTTTGAAGTGAAATAAAGAGGGAGAAAGTGGAAAACATTTTCCACTATTTTAAAAGACTTTTTTTTTCCATTGATAGAAAATATTTTCTCAAACCAACTTATTTTTCGTGAAATAAACGCCGAAAAATTTGGAGAATGTTTTTACGGATGTTATTTTCTATGAAACGAATGAAATCTAAGATTCCGTTCATTTCATGAAAAATGCAACATTTCTAGAAAATATTTTTGAGAAGTCATTTTCCAAAAAAATGTCATTATTTTCCCGTGTTTGTTTGAAACCTAAAAATAAAATGGAAAATATTTTTCGCTATTTGGTAAGGAAAATATTTTTCTCTCAAATAATTTTTTATTTTATCATTTTTTAAAGCAATTTTTTAAAAATATATTTTAAAAAATTGATTTTTTAATTATTTTTTCTTTTTCTTTTTCTTTCTTTTCATCTTCTTTTTTTTGGGTGTTCACCAACCACACGACAGCCGGTGATAAGCCAAAGGCCAACTTTTGCTAGCTCACCAATCTCATGAGTGGAGAGCGACGAGCCTGAGCTTGCCGGCCTCTAGCCTTGCTACTCGCCGGAGATCGACAAATGCTAGGGTCTAAGCACAAGGGCGAGCCTCAACCTTGTTGCTAGTTTGCCAATTGGAGAGTGGCGAGTGGCAGCTCAAGCTTGCTAGAGGTTAGCAATCCTTGAGCTCGCCGCTCTCCAGAGATTGGCGAGCTCCAGAGATCGATGAGCTAGGTGAGGCCAAGGTCGGTGGCACCGTCGACAAGCCTTGAGCTCGCTTGTGGCCGATCAACGGTCGTAGCCATGCCAGCCATGCCGGCGACCAGCCAAAGAAGGTGGAAAAAAAAGGAAAAAGAAAAGAAAAAGGAAAAGGAAAAGAATTTAAAATTCAAATTATTAAAAAAGAAAACAAGAAAGAAATGGACTAATAGGTTATGAGAAGAGAGAGTGAGTAAGGAAGATGTTTTCCCCAATTGGAAAAGTGGAAAACATTTTCCTCTTTTTTGGAAGACATTTTTTCGTTGGCGTAAAATGATTTTTAAAATTAGTTCATTTTTCGTGAAACGAATATCGGAAATCTAAAAACTTTTTCTTGAAATTATTTTTTGCGAAACGAATGAACCCTAAAGGTATTGCATTTTCCCAAAAACATTTGCTCTTAACCAAATAGGCCCTCGAACCCAAAGAAACAAGTTCTGCTCGATAGTTAGGTGTCCGTTGGTGTAAGTTTTGTGAAGATTGAGTTATTTGACATGGTATCGCAGCATTGATCGTGAACTCTATGGCACAAATTCCTCTCGAATTATTTTTTCCAGTCTTTTTATTATCTTGTTGATGTGATTATATACCCACGTCATCTCTTGCGCCTATAAAGGACTGGCTATAATAAACTCTATAAAGGTGAGCACATTATAAGAATTTTCTCAGAAAATTCCTTGGACATCAAAAAGGCATCAGAATATGGTAAAGAGTCAGTTTTTGCTTCCCTCAGTGCAATTCACTCTCTGCATTCCTTTTGTTTCTTTTTCCAATTTGGTTTAACAAAAGAACTTAAGTTTAACCAAAGATCATCCTAACATCGACCGGAACCTGAAGATGTATTTAGGTGGTGTTCATTAAAGCAAATAACTCAAAACCCAGTCACATAATTGAGATCTGCAATCCTTTCTTGCAGAAACTTCTAGATACAACAAAAGAATGGGGAGATCACTGTACATCCTCTGCCTCCCAAAATGCACCAGAGAGGTTGCATGGGCAGCCCTCGAATTTTAAATGATCAGTTAATTGGTCCAGCACCAAGTACAGGCTGCTTGACATTTCACCTCTCTTGTCATCAACCATGAATTCGTAGACGTTACCATCAATCTCAATGAAGCTAACAGCCCTGCATTTAGCAATACCGCTTTCGTTCATGATCTTCCTTATCTTCCTCGCACTATCCCATCTTCTGGCTTCAGCATAAAGGTTTGACAAAAGCACGCAAAGCCCTGAACTATAAGGCAAAGCTCCAAAAGCTGCTTCAGAATGAATTTCCCAATGTGCCCGTAATGATGAGTCCTACATGCGGCTAATAGTGCTCCCCATATCACGATATCAGGTCTCATCGGCATTTTTCCAATCAGCCCAAGCGCTTCTTCTAAGAAACCTCCACGCCCAAGTAGATCAATTAGGCAAGCATAATGCTCTATTTCAGGTGATATGCCATAAGCAGAGCTCATCCTTTGAAAGTAATATCTTCCCATTTCGATAAGACCACTATGACTGCAAGCAGAGAGAAGTCCCATGAAGGTGATCTCGTTGGGGAAGATTCTGGAAGCTTCCATGTCCTCAAAGAGCTTGACTGCTTCAGCCCCACATCCATGCAATGCGAGGGCGCCAATTGCTACATTCCATGACACCAAGCTCCTTGGCTTCATCCTTTTAAAGATATCAACAGCAATTTGAACTGCACCACATTTTCCAAACATGGTCATCAAGGCGTTATAAAGGGTAACGCTGGGTCTAATACCAGATTTGGATATGTAAATGTATATTTCTTCTCCTGTGGCTGCATCACCAATGTGACTACATGCTGAAAGAACTGCAATAAGCGTAGTTTCATCTGGGATGACTCTTGAGTCACACATCCTGCGGAAGAGGCTCAAAGCTTCTTTGGATCGACCAAATTGAACATAAGATGAGATTAGTGAGTTCCAAGAGACCACATTCTTCTTTGGCATCTGATCAAAACACTGTTGGGCCAACGTGAGGGAACCCTGGTTTGCATGGGCATTCACCATGGTAGTCCAGGAAACAACATCCTTGTTGGGTATTTTTTTGAAAACTGCTTCAGCTGAATGCAAATTCCCGCACTTTGCATACATGTCCAATAGAGAATTGCTCACAATGATATCAACTTCAACACCGGTAATCTCTATGTAGAGATGCATATACTTTCCCAAATCTAACTGACCAGTTTGTGAACAAACTGAAATTAGACTAGCCAGTGTGAACTCATCTATCTGCAACCTCAATTTCCTCATCTCTTCAAACAATCTAAATGCTTCCCTGGAGCAACCAATCTTAGAATATCCACCAATCATCAAATTCCAAGAAACCAATGTCCTGTCAGCTATTTCATCAAACAGTTTCCTGGCATCCCCGACAAATCCACAAGATACGTACCCCGTCATCAGAGCGTTCTGCACACAGACTTGAAGCCCAAATCCCAACTTAACAGCCTGGCCGTGAACAACAACCGAAACCCAGTACAACGACTCACCCGCACAAGCCTTGAGAACAAAAGGGAAGGTGAATTCGTTCGGCGAAATGCCCGAACCGATCATTCGGCGGTACAAAAGAACGGCCTCCAAAGGGTCCTCGCTGTTGGAGTAACCCCTTATCAAGCTATTATACATGAACCTATTGGGCTCTCGCATTTTGTCGAACAGGTACCGAGCATACGCGAGATCCCCGGCACCGTCGACGGCGCAGAAGGAAACCAGCTTCCCGAGCAAGAGAATTTCATGGGCCAGGCCCCGGAAAATTATCTGGGCATGGATGGTCTTGAGCTCGCTCACGGAAGAGCATCTTTCCAGTCGGTCGTGGAGAGTCCGGGCCGCGACGGACTTGAAGCCGAGGTTGCCATGGATCGCGCGGCGATGGGAGAGGGAGTGCTTGAGGCGGGAACAACCAACGGTCGCGCGTTGGAGAGCGAGGAACATGAATCGGGCATTTGGTCGGGGAAATTTGGCACGAAAGCAGCTCGATGTCGTGCGGTTGATGATGTCTTAGCGTTAGCTAACATCCGACGTTGTAAGGCATGCAAAGAAATGGGAAGTGGCGAGGAGCTGGTAATGACATTTGTTAAAGCCGAAACGAAAACTATGGACTCCAACCATGGACACCAAACCAATAGTAAACTTGTCGACGATGTCTTGGTTTTGCTTGGCATTTTCCATTTGTTAAGTTGAATGAATTTAATGGAAGGACTTAGCTGCAAGTTTAACAAGTTTTACAATTTAATAACACTTTTTGAAAGTTTATAATTTAATTGCATATTTATGATAAATTTAAAAATTGAGAAAATGACACAAATAGTCTTTTAATTATGACTCAATGAGCTATGTGATTCATAAAATTTTAATTTGTTTAATGTGGTTCTTGAACTTTAGTCTATTGTGCAATATATTCCCTAAGATTGTATGTGTTTAATTTGACCATTGGACTTTTGGTACATATTCAATGTAATTTATAAACTATATTAAAATGTTCAATAATGTCTCTCTATTAATTTAAGTTCAGAGATAATATTGAATATTTTCATATAGTTTATGGACTATATTGAACATATACAAAAAATTTAGAGACTTTATTGAATAAATTAAAAGTTTAGATATTATATTATGCATTGAGCTACAATTCATGAATCATATTAACAAATTAAAAACTCACATTGCACATTGGCCCAAAATTCAAAGACCATTTATGCCATTATCCCTTTAGAATGTGATTGCACTTTTTAAAAGTTTCATAATTCTATTGCACTTTTGTGATAGATTTTAGGATTTCCAGTACATATATCTCCAAATATAATGCATAAAGCTAGTTGGCCTAAGCAAGCTTGGGCGGGCCAAGTTGGGTTGAATGCATGTAAGAAAGGGATGGCTTGCCCAGGCCTACTCATTTCTCCTTTTAGGCCGATCAGGCGTGGGTGTGCCCTCTGTGCCTCTAAGCCCATGTTCACTTGTAATTTTCACCTCAGGAATGTTCCTTAGCCTGCTTCACTTCCTTTTTCTTCTTTGTTTCATTCTACCATCATGTTAGAAAAATCAAATTTCTTCTTGTCCATCAACCTAAAAGAGCAAGTTTCTAACATACTTGTTGGAGCCGTGTCTTAGTGCTACTGCTGATGTTCTGTCATTTTAATTTGTTTTATTATTCAATCAAGTTTGTTTGTTAGGCGGTTGGTTTGTTAGCTATTTTCTAGGAAGTGAAACAAGTCTGTTTTGCACGTTTGTGTGCGGTTCCAAAAAAGGTTCTTATTTAGCTTGTACTTGACGTTTTTTTTTTTTTTTTTTTAATTGAATGAAGTTCAATGTTTTTTCATTCCTTCTCTCTCAATGCAACTAGAAGTTCATGATAATTAGTTGATTATATCAATAATAACATTGGTATCAGAGCCTCTGTGGGATCTTAAGGGACTATGAAGTGAGGGTAAGTGAGTGAAGATTGCTTCCAATCTGCAAAGAAAAAACTTATGGAGGCAGGATCAAGTGGATTCTCTGCAATGGCTACTCCAGTCTTTACTAGGGAAAATTATCAAGCTTGGGCTGTCAAGATAACAGCATTCTTGGAGGGTCATGATTTATGGGAGGTTGTGGAGAATGATTTTGAGGTTGCTCCACTTTCAAACAATCCGACCTTGAATTAGATAAAGTGCCATAAAGAGAGAATCACAAGGAATGCCAAGGCAAAGTCTTGCCTTTATGTTGTTGTCTCACCCCCTATCTTCACAAGGATCATGAGATGTGATTCTGCAAAGACAATATGGGATTTCTTAAAGGATGAATACGAGGGAGATTAGAAGATAAGGAGCATAAAGGTGCTAAATCTCTTAAGGGAGTTTGAGAGAAAGCAAATGAAGGATTCGGAGTCAATGAAGGAATATTCTGGTAGGCTAATTGAGATAGCTGAAAAAAATTAGTCTTAGGGACTGACTTGAAGGATAAAAGACTGGTTCAAAAGATCTTAGTGTCTCTTCCAGAGAAGTTTGAAGCCACCATAGCTTCTCTGGAAAATACAAGAGACTTAGTTGACATAAAGCTTATAGAATTGTTTAAGTGCCTTGTAGGCACAAAAGCATAGAAGATTGATGAGAAGAAAAGAGCCTGTAGAAGGTGAGTTGCAAGCTAAAGTGAAGTCCGATGATGGAGGCAAAGGGAATAAATGAAATCAGTCCAAAGGAAATGCAGGTGACTCCAAATTTGCAGCAAAAGAAGGAAGTTCTAGTGGGTTTAGCAAATGGAAGAAGAACAAGAAGCCTTGTCAACACTGTGGTGGAACTAATCATAAGTCCTTTAGATGCTGGAGGAAGCCTAATGCTAAGTGAAGAAGATGTCACAAGGTTGGTCACATGGAAGCTATCTACAAAGAGAACAATCACCAGCAAACAAGAGAAGCATAAATAGCAATGAATGAGACTGAGGAAGAACATTTGTTTGTAGCTTCATATTCTAGCTCTTATGTTGAGAATGATGCATGGCTGGTGGATAGTGGCTGTACCAATCATATGACTAGCAATTTGAAGTTGTTTAAGAGTCTAGATAGATCAGTCAGATCCAGAGTCAGAATTGGCAATGGACGGTATATTGAAGTGCAAGGGAAGGATACAGTGGCTATTGAAGGAAATCAAGAGGTGAAGCCGATCAGTGATGTTCTATTTGTACCAAAAGTTGACCAGAATATGTTGAGTGTTGGTCAATTAGTTGAGAATGGCTATAAGGTGAAATTTGAAAGGAAGGAATGCCTTATTGATAATGCAGATAGTAAAGAAGTGTTGAGAATGCCAATAAGGGACAATAGCTTCATGTTCAAACCACAAGAGATGCAAAAATGGCTTTAAAGTGCAAAGAAGAAAATGCAGAGCTATGGCATAAAATGATTGAGCATGTTCATAGGAAGAACATGTTGTTTATGCAGAGGAATAGCTTGGCAAATTACTTGCCGAGTTTGGAGGAGGAATTTCCATAATGCAGAACTTGTTTTCTTGACAAGCAAGCCATATTTCCTTTCAAAGGAGGAGGCTAGAGAGCATATGAGAAGCTGCAATTAGTCCACACAGACTTATGTGGACTTATGTTTGAGAATCTCTTAGTGGTAGCAGGTATTTCATTACTTTCATAGATGATATGATTAGGATGAGTTGGATTTATTTTCTGCAAGCCAAGTTTGAAGTTGCTGATGTGCTAGTTGTTGATGTGTTTCAACGCGTGTCGTTTAAACGGTCAACCTTTGCCCGACACGTTGAGAATGTAGGGAGTGGGAAAAAAGCGACGGCAAATGCTCGAGCATAGACTGAGGCGAGAGCCGACCCTCTGCGATGGATCCGACGAGGCTACAGCTGCGAGGGAGAAAGGACCAAAGGTGAGAGGAAGAGGAGAGGAAGGCGGTCGTGCGGCGAGCGGCGAGGAGCAGCGAGCGGCGTGTGGCGAGGAAAGGGGTCGTGCGGCAAGGAGTGGCGAGCGGCGAGGAAGGGGGTCGTGCGTGCGGCGAGGAGCGGCGATCGGCGAGGAAGGAGGTCGTGCGGCAAGTAGCAAGGAGAGAGGAGGAGAAGAGAAGGGTCGCGAGCGGCGATGAGGAGGAGTAAAGGAGCTAGGGTTTCTGAGAAACTATTCACCTGGGGGTCTATGGGTACAAAAAGTGAGAGATGGGGGGAAATGGACGATTGTGAGAGGAAAAAAAAAAATAAATTTGGGTGGGGGAATGAAAGATGGTACTGGGGAGATAAATTTGGGGGTGACCAAATGGATGTATGGGGTGGACTGCGGGAATTTTTTTTTTAATCAAAATAAATGTTAAAAAATAAAAGTAAATTTAGGGGGAGGGGGATTTCGAAAAATAAATGTAAATTTGGGAAAATGAAATAAAAAAAGTAAGATTTATTAATATTATTAATATAAATTCATTGTAAACTAAATTTATTTATTTATTTATTTATTTATTTGCAAATTAATTAAAAATAAAAATATTTATTTAATATTTAACGTGAGGTTAACACCTTTTGAAGTCTGATATGGTATTAAACCTTCTGTGAAGAATTTGAAGATTTTTGGGTATTTGTGTTATACTCATGTTCCTCAATGTCACAACCTAAATTTTGGGTGTACCACTTTTACCTCAGTTTAGGCTAATGGAAAAATAGAAGCATTATGGAGATAGCCAGATGTATGATGCAGGAAAAAAATGTTACCTAAGAAGTTCTAGGCTGAGATAGCTAATACTATAGTGTTCCTATTGAACAGATTGCCTACAAAGACCTCAAAGAGTTCAAACATTTAACATGCAAAAGATTATTAAACATTATGAAGAATTTGAAGATTTTTGGGTATTTATGGTATACTCGATTAGACACCTAAATAAAATAATTAGAGGATTATTTTACTCAATAAAACCAGAAAATATGGGTACGGGGACTTGGTTACACTAGATTTCTCTAATGCCATTTCGATACCATTTTTTTCTTTTTTTAAATATTTTTGCAGGCACCTTGGATTTATTTTAACCTAAATTACTATTAAACAAATAATTGAAGGATTATTTTACACGGATGCTCAGCCATTATTAAACATTCAATAAATAAAAATAATCAACTAATGCCTTGGCCATTTCTTTTCTTCTTTTTTTTTTTAAAAAATATTTTTGCAAGTAGCTTGGATTTATTTTAACCTAAACTACTATTATATAAATATGGTGACCATTGATGTGATGGGTCTCCGCTTAGCGTCACCCGGGTTTCCATTATTAAACATTCAATAAATAAAAAAAAAAAAAAAATTGCATCATACAAAGCAAACAATTTTTTTGGGTTTTCTTAAAATTAGAATTCTTTTTATAAAAAAAAATGCATTTTTAACTACATGACCTAATTTTACTAATAAACAAATTCTAATTAAATGATCATATTATGCAAACTAGTTAAGATGCACCTAGTATTTTTGTATTTTTTTTATTGAAATTCGGAATTGATAAAAACTCTAATTAAACTATCTAAAAGAGAATAATTTTCTAATTTATTTTATGGATTAATTTGACTTAAACCCTATCATATCTTATAAAACTATTTTTTGAAAAAATGAGATAATTAAAATGTGCCAACATTATCTAAAACCCTATTTATAGAAAGTTATTTAGGTTCAACCCTAACCTATTTCAAAAAATTATCTAAAAATGCAATCCTAAATAATGTTATCCTAAAAAAATTCTAATTTACTAAACCTACATGTCTTATGCAAGATTTTGATTTTTTTAGTATTTTTTTTTATTTTTTAGTGTTTTTCCAAGACAAATAATTATCAAACAAACATTAAATCTAAACAATCAAAATATTCAACAAATAAATGATTAAAATAATCGAAAAAATAACATGTTGTCTCACATGTCAAATGAACGATTATTCTAATCCTAAATATCACGACAAAAGTTTAAAATAATTAAAAATCTCTTATCCGAAATTTTATGGATCAAATTAATAATTATAATGATTTAATAATTAAAATACTATCAAAATTTTGCCCAAAATCAATATAATTAAAAAAAATGAACATCACTTTCCAAGATATAATAATATATATATTTTTGTAACCCAAGGAACCGACATCTTACGAATCAAATTAATAATTACAACAATTTTGGGCAAAACCCATGCAGATAATGCTTACAATATTTATAAAATGAACATCACTTTCCAGTACAATAATATTGAAACTTAAAAAATAAAATAAAGTAAAGTAACATAAAATAAAGGAAAAACAAAAGTAAAAATAAAAATAAGCTACCCAATGGAGAGGGCAGCAGCGTTGACACGGGCGAGGGAGACAACCGACGGAGCTGGGCGCAGGACTCGGGCAGCAGGGGTGCGAGCGGATCGGGCGGCGCTCGGCGCGGTGGCGGGCGAGCAGGAGGTCGCGGGTGAGGAGCGGCGACGCGGGGCGACGAGGAGTGCTGCAGGCGTCGGCGTTGCGTTGCAAGGGCGCGGTGGAGCGGAGCTTCGGGTCGGCGTCGGGACTGCTGGTGTCGCGTCGGGTGCGGCAGACGCTAGGTCATGGGCCGGCGAGCAGAGGGATCGGGTCGCGGCACGGCAGAACAACTCAGGCGTCGGCGACGAGCTGCAAGCGAGGTGGTGGTCAGCGGGTCGTCGCGGGTGGAGCGATTGGGTGCAGAGCTGGCGGAGCGGCCCGGGTGTCGCGGAGGGGTGCTCGGAGTGACGGTAACCAGCAGTAACGATGGCGGGCTTCGTGCAGCGAGGGAGATCGGCTGATCGGGGGGCTGTTGCAAAAAGGCAGTGGCGCGGCGGCTGCGGACGATGGCGAGCAGCGCGGAGGCGAAGGGCAACGCAGGCGCGGGAGAGGTGCGGTCGTCGGGCGTCAGGCGCGGTCGCTGTGAGCGAGGCGGAGGCGGTGGGGTGCGGGCACGGCGGTGCGGCGCGGTTGAGGAAAATCCGGCGGTTGGTTGCAGACGCGAGCGTCGAGGGTGAAAGAGACGATGAACAGTCCCCCGTTTACTGCGCTGCTTTTCCCTTTCCTTTTCTTTTTCTTTTTTCTCTCTCTCTCCGTCGCACGTCCCCTTCCCTTTCTGCTTCTGCACTTCTGCACTGTACCTCTTGCTAAACCGGTCAAATCCCCTCTCTTTTTTCTCTCTTTTTTTTTTTTTTTTTTTTTTTGAATTTTCTCACGAAAATTCTTTACTCTCCGAATTTTGCTCTCAATTTTCGAAAATCGCCAGGTCACGAAAATTGTGGCTCCTTTTTATAGTGATTTTGAGGCGGCCATTTTTATAGCAACTTTCGAGTTTTCATCTTTTGTCACATTAAATTAAAGCCGTAAATCGGAGCGTGATTTCACAATCAGCTCGATTTTGTTCCGATTTCTTCCATTTTGTAAAAATTCTTGTCCTTTATTCACTTGATTTTTAAATTACTTATGCATTTAATAAAATCCGAATATTCATCAAAATTTTAAACTTCCATGCATAATCAATCAAATCAATTTCCCATTTTTTTGAAAAAAATTTTCCTTTTATTTATTTTGATGCAATTTTTATTTTCTTTATTTTCCTAGATTTGCCAAAATTATGTGTCAACACTCAGGTCAAGAGGGACAGGGACAAGTTGGATAAAAGAGCTGAGCTTGGAGTATTCATTGGGTACAGTCTTCAATCAAAGGCTTACAAGATTTTTCAACTTATGATAGGGAAAGGTGACTGTGAACAAAGATGTTATTTTTCTAGAGGAAGATGAGTGGAATTAGATGGACGAAAAGAATGCAGGACAACAACAATCTGCAAAACAACAATCTACAACAATTGTAGAGGTTAATGAAGTTGTGGATGGATTGAAGATCATATAGGACGATCTAATATTAAGAGGCACAATGTCATTTGCTAAAATCTATGAAAGAAGCAATATGGTAGTGCTTGAACCATCTAACTTTGTGGAAGCTAAGGAGAATCAGAGGTGGATTGTAGCAATGCAGGAGGAGTTTGCAATGATTCAGAAAAACCATACATGGGAACTTGTTGATAGACCATCTGATAAGAATGTAATTGAGGTTAAGAGGGTGTTCAGAACAAAACTTAATCTTGATGGTTCTGTCAATAAACACAAAGCCAGACTAGTTGTGAAAGGCTATGCTCAAATATGGAGAGTAAACTATTTTGAGACATTTGCTCATGTTGCAAGGTTTGATACAATTAGGCTACTATTAGCTGTTGCAGTAGAGAAGAGGTGGCATATATTTCAGTTAAATGTCAAGTCTGCATTTCTGAATGAAGAGCTCGAGGAGGAGATTTTGGTTGAACAACCCGAAGGCTTCAATATCAAAGGGCAATAAGAGAAGGTATACAGGTTGATGAAAGCTCTATATGGACCAAAGCATACTCCAAGAGCTTGGTATGGGAAGATAGATCGATATTTGCAGGATTTTGGCTTTGTAAGAAGCTTGAGTTAGTTCACTCTTTATGTCAAGAGGATGAATCACAGTGTTGTAATTCTGTCACTCTATGTAGATGATTTATTGGTGACAGGGAATGATGTGGAACTGATAAAGAGGGTGAAGCAAGGTCTGTTTGCAAGTTTTGAGACGTCAGACTTAGGAAAGATGGCTCATTTCCTGGGTCTGGAAGTCAAACAAGCTTCACTTGAGATCTTCATCTACCAAAAAAAAAAAAAAAAAAAATACACGAAGGAAATTCTGAAGAAGTTTCAGATGGAAGATTGTAGGAGTGTAAGAACTCCTATAGCTGCTAAAGAGAAGCTACAGAAGAATGATGGAACAGATGTTTGATTGGATAGAAGCTTGTATAGAAGCTTGATTGGATGTTTCATGTATCTTATAACAACTAGACCATATATTCTATTTGATGTGAGTGTTTTATCTAGTTCATGAGTAGTCCTAATCAGTTACATTTGGTTGCTACAAAAGGGGTCTTGAGATACCTCAAAGGAACATTGTTCTTTGGTGTGAAGTTTAGGAAATGTCAGAGGTTTAAGTTGCAAGGCTTTTCTAATAGTGACCGGGCTAGCTCAATAGATGACATGAAAAGTACATTTGGTTACTACTTCACTCTTGATTCTGCTTGTTTCTCATGGTGTTCAAAAAGCAGAATATTGTAGCTTAGTCCACTATAGAGGCTGAGTTTATAGCAACTACTATAGTTGCAAATCAAGCTTTGTGGCTGAAGAAGATAATGAAGGATCCGTGGTTGAATTCTGGTGATTGCATTGAAGTTAATGTGGACAATTAGGCTGCATTAGCAATATCATAGAATCCAGTTTTTCATGGCAAAACCAAGTATTTTAAAGTCAAATTCTTATTTTTGTATGAAGTGCAACAAAGTGGTGAAGTTAAGTTGGTCTATTGCAGATCTGAAGATTAGCTTGCAAACATGTTCACAAAGCCACTTCAGGTTGCAAGATTTGAGCTATTAAGAGAGAAAATAGGAGTTTGCAGCAACAACTGATCCAATGAGGAGTTTGTTGGAGCTGTGTCTCAATGCTGCTATTGATATTCTGTCGTTTTAGTTTTTTTTTTTATTCAATCAAGTTTGTTTGTTAGGCGGTTGGTTTGTTAGCTATTTTTTAGGAAATGAAACAAGTCTGTTTTGCATGTTTTGTGCGGTTCCAAAAAAAAGGTTCTTATTTAGCTTGTACTTTACAGTTTTTTTAAAATTGAATGAAGTTCAATGTTTTTTTATTCCTTCTCTCTCAGTGCAACTAGAAGTTCGTGAGAATTAGTTGATTATATAACCAATAACATACTTTATATCTGATTCTCAATTTGCCAATTGAGTGGATCGGACCTGCTATTCTCGAGCCTCTTCAATCAAGAGTGATTTGTGACTTCAAAGGATAATATTGTAGTCCCCAGAAGCTTTATGCTTGGAGCACACTTCACCATGTATCCACGAATGAAAGGGCAACAATCATGCGACAATTGTGCAAAAATCACAATCTCTATTGATCTCAAAACCGTATCCCACACGTCTAAGTAGGACAAGGGTCCTAGGAACTGGAATATTAGGGTTCAGATCGCATCTTGCCCTTTGATGGGAATAGAGTAAGGGCAGAGAGACTCAATCAAGATTCAGTCAGATCCAACATCAGCTGCGTGTGATGCTTGTAATGGAGGGGGAGGGGGAGGGGGAGGGGGGTGGGGATCGTATGGGCCTTTCAGGTAGACAAAACGAGTGCATATATGCTCTGGCGTTGATAACTGAATGAAAGATATCAAGGTCTAGTTCATCAAAGTTTCAATGTGCAGTGTACACCATCCTTTGCTGAGCCAAAAACATTTGTGTGGCTACAAGTATAATAAAGAAGGAAAAAAGGTCCTAGATGCTCACTACAAAGTATCTCTTCACATATACTTAACCTTTTTAAATTCGGCAGGCCGGATTTTCCACTCTCAAGTTTCTTCGACGATGGTACTCAACTGTTTTTCACGTTCGCCGCCGTCACTGCTGGGGACGATGACAGGGGCAGGCAGTCTACCTTCCAAGCACTCTTGCATAATCAAGGGGCCAAGCTCTGCATTGCCTTGGCTCGGATCAACTCGGGACATCAGCTCCTTGAGCTGGGTCCGGGTCATCCGCACCTTGACTTGGATGCCGGGGCTCGGCTGCGCTCGAGGGTGCCCCTGCACTTTCTTCCCCAGCCAGTTCCCCATCTCTCTCTCTCTCTCTCTCTCTCTCTCTCTCTATGTGAGAATGAGGGGGGGCGTGTGGCGAGCTAACGAGATGGTTTTATGTGTGCGTATGGAGTTGTCGGTCAGTGAGAACGCGGATGGAAGAAGAGTAGGATTCTGGTCTTGAACGCGCTAGGAATCTATGGATGTATTTAACTCGACCACTGGTTGGTTTCTTATTAAATCACACGGTGGGGGCTTTTACCAGGACGAGTTTCTTCTCTTGTTTGATTCAACTTATTAAATATCAGGATAATTACAGTGGGCGCAAAGGAAGAGACGAAATCACGAGAATGGTCCTTGTACTCTTGGCCGAAAATCGAAATTTTCTATCTAGACAAAATCACGATAATCTTCTCCTCCTTCCGTTAGATTTGACCGTTCGGAATGCTGAGTTGGCCGCCGGATTCTTGCAGTTGGCTGATCATTTATTTGGACATATAGTGTTAACGTGACTTCTACGGTGCCAGTAGGGATTATGTCGGCAATTTAAACAGCAAGAGAGAGCAAAGAGAGACTTTGCAAGGCACGGCAATCGCTAGACTGGGCTGAGACCACTTTGCGAAGACGGCCACGTGAGGAGGGCGACCACCACCAGCGATTTGAAAGCCGCACGGCTGTTTTTGGGGGTGGGGTGGGGGATCTGTGACTGAAGCAGCGGCGACCAAGACGCAGTTGGCTGCCGTCTCTGGCAGGGCCGATGACTGAGCAAGTCTCTGGGCCTACTTTGTGTCTATGCGTCTCACGAGTCATTGTTCTTCAATGGAAAAGTATCGCCGAGACCCAATCACGAGAATGAATTGCAAGCGTGACTTTCCCAATTTGATTATAAAATAACATTGAAAGAATGATCCAAAGCCATGGAAAGGATTCCACCAGCAGAGGAATCATGAAGAAATGAAATGGTAAACCAAGTGTGTTACACTGTTACTAGACAATGTTTTATATCAAGGTGTTTTGTCAACATATTATTATTATTCATCTATATGACAAGAACATATTCTTTAAAATATGGAATTATGTTGGAACTAAGCAAGTTTTTAAAAGGTTTCATCCCGATTCAATCTAGACCTCGAGACTTCCGAGATATAAAATACCAAGAGGATATCCCCTCCTCCTTTATAGAGGAGAACTTAAGAGGATTGGACATATGGACATCCATATGTTAAAATAAGAAATGCAATTCTATTAGCCCACTTGGGTTTTTGGGCAAGTGGGGCAGCCTCAACTTGGAGCTTTCAAGCTCTTGCTGCAAGGTGAGGTTACTCTATAATCACACCAAGGATCCAAGTAGTCTTGTCAACATGTTTTTATCATTATTATTCATCTGTATGATAAGAACATCTACTTTAAAATATGGAAATCTGCACAATTCTCAATCAAGCTCCTTTGATTTTCTTCCCTCTTATCTTTCGAGTTTTGTTCTTCTTTCCGCAGGCTCGTAATGACTTTGAAAAATTTGCCCACTTGGAAGGTTAAAGTTGAAACTTGCCCGTGCACTGGGGTATGCATTATGCGACTGATGTTGAATCTGCATTAATGCGATGGTTACAGATGCACTGCACGGATCCAACGTCGGGGGTGTCGGTTCTTTAAATAGCGGGCTCCAAGATCGCCCCCACGCAATCTCTCGCAATCGAAATTTTTTATTTCGTTCGCTAGCCTGGAGCTGGTACGAGGTTTGGTTCAGGAGCGGAGGGATAGGGACAAGACCGACCGACGAATGTCGTTTTCTCATCTGAGATTTGTGTTTGGCTTCTGCTCGCTTGGAGGGTGACAGGGGATGGGACGGATTTGACTGCTCCTCGCTAAGAATGAATAATGTGGTGAGGCGATCGATGCGTGAGGTCGAGTGGAATCGAACGTCTTGGCATAAGATGTGGTTCATGCATTTCTGTAAGCGCACTGGTGATGATGGTGGTGGCGGTGAAGGAAGTTTGGTGGGGGCACCATCAACGTCCCTTGACCATGGGAAATTCAAGTGTAGATCGGAATCTATTGGTGAAGTTTATGGCATTCCTTAATTTAGGGACCCTTGTGTTGACAAATTAGTACGAATGAAATCGATGATAACGATAGTGTTTGGGACTCTAAAGTCCATCAGTCAAATACAAATAATCTTTTGGTTTGTTTTTCGCTCAAATTTGAGGAAATGCAATTATATTTCCAAAGGCCTTTGGCCTAATATAGATTTGGAGATCCTTTATAAAGTAGCATTTTTGGAATGCAAATCTTGGCATTAGTTGTTGTTTATGTTCATTGTTCATTTTCTCCACGGTTTGCATGGAGTAGCTGAACGGAGGTCGGCGTTTGCTACCAAGGGTTTAGGCAACCCCAACAATGGTCGCCTATTGTCGTACATGTTGTGCGGAAGAACATCCTAACTAAATGAGAAAAGTGAACAAGAATAATCAAGAACACGGAGATTTACGTGGTTCGGCGAAAAATCCGCCTACGTCCACGGGAGAGAGAGAGACGATTTCTTATTTGAGCGTATGTCAAAGAGTACAAGGTATATTATCAAATATAGGAAAGGAATTCCACCATAAAAATATTATCAAATATAGGAAAGTCTCTTATAGGTAGGTCCAAATCTAGGAAATATATTAGGAAACAAATTAGCCCGCAATCTTCAAGCCTTCCTAGATTTCCTAATTGAATTTTGTAGAATTCAAGACAACATTAGCAATATGACCTCAGGCGAAGTTGCCTGGTTTCCCATGATCTCAAGCGGTCTCACCTAAGGTAGAGCAACCTTCGGCCACCCTACTTGAGGTCAAGTGACCTCAAGCTAGGTTGTCCAAATTGGCTGCCAACAGCTGGCTAGTGATTGTTTTGGCCCGCCAGCGGTTGGGCTTCACCAGGATTAGTTTTAGACTTTTTTAAAAACATTAGCAAAAATTCTTTATAAAATATAGTTTTTGGCAAACGACATTTAAGTCAAAGTTGTTTTTTAATGCATTATAAAATTACAATTTACCAAATACTATTTGCTTTTCAGAAAACTCATTTAATCTAAGGTTTCATTCATTTTATGAAAAAATGTCATTTTTGGAAAATGTTTTCTAGGAAGCTATTTCCAGGAAAATGACAATATTTTCTAGTGTTTAGAAGAGACTTGAAAATGTAATGAAAAATATTTTGGACTATTTGGTAAGGAAAATATTTTCCTCTATGCACCCCTTTCACTAATTTTATTTTTTTATTTTTAAATCAAATTTTAATCATTTTTTTTTTTTTTTTTTTTCTTTTGTTTGGTGACTGCCAGAAAGCAAGCTCGAGATCGCCATAGGTAAGCAAGGCTCTAGCTGGCCAAATACTGGCAAGCCTAAGGTTGCCTAGAGGTTGACGAGCCTATCAAGGTCTGCCCAACTCGCCTCTCTGGCAAGCCCTAAGTTCGCTCAAGCCTTGCTTGCATGTGGTGAGGCTCGAGCTTGCTTGTGGCCTATTGCCAACTTGCGTTAAGTGACTAGACGAAAGGTGTTTGGTGAAAAAGAAATGCTTGATTTAGGAGTGAAAGAAAGAGGGAGAAAGCAGAAAACATTTTCCACTATTTTAGAAAACTTTTTTCCATTGATAGAAAATATTTTCTTTGACCAACTTATTTTTCGCGAAATAAATGCCTAAAAATTTAGAAAATGTTGTAAAATATTGCGTTGCAAATATATAATAGAGATAATAAAGAGATTAAGTAGAGAAAATCAGACACCAGAGATCGTAGAGAAAATCAGAGGAGAGAATTTTATTTCCAGTGTATGACTGTTATTTGACTGTTATATCACTATTATGTTTACAACAAAAACTAAACTCATATTTATAGGAAAATAAGAATGTACTTATCATTAATATCAATGTATCGAATGATACATGTATTGGATAAGGAAATGAACGTTCATTGTAAAGGGAGATGTACTTAGAATGTATGATACAAATGTATCATAATAAGTATATTAGATAAGATGAATATAATGAATATTCATTCATGTATTTCATAATAGAAAACGTATTTAAAGAAGTTGTGTTCCGTGAAACAAATGAAATTTAAAGATATTTACATTTTCCCAAAAACATTTTCTCTTAGCCAAATAGGCCCTCGAACCCAAAGAAAAAACTCCACTCAATAGTTAGATGTCCGTTGGTGTAAGTTTTGTGAAGACTTGAGTTATCCATCATGGGATCGCAGCATTGATCGTGAAATCTATGTTGCGGGTGTAAAGGACTGGCTATAATAAACTCTATAAAGGTAGGCACAGTATAAAAATTTTCTCAGAACGTTCATTGTACATCAAAGAGGCATCAGGAGTGTGGTATAGAGTCAGCTTTTTGCTTCCCTTAGTGCAGTTCACTCTATGCATTCCTTTTGTTTCTTTTTCCTCTTTGGTTTAACAAAAGAACTTAAGTTTAACCGTGGATACCCCTAACATCGACCGGAACCTGAAGATGTATTTAGGTGGTGTTCATTAAAGCAAATAACTCAAAACCCAAAGTCACATGATTGAGATCTGCAATCCTTTCTTGCAGAAACTTCTTGATACAACAAAAGAATGGGGAGATCACTGTACATCCTCTGCCTCCCAAAATGCACCAGAGAGGTTGCATGGGCAGCCCTCGAATTTCAAATGATCACTTAATCGGTCCAGCACCAAGTACAGGCTGCTTGACATTTCACCTCTCTTGTCATCAACCATGAATTCGTAGACGTTACCATCAATCTGGATGAAACTAACAGCCCTGCATTTAGCAATACCACTTTCATTCATTATCTTCCTTATTTTCCTCGCATCGTCCCATCTTCTGGCTTCAGCATAAAGGTTTGACAAAAGCATGCAAAGCCCCGAACTATGAGGCAAGAGCTCCAACAGCTGCTTCAGAATGAATTTCCCGATTTCCCAGTAGTGGTGAGTCCTACATGCGGCTAACAGGGCACCCCATATCACGATATCGGGTCTCATTGGAATTTTTCCAATCAGCCAAGTGCATCTTCCAAGAAACCTCCACGCCCAAGAAGATCAATTAGGCAAGCATAATGCTCTATTTCAGGTGATATGCCATAAGCAGAACTCATCCTTTGAAAGTAATATCTACCCCTTTCGATGAGACCACTGTGACTGCAAGCGGAGAGAAATCCCATGAAGGTAATCTCATTGGGGAAGATTCTGGAAGCTTCCATGTCCTCAAAGAGCTTGACTGCTTCGGCCCCACATCCATGCAATGGGAGGGCGCCAATTGCTACATTCCATGACACCAAGCTCCTTGGCTTCATCCTTTTAAAGATATCAACAGCAATTTGAACTGCACCGCATTTTCCAAACATGGTCATCAAGGTGTTATAAAGGGTAACGCTGGGTCTAATACCAGATTTGGATATGTAAATGTATATTTCTTCTCCCGTGGCTGCATCACCAATGTGACTACATGCTGAAAGAACTGCAATAAGCGTAGTTTCATCTGGGATGACTCTTGAGTCACACATCCTGCGGAAGAGGTTCAAAGCTTCTTTGGATCGACCAAATTGAACATAAGATGAGATTAGTGAGTTCCAAGAGACCACATTCTTCTTTGGTATCTGATCAAAACAGTGTTGGGCCAACGTGAGGGAACCCTGGTTTGCATAGGCATTCACCATGGTAGTCCATGAAACAACATCCTTGTTTGGTATTTTTTTTTAAAACTGCTTCAGCTGAATGCAAATTCCCGCACTTTGCATACATGTCCAATAGAGAATTGCTCACAATGATATCAACTTCAACACTGGTAATCTCGAAGTAGAGATGCATATACTTTCCCAAATCTAACTGACCAGTTTGTGAACAAACTGAAATTAGACTAGCCAGTGTGAACTCATCTATCTGCAACCTCAATTTCCTCATCTCTTCAAACAATCTAAATGCTTCCCTGGAGCAACCAATCTTAGAATATCCACCAATCATCAAATTCCAAGAAACCAATGTCCTGTCAGCTATTTCATCAAACAGTTTCCTGGCATCCCCGACCAATCCGCAAGATAGGTACCCCGTCATCAGAGCGTTCTGCACACAGACTTGAAGCCCAAATCCCAACTTAACAGCCTGGCCGTGAACAACAACCGAAACCCAGTACAACGACTCACCCGCACAAGCCTTGAGAACAAAAGGGAAGGTGAATTCGTTTGGAGAAATGCCCGAACCGATCATTCAGTGGTACAAAAGAACGGCCTCCATGAACTATATTCAAATGTTCAATATTGTTCCTCCATTAATTTAAGTTTAGAGATCACATTTAATATTTTCATATAATTTAAGGACTATATTGAACATAATAAAAATTTAAGGACTACATTAAACAAATTAAAAATTCAGAGATCATATTGCGTATTAAGTTAAAATTCAAGGACTTTATTGAACAAATTAAAAATTTACATTGCACATTAACTCAAAATTCAATGATCATTTATGCTATTATCCCTTTAGAATATGATTGCAATTTTGAAAGTTTTATAATTCTATTGCTCTTTAGGATTTTCACTTATCTCCAAATATATTGCATAAAGCTAACCAGCCTAATCGGCTTGGGCGGGCCAAGTTGGGCCGAATGCACGTAAGAAAGGGATGGCTTGCCCAAGCCTGCCCGTTTCTCCTTTCAGGCCAATCAGGCGTGGGTGTGCCCTCTGTGCCTCCAAGCCCATGTTCACCTGTAGTTTTCACCTTAGGAATGTTCTTTAGCCTCTGCTTCACTTTCTTTTTTTTCTTTGTTTCGACCTACCATCGTGTTAGAAAAATCAAATTTCTTCTTGTCCATCAACCTAAAAGAGCAAGTTTCTAGCATAGTTTACATCTGATTCTCGATTTGCCAATTGAGTGAATCGACCTTGCTATTCTCGAGTATTTTCAATTAAGAGCGATTGTGATTTCAAAAGATAAATATCGCAGTTCTTAGAAGCTTTCTCCTTGGCTCACGCTTCACCATGCATCCACAAACGGAAGAGTGACAATCATGCGACAATCGTGCAAAAATCGCAATCTCTATTGATCTCAAAACCGTATCCCACACGTCTAAGTAGGAAAAGGGTCCTAGGAACTCGAATATTTTCGGATCTCATCTTGCCCTTTGATGGGAATAGAGTAAGGGCGGAGAGATCAGTCAAGATTCAATCAGATCCAACATCAGCTGCGTGTGATGCTTGTAAAGGGGGGATCGTATGGCCTTTCAGGTGGACAAAAAGTGCAACTTTATTTACAGACATGCTCTGGCCTTGATAATTGAATGAAAGATATCAAGGACTAGTTCATCAAAGTTTCGATATGCAGCGTACACCGTCCTTTGCTCAGCCAAAAAACATTTGAGCGGCTACAAGTATAATAAAGAAGGAAATAAAAAGTCCTACATGCTCACTACAAAGTATCTCTTCACATATACTCAAACCTTTTTTTATTCGGCAGGCCGGATTTTCCACTTTCAAGTTTCTTCGACGATGGTACTCAACTGTTTTTCACATTCGCCGCCGTCGCTGCTGGGGACGATGACAGGGGCAGGCAGTCTACCTTCCAAGCAATCTCGCATGATCAAGGGGCCGAGCTCTGCGTCGCCTCGGCTCGGATCAACTTGGGACATCAGCTCCTTGAGCTGGGTCCGGGTCATCCGCACCTTGACTCGGACGCTGGGGCTCGGATGCGCTCGAGGGTGCTCCTGAACTTTCTTTCCCAGCCAGTTCCCCATCTCTCTCTCTCTCTCTCTCTCTCTCTCTCTCTCTCTGTGAGACCGAATGAGGGGGGGCGTGTGGCGAGCACACGAGATGTTTTTATCTGTGTATATGGAGTTGTCGTCAGTGAGAACGTGGATGGAAGAAGACAAGATTCTGATCTTGAACGCGCTAGGAATCTATGGATGTATTTAACTCGACCACTGGTTGGTTTCTTATTATATTACATGGTGGGGGCTTTTAGCAGGACGAGTTCTTCTTCTCTTCTTTGATTCAACTTATTAAAATATCAGGATAATTACAGTGGGCGCAGAGGAAGAGACGAAATCACGACGAAATCACGACGAAATCACGATAGTCTTCTCCTCCTTCCGTTAGATTTGACCGTTCGAAATGCTGAGTTGGCTGCCATCCCTGGCAGGGCCGATGAGTTAGCAAGTCTTCGGGCCTACTTTGTGTCTATGCGGCTCACGAGTCATTATTCTTCAATGGAAAAGTATCGCCGAGACCCAATCACGAGAATGAATTGCGAGCATGACTTTCCCAACTTGATTATAAAATAACATTGAAAGAATGATCCAAAGCCATATTCCACCAGCAGAGGAATCATGAAGAAATGAAATGGTAAACCAAGTGTGTTATACTGTTACTAGACAATATTTTATATCGAGGTGTTTTGTCAACATATTATTATTATTATTCATCCATATGACAAGAACATATACTTTAAAATATGGAAATATGTTGGAAAAAGCAAGCTTTTAAAAGATTTCATCCCGATTCAATCTGGACCTCGAGACTTTCAGGAAGTAAAACAGCAAGAGGATATTCTCTCCTCCTATACAAAGGAGAATTTAAGGGGACTGAGCATGCAGATATCGACACGTTAAAATAAGGAATGCAGTCCTGTTGGCCCACTTAGGTTACTAGGCAAGTGGGGCTGCCTCAATTCAAAGCTTTTGAGCTCTTCCTGCCAGGTGAGGTTACTCTATAATCAAACACCAAGATGTCAACATATTATTATCATTATTATTTATCTGTATGATAAGAACATCTACTTTAAAATATGGAAATCTGCACAATTCTCCCATCACACTCCTTTGATTTTCTTCCCTCTTGTCTTTCGGGTTTTGTTCTTCTTTCCGCACGCTCGTAATGACTTTGAAAAATTTGCACATCTTGGAAGGTTAAAGTCGAAACTTGCCCGTGCACTGGGGTATGCATTTTTGTATTGTGCATATCCTTAGATGACGCCTCCCAAGATCAGGTCTCTCTTTCCTTTTTCGTGTCAGATGCTCCAAATTGGAAGTGGTCAGACACGAGCGCCACGCGCTCGCTTCTCCTTTCTATCTTTTCTAGGCAACATCAAGAGGTAATGCATTCATCCAAGGGAGGCTCCATGTAAAAAGGTGGTCTTAGCAACTCCATCAGCAGCTGCAATTTCGAAAGTTTGTCACCATTGCCACGAATTGGTCCTTCTCTTCTTCTTAGTCTGTATTCCCTTGAGTATCCATAACAGGTTGAATCCGCGGAGTGCAAATTATCCTTTACGTCTACAAAATGTAAAACGCGGACACAAGCACAGTCTCATTCGTGGTTTGGCTTTCAAACCGAGTTCACATGGTTCGTGGGGTCGCTCGCCCTTGGCCACCGGTGACCGAGAGGTTGCTTGCTCAATGAGTAAGTCACTTGCTGAAGCTGTACGTTTAATTTAAACAGGACAGCTTGAGAAACCCATCAATTGGACATCACTTATCGTGCGGCGGTGGGAGAGGGAGTGTTTGAGGCGAGAACAACCGAAGGTCGTGCGTTGGAGAGCGAAGAACATGAATCGGACATTTGGTCGGGTAAAATGGCACAAAGGCAGGTCAATCTCGTGCACTCGCTGATGTCTTAGCTTAGCTAACATCTGCCATTGTAACACATGCGAAGAAATGGAAGGCAACGACCTGGTAATGACGTTTCTGAATGTCAAAATAGAAACAAGAACTCCAACCATTGACACCAAATGAACAGTAAACTTATTCATTAAAGTGGAATTGAGTCCTAAAAATTTTAAAAAATGTAATTAAATCCTAAAACTTATCAAGTTTGTGCAATCTAATTTTAAAACTTGTTAACATTTTTCATTTGTCAAAATTGATGGAGTTAATAGAAGAAGTTTATTACACTGACTTAATAAATTTTAGGAGTTGATTGAATTTTTAAAATTTTTAGGACTTAATTACACTTTTGTGACAAATTTTATAATTTGATTATATTTTTGAAAGTTTTAGAACATTAGAATTCTATATTTATCCCCAAATATATTGTAGAAAGCTGACCGAGCCTAAGCGAGCTTGGGCGGGCCAAGTTGGGCCATATGCAAGTAAGAAGTGGATGGCTTGCCCAAGCCCGCCCATTTCTCCTTTCGGGCCGATCAGGCGCAGGTGTGTCCTGTGTGCCTCCCAGCCCATGTTAACCTCTAATTTTCACCTTAGGAACGTTCTTTAGCCTGCTTTACTTCTTTTTTCTTTCGATCTGTCTTCGCTCTATTTCTTAGAATGATCAATTTTTCTCATGCCCTTCAACCTAAAAGAGCAAATTTCTAGCGTACTTTGCATCTAATTTCCGGTTTGCCAATTGAGTGGATAGAATTAAATTTGTTATTATCGAGCTTCTTCGATTAAGAGCGATCATGACATCCGGAAGTAGTACCATAGTCCTTAGAAGTTTTCTCCACCTCAAACGGAAGGCTGACAATTGAGCTAAAATGGCAATTTGTTGATCTCGAAACCGTATTGCGTGCATCTAAGTAAGACTCCCAAGTGTGGCAGCCGATAACCTAGGAACTCAAATATTAGGATTTGGATTGCGTTGATATTGCTTCAATGAGAATAGAGTAAGGGGGCGAGACTCAATCAATTATCTACGGACATGCTCTGGCTTTGATAACTGAATGAAATATATCAGGGTCTAGTTCATCAAAGTTTCAACACGCAGCATCCACCATCCTTTACACAGCCAAAAACATTTGACCTACGAGTACAGCATCTACTACAAACTATAAAGAAGGAAAAGGAAGTCCTAGATACTCACTACATAGTATCTCTTTGTATATACGTCACCTTCTGTTTTTTTATTCAGGAGGCCGGATTTTCAAGCCTCAAGTTTCTTCAGTGATGGTACTCAACTGTTTTTCCCGTTTGCCCCTGTCGCCGGCAAGGACGACAGGGGCGGGCAGTCTGCCTTCCAAGCACTGTCGCAGGATCAAGGGGCCAAGCTCCCCGTGGCCTCGGCTCGGATCGACTCGGGACATCAGCTCCCTCAGCTGGGTCCGGGTCATTCGCACCTTGACTCGGACGTGGGGCCTCGGCTGCGCCCCAGGGTGCACCTGCGCTTTCTTCCCCAGCCAGTTCCCCATCTCCGTTATGGAGTTGTCGTCAGTGAGAACGCGGATGGACGAAGACCAAGATTCTGATCTTGAACGCGCGAGGAAGGGGGCTTTTAGCAGAAGGACTTCTTCTGCTTCTCTTTGATTTAACTTATTAAACAGCAGGATATTTACAATGGGCTTAAAGGAAACGACGAAATCACGACAATGGTCCTTGTACTCTTCGGCCGAACATCGTAATTTTTAATCTAGATCTTACTCAGTTTCTGCCCCATGACGGTTGTCGCCCCTCCTACCGTTGGATTTGACCGTCCGAAATGCCGTGTTGGCCGGCGGATTTCTTGCGTGTTCGGCCTGTCTAGAGAGAGCACGCTTTACTTTCTTTACTTGCACACGTAGGGTTGAGGTGACTCCTGCGGTGCCATGTGGGCATGTCTGTGTCAGCATTTTAAACGGCAAGAGAAAGAGAAACGACAGCAAACAGAAACTTTGCAAGGCACGCAGGAACCGCTTCACCGGCCCAAGACCTCCTCGCGAAGACGGCCGCTGGCGGAGGGCGACCACCGCGAGAGGGTCTGTGACTGCGAAGCAGCGGCAGCCGTGACGCGGTGGCTGCCGTGTCACCAGCGCCTCTCGGATCCAAAGTCAACTGGGGACGAGGCAAATCTCTGGGCCTACTTTGCGTCCGCGCAACACGCAAGTCGCTGTTCTTAAGTGGAAAAGCATCGCCGAGACGCGATCGCAAGAATGAATCACAAGCATGACTTTCCCTCTATGATTGGTTATGAACTGACCTTGAAAGAATGATCCGCAGCCATGGAAAGGACTCCACCAGTGGAGGAATCATGAAGAAATGGAACGGTAAACCAAGTGTGTTACTAGACAATACTTTATATCGAGGTCTCTCGTCAACATGTTTTTATTATATTCATCCATATGACAAGAACGTATACTTTAAAAAAAATGGAAGCCTGCACAATTCTCCCGTCACGCTCTTCTGATTTTTCTTCCCTCTTGTCTTTCGAATTTTTGTTCTTTCCACACGCTCCTTATGACTTGGAAAGATTTGCACTCCATTTATTTCACGAAAAATAATTTTCAAAGAAACGTTTTCCAGATTTTTTTGATTTTTTTTTTTTTTTATGACCGAGAATCCGCCGGAGCATGCCCTTGTCGGCTTATGCCCATTCAGGGTCTCACGGGCCTCCGCGATAGAGGACCTACAACGCCTATACCTCGGGGGGAGACTGCCCAACAACCCATCGCCAAGGCCCCCCACTTAAATCGCGATAGCAACGGGGGGATTCGATCTTTCAACCACATCGAAGCAAGGGAGAATGAATACCAACGCGGCTACCCACAGGTGGGTTTTTCAATGTTCATTTTAAGGAAAATGAATTGATTGGAAAAAATATTTTCCATAATAGGAAAAAAGTGTTCTAAGATAGGAGAAAACCATTTTTGGGACGTTGAAAATGTTTTCCACACCTTCTTTCACCTCACTTTCTTTTGTCAAATACATTTTCCTTTTATTTTTAAAATTTTTTAAATCTATTTTTAAATTATTTTTCTTTCTTTTTCTTTTTCATTGGTCAATCGCCACCGGTCAGAGAAACCAACTTTGACATAAGTGATTGGAAGATCTCATTTTTTTTTTTTTTAAAGACCGATCTAATTGAATTGAGGTAAAATAAAGAAGTTAAGGTTATGAAAGAAAGAAATCAATCATTGTCTTGTCAATTTAAGGTCAACTTTCTTATTTTCTTTCAATAAGATGATTGGATGGTGAAAAAAAAGGAAAGAAGATAACCTCGATCGGGGGCCTAAGTCATCTTCCCTGAGTCTGAATCTCAACCAAAGAGGAGTTCAACTAACTTGGAAGGCTAACCTAACCGGATTGGAATACTGGATAGCTTAGCTTCTTCGAAAGCTAAGGGCTACGGGCTTGGGACGATAACTACCTGTCACGCCCCGATCCTCGGGTACGCACACATCCTTCTCATTTGGTCGATTTTATAATGCGATATCCCAGGACAATGTATCGCCGACCCTTTCTTTTTATTAAGCACATGCGAAAGCAATTATAAATCCCTGCACAATAAAACAATGGGATAGAAAAGCGGTAGCCATATTTTTCATATTGAAACTTATAACCAAACTTTTATACAAAACACAAATCACTTCATAACTATTCACATCAAAATGGAGATCTCAAAAGAAGGTAAAATCTCAATCCATCTGGGCCGTACTCAAGGCCCCTCTTAGGATTATCTTCTTCTTCCAAAAATCCTTCTACTCAAGTTTCACCTCCGAGTTCTCCTTCTTAGACTCCTCCTCATCAGCTCCTCATCGGGTCCTGAAATGTTTTCCCCAAACTGGGATGAGACTACGTCTTAGCAAGTTCTACCCCACTAAGCCCGATTAATAAACCATTATACTATAGGCTGCCTATACACGCACAGGTCAGAAGACGTACCTTAGCATCAGATCCCACCTGCAAGTCAGTACAATTCACAATAAGCACTCAAGCAATCATATCACCGATCGAAGCATCGATCAAATCGACCTAGTCGATTACAAGTCAACAAGACCACTCACGGTCAATTCCATTTAATCAATCATTTCACGATATCATATTAAAGCAAAGATCAATCGACCTAGTCGATTACATGTCGGGCGACCATTCCCCGTCGTTTCCCTTATTCGGCTTCAAATCGTACTCACAACTTCACAAGCATAGACTACTAAATCTTGGCAACAAATTACAGTCCTGAAGGACACGACTTATCTTTAGGTAGCAAATTACGGCCCAATGGGCGCGACCTTTAATAGGTGGCGGATTACGGCCTTATCAGGCGCGACCCGTATCGGGTGGCAAATTACGGCCTTCTCAGGCGCGACCCATATCCGGTGGCAGATTACGGCCTTCTCAGGCGCGACCCATATCGGGTGGCAGATTACGGCCTTCTCAGGCGCGACCCAAATCGGGTGGCAGATTACGGCCTTCTCAGGCGCGACCCAAATCGGGTGGCAGATTACGGCCTTATCAGGCGCGACCGACTCCAAATTTGGTGGCAAATCTCGGCCCAACTGGCATAGCCATACTTCGGCGACTTCCGAGGTTTAACTCACAACCTCTCACAGTCAAATTCTAATTGAATGCCGACACTGATCAATCTTGGGATGAATCCCCACATACTCATCACTCACTCAATTTTCACACGATATTAACATGATGGATCTTAGCCAAGAGTATATTCAAATCACTCTCACAATTCTACTCACTTTACAACTCAACAAAGCATTGTAAATGCTGAATAAGCATACTTGGCCATTTACCAATCAATAATTCAATCTCAATCAATTCTAATCAATTTAGGGTAAATCCCCAAAATATCACAATTTATTTAATTCCATGCAACGTGGAGCTCAAATAAATAAACGGACTGCGCCACGATGATCAGCACGAGATTTCGGTCATCGGCCATCAAAATCTTAATTTCCGAAAAATAATTAATTAATTTATTAATTTCGAAAATTAAATAATTAATATTAAAAATTCAATTTAGCTCAAAATAAAGGCCAATTAAATAAACGGACTTCACCACGGTCATCAGCATAATTTTTTGGTTCCTGGACCATCTCAGTGAATTTTCGGAAAAATAAATAATTATTTAATTTAATTCCGAAAATTTATATTTAAATACCAAAAATTCCACTTAGGCCCGAAAAGCCTAATTGAAGCCCACTAAGGGTCGGGAAAAATCCCGAGGCACTTCCAATAATTAGTAGACCACGTTTACTTGCTAATTGCACAATCAATTTATCTAAATCACATCACAATTGACTAATAATTGCTAATTTATTCTAATCTAACAACCTAAACATAATTAATTAAAACTAAACCAACCTAAAGCATAATTAGCCAACTAATCCAGGATTAGTGAGATTACTCACCAAATCGCGCGCAAATCGGATCAATTCGACGGCGGCGACGTGAGGAACGATTGTTCCCAAAGCAACTCGCGGATCCGGGGCCGGAAACGGCCCAAAAGCGGGCCCAAAGTTGCTGAAACCCACTCCGTGGGTCCGCCGGATGGAGCCGATCGGGGCTGCTCCGGCGGCTAGGACAGCAAGGGGAAGCCGGCGGAGGGCGAGGGGGTCGCGGGGGAGGCTCGGCGGTGACCGGATGGGGTTGGGCGGAGGTGGCCGGACGGGGGCTGGAAGCGGTCGCCGCGGGTTCGCTCGGGGAGGGGCGATGCGGCGAGCGCGACGGACGGCGGGACGGCGGGCGCACGGCGAGTGGCGGTCGCGGGCGTGCGGCGGCGGTGCGGCGGCGGGGACGGTGGCGATGACGAGCCGCCGCTTCGCTCCGGTTTGCTGGTTCGCTCGCTCGGGCGTGCAAAGGAAGGAAGGAGAAGAAGAAAGAGAGAGAGAGAGAGAGAGAGAAGATAAGCTTGGACTAGTCAAAGGGAAGAGAGAGAGAAAGTGGGCGGTGGAGAATTCGCACGAGGAGGGAGGGAAAGGAGAGAGAAGAGGGAAGAGAGAGAGAAAGAAAGAGAGAAAAAGGGAGAGAGAGAAAAGAAATTCAAAAATCATATTATTCTTATTTTTCTTTTCTCTTCCCCTTTCTATTTTCCTTTTTGGTCTTCAATTTTTCCTCCGATAATTTCTTTATTGAAATTTCGGACCCGTCAATAAATTGACGAGCGATGAGAGACAGATCCTATTTATCCAGTCAAATTGAAACTCGAAAACTACCACTACCTCTAAGACGAATGAAGAAAGAAAGGGGGGATAATTTCTTTGAACATCTTTATCCCCAAATTCATCATTTGCAAGCAATCCACTTCCGAAGAGCGTTGGCTTTAACTTCTTTTTGGCTACCCTTTAACAAACTCAACCTATTGCGGCTAATAAATATATGCTTGCTTCTTACTTACTTGCAACATTTAGTTGATCTCCATCTTCAAGCTTTATAGCAAGGAAAGAAAGTTGTAGAAGGGGTGTAGCGGACAATTCAATTGAAGAAGAAAGAGAGAATTTCTGATAAACAAAAGGAGCTCTTGTTAGCATAGGCCGGTAATTTGTGTCCTTCTTAGCGAGATTGAGTAGGATTCCATGTTTTTCCTTTCTTTCATGAATTATGTGTTATATAGAAGTAGGAAGAAAAGACGTAACTCTCTCTCTGTTATTAGCAGGATTCGTTACTAAATTCAACTGTTTCAGAATTTCTACTTCGCTACTTTTCTCTGAGCTCCTAGACAACTAATTCTACTCCCTAAGAGGAGTCATTAAGAGAGAGGGATTCTTTTTTATAATTCATAGCTGCAACCTATCTCATATTAGGGAAAAGTTACCACCCTCGATCACAAATTAAGAATTTTATAAGAGAATGTATAGATCGAATTGCGGGCTAAGTTCAAGGTAACCAAAGAGCGAACCAAGGCTCTACTGCTAACCAGTCTTCTTTTCCGACTCCTTCCCCCGAAACCACCAGCTATCCTGACCTAATTCATGCGCCTACTTAACCAAGTGAAGCGGGCCCACTGAGAAGAGATCCTATGCCCGCTGTCTACCAGTTTATGCAGCCCCATACAAGATCTATCGGCAAGGTGTGAACCTTGTCTTTTAGATGTCTTCAGCAACTTCATGCTCATTATAAAGTCCATATAACTTCTAACCAAAAGATTCATTCTTTATGAATCAAGTACCAGGTACATTGCCTCTTTGAGTGAAGAAGAGAAGGGTCGTGTATAAAAAGTCTTGAGCCATGTTTGTCACCCTAGGCTCACCCTTTTTTTTTTGATAGAATTGGACAGATGTGTGGGGATGTTTTACTCTGAAGCTGTCTTCCGATGATGATTGGAACTTCCAGATGTCATCTTTCATCTTTGCCTTGTTTTCTTTTCCTCCCATGCATTGGTTCTCAGAGTCTGATTTTAGCGGGCTTTCTCAATGGATTGAGTGAGTCCATGAGTAGAGAAAGAGATTCCATTCTTCTTCATCTATGAATTGAGCTTCTCCCGATCTGAAAGTAATATTTTCAACTTCATCGGAAGTAAAATAGAATGTTCAGCCAAGGGAGTTGGGAATAAGGGATAAAAAGAATCTCTATCTAGTAGATAAGTTTGAAGGGGGCATAAACTCCATTACTCGAAGTTAGTCTCGTATATATTGTTGTTGAGGAAGGGTCTCTAAGGCCATTTATTAGCGTGAGAAGGCGGCTTAGGCGACTTTGAAAAGACGCGTGAGAAGGCGGCTTAGGCAACTTTGAAAAGACGCGTCAGAAGGCGGCTTAGGCAACTTTGAAAAGACACTCTCTCCAGTAGTGGGCTGTAATTAATCTCAGCTTCCATTGAGATGAGAACAGCTTTCACTCTCTTGCTTTCCAGCGCCCCTCACTCGCAAGTAAAGGCTCTCACTCCACTTTTCATAAAATAGAGAATGCTTTCCTAGAACGAGAAGGAGAGAGGGGAGGGTAAAGGGGTTCACTAAAAGGTGGTGGTCGGGGATTTTGAACGTACTCGTTTTAGTAAGCTACTCTTCTTTTGTGGGGCGTCAGAGGTTGTTGCCACATGGCTAAGTCAAAGGGGCTTAAGTTTGATGCAGAGCTTTTTTGTTGTTAAGTTATAACAGTATTGAGCAACATCCAATAGCTTCAGTCCTTCTGGTTTGCACTAGATAAAGTGCCTTAAGTAGTCCTCAAGGAGTCTATTTATTCTCTCTGTCTGAGCTATCATTCATGGGCTCTTTGTTGAGTGCCATATCGCTCAAAACACAAGGAAAAGCCCCTCATGGGTCAACCAACCTGTGGTTATGAAAAAAGGGTACTTGTCCGGTCTTCGCGAACTAGCAAAATTTAGTTCCTAGCAAGTATTTTATTTTTATTTTTTCATTTTTATGTTGAATGTTCATAAAAAACTGAATCTAGAGTAATTGCGTAATGTTGACCTGAGGTAGGGAACGAGACAGCAAATGGATGGAAATTCTCCACTTTATGGCTATCGCTTTCTAGCTTTGACACTCTGAATATCGGGTACGATTGGTGAGCTTTGCCGGAAGGAAGCTACTCGACTAATTCAATAGGCTACTATCGGTGAAGCTTGTTTGCTTCGGAGCGTGCTAAGGGAAACTAGCTTCTGCCACTATTCTTCTTCTCCCTGAGGGTTGCTTGCCTCTCCATGAGCTAAACCCTTTCTTACCCTCCCCTTTCACTCATATTTTGTTTGTATAAAGCAAACTTTCTTCAACCAAAAGGAAAGGAAATCTCCAAGCAAGACGGAGAGAGTTAAGATATCAAAGAGAGCCTCGGTCTAGTAACTCAACTAATCCACTCGCAGAGTGCTAGTGGTATATAGTATTATGGTAGTTGAGACTCTACCCCTTCTTCTTCAATAAAGCCGCCCTCATTGGAATGGGTCACCAATAGAACCATTGGTTCAAATGCCGAGAATCTAACATCGAGATGAACTTTAGGCTTACTTGCTCTGGGCAAACAAACACGCCGTTCATTCAACACTGCTACATTAAAAAATTTCTCTTTTCCTATCTCCAAAGTCAATAGAAAAAATAATTCCTTTGTGGCTTACTACTTATCTATCTTTCCCTAAAACCCTCTCCTTGGCTCCCAAATCTGCTGCAGAAAGAACAAGAGCATCTATACCATCTCCTACAAATTCCGAAAGAGGATTACCGGTTACAAGTGAGCTGGAGCCTCACCACAGTTTGGGGAGGCTCCAACTCACCTAATTAGGCAAGGCCGAGTTCACTCAACACTGGCGAGCTCGAGTCCTGCCAAATGTAGCCACCTGGGCGAGGCTCGAGCCTCACCCATGTGGCCGGATCTAGCGAGGCCCGAGCTCACTCGACTGGTCTCAAGTGAGCTCGAGCCTCGCCAGATCAGGCAACCTAGTTAGGGCTCGAGCTCGGCCTCGTCTAATCTGGCAAGGCTCCAGCTCACCTATGACTGGTCACTAGCCACCGACCGCCAATAAAAAGGAAAAGGAAAAATAAAGAAAAATAACTAAAATAATAATTAAAAAATTTAAATAAAAATATAATAATAAAAGAATTATTGAGATTGGTGCATGAAGGAAAAGATTTTCCTTACCGAACAACGAAATATATTTTCTAACTCATTTTTAGATTTCAGTCGAACATTGTAAAATATGATGATTTTCCTAAAAAATGATTTCTTGAAATGCTATATTTTCCGTAAAATAGTGGAGCTTAAAGTTAGAAAACTTGCACGTGCATTGGGGTATGCATTTTGTATGTGCATGGCCCCAATCAGGTCTCTCTTTCCTTTTTTGGGTCAAATGCTGCAAATTCAAGCCTCACGCGCTCGCTTCTCCCTTCTATCTTTTCTACGCAATATCAAAAGGTAATGCATGCATCCAAGGAAGGCCACAACATATAAAAAGCAGTCTTAGCAATTCTATTAGCAGCGGCAATTTCAAAAGTTAATCACCATTCTTCTCTTCTTTTATGTTTGCATTCCCTTGAGTGTCCATAATGGGTAGAATCCTCATAATGTAAAACACAACACAAACACCGTCTCATCTATGATCTAGCTTCCGAACCAAGCTCACTCGGTTCATGGGGTCACTCACCCCTGGCCACAGGTGACCAAGAGGTGCCTTTCAATGAGTAGGTCGCTTGCTGAAGCTATATGTTTAATTTAAATAGGACAGCTCGAAACCCATCGATTCGACATTACTTATATAAGATGAAGAAGAAGATATAATGCAGCTAAAGCCAAATTAGAATTTTCAGGGGCTTGAAAACCGCTGATCCTGCACGATCAGTCTCATTAGCATTGTCTTCAAGATCTCTCTCTCGATTCCACGAAAGAATATCAATACCATCTTTGAAAATCTATACCTCAAACGGTTTACTTGACCGCTTTTTCGAAAAAATTGATCCCAAGTTTTCTATTGGCAGAAGACCTAGTACAGTTTAACTTCAGACAATTCACGGTGACTACTAGCCCGAATCATTTTAAGTTTTCATTTCAGCCTGCTTCAACGGAGAACCAAACAATTCATTATGAAAACCCATATCTGCTACGTTGATGAACTAAACGGCAAATTATCAACGCTTAGAAGGCAGGAGCGAACCATTAAGGCTATTATTAGAAGACGCCCACTCAAAAGTTTGCAACACCGAGCAGCCTGTGATCCTAAATCCGATGTGCGATACTGAAAGGTTCGTATTTCAGAACTGGGAGTTGGATCGAGACTTCGTATTGATTGCGAGACAAGCACTAACAGGGATCTGGTTTGCGACAGCATGCAGACGAATAAGAAAGTAGGCTAACATTTTCATTTCAACTCTTTTGAACCCAAAAAAAAAAAAAAAAATTTCAATTCAAGTACAAAACGAACCGAAGTAACCAGCAGTTTGATCATTCTCACTTCAAATGTCAATCATCAATGCTATGTTTCCCACGTGAAGAAATCAAGAACAAATTGACAAACCTAGCTGGAAAATTTGGTCAGGTACATGAGTTTTTTGAGCTTATGATAGAGAGAGAGAGAGAAGCTCAAAGGTGCTTGAAACCTACATAAACAAATTGAAATCTCAAACTACACATTGAAATAGAAACAAGAACTCCAACCATGGGTACCAAACGGATAGCAACTTGTCACAAAAATGCAATTAAATCATAAAAATTTTAAAAGTGCAATTAAATATTTAAACTTGTTAGCATTTTTCGTTTATTAAGTTAGATGGAGTTAGTAAAATAACCCGATTTCACCAACTTAACAAGTTTTAAGATTTGATTACATTATTTAAAATTTTTACAACTCAATTGCACTTTCATCCCAAGTTTTATAATTTAATTACACTTTTTAAAATTTTTAAAATTTAATTGCACTCTTATAATAAGTTTTAAGATTTTTAGCATACTATGTTTAAATATATTACATAAAGCCGACCAGGCCTAAGCAGGCTTGGCGGAGCCAAGTTGGGCAGAGTGCACGTAAGAAGGGAATGTCTTGCCTCGGCCCACCAGCTTCTCCTTTTGGGCCGATCGGGCATGGGTGTCCAGCGTGCCTCCAAGCCCATGCTCACCTCTCATTTTCACCTCAGGAGTGTTCTTTAGCCTGCTTCGCTTCCTTTTGTCTTCTTTTTTAAGATGTTCTATTCTTAGAATAATCAAACTTTCTCATGTCCATCAAACTAAAAGAGCAAGTTTCTAGCATACTTTGCATCTAACTTTTGGTTTATTAATTGAATGGATCGAAATTGTTATTATCGAGCCTCTTCAATCAAAAGCCATCATGACTTCGAAAGATAATATTGCAATCCCCAAAAATTTTCTCCATGGAGCACCCTTCACCATGCATCCGCAAACAGAAGACCGACCATCATGCAAAGTTTGTAATCTTTGATGAGCTCGAAACCATATCCAGTGAGTCTAAATAGGACTCGGAGAGTATGGAAGCCGGTAAAAGGGTCCTAAGAACTTGAATACTAGGGTTCGAAAAGGCGCTCACGGCAAACCAATCTATGTAGACAAAACAAGAGCACTTTTATCTACAGACGTGCTCTGGCGTTGATAATTGAATGAAAGATATCAGGGTCTAGTCCATCAAAAGTATCAATACGCAGCATCCACCATCCTTTTACACAGCCAAAAACATTTGAGCTACGAGTACAGCAGCTACTACAAACTATAAAGAAGGAAAAACAAGTCCTAGATACTCACTACATAGTATCTCTTTGTATATACTTCACCTTCTGTCAGGAGGCCGGATTTTCAAGCCTCAAGTTTCTTCAGTAATGGTACTCAACTGTTTTTCCCGTTTGCCCGTCACCGGCAACGACGACAGGGGCGGGCAGTCTGCCTTCCAAGCACTCTCGCAGGATCAAGGGGCCGAGCTCCGCGTCGCATCGGCTCGGATCGACTCGGGACATCAGCTCCCTGAGCTGGTCCGGGTCATTCGCACCTTGACTCGGACGTGGGGCCTCGGCTGCCCCCAGGGTGCACCTGCGCTTTCTTCCCCAGCCAGTTCCCCATCTCCGTTATGGAGTTGTCGTCAGTGAGAACGCGGATGGAGGAAGACCAAGATTCTGATCTTGAACGCGCGAGGAAAGGGGCTTTTAGCAGAACGACTTCTTCTTCTTCTCTTTGATTTAACTTATTTAACAGCAGGATATTTACAATGGGCGCAAAGGAAACGACGAAATCACGACAATGGTCCTTGTACTCTTCGGCCGAATATCGTGATTTTTAATCTAGATCTTAGTTTCTAGCCCATGACGGTTGTCGCGCCTCCTTCCGTTGGATTTGACCGTTCGAAATGCCAAGTTGGCCGGCGGATTTCTTGCGTGTTCGGCCTATCTAGAGAGAGCACGCTTTACTTTCTTTACTTGCACACGTAGGGTTGAGGTGATTCCTGCGGTGCCATGTGGGCATGTCTGTGTCAGCATTTTAAACGGCAAGAGAAACGACAGCAAACAGAGGCTTTGCAAGGCACGCAGGAACCGCTTCACCGGCCCAAGACCTCCTCGCGAAGACGGCCGCTGGCGGAGGGCGACCACCGCGAGAGGGTCTGTGACTGCGAAGCAGCGGCAGCCGTGACGCGGTGGCTGCCGTGTCACCAGCGCCTCTCGGATCCAAAGTCAACTGGGGACGAGGCAAATCTCTGGGCCTACTTTGCGTCCGCGCAACACGCAAGTCGCTGTTCTTAAGTGGAAAAGCATCGCCGAGACGCGATCGCAAGAACGAATCACAAGCATGACTTTCCCTCTATGATTGGTTATGAACTGACCTTGAAAGAATGATCCGCAGCCATGGAAAGGACTCCACCAGTGGAGGAATCATGAAGAAATGGAACGGTAAACCAAGTGTGTTACTAGACAATATCTTATATCGAGGTCTCTCGTCAACATGTTTTTATTATATTCATCCATATGACAAGAACATATACTTTAAAAAATGAAGCCTGCACAATTCTCCCGTCAGGCTCTTCTGATTTTTGTTCCCTCTTATCTTTCGAATTTTGTTCTTTCCACACACTCCTCATGACTTGGAAAGATTTGCACGCTTTGAAGATTTTCCATTTATTTTACGAAAAATAATTTTTAAAGAAACGTTTTCCAAATTTTTCGATATTCATTTCACAGAAAATGACTTGATTGGGGAAAATATTTTCCATAAAGGAAAAAAAGCGTTCTAAGATAGGGAAAAATGATTTCCACTTTTGAAAAGTTCACTTTCTTTCACCTCACTTTCTTTCGTCAAATACATTTTCCTTTTATTTTTAAATTTTTTTAAATTATATTTTCTTTTTTCTTTTTATTTTCTTTCTTTTTCTTTTTCATTGGCCGATCACCACCAGCCAGAGGAACCAGCTCTGACATAAGCGATTGGAAGATCTGATCTTTCTTTGAAGACCGGTCCGATTGAAGTTGAAGTAAAATAAAGAAGTCGAGGTTATGAAAGAAAGAAATCAATCATTGTCTTGTCAGCTTAAGGTCAACTTTCTTATTTTCTTTTAATAAGATGATTGGATGGTGAAAAACAGGAAAGAAGATAACCTCGATCGGGCCTGAGTCATCTTCCCTGAGTCTGAATCTCAACCAAAAAGGAGTTCAACTGACTTGGAATGCTAACCTAACCGGATTGGAATACTGGACAGCTTAGCTTCTTCGAAAGCTAAGGAACAGCTATGGGCTTGGGACGATAACTACCTCTAAGACGAATGAAGAAAGAAGGGGGGATAATTTCTTTGAACATCTTTATCCCCGAATTCATCATCCGCATGCAATCCACTTCCATTAAAGTGTTGGCTTTAGCTTCTTTTTGGCTACCCTTTAACAGACTCAACCTATTGCGGCTAATAGATATCTGCTTGCTTCTTACTTACTTGCAACCTTTAGTTGATCTCCATCTTCAAGCTTTATAGCAAGGAAAGAAATTTGCAGAAGGGGTGTAGCGGGCAATTCAATTGAAGAAGAAAGAGAGATTTTCTGATAAAGAAAAGGAGCTCTTGTCAGCATAGGTCAGTAGTTTGTGTCATTCTCAGCGAGATTGAGTAGGATTCCCTATTTTTCCTTTCTTTCATGAATTATGTGTTATATAGAAATAGGAAGAAAAGGCATAGCTCTCTTTCTACTGTTAGCAAGATTCGTTACTAAATTCAACTGTTTCAAAATTTCTACTTCACTACGTTTCTCTGAGCTCCTAGACAACAGATTCTACTCCCTAAGAAGAGTCATTAAGAGAGAGGGATTCTTTTTTATAATTCATAGCTGCAACCTATCTCATATTGGGGAAAAGTTACCGCCCTCGATCACAAACTAGAAATTTCATAAGAGAAAGTATAGAACGGATTTCGGGCTAGGTTCAAGGTAACCATGGAGCGAACCAAGGCTCTATTGCTAACTAGTCTTCTTTTCCGATTCCTTCCTCCGAAACTACTAGCTATCCTAATCTAATTCATGTGCCTACTTAACTAGTGAAGCAAGCCCACTAAGAAGAGATCCTCCCCCCGCTCTCTGCCAGTTTATGATGCCCCACGTACAAGTTCTACCGGCAGGGTGTGAATCTTGTCTTTTAGATGTCTTCGGCAACTTCAAGCTCATAAAGTCAATATAACTTCTAGCCAAAAGATTCATTCTTTATGAATCAAGTACTAGGTACATTGCCTCTTTGAGTGAAGAAGAGAAGGGTTGTATATAAAAATTCTTGAGCCATGTTCGTCACCCTAGGCTCACCCATTATTTTTTGATAGAATTGGATAGATGCGTGGGGATGTTTTACTCTGAAATTATCTTCGGGTGATGATTGGAACTTCTAGGTGTCATCTTTCATCTTTGCCTTGTTTTCTTTTCCTCCCATGTATCGATTCTCAGAGTCTAATTTAAGCAAGCTTTCTTAATGGATTAAGTGAGTCCATGAGTAGAGAAAGAGATTCCATTCTTCTTCATCTACGATTGGAGCTTCTCCCGATCTAAAAGGTAATATTTTCAACTTCATCATAAGAAGAATAGAATGCTCAGCTAAGGGAGTTGGGAATAAGGGATTAAAAAAATCTCTATCTAGTAGATAAGTTTGAAGGGGGCATAGACTCCACTACTCGGATTTAGTCTCGTATATATTCCTGCCGAGGAAGGGTCTCTAAGGCCGTTTATTAGCGTGAGAAGGCGGTTCAGGCGACTTTGAAAAGACACTCTCTCCGGTAGCGGGTTGTAATTAATCTCAGCTTCCGTTGAGATGAGAACAGCTTTCGCTCTCTTGCTTTCCAGCGCCCCTCACCCGCAAGCAGAGGCTCTCACTCCACTTTTCATAAAATAGAGAATGCTTTCCTAGAACGAGAAGGAGAGAGGGGAGGGTAAAGGGGTTTACTAAAAGATGGAGGTCAGGGATTTTGAACTTACTTGTTTTAGTAAGCTACTCTTCTTTTGTGGGGCGTTAGAGGTTGTTGCCACATGATTAAGTCAAAGGGGCTTAAGTTCGACGCAGGGCTTTTTTGTTGTTAAGTTATAGCAGTATTGAGCAACATCCAATAGCTTCAATCCTTCTGGTTTGCACTAAATAAAGTGTCTTAAGTAGCCCTCAAGGAGTCTGTTTATTCTCTCCGTCTGAGCTATCATCCATGGGTTCTTTGTTAAGTGCCATATTGCTCAAAAATGCAAGGAAAAGCCCATCATGGGTCAACCAACCCGTGGTTATGAAAAAAGGGTACTCGCCTGGCCTTTGTGATCTAGATACTTTAGTTCCTGGCGAGTAGTTTATTTATTTTTTATTTTTGTTTTTATGTGGAATGTTCATACAGAACTGAACCTGGACTAATTGCGTAATGTTGACCTGAGGTAGCGAACGAGACAGCAAATGGATGGAAATTCTCCACTTTATGGCTGCCGCTTTCTAGCTCCGGCGCTCTGAATATCGGGTATGATTGGTGAGCTTTGCTAGAAGGAAGCTACTCGACTAATTCAGGAGGCTACTGTCGGTGAAGCTTGTTTGCTTCAGAGCGTGCTAAGGGAAATTGGCTTCTACCACTATTCTTCTTCTCCCCAAGGGTTGCTTGCCTCTCCATTAGCTAAACCCTTTCTTACCCTGCCCTTTGACTCGTATTTTGTTTGTATAAAGCAAACTTTCTTCAACCAAAAGGAAAGGAAATCTCCAAGCAAGACAGAGAGAGTTAGGATATCAAAGAGAGCCTCATCTAGTCACTCAACTAATCCACTCGCGGAGTGCTAGTGGTATATAGTAGTGTGATAGTTGAGACTTTGCCCCCTTCTTCTTCAATAAAGCCGCCCTCGTTGGAATGGGTCACCAATAGAACCATTGGTTCAAATGCTAAGAATCTAACATCAAGACGAACTGTAGGCTTACTTGCTTTGGGCAAACAAACCTGTTGTTCATTCAACACTTTGCTACATTAAACATTTTCTTTTTTCCTCTCTCCAGAATCAATAGAAAAAAGAATTCCTTTGCGGCTTACCGCTTACCTATCTTTCTCCAAAACCCTCTCCCTGGCTCCCACAACTGCCGCAGAAAGAACAGGAGCATCTGTACTATCTTCCGCAAATTCCGAAAGAGGATTACCGGCTGCAAGTGAGCTGGAGCCTCACCACAGTTTGGGGAGGCTCCACCTCACCTAATCAGGCAAGGCCAAGTTCACTCCACACTGGCGAGCTTGAGTCCAGCCAAATCTGGCCACCTGGATGAGGCTCAAGCCTCGCCCATGTGGCCAGAGCTGGCAAGGCCCGAGCTCACTCGACCAGCCTCAAGTGAGGTCGAGTCCCACTAGATTAGGCAACCTAGGCGGGGCTCAAGCTCACTAACATTGGGTGAACTCGGCCTCGTCTGCAAGGCTCTAGTTCACTGTGGACCGGTTGCCAACCACCCGCCAATGAAAAAGAAAAAGAAAAAGAAAGAAAAAGAATTTTTAAAAAATCAAATAAAAATATATATTAATAAAAGAATGATTGAGATTGGTGCATGAAGAAAAAGATTTTCCTTATCAAACAACGAAATATATTTTCTAACTCATTTTTAGATTTCAGTCGAACATTGGAAAATACGGTGATTTTCCTAAAAAATGATTTCTTGAAATGCTATATTTTCCGTAAAATGAGTGAAGCTTAAAGTTAAAAAACTTGCACGTGCATTGGGGTATGCATTTTGTATGTGCACGGTCCCAAGATCAGGTCTCTCTTTCCTTTTTTGGGTCAAATGCTGCAAATTCAAGCCTCACGCGCTTGCTTCTCCCTTCTATCTTTTCTACGCAATATCAAAAGGTAATGCATGCATCCAAAGGAAGCTACAACATATAAAAAGGCGGTCTTAGCAACTCTATTAGCAATGGCAATTTCAAAAGTTAATCACAATTCTTCTCTTCTTTTTTGTTCGCATTCCCTTGAGTGTCCATAATGGGGAGAAGTACACTATCAGTGCCATAAGTTGTGTACGGCACTCACTTTGGTGCCAAAAGTTTCCGTCGGATCACTTAAGTGCCAAAAAGTTTGAAAAACAATCATTTTAGTGCCAACTCCGATCAAATTGACCGGAAATCCGACGTGGCACTTTTTTTTTAATTTTTGACGTTGATATGACTCGCCGGAGAGTACAGTCAGCATGTAAACCATAAAATAACATCGTTTGGTGTCTCTCCCCCAATTCAAAACTCTAAACCCTAAATCTGCCGGATAATCTTGGCCACCACCGCCCTCTTCGTCCTCTTCTCCTCCCTTGCCGTCCTCTCCGCCGCCGCCAAGCACCGCCACCTCCTCCACTACCTCAACGAGTTCGGCGACCGCGATGAGCAAGTCACCGTCGAGCCCTCCGCCTCCTTCGAGAACCCGCACCTTCGCAATGCCTACGTCGCCCTCCAGGCCCTGAAGCAGGCCATCCTCTCCCACCCCAACAACTTCACCGCCAACTGGGTACCCCAACGTCTGCGGCTACTCCAACGTCTTTTGCTCCCCCGCCCACAACGACCCTGGTGACCGCACCGTTGCTGGCGTTGACCTCAACCACAGCGACATTGCCAGTGATGGGCTAGTCGTCGTCCTTGACGGCCCCCGCACTCGGCGGTCGCAGCTTTAACCCCGACCCCGACCCCGACTTGGCCACTCGGTGGCCAAGTCGAAGGCCATGATCTCGCTCAAGCGCGAACCTCACGTTGCCGAGCGACGGCGGCCGAGAGAGCTAGGTCGACGGCCGAGCGAGCTAGGTCAGCGGCCAATGAGGATCGGAACCCTAATTTCAATCAAAATAAAATAAAATAAAATCCCAAAATGAGCTGTGCGGCGTCGTTTTTGTGAGGCTATCCACTTTGGACGGCAAAATGACTTTATTTTCTTAAGGAGGACGGAAAACGACGTCGTTTTTCAAGCCATGTCGATTTTTTTTTAAAATATAAAAGTCACGTAATCATTTTGGCCGGAATCTCTCGCCAATAACACCAAAGTGATCGTTTTTCCTCCGATTTGGCACTTAAGTAATCCGATTGAAACTTTTGGTACCAAAATGAGCATCGTACACAACTTATGATACTAATAATGTACTTCTCCCATCCATAATGGGTAGAATCCTCATAATGTAAAACACGACACAAACACCGTCTCATCTATGATCTGGCTTCCGAACCAAGCTCACTCGGTTCATGGGGTCACTCACCCCTGGCCAGAAGTGATCAAGAGGTGCCTTTCGATGAGTAGGTCGCTTGCTGAAGCTATATGTTTAATTTAAATAGGACAGCTCAAAACCCATCGATTCGACTTTACTTATATAAGATGAAGAAGAAGATATAATGCAGCTAAAGCCAAATTAGAATTTTCAGGGGCTTGAAAACCGCTGATCCTGCATGATCAGTCTCATTAGCATTGTCTTCAAGATCTCTCTCTCGATTCCACGAAAGAATATCAATACCATCTTTGAAAATCTATACCTCAAACAGTTTGCTTGACCGCTTTTTCGAAAAAATTGATCCTGAGTTTTCTATTGGCAGAAGATCGAGCACAGTTTAACTTCAGACAATTCACGATGAATACTAGCCCGAATCATTTTAAGTTTTCATTTCAGCCTGCTTCAACGGAGAACCAAACAATTCATTATGAAAACCCATATCTGCTACGTTGATGAACTAAACGGTAAATTATCAACGCTTAGAAGGCAAGAGCGAACCATTAAGGCTATTAGTAGAAGACGCCCACTCAAAATTTTGCAACACGGAGCAGCCTGCGATCCTAAATCCAATGTGCGATACTGAAAGGTTCGTATTTCAGAACTGGGTTGTATCGAGACTTCGTATTGATTGCGAGACAAGCACTAACAGGGATCTGGTTTGCGACAGCATGCAGATGAATAAGAAAGTAGGCTAACATTTTTATTTCAACTCTTTTGAGCAAAAAAAAAAATAATTTTCAATTCAAGTACAAAACGAACCGAAGTAACCAGCAATTTGATCATTCTCACTTCAAATGTCAATCATCAATGCTATGTCTCCCACGTGAATAAATCAAGAACAAATTGACAAACCTAGCTGGAAAATTTGGTCACGTACATGAGTTTTTTGAGCTTATGAGAAAGAACCAAAGAGAGAGAGAGAGAGGGAGAGAGAGAGAGAAGCTCAAAGGTGCTTGAAACCTATATAAACAGATTGAAATCTCAAACTACACACCGAAATAGAAACAAGAACTCCAACCATGGGTACCAAACGGATAACAAACTTGTCACAAAAATGCAATTAAATCATAAAAATTTAAAAGTGCAATTAAATTTTTAAACTTATTAGCATTTTTCGTTTATTAAGTTAGATGGAGTTAGTGAAATAACTTGTTTCACCAAATTAACAATTTTTAAGATTTTGATTACACTATTTGAAAGTTTTATAACTCAATTGCACTTTCATCCAAGTTTTATAATTTAATTACACTTTTTAAAAATTTTAAAACTTAATTACATTTTATAATAAATTTTAAGATTTTTAGCACACTACATCTAAATATAAAGCATAAAGCTGACCAGGCCCCAGGGGGCTTGGCAGGGCCAAGTTGGGCAGAGTGCACGTAAGAAGGGAATGTCTTTCCTCGGCCCACCAGCTTCTCCTATCGGGCCGATCGGGCGTGGGTGTCCAGCGTGCCTCCAAGCCCATGCTCACCTCTCGTTTTCACCTCAGGAGTGTTCTTTAGCCTGCTTCACTTCCTTTTGTCTTCTTTTTTAAGATGTTCTATTTCTTAGAATAATCAAACTTTCTCATGTCCATCAAACTAAAAGAGCAAGTTTCTAGCACACTTTGCATCTAATTTTCGGTTTATTAATTGAATGAATCGAAATTATTATTCTCGAGCCTCTTTAATCAAAAGCCATCGTGACTTCGAAAGATAATATCGCAGTCCCCATAAATTTTCTCCATGGAGCACCCTTCACCATGCATCCGCAAACGGAAGACTGACGATCGCTAAAGTTTGTAATCTCTGATGAGCTCGAAACCATATCGAGTGAGTCTAAATAGGACTCGGAGAGTATGGAAGCCGATAAAAGGGTCCTAAGAACTTGAATACTAGGGTTCGAAAAGGCGCTCACAGCAAACCAATCTATGTAGACAAAACAAGAGCACTTTTATCTACAGACGTGCTCTGGCGTTGATAATTGAATGAAAGATATCAGGGTGCAGTCCATCAAAAGTATCAATACGCAGCATCCACCATCCTTTTACACAGCCAAAAACATTTGAGCTACGAGTACAGCAGCTACTACAAACTATAAAGAAGGAAAAACAAGTCCTAGATACTCACTACATAGTATCTCTTTGTATATACTTCACCTTCTCTTTCTATTCGGCATCACCGGATTCCCGACTTTCAAGTTTCTTCGGAGATGGTACATAGCTGCTGTTTGCATTCACCGCCGGGGATGATGACAGGGGCGGGCAGTCTGCCTTCCAAGCACTCTCGCAGGATCAAGGGGCCGAGCTCCACGTCGCATCGGCTCGGATCGACTCGGGACATCAGCTCCCTGAGCTGAGTCCGGGTCATTCGCACCTTAACTCGGACGCCGGGGCTCGGCTGCCCTCGAGGGTGCACCTGCGCTTTCTTCCCCAGCCAGTTCCCCATCTCTCTCTCTCTGTGGGACTGAACGAGGAGGGCGCGTGGCGAGCACACGAGATGGTTTTATCTATGCGTATGGAGCTGTCGTCAGTGAGAACGCGGATGGAAGAAGACCAAGATTCTGATCTTGAACGTGCGGAGGAATCTGTAGATCTCTTTGAACTCGACCACTGGCTGTTGGTTCTTTATTATATTACATGGCGATGGTGTGGAGTTTTTAGCAGGACGAGCGCTTCTTCTATCCTTTGATATCCTTTGATATGACTCATTAAATGGCAGGATAATTACAAGGGGCGCGAAGTAAAAGGCAAGCTCACGTTAGTGGTCCTCGTACTTTTCGGCACGAAAGTCGGAAAATGTCTATCTAGATTTGCTTAGTTTGGGCCCCAGAATGGCTGTCGGATTCATGCGTTTGTCCGATCATTTATTTCGGACATTTAGTGTTAACGTGACTTCTACGGTGCAAGTAGGCATCGGGCCAAAGATTGAAACAGCACAGGGAGACTTTGCAAGGCACAGCGGCAGCCACACTGGCTCGAGTCCACCTTGCGAAGACTGCAGCTCGGGGAGGGTGGCCGCCGCAAGCGATTTGAAGGCCACATGGGTGTTTGGGGTTGTTTTGGGCGGGGGGGGAGGTCTGTGATTGGGAAGCATGGGAAGCAGAGGGAAAGAAAGCTGGTGGCTGCCCTCGCCGGCGCTCTTGGATCCAAAGTCAACCGACGAGAAAGCGAACCTCTGGGCCTACTATGCAACCATGTGACTCGCGAGTCGCTGTTCCTCAACGGAGAAATAATCACGGAGACCCAATCACAAGAACGAACAACGAGCATGACTTTCCTATGTGATAATGAAAAGAACGTAGTAGGAGTGATCCGGAGTCATGGAAAAGGACCCTGCCGGTAGAATAACCAAGAAGGGAATGGCAGCAAAGCGTTCTAGACGATATTTTATATCGAGATGTCTTGTCAACACAATTTTATTCATCCATTTGAAAAGGAATCTATACATTAAATATGGAAGCTTGTACAACTGTCCATGATTTTCTTTCCCTTTATCTTGCCAGTTTTGTTCTTTGCACAGGCTCGTACTGACTTGAAAAATTTGCACGCTTTGAAGATTAAAGTTGACACTCTCAAGTATCTTCTCTAGGCAATATCAAAAGGTAATTCATTCATCCCAGGGAGGCTATTATAAAAGGGTGATCTTTGCAAACTCCATCAGCAGCAGCGATTTCAAAAGCTGTCACCATTGCCATGGATCGATTCTTCTCTTCTTCTTCGTCTGAGTGTCCACAATAGGTTGAAACTGCGGAGTGCAAATAATATTATTTTGGTTTTCAAAATGTGAAACAACAACACACGGTCTCATCCAGGGTCTAGCTTTCAAACCGAGCTCGCTTGGTTCGTGGGTTACTCACCCTTGGCCACGGGTGACTGAGAGGCAGCTGAAGCCAAATTTTAGACTTCAGGGGCCCGAAAACTGTAGATCCCACGCCATTAGTCTCATTAGCATTGTTTTCAAGATCTATCTCCCGATTCCATGAAAGAATATCACTACAATCACTGAAAACCTATACCTCAAACAATTTACTTGACCGCTTTTTCGAAAAAATTGATCCAGAGTTTTCTATTGGCAGAAGATGTAGCATAGTTTACATGAGACAATCTACAGTGACTACTAGCCTGAATGATTTTAAGATTTCCTTTCAGCCTGCTTCAATGGAGAACCAAACACTTCACCATGAAAACCCAAATCTGCTATGTTCATTAACTAAATGGCAAATTATAGTAGACACCCACTCAAAAGTTTGCAACACAGCAGCCAATGATCCTTTCAATGAATCCAAAGTGTGATACTCATTGTTCATACTTCAGAACTGGGAGTTGCATCCAGACAGGCATCGATTGCAAGACAAGCATTAACAAGGAAATTGTTTGCAACAGCATGTGGATGAATAAAAATGTTGGCTGACAATTTCAATTCAATTCTCTTGTACAAAACAAAAATCATTTTCAATTCAAGTACAAAAAGAGCCAAAGTGAATAGCAGTTTAATCATTTTCACTTCAAATGTGTCAATAAATCAAAAACAATTAGACAAACGTAGCTGGAGAATTTGGTCTGGTACAGAAGTTTTTTGAGCTTATAAGAAAAAACCAGAGAGAGCAGCTAAAGGTGCTTGAAACCTACATAACAAATTGAAATCTTAAGACCTAGCTTTATATCTATACATCGAAGGCTATCATTGAGCTGATCTACATAGACTGAGTCTAGCATAAGATTTCACAACAGTGAGCATATAATTTAGTGAAATGTATCAGTCAAAAACTTCATGCATCCTGCAATTATCGGTGCATCATACGACAAATACTCAATCTTTAAGTTCTTCACATAAGACACGGTGCACCTAGGACACAGTTCAGCCAACCAGTGCTCCAGCATCAATTAATATCCATGTTGAACCTGCATAATCTAACAACACCCAGGTGGCCAAAACCATGCAATCTCAGAATATAGGCTCATATTGGCACAAGGAAATCGTCGAAAGAACAGAGTGAAATTAGTAATCCAACCTCTGTCTGGATAAGACAAAAAAATGTCGTTACAGTACAACAGAACTAGCATCTAAAGATATTAAATTTGCTCCCAAAATAAGTTGAGAGAGAAAAACAAGGGTAGGCATACGAAAGAAAAAATCAAAGTGGAAAGAAGCAAGCATTCCTTCCAACATGAGAAGGAAGAAACGCCTACTCATTCCCTTTGATGAAATGCTTATTCCTACAAATGCATCATAAATAAGTAAAGGAATAGCAATTCCATCCATTTCCCATTTCCTTCCCTGAAAACAAGGCCTGAAGTTCTAGCCCTTCTCCTACATCAGGGCTGCTTTTACACTAAAGTGCGATCACATAAGCAGAATTGAGAAGGAACAGCAAAAATTCCCTCCAATCTTTCAAGCAAACAAACAAAAGTACTGTGGTTGTGTCAGATTTACAAATTTCAGCACCTGATGCATCAGCCAGGGATAACTGTAATATTTATATCTCATCATCCACAACGTTTTTGCTTTCTGAAACACGATGAACAGAGATAAAAATAAATAAATAAATGACCAAACAAAACAAGACAATCGTTTGACTCATTCGCCATTTGTACGGTACTGATCAATACCATCTACTGATTCAGAAATGGAGGAAACAATGTACATATATAAACACACAGGTATACACAGAAGAAGCCTCAGACCGTCCTAGTTCAGAAATTTCAACACCAAAAGCCAAGCCCATAAAAACCTGCCTTCAGGAATTTAATCCAATTTGTCATCACTGGCTTCCGTTTAAAATTAATAACAAAAAACAAAACTAATTTGACAGGAAAAATATAAGCCAAGAGAAGCATCAGATCTTCCTATTCAAAGTGTTGAATCATTATACTCAATGCAGAGCATGAGTACTCAACCACTAGAAAAAGCTCGTCATTTGCTATCTTCAAAAACAGATCCTCCCACTGCAGAAAATAAAACCATCCATAAGCAAGCAAGCAGGCAGATAAACACATTACCTGATAAAAAAATATCTGCATTGTCAATAAAAGTGAGAAGATGGGGAAGATGGTGGTCTTGAATTCGCATCAATGGACGACATTACCTGATAGAAAACAAAGTGAATGTAGCAGTTTGTTCGTTTTCACCGCACCCAGTGATTTGATAATACCATGTTTCCCATGTGAAGAAATCAAAACAAATTAAAAACAAACCTAACCGGAAAATTTGGTCAGGTAAACAGAAGTGTTTGAGCTGATGACAAAGAAACAGAGAGGGAGAAAGAGAGAGAGAGAGAGAGGAAGAGAGCAGCTCAAAAGTGCTTGAAACACAATCATAGGGTGTTCCTCAAAGCAGTATTGAGAGAGTAAGATGGTTTTATCATCACGGCCGCAATCATCCTCCTCTCTCAACAAAACCTGAAGAACAATCAACAAGAGCATTGCAGAAACTGAAACAAAACTAAAAACAAAAGACCCACCAAACCAGAAAAACAGAGCAGCAGCAACAAGACACAAATACCCAAAAAAAAAATCCTTTTTTTTTCTCAAATTTTCTTAGGACTCAAGCGGCAATTGTTCAACGCAGGCATTCAGTATGAGTAGGAGGTTAGAAAATCATCAAATATTCATCAGATGATTTTTCTTGTCATCATCCCTATGCCCAAATCTCAACCATACACACCCAAGATTTTCCCCAAAAAAAAAATAAAAATAAAAAAAACAAAGCAAATAAAACAAAACAATCTGCGATTCGGGGATCGAAGGAGTTCCTCTCAGACAAATGCCTCGTTTGTCGTCACGATTTTAAAAGAATGGATTCAATCGGACTCGTCATCATAAATTTGCACATCACCGAGAAACTCCCATCTCAAAAAACCCAAAAAAGATTCGAACTTTACAAGAACAAGACCGACCCATGATTGAACCATGATGAACAACACGATGCATCGGAACACCGAGCTCGAAGATAGGCAAAACCGGAGCAATCATTCACAATTTTCAAGCTGGAAAAAAGCTACTCTCGGATCCTCCATGCTTCGAATTAATCAATCTGCAAACCTAGCGAAGAGAAGCGATACCTGAGAGTCGCGCAAGGAGTTCGAAGCTCGGCGACGGGCAAGAGATGGGAGACGCCGTGGGGTTTTTATAGGGTCGCGAGGCGAAGGGTTCTAGGGTTAGGGTTTTGCCCGTTTTCGCTATCGCATTCGCAGCGCAAGGGGAGGTGGGGGAAGACGCGGGGAACGGCGTCGCGGGCGAGCCGGATCGAGGCCTCTTGGCCCAATGGGCCTGAACGGGCACATCGGGCTGGGCCGATCTTTTTCTGTTTGGGCTGGAGCCCTCCCACTTTGGGCCTTTCGGGCCCGCCCAACTCCTCTCGTTTTATTTTTATGAAGAAAAATGTTAAAGTTTTTGTTCTTCTATCTGGACGGTGGGTTACAAATGATATGAATAGTTCCACGCATTGCACCAAAGCTTGTGGAGCCTAATGCAGGCGAGAGATGAACTTACAGACCAACGGCAAGACTACTAACTACGATATAAGCCAGGAGCGGTAGCGAAATCAGAGGCATTCTGGCTTTAGAGGCGGGAAAGCCGGGTCCGAAAGGAGTTTGATTGCAACCCATGGCTGGGTCAAGGAACCAATTCTTTTGGAGACTTGGATTTAGTTGACGAAGAGGTGTTTGGATGATAAATTGTATAGAGTCTCCATAAATGACAAAAGAAAAAGCTAAGCTCTCTTTACCATCACATGTTAATTTCTTTTTGTTAATATTTTGCATGTGGGCGACGTGCATATTTGCAATATACCAATTCGGACGTTTAAGTTTTAGGCTTTTCAGTGCATTTATCTTCATAAAACTACTTAGAGCCTGTCGGACCGACTACAAGATGAGGAACTAGGATAGAAGTCATAAGCGATAGCGACGCCAGAGGCATTCCGGCTTCAGAGGGAGGTGAGCCGGGTCCAGGAGGAGTTCGACTGCAACCCGTGGCCAGGTCAAGGAACCAATTCTTTTGGAGATTTGGATTTTAGTTAATGAAGAGGTTTTTGGATGATAAATTGTATAGATAAAAGACGAAAAGAGCTCTCTTTACCATCACCTTAAATTTTTTTTTTTTTTTTTGTTAAGATTTGCATGTGAACAATATGCGTATTTGCGGTCTATCAATTAGAATGCTAAGTTTTTGGTCTTCAGCACATTTGTCTTTATATAACGTTAAAGATCTACCAATCAAAACGTTAACTTGTCAAATCGGTGCATATAAGTCCTTTCACTAGTTCTGTTCAACTTCATAAACGAAAAATGCCAACATGGTTTTTATTATTATTATTATTATTTTCTCTAATCTACGTGACAATGATGTGGCTATAACAGCATCTTTTTGGTCCAAATATAATTTTTAATAGAAATTTTATTTGAGTTATATAAATAAAAAAAGAAAATTTCAAAAAATACAAAAAGAAAAAGGGAAACGCAATGGACTTGTAGCACTCTATGCCACCCCACCATCACTGAAAAGGACCAGCAAGGGTCGTCGGGTCCTAGCCAAAGGTCGGCGACCCTCATCCAAATCAAGCAAAGGCCGCTAATGGTAGCCCTCAACTAGATCTTCTCGCCATTCCCCCATCATCATTGGCCTTGCTTGAGTCTTCTTTTCTTTTTTGTGTTTTTTATTAGTTTGCTTTTTTAATATAATTTAAATAAAATATGCATTAAAAATTAGATTTAGACCAAAACAAATTTCAGCTTTATATTTAATGTTTTAGCCACGGCATCGCCACATATCAGGGGAAAAGAAAATCATGTCAACATTTTTTGTTAGTCAAGTTAGGCAAAGTTATCATGAGGATGCGATTGCATCGATTTTGACAAATTTTAAGACTTATGTTTTAGAACTCAATTATATTCTTGTAACAAATTTTAAAAAGTTTAATACACTTATCCCTAATATATAAATAATTTTTTTCACCTAATTGGGCTTACCTTTAGTCAATTTGAATTAAATGAAAATATATAATTAAGAGAGACCAATTTTTGGATGATTAAGATGGACAGCACAAGTTTTCTTCAGCCGAGACCTTGATAATAACTTGCACTAAAAAAATAAGATGAGGCTTATTACTCCTATTGATGATTCATTCTCTATGGCAGATTATAAGCAATAATTGCAAGAACTTGGCCATCTCATATAACTAACCAACTACCAAACACATAATTATGATGCAAACACCAAAACGATATCCTTTCACAACTAAAATGATCATCGATCTGAAAGAAGAAGTCTCGGCCAAAATGGCAAAATAGAATAAGGAGACTCAATCATTTATTGAGGTATATCTCCATTGTTTTCATTCACACTTCAAAAACAGAAAAAAGGGGTCCATAAGCTGAGCCTTGTATCTAAGGATGTTAGATTGAATTGGAAAACCAAACTAAATTGAACCGGAGTTTTGTGCATTTTTTGGTTTGGTTTCGATTCTAGTCCGGATAATAATAAAATAACCATTTTTTTTTTATTCCAGTTTAGTTAATTTTGGTTAATCAAACCGAATCAAAAATTGCCCTTTTTCTTAATATTACAAGTTATTGCTCTCTCCTTTTTTACTAAAACATCTTCTTAGCATCTTCTAAAAATCCAAACTGTTGACACTCCTCTTTTTTCTTTTTTCTTTTTGTCAGTCCTACTTTATTCTTACTCTACACTCACTCGGCTCTCGCGCTGTCGCCACTGCGGGCGTGGGCCGAAACCCACCCCTAAAACTTACGCGTCCCCCCCACCCCATCCTCTTTCTCGAATGTGGGGTTTTGACCCCTCACCTCCCATTTTCAGGGTGGTCACTGGGGGCGAATCCCAGTTTTCCTCCTTATATTTCAGACCTTTTTTTTCAAGGGTGGGCGCTGGGGCGACGTGTAAGGTCATGTTATGAAGGACCACGCGCTTGCTACCAAACTCAAAAAGAAGAAGAAAAACAAAGAATTTCAGCTCCAGCCAGAGGCCCATAAATAACCAAACACGGCCAGACACACGGTGAAACCAAGGCGCACCATCCCCATCATCATCGTCTGGTCCACTCCACGTTCTCTGTCCCCATGGAAAAACGTTCCTTCGACGGCACTCCAACGCAGCACAGCAAACAGAAGCACACACCGTCGGAACAAAAAGCATAATATCTGGTAATCATGACGAGGAAGCTAAGAAAGGAAGAAGGGCAACTCGATCTCCCACTTCACACTTCCCACCTGAACTCGTCTCGCATATCCCTTTGCATGGCGACAAAAGAGCAAAAGCGCGGGGGCACCCTAATCATCGTTCTTGATCTTCTTCCACTTCTTCTTCTTCTTCTTCTTCTTCTTCTTCTTCTTGCTTTTTCATGGTCTTCGTCTTCTTCCCTACTCCCACTCAAAAAGCTTTGGGGGACCAGAAGGTGCAAAAAAAAGTAATGGAAAGCAGCGCCATCCAACTGCGACCCCTCGAAAGAATTCACATCTTAAAAGCTTTGAATTTTCTGCTCCCCACTTTCGTGCCCAACAGAGCGAGAGGCACGAAAGCAACAGCCATATTCAAAGCTACACCAGTTCCTCTCTGTCTCCATCTGCTCCACTCACAAAAAATAAGAGTTTCTTTTTTTTTTTTTTATAGATATTTCCATACGACTAAACCCTGTCAATTTTCACCCAAAAGATGCAAAATCTCCCCTAATCATGCAATTGCAGTTTGAAATCATGGCTTCGAATTTATCTACTTTCCTTTTTTTTCTTGAGTTATTTTTTCATGTAAGACCTAATTGTTGTTGTTAATAGTGGATTTCCTATGCATTAAATGCACTATATTTTCTTTATTATTGTCAGATTTTATTATCAAATAGAAAATTTTCATGAAACACAATTCTTTTCTATGTCGTCAAGTGGAATCTAGAAGATTTTGACATCGACACTTTTTTTAACACAATCACTTTTTTCTATTAACTTTCACTTTAGTTGTGCATATCAGTATATCACCATCAAACCCTTTTTATCCACTGCTATAGATGCATTACGTATAATGAAATAATCTGATGTAAAAAAAAAAACCGTTTTAAGGATTTTCCAAAATAAAATCATGAGTTACATTCACCAATGTGAAACTTAAAAAATATTAATCCAAATCAAAACATTGCATAAATTATAAAAAAAAAAATTAACAATGCCAATGAAGTCCGATCAATTTGAATCATCAAAAGTTAATATCATCCATGAAGTTTTTTTTTCTGAAAATGTATTAAGATAAGAAGGGTTTGATGGTGATATGAACAACAAAAGTAAAAGTTTATAAATATGCGATAATGTTAAAAAATTGTCTGTTAAAAAATTTTCTAGATCCTACTTGAACAAATTTGCTCCACCGCATAAATAAGAAATTAGATTTCTTGAAAACTTCTCTTTTCAACTAAAATTATTTCTATGGAAGTATAATCTAAAATAAATAAATAAATAATTTATTTGATATACATGGGATACCCATAATAAGCAAAAAATAAAATATGTGAAATGCTTAACTATGACAACTACATCTCAAACAAACAGAAACGAATAAAATATAAAAAGGAAAATAATTAAATTTGGAGGCACCACTTTAAATGGCAATCAACGGTCAAGGGCAATGTCTACTTTTCAATGAAATTGGGTGGATTTTAGTTGGTAAAAAGTAGATATGCGTGTGAGTCGAGTGCACGACGTGTATATTAGTTAGATTCGATACATACAAATTTACCTCCCTAAATAGGAGGATCTCAAAAGTCATTTCGAACAAAATTAGAGTAGCTACCATCTCGAAGCTTACAACTTTTATGGTAGCTTGGGATGCGCCCGGGATGCTCTTCAATGCAACACCACAATATTGAGAGATCAAATGGGATGAAGGGTGATGGGAATCAAAGTAAAATGTTTCAAGAAAATCGAAGTGTTGGTTAATCTATCGCATAAATACCTTACTTTTCATTTTATTTTTTCCAAGGAAAAAGAGCGAAAACTAACTTAATGATTCTTAATTGTCTAATAGCTATCAGGAAAAGTACATGTTAAGCAATAACTGTTCAGTCCATCTTCAAAGGTACGAATTCCTTTAAAACGATATAATCAACAAATCATAAAGATCCCAAAAAGGTCACTATCTAATGCGAAAACCACACACTATGTCCACAATCGGGTCCGATCATGTGAGCTCATCATAGATGATAATACTAATCTCATACCACCAGCACAAGAACTAGAACTCTCTTTTTTCGAGTGGGACTTGGTCACTGTGGTTTTACCTAAACAGATAGATGACATGTCAGTACCAGCAGCCACAAGGAGCGTCCCTTCACCACCCATTGAAACAACTCCCCACTTTTGACGCTTTGACGACCCTATCGGTCGGACCATAGAATTGCAATTATTAGTCTCACTAACACCATTATAAAACCGGAATTATTCCGCCACATTATTTGGCCCCAATAATGCCCTAAAGCTCCTCCCAATTTTTGACATCCGAAATTTACCTTTCATCGCAATCATGATGCCTGCGTTCACAGAATCATCCGACAACTTCCATAATTCCCCCAGACCCCCTCGAGAAATGTGCCCCCCTCTAAAGTTGCCCCATTTCAAAAAAAGGGCACATCAGTGAGCCCCATCTGTTCATCTTTTTGATCCACTTTGATCCCCATATATTCTCCATCGCCATCTTCGACTAAGCCAAAAAAGCGGGGTTCGGATGTCAACCCAATTGGCCATCGCCTCAAAAGACGCATTTGAATTTGGCACGTCGTCCGAATCATTGTACCATCATCAATTTTTTTCTTTTTAAAGTAACATCATTTAGAGCATTCGATAATGATTCATTTAACTTCGTTTCGAATTAGGTCTCGCCTCGATATTAGGGAAAGACGAAAGGCTCCGATGCATGAAGATTTCTCTCGTGTTCGGACGAATTGGGATGATCAAATGAAAAGGGGATTGTTTAGGTCTTACAAAACGCCACCGCCCCCACATCCTTTGCGTCCTAACTACATTAGGGGAGTGAGTGTTTGGTTTTTTTTAAAATATTTTTTTGGGTAATACCGGCCGAAAGCCAATCCAGAAACAAAGTGAATGGTTCATAGGGCTAGGGACGGAAAATGTTGAAATAAGCTCATCTTGATGGAAATTAGGGCTCGGTGGAAGGAAAAATTTATGAATAAAGAGGGGTGTCTGCCAAGATCTTGGCTGGCAATCTACTTTGTCGCATGGAGATCATGTTCGGTAGGCCAAAGTTCTTTCAATGGAAAAATGATACAAGTGATTCTCGAATTTTGATCTAACATGCAATACCGTTGTTGAATTTTTAATTTGTTCAATTTTTACATAAATTTTGATTCAATGTAAAATTTTGCTCTTGAATTTTCAATATATATTCAATGTGGTATTTGAACTTTGGACATTTTTCATATAATATAAGGTTTACGTTGAACATTTATCATTAATTTAAGAATTGCATTAAACAAATTAAAAATTTAGATACGGCATTATATATTAAACCAAACCTCAAGGATGATATCGCACTTTGAGCAAAGCTCAAAAATTACTTGTGCTGTTAGGATCTACATTGAATATTTACCATTAATTTAAGAATCGCGTTAAATAAATTGAAAATTTAGAGACGACATTATACATTGGATCAAATTTCTTGGACAACATTGCACTTTGAGCAAAGTTCAAAAATCATTTGTGTCAATATATGTTCTTTCTGTAGCTAGGAATTGGAAAGGTCGCGACTTGCAATTTCTAAGTTTGCCCAATTTTGGCAAATGAATCCGGATCTCAAAGGTGCTTTAAAGCCACTGTTCTAAGTTTTTAGGAACACTTGTCTTCGCTTTGCTCCGACAAAGGCGAAACCCATCACAACATCAAAACGACTTTTAATTTTTCGTTTTGCTCACCTCGAATTATTTGGCATTCCGAAAGAACGAATTGACATACAAATTCCGTCGAACCAAATCGGCGTTTAACCTCACATGAACTTCGATGCGCGTCGCAATTTCTCCATGCCCTAAAGACGCAACATACATGATGATCGGACTACTACGACGCCGCTCGGGGGAGGTTCGGACCCGGCACGGAGGAGGTCCGCCGTCAGTGGCGATTCCGGTGCCTCCCCTTCCTCGTATCAACCACCGTCGGCTCGTGCGAGTCGCACACCTGGGTCTTGAACTTGCACCCGAACTTCCTCGTCAACGACCCTTTCCACCCTCCGTTGGCACGGCCGCTGCCACCGCCGCCACCGCCGCCGTCGCTGCCGTCGATCTTCTCGATCGCCTTCTTCATCGTTGAGCACTCCCTCTCCAGCTGGTGGACCCTCGTCCGCATGCTGTCCATGTCCAGCCTCAGTACCTGGTTCTCCCTCACTGCCGCCCTCCACGTCGCGCTCACACTCCCCTGTCCCACCGCCGTCGCTGCCGCCGCCACTGCCCCCTCTTCCACTGACTCCTGCTCCACCACCTCCGCATCCTCTTCTTCGTCTTCGTCATCGTCTTCGTCGCCGCCTCTCGATGCCGACTGCCGGCCCGGCTCCATCACCGCCCCCGTCTCTGCCGCGAGCAGCGTCCCGGCGATCGCGTGGCGGAGCTGGAGCTGCTCGAAGAACAACACCTGCTCGACGACTACCGAATTGAGTACTGACTCGATTCAAATGATTCATAGCATCGAACTATCGACGATGATCGAGAAATGGACAGATTAAACGGCGCCTCGGCCGCCATTAGTGGCCGACCTACCTGCACCACCACGCGCAGCGGCAACCGCTCGTTCTGCGCGGCGTGCGTGCACGCCTCGAGCGTTAGCTTCTGGCAATCCATCAGGCCGCAGATCTTCTCCCGCTCCGCCTCCGGTATCCACGGATGCGCCTGAACACAACAAAAGCTCCATTTCATCAATGTTCCTGCTACAATGGCGAAATTAGCTACACGAGTCCGATCGCCCGGCGCCTAGTCGAACTCGAAGTACCTTGAGATAAACGTCGACGGCGCGGTAAAGGCCGTCGTCGAAGAGCCTGGCCTGCTCGGGGAGCGAGATCGCGAAGCTGTAGAACTTCTCCGGCTTCAGGTTCGCATCGGAGGCGATCTCCGAGAGGTACCCGTCGATCAGCTTCCCGACCAGCATCAGAATTGGCGACCTCTCGAGGCGGCCGTCGACTCCGGCGGCGTCCAGGAAGTGGCCGAGGATCCTCTCGACGCAGTCCACGTCGTAGAGAGTCTCGTTGAGGTAGGAATAGCTCGGGATCAGGAGGTCGTCGAGCGTGGCTTCCTCGAGCTGCAGGCCGACCTTCCTCTCCAGCGACGCCCGGCAATCCTCCGACGCGTTGAGGATGATCGCCGTCCGCAGGAGGCCGAAGAGGAATCTCGTCGTCGTCGTCGCCGCCGCCGAGGACCGCGAGGCCGTCTTCCCCGGCGGCAGGTTCGCGATTATCGTCTCCAGGAGCTCTCTCTGTTCGCTCTCCGAAGGGACCGAGGAAGAGGACGACGACGACGACGGCAGCGGCGGCTTCCGGCTGGATCGCGAGACGCCCGGGATGTATCGCTTGGCGTAGTGTATCAAGCAGGTCTCGACGATTTCGGAGCTCAAATCGGCGTCTCTCATGGCGGAGATCAAGCGCCTGAACAGGGGCAAGCTCAGCAGCGACAGATCCTCCAGCCACGACTCCACATTGCTCCCTCTCGACTCCCTCTTCCTCCCCTTCGTCTCGATCCCGTTCCACAGTATCTGACTCGCCGCGCTGCCGCCGCCGCCGCCGCCGCGGCCCGGGTGGGCGGCCCCGTCGCCGACGGGCCAGCCGAAGAGGGAGGGATCCGCGGAGGCGGCCTTGGCGACGACGGCCTCGACGCACCGCTGGGGGATCTCCAGCGACTCCGCCAGCGGCGTCACCCGCTCGCACGACCGCAGCGCCCGGATCGAGTCCTTCAAGCTCTTGAGCACGGACTGGGACAGGAACTTCTCCGTCCTGGAGATGAGGTTGTCCTCGGAGTAGCCCTCGGTCATCTCGAGGAACTCGCCGGCGCACCGGAGGGGCGCGACGTTGAGGGCGGAGAGGTCGATCTTGACGCCGTAGCAGAACTTGGCCGCCATCTCGAACGTCTCGGACCCGCCGGGGAAGCCCTGCAGCGCTATGTGGCAGTGGACCTCCTCAATCTCGTCCCCACCATCGCCGCCGCCGCCACCGCCGCCTCCGCCGCCTTCCTCGCGGGGGTCCGAGGCCTCCGAGGCTTGAACTGCAGGGGAGGAGGAGGAGGCGGCGGCGGCGGAGGAGGAGGTCGGATTCGCCTCCTGCTCTGTAATCAGCTGGTGGAGCTTTCTGCTTTTCGACATCAGCGGGAACTGGAAAACGAAACAAGACGTCTCGCGTTAAGGCGTTTTCGCACTGAAAAAGACGGCAAGAGAAACAGCGGGAGCCACCACGCGAGCGAGGCTAACCTTGTGCAGATGGAACGTCATGTCATCGACTTCGACCACAATGTCGCTGGGCAACCCAGTGGTGCAGAACCTGCGACGAAACAGGGGCAGAGGAGGAGGATGGTTAAGAAAGAAAAAGAAAAACCCAGAAGAAGGTCGGTGCTGTTTTCCCCTAAAAATGGAAGAGAAAAATCTGCAGGAAGACGGAGCGGGGAGCATACCATGCTTGGCCTTTGGAGCTGGTCTTCTCAGCAGCCATTTCTCTGGTTGTTTCCTGTTTCTTTCTCGGGAAAAATCTCGATCTGCAACCGACCTGAGGGAATGCTTCTTTTTCACAGACCCATCAGCAGCAGCATCTGAGCGAATCTGAAGCGGCGACGCCCGCAAATGTCGAAGCTTTGGCGTGGAGTTCCTCTCCTGTTTTGCTCGCTTCCAGGGAAGACCGTGAAAAGCAGAGCAGAGAGAAAATCATTAAAGAAAGAAAAACAGAGTCCGGGGAAGGGAGTGGAATCCAGGAACAGGGAACGGACAAAACGGGGGGGAATTTAAGTTAAAACGAAATTCGGTTTTTTTTTAAATTACCTAAAAAGGGGATCGGGTGAGGAGTGATGATTTCTTTTGGTTTTTCTTTTGAGAAAAGTCTTTATGTGCTTTGGAGAATGGAGAAAAACAGGAGTCAAGAGGGGCAGAATCTCACCCACTTCCCCACTCCCTCTATCTCTATTTTTCTGAAAGGTCAAAAAGCAGCCAGGAAGGGAAAGGGGAGAGGAGAGAGAGAGAGAAAGAGGACTAGAATGGCAAGTCTCTCTTTAGGATTTTATTTAATCCTAAGACTATAGAAAGCATTACTCACCCATCATCACTATCCATTAGCTTACAAACACCTCAGCACATCAGTGATGAATCTAGGGTTTCCGATGGAGAAGAGTGGTTTCTCCAATGTTTCCGCAATTTCTACATGAAACGCCGTAACCCACAAGCCTTTAATATTTTACGATCGATGAACAAAATTTACTCTCTTTGAAGGTCCGTTCCGAAAAACAAATTGGCATGTGACATGCGTGGCTGCGCACATTGCTCACCTATTAGATTCGACACTTGTTTAATGCTCGAAAAAATGCGAGAGTTCAATGGACAAGAAGAAGTTTCGATGTTCAGTATACCGATCGGGAGCTTGAGAGGGGCGTTAGTACATTTTGCTTTAGTAAAAATAGATACCCACTTCATTTTTCAAAAAAAAAATTTCTGGCCAATGCTTGGCTGCACTAATCTAGAGACGTACTTATCGAGGTGATTTAATGCGCTTTGCTTGTCTCAAGGCCCCATAGGTCATGTCCCTCTCCTACATCTTTTGATCATGAATACAAGTTTTGTTTTGCCTGATGTGAAAAACAAAAATAGAAAAAGGTTTTATTACATAAGTATTTCCCTAGTTTTCTCGTGTCCGTTAAAGTTATTGTCTTGTTTTTTGATTTTAAAGGGTGGTCCTTTTTTTAAAAAATTAGAAGTGATGGGCACCAAACTTTCTACGTGACCCATGAATGTAGTGCTGAACAAGTCTTTTCTTTAAATAAAAAATAAAAAAAGGGGTAATTTAAACATTTTCAAATTCACCAAAGGGTACATCACTTTGGACTTTGTAGAGCTCTCCCCGTATTCCTTCATCCAACTTCTCATCTTTGTCTAGTTCGAGAGGTTCTCCTAGAAATGCAACTCAACAAATCCGACATGCGTGTCTGCTACGATCTTAGTTATAAGGCTCAGATCTCACAATAACGATATCGATATTTAATTTGGAATTTACGAAACCTCAGTTCGACATGCCTTCTCGAGCGTTAAGCAGGACATGGTCCTAATTTCATGGGCACGGTCGAGATAATTGGCATATCCTAGTCTCATACCGCAAGATCCTCCATCACAACTTTGATTAGAAGATGGATGATGATGTAAAGCCAGCCTGTCCGCCTTCCTCTATACCTCGTGTAAATTCTTATTGCAGAAAGCGCTCTCTTCCTTTTGAAAAAATGGTTAGGTCCTTGTCAATAAATAGAGCGAGAGATTGTCGCTCCAGCTAGCAGAGACAGTACAAGACAAAACGGGGTTTTCCCGAAGGCCAGCTTCCTCTTTTTCTCCCTCCGTGTGGTGGACATTGGAGTTCTTGGTTGGACTCCTAAGGTGCGTTTCGATTCGCACCGTGGACGTCGTAGGAGGATGAATTATGCTTTGCTCACAGGCACCTCATGACCCCATACAAGATAGACAGCTCGACGACATCATGAATGCCCCCTGCCGATCTTTTTCACATCTCTAGCCATTAGGGATGAGGATGATATCGAGATAAAACCTAAAACCTGAAAACTGAATCAATGGAAGCTTATTTGATTTCAGATTCTAAAGTATACAAAGTAGGGTCTAAATTAACTAATTTCGATAGATAGGTTCTATGATCGACCTGGAACCTGGAATACGTTTTTGTGTTTTTCTTGAATTATCTTCACGCGATCCTATGACATTTTATGGTGTTTGATAATGAATGTATAATTTGAAACTATTAAGTTGAATTTCCATCTTATGACTTAAGTTTTTATTTTATTAATATTTCATAGTTATAGTAAGTGAATTATAATAACAAATGGTGGTTATTAAATATGATAATTCATCGTAATCGTCCAATTAATAATATAAGTAAACTCTGATAAACTTTGAATTCAACCCTGAAACATATGACATGATATATTTCAGGTTACAGGCTCTAGATCCTAATAGTTCCGATGAGTAGGTTTCAAATGAAATCTAAATGAAACTTCAAAATGCACACCCTGACAGCAATAAATTCGAGCTCGAGTCTTACTTTTGAACGTTTGTCTCATCGGCGGTCCTAATCCAGAACCCGAATCGCCCCCATTTAAATTCCATTCCACCTACCAGCACTAGCGCCTCTTTATGGCTCCTGCATTTATGGTCGTATTAATGAGTTGATGACAGGAGAATCTGAGCAAGGACCAGAACGCCCCCACAACGTGGTTGCTGAGTAGGCCTGCCGAAGGCTCTGCAGGACAGTACCAAAAGGGTCCTTCAAAAACCATGATTAGCGCATGATTAAGCATGACCTGTGCTTATACATGGGCTAATGATAATGACCGGGACGATGATTTGCGGAAAAAGGAAAGGGAACCCCACTCGACGGAAGCAGGACATGGCCAGATCGTTCGAGCACGATCCGGACGTCACGAAAGATAGGGGATGTGTGTAATTTGCGCGAGAGGAGGAGGGCCTTTCGGTTTTGCTCGAGTTCACGTGCTTTGGCGGCTAATCATTGGATAAGCTGGAGGTTTTGGAGCAAAGCCCTTGTGGGTTACGCGCACGTAGGGTTCTTCTTCCCTTCCAAGAACATTGACATTGGAGAGAAGACAGCAAGAGGCCAAAGGTTCCAAGCCAAAAGGCCCAGAAACGAGAACGTGATTTGCTGCTATATTTTATGTCATGGCCATGTTCTCTGCTAGGATCTTAGGCCAACTTTCTTAAGCGCCTGAATTTCAAAACCTCTCTCTCTCTCTCTCTGTGGGGGCAGGCTGTCGTGGGTTATCTTAAGACAAGGTCAAGTGGGTTTTGGAAAAGAAGGCTGAAAAAGAGCACGAGAACCACCGGAAACCGTCCAAGAAGAAAGCACCAGAAACCGATGATCGAGTGGGGGGCGTTTACGCATATAGATTATAGCACGATGCACTCTGCACGGGGTTTCAACTTTTGAATATTTTACATGCTCGTGAGCAGCAGCACGACACCACACTGATTCGAGCATCATTGGTCAATTTACGTTGACCACGCCCGGACCCTCCGCCATCATTTATTCCCAATCTCTGTCTATCTACCGACATGCCAGTCTTCCAAGCCAAGCATTGGAAAATTATGATGTTGCATAAAAACAAGGGACACGATCGTGTCCACGCTACTAGGGTTTTCTCTCTCCTCTTTATTTAGTGCTTCTGATTTCATTAGCCCCCACCAAGATCTAAGAACGTCGGGGGACTTCGTGCATCTTGAAGATCTCCCATCTTACTTACCTGCACAAAGTAAAACGAAGGAACATGGTGACATGAGACAGTTTCTCCCCTGTGCTAGAAAAAAATGAGGATAAAATTGAAAAACTATATGACATCTTGAACATTTGCAGTCGAAATGAAAAGTAAGGATGTCCAAGAGAATAAAGCATGCCAAAATTCGATTGTAATCGGCCTCTAGTGAAGCAAACTGGGGTAGAAACTAATGCACCTATGTGAAATCAACATCGATTGACTACCCCGGTTTGGGCTAAGCGAACGTCTTTTGAAGAAGCAAAATTCCGATTTCTTTTTCACCCCGATCTATGTGATTTCTGCAGAAGATCATGTGTATGGAGCTGTACCAGCAGCAGATGAAGCTGATGCTTGCTCCGACGTCGACGAGGGCATAACGACGCTGGGCCACGAGGTGCACATGCAGTGCTTGCCCTTCTCGATGCTGTTATAGAGGGTGGTCAGATGCTTCCCGCAGCCACCCCATGTGTACTTCCCGCACTTCTTGCAGTCGACCTTGTAGCACATTGTATCGACGCTCCTAGACAATGTCACAGGACACTTCGTTGAAATTCACAATATTCGTTTCCCCCAATACATCTATATATAGCAAATATTGCGTCATAAGAAATATCGATCTGTCGTGTCTTTTATCGAACAGCAAATTCTCTTTGTTCACATCTTCTGGTTTTTTCGTGCACACAATGCAGCATTCGTGACCCACCTTGCTTTATCCATTCGATTAACGTCCTTGGTCCGGCCGCTCAAAGTCATGGATTAGGTATAAGTTCTCTTAAACTCCATCGAGAATGGACATAACATTTGGTGGCTGTGGCTGTCAAGATGATGCAATTTCATCGTAAGAACGTCATCAGCTCGGCCATCATTCTTGTCATCGTTCTTATTATTTTAAGCTCGCGTAGTACGGGAAACAGACCGACAAATCTACGCTGTCGAGGAGCACAACGGCCAATTAATTTCGCAGAAGGGACCTACTCTTGTCGTTCTTGACAAGTTTCCGTCTGTTCTTTTTCCCTTGGCGTAGGACTCGACGATCCCTCACGGACAATCGTGCAGACAAAAGGGCATTGCTTTACGTTACATCATTTCCCGTTATCATGTGTTCGCTTGGGAAAAAGGTTCGCTCGCTCCATCAAAATCGAAGGCCCCTCCTCAGCAACTAGGCAAAATGGCATATCTGCTTGCCCTTTGCCCTTGTCGCTGGCAAGTGTTGTATGCCTTTCGTTACCCTTCGAGAATCTGCACCACATCGAGCAGTAGCACAGCCCTTCCGGCACATCGTAGTTATTACATGCCTTGATGAATTTGAAAGTTCCAACTCACAATCACTTTTTAATTGACTCCGTTAAAGACGGAGTGTTCAACTTACACAAGAAAAATTCGACAGCATGATTTGTACACTGTTTTAATTTGTATCGGCAGACAAACTACTGACAATATCGAGTTACATAAAAACTAGATTACCAGAAACGATGATAATTTTAATAAGTAGGAGTCCAATGGAATGAATATCCACCGATATAAACGATCACGCACACACAATACTCCACCGGAGGAACCAAAAACGAAGACAAAGCATGGCAGATTATATCGTCTAGCATTCTGAGTAAAGCAAAAGGAGAAACCCATCTGGCAGGACACTAGGCTTCATGCTTCACTAAACAAGAATCAATACCAACCAACCACCCCTCCCTCCTGACCAAGCACGCACAGGCCACTACCGTTAAACAACCAAACAACTGAAACAGACATGAACAAACTCAAAATATACCAGAGGAAATTAAATGCCACTCAAATACCTTCCAGGGGTGTTATCTGATCATGAAGTTGGAAAACTGATTTCATGGGACAATTGCCTTTCCACATGAATTTCCTTCGAAATATCCAAATGACTCTCCAATATGTGAGTTGTTAAAAAACAAGGATCCTCTAACAACAGACAGAACCTAGATGCAGTCAATTAAGTATGAAGTACAGTAGTTAACCAAGGTTCGCAATTTATAATAAGCATCCCGTAATAGAACCTCCAGATATATGCTAGGCTATGCAGGGTTGAGCATGGACTATGTCACATTGGGAATCAAACAACTTCAGGAATCATTACTATCTCGTTTCTCCTCGGACGAATCAACTGCAGGTTTCTTTGTTGGGCCAGACTGTGCTGTCATTGACACTCGCTTGACACCTCTTCCAACCACACCAAGATGAGTGACTCCAGCAGCACCGCTCGTGTGTGCGGTGGATGCTGTCGGGGAGTCAAAATCCCCATTGCTGTTGACTGTTCCTATACGAGAAGAGCTCATAGCAGCTGAGGACGCCCTCTTCTCAATCTCCTTCGCCTTGGCAGATGCAATTCCAAGAATTTCAGTGAGAATTGACATCGGATTTGCAGCAAGCTGTTGCAGATCTTCCAACTGCAAGTCAAGAAGCATACTTTACACCAGAATACAGGAAAAAAAGAATTTAATATATGAAATTCCTAAAATAAATAAATAAATAAATAAGCTTGCCTTCTTTTCCAGCTCACTTGAGAGGCCATTTAATGTTTTGATCTCAGCTTCCTTATCAGCTGAAGCCTTATCTGAAGGTGAATCACTGGACGATGGGTTGACATCTCCATCTGATGAAGCAACAGCTGATACTGCTGATTCAGAAGAAACCTTCACTTCATCCATAAGACGATGAACCCGCGATTTGCAGATAGATATTGCCTTCTGGCAGTACGGAATGGCTTCACCTGTCTTAGAGCCAATCTCCAAACACAAGCATATCCGAAAGTTTCTAACATCATAAGGTTAAGAAATTGCCGATAAAGGCTCAATCGTTAACAGCTGACATTCTGAATTCAGAAATAACTCACAGAAAAAGTAGAAACATTATGAAAAAAATCTTCCATGCTTAGCACAATAATCTAAAGTAGGATACAGTTCTGCTATCTGTCGACTATCTGGTTCAACCAGTTTCTCCAAAATGGACAGAGCTTTTTGATAGTCACTGAGAGAAGTTTCAATGTCCTCTGCATGGTAGCCAGAAGCGATGACAATAGTCAATCACCTTGTTTATATTAATAGCAAATTACACAACCAAAAATAAAACATGACCCACCTCTTTCCAATGCAACTTCTGCCAGAGCTGACAATATGTCCACCTTCTCAACTGTTTCAACAGAATGTTTTTCAAGGATTGCCCTTGCAATATCCAGCATCTTCCATGCCAAGTCCAGATCAGACTCATCTTCATCTGCTTCAGCCAGATCCTCAGCATCAGAACCCTCATCATCATCTTCTTCTTGGTCCTTCCCTCCAGAACCTATTATATGGGCAACATGAATGGTGGGCCTTAACCATATCTGGAAATCAGTAGGAATAGAAAGAAATGCTTCTCATTCTGTCTTATCATCCTAAGGAAAAGCACAACCGATAAATGTTACGGTGTCCCACTACACCTCCTTCATATATCCTGTTCAGCCAGCACAACTTCCATCAAATTACTCATCTGAACAGTATGAGATAAAAGCCCAAATGACACCTACTGATTTTCAGTGATGACTGCCTCTCTACTGTTGAGTGCGTGCAGAAAATAACCAATATCATGCACTCTGAAGAAAAGGAAGTGCAGTCTCCCTATTTATTCGGCAAAATAAAGATCATGCCTAACTTCAGAGGACAAATTCAAGAGCAGATCTAGCAGATAAGACATGCTTCAAAGTATTTATTGAGGAATACACCACCAGCATGGCTGGCATAAGATATTATGAATCGATTACAAGGCTAACGCTGAATCACCGGCCAATCATATCGCTCACCTGACACACATTCAACCAGCTTTTAAGTTTCAAAAATCTCCCTTCTTATTGGCTGATTTCTCCAGGTGTCGTCACGCGATATGATCAATGCAAAGAAAAAATTTTCAAAATTTTCTTAATAAATGCAAAGTACTGGCAAGGCAAGCCTGAAAAACAAGTCATATCATTTGCCTCCTGTATTCCAGGAGGGAAGTTAGAACACAATCATCTTTTTCAAGATTTTTTTCCTACTAGGCCAATGATAGCGCCAGAGTCCTTATCTAACAAATAACTTTCCAAACATCATGAACTGCCTAAAGATGTCTTGGTTGAAAAATATACCGTTTCATCCTTTAAGAAGATAAACCACAAATGTCAGATGCTTTTCATGATAGTTATGCTCCTAGCAGAGGATAAAATTTATCACACTACGAGTGCAAGGACTCCAGTAGGCACCCATCATGAGTACCGAGTATTGGAATAATGGTTAACAATACACTGAGCATTATCTAGCTTGCACTCGGGGCCATGTTGTAAGTTTTAAAGGAAGATCTGCAAGGCTGCAACACTCAGGTTTTCCACTTGACCTTTTCTGACAAAGTAACCATAAAACCCTGCATTCACTTGCTTGAACCACAGATATTTTCTTATGGGAAGCTCTAAACATTGGTTAGGCATGTAACCAACAAGCAAGATATTTCCAATGATCCATCATTGGGTAGCACAAAAAACAAGGTATCATAATCCAATAGTACTATTATTCCTGATGAACATCCAACTGCCTGAGAGAGCTACTGATTTTTCATTCATAGATGCTGCCGAAGAGATGTGATGCTTTGTGAAACTACCCTAGTCTAAAGATCCCTTAGGTAAATGATGCTTGGAGAATGATAATTCATGAGCAAGACACATGGCACGTACCATCATCTGTTGCTCCGTCCTGATGATGTGAACTTCCATCCTGATCAATATTACTAGAAACAGAAGCTACAGAAGATTCACCACGTAAGGTACTTCTTTCTCCATCTTTACCAGATACTTGACTTTGGGCGTCCTTTTTGGGCACAGCACCCAATGGATCGGCCTCCTCTTGAGCCTTATATAGAAGCGCACATCCATACTTGTAGTATGAACTGACGCACTCCAGGGCGAGTTCTCCATGATGTGCCACCCTAATTTTTTTCATAAAAAGTTGATGACAGTATTCACATGAAGGGCAGAAAACAAAAAGATGAAGCAATGAATCAACAAGCTACAGGCCCCCAAAACTGAAGATATAGTCAATCCTTGATGCCAAAAGAGATACACATTGACAGGTATATAGTTATCATGATGAGAGTGACCCACACTCACAATTTTCATATATTGAACGCTACACAAGTCACCAAAGGCAGTTAGTTGTGCTACGCATTACAATTAGGTCTCCATTCTTTTGTCCCGAGTCCTAATCAAGGCAGAACTCAAACACTATATGCCGCACCTTCACATAGCAGAGAGAAATTCTAGATAGGCCCAAAGGTCTGCATCCATAATCATCCATAATTCACGAGACAATACGAGCTGATGCGCAAATCCAAAGATAGCGCGAGCAGTGCATACAAACCAAATCTTCACTGAACTACTTCTATGACTAGATGATAAAGGGCATGCCCAAATTCAATTCCTGAACATCTACATAAACGTAAGAGTAACAGAAAAGGAAATAAAAACCACACAAAAGAAAAGCCTCCACCTTGATGTCCCGTTTTCAGAAATTATCCAGTCCAAGCCTTTGGGCCCGGGTTTCAGAACAGAACAGCAGCTCTAGCTAACGAGAACAGACATCAATACTCACGAAATCGCCTAAAAAGCAGCAGAGCTCGACCAGCATTACGGAGCGAAGTGAATCGAAACGCAGAAAACCAAGATGACACAGCACAAGCAGCTACCAAGCAAAATAGCCACGAAAAATGCGCCAAAAAAAATAGGGGGAAAAAAAAAAGCGAACCTGATCTCTAGGGCACGGCTGAAGCACTCGGCGGCCTCGACGTAGTTGCCATCCTTGAGAGCCCTGGACCCGCTCTCCATCAGCTCGTCCGCGAACCCTAGCGACCTGTCTCCCCCTCCCCCTTCTCCTCCCCCGCCGCCGTCGCCGCCGCAGCCGCCGCCGCCGTCGCCGTCGGAGGTGAGGACGGAGCTGCTCTCGGGCTTGTTGTAGCTGCTGTTGCTGTTGCAAGCGGAGTCCGCCGTGGCGCCGCCGCCGAGGAGGGGGTTGTTGGACCCCTCGACGGTGGCCTCGTCGGAGGCCTGGTGGGAGGAGGGCGGCGGGAGGGGCTCCGATTTGCTGGAGGCCGCTCCTTCTTCGACCATTGCTGACGCTTTCTCTCTCTCTCTCTCTGTGGGCGCTTGATTTTGGGGAGGAAGAAATGAAAGAGAAAGGGGGTTCCCGAAATTTCGATGGATTTTTGGGGGTTTCGGTTCTGAACTTATCAGCGCCCCTCCTCTTCTAAAACCCTTTCCTGGCGCAAATTCGTTGAAATTTTGGGGCATCATGATGATTCCGTTTTCCGGGAAATAAATGTAATTACACAAATGTCCCTAAACTTCGGCGCCATATACAATGTCGTCCTTAAACTTTTAATTTACTCGATATGATATATGAACTTTTATCCAATATATAATATTATTCTTGAATTTCTTAATTTGTCAAATGTGATTTATGGACATTTAGTAATGTTCGTTTCGGTTCCTAGACTATAGAAAGAATGTTCAATATTTTACTTCCTTATTTCAAGTTTAGAGACAACGATGAATATTTTCATATGAATAAATTAAATATGTACAAAAGGTCTAGGGATCATATTAAATAAATTAAAAGTGCAGAAATCATATTTTACGTTGAATTATAAAGTTACAAAAAAAAATTATCTAAAAAATCATAAACATATTATATTTATAAGTCTTAAACCTTTTAATTTGAACAATTAAATCTATTCAGCCAATTTAACTAAGAAATTACTGATGTGAATGTTAATTGTCCTACATAGTGTAATTGATGCTAAGATTAGCATTTTCTTTTTTTTACCCTTTTCTTTTTTGTGTGTTTGGCTTCTATGGCCACGGCCAATGAGGGCGAGCCTTGCTTGAGGTGAGGTCGGGCGCCAACAAGACTAATCATTGCCAAAGTCACGAGAGTCAAGCCCTATTCATATCCAGCGAGGCGGCCCTTTGCTAGAGGCCGCGAGGTCAAACTAAGGAATGATAACGTGGAAGTCGAAAGCTACTAGGGGGGATGGGATTGTCTTCGAAGGAAGGGGGCTGTACCTTTTTGTAAGTTAGGGTTTCCAGGGATCGGGAAGAGGAACTGGTTAGTAGGGAATGGTACGGACTTGGTGAATCGAGGAACCAACTTAGGAGACAAGGATACCTAGTACCCAAGCAATGGCCTAGGAGGCCTCGCCGTTGTTGGCCATAATGAAATGAAAATTGTAAATTGTAAATTTTATCCACATCAATATCAATCGTGCTACATGAGATAATTAATGTGAGATAATTAATGTCCACGCTATCAATTTCTAACTTAAATAGGCCAGATAAACTTAATTGATACTAGTGTAAAAATGTTTAGGAATAACGAGCCAATTAAAATGTTTATAATTGAATTAATATATATACAAAAAATTTATAACTTTTTTTTATACTTTCCTAACTAAAGTTCATTGATTACACTGAATAAATTAATAGGTTGTAAACTATATTACATATTGAGTCAAAGTCGAGAGATCATTTGTATTATTATCCCCAAAAAACAAAAACAAAAAAAAAAAAAAACTCACACTTTGTGTTTGGCCCCGATTTTTTTTTTTCATTTCAATCCTCATGCTTTTACAATTTGCATTAATTTGCCCCACACCTCTACAATCTAATTCATTTTCCTCAAAATTCAACCCGTTAAAGCACATGATTAATGCTTTGTTTGTTTCACATAAAATAAATAATTTTTAAAATATTTTTTCTAAAAATAATCGCTCACAAAAATGAATAAATGAATAATAATTTTATTGTCAACAAAAAGATTCAAATATGAATTGTTGTCAATAATAAAAATATTTTTGGTCGATTAGTTATTTCAAGTGATGCGTATGATTATTTTTAAGAAAATATTTTTCAAATCATTTATTTTTTGCTAATAGGACTTAAAGAAAAGGTTACAATTTGGCACAAAAGCACCACTTTTTTAATCGCTATCTCTCACCTAACATGGGATTGAGTCATAAAGAGGAAACGAAAACATATGATCAAGTCGTATGGTGCATATTTATGTTAAAGCTACTGATTTCGATAGACAAATAAGATGAAAGATTTTCCATACTTTGCTAGAATGTAAAATAGAAGTGATAAGGAGTAAGGACTTGCCCTTTGGGCCCAAACTATGACAAAATTTCAAATTCTCTAGCAGGCTAACACTCATAACAATTGAATTGAATACGAAGGAGAAACAAAAAGGTCAAGTTGGGTCAAATTTCCTATTAATTAATAAATATATATTTCTCAAAAGGATAATAGATATAGGGCAAATTTAGGAAATAAATAAGAATTTGAAGAGTGTGAATGACAAAACTTCTTTTCTTATTCGAAACCATTGATCAATAACCACATTTGTTGCCGGTGACAAATTTTACGGAGTCTGGAATTTTAGGATACGTGGATGATTTCCAATCATCTATTGCACAACTTGGATGTCTACAATTGGTAATTTCACAAAATAGACTATCTCAAAATTGATATAGGCAATACAAACATAATAGTTTCATATGGCATATTTTTCCATTTGAAATCTTAATTAAAAAATTGACAAAAATAATTAAATAAATAAAACGAATAGGAACACCGTTTTTCCATATAATTATGACCTCACGGCTTCTAAAGGTGGCGTTGGCGCATTTGGGGCGTCTAATCTCATCGTCAACCACAACTTTTAAAGGTCAACATGGTTGGAGGTGAATATTGTCAAAACCCATTAAAGTCCATTTCTAGTTAAATTTTGCAGCTCTAAACCCTATAACAATCCATTCTTTAAATTTTAGTTTACCCTTCTACAACCTAACTTGCTAAATAAGAGTTAAATAGTGGTCTTTAACCCGTTTTAAATTGTTATATAGGCCATTCGAAATTTGGAATGATTCCGAAATAATTCAAGTGCCGAATAGAATGAAATACATATCACACAACTCTTTTGATCAGCCACTATCTTTGCCTATCTCGTCCTCACCACCATCGCCGCCACCATCTCCTCCACATCTCATCGCCATCCTCTCCTTGTCTCATCACTATCTATCCACGACCAGATTTGCTTTCACCATTTGCAACTTGACCCAAACACAACATCACTCCCTTTCTCTTTGTTGGCCGTTGCATCTCAGTGCCGTCTCGATGACTTCACCGAGATTTGTCCATCGCTGTCCATTTGGTACAATGTGGGTCCAGTGCACAATAAGAGGGATATGTATTACGATCTAGCTTGAGAGATAACGGATGAATAAACTCACGATACAAGCGATTTACATCTCGATATGAGTGCCTTCATATTGGTTTTTATTTTTTATTCTCTAACTATATTCATTCATTCCAAATATGCATCATAAGATTATGCTAATTCATCAATAGCTACAAAGTAAGTAATAGAGAGAGAGAGAGAGAGAGAGAGAGAGTTGAAGACAAAAAGTATATTTCAGTATGAGAAATTCCAAATATGAATTTGAAGTGTTATAATTTTTTCAAATAAAAACCTGAATTGATTATGTCAATTTCAAATAAGGATTTAAAGTGGCCATAATAGTTTCAAATAATGGTATGATCTCGTCAATCAATGATATGTTTGTCAAAAGAAAATTTTAATTTTCTTTAATTTTCTTTTTCTCTTTTTCATTTTCTTTCCTGTGAGAGCTCGGGAACCCTCCCCGGCCATGGGTGAGGCCATCCTTCGCCAGTTGTTGCGAGGCGACCCTCACCCAAATTTGGCAAGGTCATCTCTTGCTTGTGGCCAACGAGGGCAGCCCTTGCCTAGTCCTCTTCAGGTATTGTCAGTGGTTGGCCATCATTTGAGACTAGCCACTAATGAAGAAGAAAGAGAACAAAAAAAAGGAAAAAAGAAAGAAAAATTCAACAAAGGTAAAAGATGAAAATGCCCTTAACTAATAAGAAAGTCAAACTATTCTTTGAAACTAATATAATCACTTTAAATTTTTATTTGAAACAAAATCCATTTCAGGCCTCTATTTGAAATAATGTCCATTTCAGATTCTTACTTAAGAAAATGGTAAAAAAATTTATACCCAAATTTCAATATCATTAATAATATATTTGGAAAGGCTTCCCGTGACTATGCTAAATGAAAGTTAAATAAAAAAAATAGAAATGAAAGTTCTAAGTGAACTCTCCTATAAACCTTAATCTATTTCATATTATGGTTAATACTATGAAAACCCCTAATTAATACGCTTGTAACAAATTTATCCAAAACTAATTTTTTTTTATCATTAAAAACTTCAAATTGATGTATCTGTGAATCATTTATCCGAAATTAATTTTTTGACAGCTAAAAATCTATAACCAGTACATTTATAACAAATTTATCTTTCGTTAAATTAAATTAATACCACGAAAAATCACTCGTGACAAACGGAAAGTGAAATCCTAAACCGGCACATTCGCCAATTGTTATATGTCATTCAATTCAGCAATTTGAGGGTAAAATTTAACAAAGACTAACGGATTGTACATTTGTTGCAAGTATACAAGTTTGGAATTCTTGATAGTAAAAAAAAAAAAATAGTTTTGAAGTAAAATTATTACAAGTGTATTAGCTTGAGGTTTTCCTCCTAAATTATAGAGTAAGTGTATTAGAAAATCTTAGAACTTATTAAAATAGTTCAATTAAGTTTTAAAACTTTCAAAAAGTTCAATTAAATCAAAAATTTGTCACAAAAGTACAATTAACTCTTAAAATTTTCAAAAAGTATAAATAAATCATAAACTTATCAAATTGATTTAATCAAATTATTTCATTACTTTTTGAAAGTTTTCGGACTTGATCTCACTTTTGCAGCAAGTCATAGAACTTTATTTATTTGTTTTTTTAAGTTTTATAATTTGATTATGCTTTCGTGATAAGTTTTAAGATTAAATTATGCTTTCCTGATTTTTAGGACTTTTACGGACATATCCCTATAATTTACTTAGGAAAGCATTTTGTTGTCAAAAATTAAAAAAAAAAAAAAAATCCCTGTCCATCACCATTTTGTGGACGTGCGATCAACGTGTGTTGGTAATAGTGTGGAAGAACTTGGGGGAAATAATGAACCTCCACCACACGTTCTTTTCTCCCTCTCTAATCTCAAGCCGTCGCCAGTTCTTCCCCACACCACACACCAAGTTAAGCTCTCAAGCGGCCCTCCAATGGCTTCCGCAGCGTCAGCTCTCGTCCAGGCTCTCTCACTCCCCCAGGTCCGCAGCGGACAACGCTCCCCCCACGCCAAATCCCGCCCTCTCCCCGCCCCCCTCCGGGCCAGCCGGCGGCAGATGGCGTTCCTCCTGACGGCGTCGACGGTGCTGACGGTGGCGCCGCGACCCTCGGCTGCAGTGGACATCCCGCTCTTCGGGCTGCGGAAGAAGCTCAGGAAGGCGGAGGAGGAGGCGGAGGAGATCGTGAAAGAGGGCTTCGAGGCGGCGGAGAAGGGGATCGAGACGGCCGAGAAGGGGGTCGTGGCGGTGGAGAAGGGGATCGAGACGGCTGAAAGGGAGATAGAGGAGGAGGCGAGCTTCGGAGGGTTGGCGCAGGCGGGGGCGGTGGCCGTGGCGGAGGCGGTCGGGGTGCTGGTGGCGACATCGGTGGTGAACGGGATCTTGGGGCCGGAGGGCCAGAGGTCGTAGAGAATTCTGAGTGATTATCGGCTTCTAAATTTCAGTCTGTTGCGTTGGATATTATTGATTTTAGCTTCATTAGTGTATAATAATAGCGATGATAATGGCTTTGATTTTTGGTTATGATACAATGTTTATGTTAGTAGCTTGTTTCCTAAAGTAATGTGCATGTGGTGTTGGTAGTGACAAAATGGAACATTTGGCAATGAAGATTCAAGCAAAATATAAAAAATAAAGCTGCATTTGTTTTAAGAAAAATAAATAACTTGAAATTTTTTTAAAAAAATAATTATATGTATATCTAACAAATAATTGATGGAATATTTTATGCGGGCACATAAATATTTAGACATTAATATTTTTTATTAATTAATTATTTCAAAGGATAAAAAATATTTTTTTTTTTGAGAAAGCGAAGGGAACCGCAAATTTAGGGAAGTATTGCTTTTGTCTGGTTGGAAAAAGGAGGATGGAACTGGAAGGAAATGGACTTGAACGAGCTCGTGTGACCCACACTTTGTCACTTTTATTTCCCTCAAATTGAAAAGAACTAAAGGGAAGTGAACCTGTGGCTTCTTTTTCCACTATGGCTCTTATCTTTTCCTAAAATCTAGACCCAAAACAAGTAGAATCTAAGTAAACTTTACTCGCATTATCTCCCTCCATATCATTCTTCTTCAATGCACGTCCGAATAACACGAGTTAATTAAAAGATTTAGTCCATTTTTTCCCTTCCTTCGCTTTCTTCACCCTTGGTTTTCCTACAACCTGCAAAACCAAATATAGGGTTCATGATCTTATTTCTTCGAGTCTCTCTCTACATGCCCTCCACTTGAACAACTATATAGTAAGTGTCCCACAAATGATAAAATGTGGAGAAAATATTAGATATAAGATGTGCTAACTCAACAAATTCAAAGCTCATTCATTGAGTGACACATGTCTCTCACAGGCCCACTAGTCAGATTTTTCTCTTTTTTGTCTCTCTCCTCTCACAAACTCGCACTTTTTTTCCTTTTGACTTGTGGTGGTACTTGGCCATATGGCCGGCGACCGACCACAAGCCAGGGTTGACCTCACTAAATCTAACGAGGGAATTTGGCAAAGGGTCGACTCTCATTGCCAGGGTAAGGGTTGCCTGCATTGGATCAAGTGAGGGCTTTAGATCCAGAAACTATTGAGGGAGGCAATGACTTGAAGCACAGAGGATCTTGAGGATGCAAGGGCTCGGGGTTGTGAGTGCACTGGGGACTTGGGCTTGTATTACGGTGGCGACAGACAATTTCAATGGTGGTGCCATTGCCAATGGGGAGATGTAGAGGTCGGGCTCAGGTGAACGAAAGGGCAAGTGAATGACGCTGTCATGCCTTGTGTGAGGGAGAGGACCGGAGGGAAGAGATGGGGAGGTTAAGGAGGAGAGGGTTGTCCGTGGCCTGCAAAAAGAACAAAGAAAGCTGTGGGAGAAAGAGAGAAAGGGTAAAGAGATGGAAAACTTTGACAATTGAGCCTTTTATAGACACCTGTCACTCAATAGATAAGCTTTCAATTTGTTACGCTGGCACAGTTTGTGCGACCAATATTTTCTCTAAAATGTGGGCTGTTAGGCTAATTTTTAAATAAAACCATGCATAGTTTTAACGTGAGATATCTCAAGACCAAGACGCCAATAGTCCTTGTAATTAGAGCTCAACAATGAGATCAATATAGTTAATGACAATGATAGAACTCATCACAAACAATCAGCCATCAATGCACGATGATGATGGTCAACAAACATATTGATGTGATGATAAAACCAATATTTGGCCAATGTTATAGCTACAATTGTAACTGCATTTTGAGTGTTAATTGCTTATGAGCAATCATGTTTAGTTGTAAAAGAATCGACACTCATCAAGAACAAATTCTCCATGTATTTTAAATTTATCAATATATATTCAATGTCCACTACTTGTAGTTCTTTTCTTTTGAATTTATCGTTCTTCATCCTTGTTACAAAATTCAATTCTTGGTCAAATTGTCACTGAACCCCTCTACAAAAAAACCAAAAATTTAAACTTTTAGGAAAGGCTTTTCAATATTTGGCTCGGTTAACCTAACCGAATTAAACCGAAATAACATAAATTGGGAAAAGAACGGTTATTTTTCTATCATCCGAACCGAAAATTGAATCAAACCAAATAAAAAATGCACGAAATTTCGATTGAGTTGGGTTCGGTTCTAATACTCCTAGTGGCCAACCATGTGACAAAACTATGCTTTTGTTTTGCTTTTAACAATCCAAACAAACATTCTCCATCAAGATTAACTTTGCCTGAACCACTCCCCACCCACAGCAGCTCATCAGCTTCACCAGGCTTTATAACTGACCTTCTACAAAACGTTTTCCTTCAATCACGAATGAAATTACAAAGGAACGGTCAACGACATCGCGCTCTCTCTCTCCTCTAGTCAATGCTTCGGACAAAGGTAAGCTGTGGCGTCAAGATAATCACTTGTTTTTCTGGCGGCAGTCAATTTATCTATTCCCCGTACTTCTCTCCCTCTGCCCCGTGGCTTTGTCGTCTTCGCCAAAGCTCTGCTTCATCACCCTTCTCTGAAAAATCCCACTTCCCGAAGCCGGCAAGCTAGCCATTATCGCCATCAAGATCGAGTTTTGGACGCAAGGAGGACGACCCAGTTGCGGCAAAAGCTTCCATGTCGCGGGTAGCTTCCAACCCGCTCGCGCTCCACCGGTTCAGACCTACTTCCAAGCAGCCCCTCGATCCTCGTCGCTCGTCGCGACCCCATCCGCCGTCCGATTTCGCGCCAGGAGTCCCCGGCTTCGGATCGTCGCGTGTGAGGCGAATCCGAATCCTACCGAGAGTTCCACGTCGGTACGCTTTTCTGCGCACTTATCTTTTGTTCTTGCTGCTCATGGAGTCGGTCGAATTATCCTGTGCCCTGTGCGTTCTAGATTGTAGGGGATCGTGTTGCAATTTGACGGGAGAAATGTTTGACGGTTCTAATTTCTGCTCGATTTGTCTGATTCGAGCTTTGAGTTTCCCGACAACGAACTTAGTTGGATACAGTTTCAGGGACAATTTGCATATGTTCGTGCTCTGTGTGAGCGTGTTTGTGCGTGTTTCGGTTCTTTGCACTGCCATTGATAGAGATTTGAGCTTGCATTTTCATATCAATGAGTGATATCTATTCTGATCCTCGTGTTGGCATTTTGAGCTGGTCTGTTCAGCTAAAATTCTACTTATCTCGTTTATATGCGCTGTGCAGGAAAAGTTGGTTCTTGAGCCTTCTTCAGAGAATGACAGTGCTGCTGACCAATCTACAAGTCCCTCCCCAAACGTTGGGCTTCCAGATGTACCCAACAAGTCTTTTAATAAGCAAATAGCTGTAGTTTCTGCTCTAGCTGCATTTGGACTTTTCTTATCTGCGCGGTTGGATTTTGGTGTTTCTTTGAAAGACCTCACCGTAGCTGCATTGCCTTATGAAGAGGTATGCATACTAATGCTTTTCTCTGAAAAAAGAACGAAGAAGGGGAAGCTTAAATCATCATATAGATGTTTCTGTATGCACGCAGAGGCCTTGCAATGAATCTAATTTGTCAACAACTTCAATACTATATACTGGTTGCAGTATTTTGCAAGTGCCAATTTGTATGTGTTTTGTATTCTATAAGAGAACCCAATATAGTCATAATTTACTAGTTTGTCAGTTTAAATAACTTGCCTGCCTTTTCTATGGTAAATGATGAAGTTAACTTACTGATTTAGTTTCTATTGTAATGTTCATTCTGCTTCTCTCTCATGTTAATATACGTATTTCTTTGATGTTTGATTTCTAGGCTCTTGCCAATGGGAAGCCCACTGTGGTGGAGTTCTATGCTGACTGGTGCGAAGTTTGTCGAGAATTAGCTCCTGATATCTACAAAGTTGAGCAGCAGTACAAGTAATCGTCTTTACTTTTTTATTTGTAGACTTTACTTTATTTGTCAACTTATAAGGTCATTATTTGAGCCAGATCTTTCTCAGTAGAAAGTGAGAAGGGGAATATCCTGTAAAGATTGCAAAGACTCAGCTTTAGTCGAAGATTGAGCTTTCCATTTTCAATAAATCGAACTTGTATTTGTGAAGTTTCTGGCAACTCACATGACAATTTTCTTCGTTCAGGGACAAGGTTAATTTTGTTATGCTAAACGTTGACAACACTAAGTGGGAACAAGAGCTCGATGAGTTTGGAGTTGAGGGTATCCCGCACTTTGCATTCCTTGACAGAAAGGGGAATGAAGAGGGCAATGTGGTGGGCAGGCTTCCTAGGCAATACCTGCTTGAGAATGTGGATGCCCTGGCCCGTGGTGAAGCATCCATACCTCATGCTCGTGTTGTCGGACAATATTCCAGTGCTGAAGCAAGAAAGGTACATCAGGTTGTTGATCCGAGGAGTCATGGATAGGATGAGTATTCATTTGGTCGAGAAGCAATGAATCAAGTTGTTGGTATCGTGTCTCTAGAAGGTACTGTTTCTACCTCATTGGTAGTATCCGATTCATTTTCATTGCATGATTATGTAATCCAGTTGCACACTCTTTCTGGGCATGATTTGGCTGTTTGGTTACTGATGTATAGAGATGAATCTCCTGGTGCTAGTCTTCAAGAGCTGTGATGCAGCTTAGGTGTGTTTGGGAACCAGCTAATTCTTGGCTATTTTTGTTCTTTTGATCCCCAAAACTAAAAAAAAACAAAAATCTGTTTGATAATGTCAGTTAATTTTTCTATTCCGGGAACACATTCCTGGGAGCAGATTTGCTCCCAGAATTAGATCTGAAATAGAATCAAGAAATAGAAAAAAGTTACTTCTTTGTTCCCGCGAACAATTCTAGAAGCAAGCCGTGTTCTTCTTTTCCTTTTCTTCTTCTTCCTCCTCTAGCCGATCGCCGGCATCGCCAAGGACCAGCGATCGGCTAGAGGAGAATTGTTCCTGGGAATAGAATGGTTATCAAACATGCCCTTATCTTTCTATCTCTTGATAGGAATGCATCTCCTCTATAAAATGGCTGAAAGAGTGATCAATCTTTTTAAGTAGCATTTGGGTTCTATTTAGCAAGTAGATATTGGATAGGCGTTATGTGCAACTTGCAGGTGCAAATCTGTCTAGAAATTCATCATTTGACTGTGCAGATTCAAGGATGAATAGTTTTATCGAGTTTTACATATAATTCCTGTTATTTAGAAATGCTCAGCAAAATGCTCAAAAAGGCGAATGAATCTCTTCAAGGGTATCAAGAAAAAGCTTTTATGTTAATGCAGGGAGATTCTGCAAAAGTTCGACAGAGGTGAGTTTGACCGGGAAGATGAAGCCAGGGGTGGCCGTTGGGACTATTTCTTTGCTACGACATTACCTGAACTGGAATTCGTCATCATCTAACCTCTTAAGATTTTAAGATGTGTATTTGTCAAGAAAAATAGACGAATGACTAGATTTATTGGTACAGGATCTTTCCAGCTTTCTGTATATGTTTGCAATGAAAACAGTGAACTGATTACAGGAAATTTGTGTGATATTTTAAGGATCTTCTAATCTGCCGGAGACGAACGAAAGCTCTTGTTTGAAACTAGGAGAAAATAAGTAGCCTCATGTTCTGTAACTTAAATTTCTTGTAAGAGAACTTCCGGTAGGATGTCGATGTTGGCGAGCGAACCGGGCGGTCGGGTGGAGGCAAGAGTTCTACATCGTCCTGTGCATTGATGCCATCTTCTCATCCGTTACGTGTGAGTATCGAGTATTGGAATGCTTGGTAGGGTGTCGATGCGGGCGAGTATTTGACGTTTGTATCCACAACCAAATATACAGAGAAAGTTTTCGATTTCTTTCACTCGAACTGAAACTTGGAGAGGGAAAGAACATTTTAGGTGGGTGTGGAAAATTAGTAACATATGAAATGTTTTCAGAATAATTTTCAATTCCTTATATATATTCTAATTTTTCCTCCCTCATTTTTTTTATACAAAAAATGAATATAGAGAGAGTAAATATCTTCCAATCATGGAATGATTGTTGGCCAAAAAAAGAGTTAAGTATAATGAAGCAGAATACAGATCGTGAAATTTTCTATTTTCTGTATATTTGGTTGTGTTGAAGATGAATAGATGAACTTATGTATAAGTTCCATTGGATAGACTATCTAAGTTAACATATCAATTAAGATTTACATAATCAAAGGGAGATACACATACAAAATTACAAGAGAAATTAGTAAATTATCTCTTAATATAGGAAATTATCATCAATAAAAAAAAAATCAAGGGAAACTTTCTTATGTTAGTCATTGCTTCCCATTTTGGCCATTTGACATTTGCAGATCCTTTATTGGTTAATAAAAAAGGTAACCTCGCCTGATTACGGCAAGCAGAAGAGTCAAAATTATATCTAAACTGCATACATGAATATAAGGTAGTGAATCATATAAACATTATATTTAGATTGCATACATGAATACAGGGAAGATCATCAAATAAATATCAGAATTATAAAAGTAAATATAAGAAAATTTACAAAATAAGTATTATATATAAAGCCATCATTCTTGAAATGCAATGATCATCCGAAAAATCATTACAAATGGCATTTGGGAAACACACAATAGGTCGATTTGTTCTGCTTACTTGCGTTTTCTTTGTTGTTCTCATGGCTCTCCATCCAGGTAAGAGTAAACTAGAAGGCTAAATCGTCTTTTTGCTTCGATTTATTTGTCTCGATATCATTGACACACACGCATATCTCTTGATTTCATATGTATAATTTAAATTTATCTTCTGAAAAATAGTCAAATCACATTATAATTCTTTCATCAGCTCCTACCTTCACAATGAGATCTTCCAATTCCTCCTTTTCTTTTGACCTTCTAGCTCCCTCACGTACCTAAAGCATTCATTAACATTGGATGACGACATACATGTCTTTCTCGATTCCAACAGGCAGCGCCGCGACACGTTTGAAGGGCCTTGGCACTGGCGAGAATTTGCGTGGCACGACAGAGGACCGGGAACCCCTCGCTTCTCGTATCAAATACGGTAGCAAAATCAACGTACCCTCGTGCGTAAGGACGGGTTGCCCGCCCGAATCGGCTTTCCCGGACGCGCGCTACTTGTGCTACTGCTGCATGACCGACTCCAGCAAAGGATGTGCTTACAGCATGGAAGGTTGTGAGACATCTTGCCCCCCTATCTCCCCGTCGGCCAAAGAAAATGGCACTGCCCTCACTTAATCGTTCCTGAATAAAGAAGATATTTATCCAAACTGTTAAAAACCAGAGGAGAGGCAGATGTGCAGATATGCACAAGAGCAGCGCTAAAACAGAGGAGAACAGATGAGATATCACAAAAACAAAGGAACCGTTTGTTTTACACCCACACAGATATAAAAAAAACTGACGCCTTAGCCTTTATATAGACTTTACAAAAACAAGTAACCATCACAGCCCACTAACTTCACACGTACAGCAACCAATCCACATAATAGACTATTAACACATAAAAACAAATCAGCAATATTGACTCGTTCAACATTCCCTCCCTTAAACTGATTGTTTGCACAATCAGTTTAAAGGACATTCTCTCAATTTGGAATATCCAACAAACGAACACCAAGGAGCTTTCTCAGCTTCTGAAACATGAACAACTTTAGGGGCTTGGTGAATATATCAGCCACTTGATCTTCACTTCTACAGAAAACTAGCTCAACTACTTCATCCTTGTAAGATCGCTTAAGAAGTGGTACTTCACATCTATATACTTGCTCCTCCCATGTAGAACTGGATTTTTGGACAGCTTGATAGCTGAGCTGTTGTCACAATAGATTATAGTTGCTTTTTGCTATTTGAACTGAAGCTCTTCAAGAATCTTCCGTAACCATATGGCTTGACAAGCGCATGAAGTTGCAGCAACAAATTCTACTTCTTTTGTTGATAAAGTAACAATTGATTGCTTCTTTGAAGATCATGAAACCGCCCCTGAATCAAGCATGAATACATACCCTGAAGTACTTCTTCTATCATCAACATCTCCAGCATAATCGCTATCTGTAAATCTAAACGAATCTGACTTTTCTCCCTTTTTATAGAACAGCCCAAAATTTTTAGTTCCTTGCAAATAGCGAAAAATCCTTTTGCAGCTTATAAATGTAACTCAGTTGGGTGCTCCATATACCTGCTTATAAGGCTCATAGCATGCATGATATTTGGTCTTGTCTCCGTCAAATACATCAGGCTTCCAACAATCTGCTTGTAGAGAGTGCTATCCACCTTGCTTCCATAAAGATCTTTCAAGAGCTTCAATCCAACTTCAATTGGAGTAGTCATGGGGTTACAATTATTCATTTGAAACCTGTCCAAAATCTCTTGAACATACTTCTTTTAAGACATAAAGATTCCAGCTGCAGATTGAATAACTTCTATGCCCAGAAAATAATGCATCAATCCAAGATCAGTCATCTCAAATTCATCCATCATAGACTCCTTGAATTTGTCAAATATGGCACTATCACTCCCAGTAAAAATAAGATCATCCACATATAAGCATACAAGAAGCAACTTTCCACCATCACCAATTTTAATAAAGAGTGTATGCTCATATGGACATTTTCTAAAACCTTTCTTCAAGAAATAGGCATCAATGCGACTATACCAAGCTTGGGGAGCTTTGTTTTAATCCATATAGTGCCTTTTTTAATTTATAAACTTTATGTTCACTACCGAGCTTCACATAACCAGAAGGTTGATCAATAAATACCTTTTCTTGAAGATCACCATGCAAGAATGCTGACTCCACATCCAATTGGAAGATAGGCCATGAATTCTGCGTTGCTAATGCAATTACCAATCTAATTGTGTCAAGTATTGCTACAAGTGCAAATACTTCTTTATAATCCACTCCAAATTCCTACTTGTAGCCTTTTGCCACCAAGCGCGCCTTATACTTATCAACTTCACCATTCTTGTTCAATTTTGTCTTGTACACTCACTTGACTCCGATTGTTTTGTGTCCTTTTGGAAGATTTGTTAACTCCCAAGTGTTATTCCTCTCAATAGCTGCAATTTCTTTATCCATTGCTATCCTCCAATTTTCTTTTTGTACTACTTCATCAAAAGTTGTTGGATCACAATCTGAAAACAAAGTAAAATGGATAAGTGGATCTTCATATTGATCAACTCCTGTTACTTCATAATTAGGGGTGAGCACGGTTCCCGGGTAGAACCGGAACCGGGAACCGAACCGCGTGGTCCGGTTCGGTTCCCGGTTCGAAAAACAGTTCCGGTTCCCGGTTCCCTTTTTGGGAACCGGCATTCCGGTTCGGTTCCCGGTTCCACCTCGAAAAGGGAACTGGGAACCGGAACCGAACCGGTATAAATTCAAAATAAAAAAACCCTAGCACGTCACTCAACCCCCACGTGATTTCCTCCCCCTTCGCCGATTTTTCCCCCTTTCCCCTTTCTTTTTCTCTCTCTCTCTTTCTTTTCAACCTTTTTCCTCTCACGTCACTTCCCGCCCGCCCCCTCCGCCCCCCAACTTTTTCTTTTCTTCTCTCTCTCTTCTCTTTCTCCCTCTCTCGGCCGAACCCCCCTCCCTTCTTCTCTTCTTCTTCTTCATCTTCTTCCTTCCTCTTGCTAGCCGCGCTTCACCCACCACCACACCGCCGCCCCACGCCCTACTCACCACCACCTCTTGGCCACCGAACCACCACCACCTACCGCTCGTCCGACGAGCCATGTTGCCGTTGAGCCCGACAAGCCGTCATGCCGTCCGTGTCGCTCCTCGCCGCCGTGAGCCGCCGCCGCCGTCCCAAGCCACCGTCACCACCTCTTGCCGCCGCTCGCTTGGCCGTCACGGGCCATCGTTGCTCCGAACCCCTCGGGCGCGACGCGGAGTCCCTTCTCGCGCTCCGCTTCCGTCAAGGACGTCACCTACAGTACCGATTCCGCTCCTTCTCGCCTTCGATTCGCTTTCGGGTTAATGGGTTGGAGATTGAACCGTTGCATGAGGCTATCTCGATATGCTCGGTTTGATTTCGGGGAATCCGGGGCTCTTTTGAGCTTGGGAGATGGTAAAGTTTTCGTTCTTTCGTGTTTTTGTTCTCGGGTCGTGAAGAAAGGGGTTTCTTTTCGTTCGCGGAATGGTTAATGAGCTAGGCGTGAAGAAGGGGTTTTGTTCGTTCGTGGATGGGTGGGGTGTCGATATGGCGCGATTGATTGAAGGTTGTGGTCAGCTTGATCGATCGTTTTCGGTTGACTCTTGATGCTTGACATTTCGTCTCACGAGATTGGAGAAATTGATTCTTCGAGGATAAGCCGATTCTCGAGCTTGCTTCTCGCCCACCCGAGTTTTGAGATTGAACGGCGAAAGGGGAGCCTCGTTCGGTGATAAGCTACTTTACTGAACCTTTTCAACTAATTCGTTAGCTGAATTCCCTTGTAGTGTTGTTGATGCTACTTTTGCAAAATCTTGAGATCATCTTTCGTAGAGTTTTTCCGGTTGAAGTGCTCACGCCGTCACCCCTCGCTTGCCTCGCCGCTCGCCCGCTTGACGTCGACGACGCCGTTGACGCCGCTTGTCCCCCTAGGGAGGCTGCTCGCTCGCCTAGCCGCCTCGACACCGCTCGCCGCTCGCCTAATATGGCTTATCATCGAGGAGTTTGTAAGTTTGCAATTATTAGTTTAGTTGCCTATGACATTTGATTTTTAATCGCTAATTCGTGATCCTTTTGGTTGAACTAAAAAAGACTTAAAGATTGACAAGTTTTCTTTGTCATGTGTAGTGAACAAGAAGCACCACCCTCCATCACCGAGCGACGAAGTGTGGCGTTTAAAGAAAGTAGCCAAAGAAGCACCACCCTCCATCACTCTCGAAGGTACATAAAGCATAACCGGAAACTTTCATATCAAGCAGTAGATTGTCAAACTATGTGGAGCTACGAAGGGCTTGTATGTATCGTTCTTGTCCATACATATACCACAATCACTTCGCTTAAAATTCGTAAGTATTCCATTTGATTTTGAATTTGATTGAATTTGCTGTTCGGTCGACGATTTTGGTGCGAACTTAAGAAGGCAAGCTTACGCAACAAGAATCAATGGGTGTTGCTTGATGCCTTACCCAAAGATCACTCCTCTAAGTGCCCCGACCAACTTGCCTACGGAGTCATTAATTGGGCCGAGCCCGCTTCATCATCTAGATCGAGACGAGTGCCAAACCTGAAAATGAAACTAAAAAAAAAAAAAAAAAAAACCTTGGAACCCGGAACCGACCCGGAACTGTGACAGGGTAGGTTCCGGGTTCTCGGTTTTGACGGGTAGGTTTCAGGTTCCAAAAATGGAGGAACCTGTACCCGAGGGTAGGTTCCAGGTTCCGGATGGAACCGAACCGGAACCGGGAACCGCTCACCCCTATTCATAATCACTCATTCATGCAGGCCTCCGTCGAACACGATGAGGCCGATCTTCGAGTTCCGCACTTTCACCGCTGCGTACTTTGACACTTGCCTATGGCGATTTGGGTTGTTGTGGATTGCTACACCAGCCCATTTTCATCTTCAAAATTCGTTGGAATTTGCTTACCAACACCTTGTTCACCCCATGACCAAGTTTGTTCTTCATCAAATATCACATTACGGCTGATAATGATTTTCTTGGTCATAGGATTATAAAGTTTATAGGCTTTTGATTGATCACTAATACCAAGAAAAACACATTTGACTCCCCCGTCATCTAGCTTCTTCCTCTTTTTGGTCGGGAACATGGGCATAGGCAATACACCCAAAAATCCCGAAGTGATCTACCGCAGATCTTTGGCCGCTCCATGCTTCTTCCGGTGTCATATTTTGAACAGCTAGAGTGGGACTTCTATTTAAAATATGAATGCTCCAATTGACTGCTTCAAGCCGAAACTTTTTGAAATTCCACTTCCCCTCAAGAGAGTTCGCACCATATTCGAATGGTACAATTCTTCCTCTCACATATGCCATTTTGCTGTGGTGTATAGGCTGCTGTAAGTTGTCTCTTGATCCCATGCTTCATACAAAAATCTGTAAACTCAAGCGAGTTGTATTCTCCACCACGATCCGTGTGAAGGACCTTTATTTGATTTCCTCCATCTTTTTCAACAAGTGCTTTAAAGTTCTTGAAAGCCGCAAAAGCTTCAGATTTTTCTTGCAAAAAATACACCCAAATTTTCCGGCTAAAATCATCGATGAAGGTAATGATATACCGTTTACCTCCATTGGGAATTGGAGATATTGGTTCGCAAATATCTGAATGAACCAATGCCAACGGACTTTTTGCTCTCCACGATTTTCTTTGTGGAAATTGAGCACGATGTTGCTTGCTAACAATACAATCTTCACAAATTTCCAAAGGAGCAGAGATTTGAGAAAGACCCTCCACCATCTCTTTTTTATATAGTGTTTGCAACCCACCGAAATTAAGATGCCCATAGCGAAAATGTCATAACCAAGCTTCCTCCTTCAATCTTGCAGAGAAACATGAATTTGTAGTGTTGTGGAGATACAATGGAAACATCCGATTGCTCGTCATTTTGACTTCAGCAATTAAAACCCAACTTCTCATCTTGGATTCTACAAATCCCACCTTTAATAGAGATTTCATATCCCTTCTCTTGCAGCTGATCAGCACTTAACAGATTAGTCTTCAATTCAGGGACATACAATACATTTGAGATAGTTTGTACCGAAGTCCATTTTGGATGAATTGCCACTGTTCCTTTCCCCATCACCGACACAATGGAATTATCACCAAACTTTACGGTGTTGTTGTACGTTTCGTCTAGATCAAAAAACATTTTCTTGTCTCCACACATGTGATTGCTACAACCAATGTCGAGATATCACATGTTTGGTTGAGTTTCTTCCTTCTCATGGCACACCATCAAAAGAGATACTTCTTCTTCTTTTTCAGCAAAGTTAGTTCTTTCAACTCTTTGTTTATTCAAATTAGTTCGACATTCAGATTTGTAATGCCCATACCTGTGGCATCTAAAACACTCAACTTTGGATTTGTCTACTGACCTTGGCTTAAAACCAGTTGAATGTCGTCCTCCATGACCTCTTCCTCTCCCTTGGAAATCACGATAGGAATAGCTTTCAGACTTTTGATCAAAGCTGAAGCCACTACGATCGTTGTTCTCCCTTCCTCTGCCTCTTCCTTTGTTCACCCTTGCTGCTGATGAAGAATGATCTCCAGTTGAGACCTTCAAAGCTTGCTCTTCCGTCTCTTGTTGTAGGAGTTTTTGTTCATGAACTAACAAGGATCCTTGCAACTCATCAATGGAAAGTTCTTCAATGTCCTTGGCTTCTTCTATGGAACAAACAATAAAGTTGAACTTTGGTGTCAACGATCGAAGAATCTTTTCAATGATGATGACATCCTCCGTCTTGTCGCCATGAATCCGCATCTTATTAACTATTGCCATTGTCCGAGAGAAGAAATTTGTGATTGTCTCTCCCGACTTCATTCGTAGCATTTCAAACTCCGAACGAAGCGTTTGAGGGTGCTGCCTCTTTGCTCTTGCTGAGCCTTGATACTTTTTCTTCATGGAATCCCATATTTCCTTGGAGGTATCCTTGCAAAGAATTGTCTCCAAAATGGATTTGTCAATTGCTTGGAAAAGATAATTTTTGGCCTTGAGATCCTTCAATTTTAACGCATCCAAAGCCATTCTTTGCGCTGCCGTTAACACAACTCCTTCATCAGGTTCAGCAACTCCCGAAGAAACAACATCCCAATACTCCTTGGACTTGAGAAAATTCTCCATTAGCATGCTCCAATGATCATAATGACCATCAAAGTGTGGAATAGCAGGTTGTACAAATGTTTTCGAGGCCATTACTGTTGCTGCAAAATAGAACCACCACAAAAGCAACCTGCTGCTGCTACAAACGAAAATAACCTGCTGCAATACTCTCCCTTGACTGCTGCAAACGAAAGTACTTGCTGCAATAAAAAACTCTCTTTTGGTTCTCACCTTTTTACAGCACTCAAACACACACTTTTCTTCCTAACCTCCGCTCTGATACCAATGTTAAAAACCAGAGGAGATGCAGATGTGCAAATATGCACAAGAGCAGCGCTAAAACAGAGGAGAACATAGGAGATATCACAAAAATAGAGGATCCGTCTGTTTTACACCCACACATATATAAAAAAAACTGACGCCTTAGCCTTTATATAGGCTTTACAAAAACAAGTAACCATCACAGCCCACTAACTTCACACGTACAGCAACCAATCCACATAATAGACTATTAACACATAAAAACAAACCAGAAACATTGACTCGTTCAACACAAACTTGACTCCGCTAGATGTTCTCGAATTGAACTTACCACTTCGGCATTTCGTGTTAGACGACAGGAAAAACAAAACGGGAAAAAGAATGCCTTCTCCTGCGTTGGGCGTACACTACAGGAAACGAGTGCAAGTTGAGGCACAACCGACTTGCTCGACACCCTCTCGCCTGGTGACCAACCCGTAAGTAGTAAACACACAAGAGAAGTCGTGTTCATTTTCGCCAATGAAAATGGCGAAGTCAGGGATTTCCAAAACCTTTAGGAAAAGACGGATTATCCACCTGTTCAGGATACGATTTTGCATAAATAAGATTAATCATACCTCTGTTCATACGCAATTATTGTCGAATCTCTTCAACAAACGGTTCTGCATTGAATGGAAGAATCAATTGGCCATCGTGCCCCCTAGGTGGCGATATTGGTATTGCCGGATTATCTATGTCAATCGGCATGTAATGTCTATAAGGGCTATTTCCCGCATTCGGTACCCCAACTACATTGATTGGCCTTATATTTTCAACATGTGGATCTGTCCTCGATTGATTTGCAAAATTATCGATCCCATTTTGATTATTTTGACAAGCATTAATTGGATTATTTCCGTTATTCTGGTTTTGATTAATAGAAGCCGGACTTTTTCAATAGGGTATGTAATCAATCAAGATAAAAGTTTACTTCATATGATTATATGATATTGTGATACATAATTTTTTTTTTTTTTGGTGAAAGGTAATAAATATAATGAGGAGAGTCAAATGTACAAAAGATCACGGCATTAGAATATACACTCAATACGACAGATCATAATGAGTGGAAGGATGTCGGGATGTAAAAGCCACAGCCGAGGAAATCAACAGAACAAACACAGAGGAAAAACACGGCAAGTACAACCGGCGTCTAGAACAAAAACCCACAGCTAGGGAAGAGAAACCACAGCAACCAGCAGAAGCCGCTTCTCCTTAAAATTAAGAAGAAAATAACGAGTTACTAATTACCAAGCAAAGCTTTTGGAAAAAAAGAATGTAACTAAATCCTTAAAATTATAATTCTTTTGATTTTTCCTACATGGCATCTTCTAAGGCTACTTCCTAGCAATTTATGGTTGCGAAGAAAGTCATTGCCAATTGCAATTTGAAAAGATTTATACCTTGATTTAGTAGATGAATAATTTATGGCCCAGGCACTGCCCGCATTTTCAGTGCCTTTCCCCTTGTTTTAAAACATGGAGAGGGAAAGAACATAAAAGGTGGGTGTGCAAAATTGTTAAGATTTGAAATTTTTATCACAAACAAAAAAATCACAAAAATTTCAATACCTTATATTTTTTCCGCATTGAATTCTCATTTTCCCTCCCTCCTCATTTTCACAAACAAAGAATATATATAAAGAGTGAATCTATTCCAATCACGGGAAAGATTGCTGGCCAAAAACTAAATAAATCAGATGAATCGAGGGAAACTTTGTTATGTTAGTGACTGCTTAGTGCTTCCCATTTGAAACATTTGACATTGTAGATCCTTTCTTGCTTGATAAGAGTGGTAACCTTGCATTAGGAAATATCAAATTTGAAAGGCTATTTAAAGTCATAGGCTTGATTACGACAAGCGCTAGAGTCAAAATAGATATAGATTTGCATAAATGAACATAAGAGTTAAGAATAATAATGTGGAAGAGAGAAATTGTGTAAATTTATATATAATTCGACGTGCATTAAAGAAGAATACACAAGCTTATTTATAAACATTATTAGAAGACTATTTAAGATAACATATCAATCAAAAGATGCACAATCAATATGGGTGCAATCTTGAGACATACAAGGAATCAATAGAATTATCAAAATATATCCAACAAAAGAAATTATCCTAGAGACATCTCTAATTATACCTAGTAATAATTTTGACATTTGTAGATCCTTTATTGGTTGATAATAATGGTTACATAGCCCTACTACGGCAAGTAGAAGAGTCAAAACTATATCTAGATTGCATACAAGAATATAAGGAAGTGAGTCAAATAAATATTATGTATAGATTGCATACATGAATACAAGGAAAGGTCATCAAATAAATATATGTATTGCATAAGTGAATATACGGAAGTTCCTAGACTGAGTATTATATATATAGCCGTGACCCTTGAAATCCAATGACCATCTAAAAAATCTTCACAAATGGCGTTTGGGAAACACACAACACGTCAATTTGTTCTGTTCTCTTGCGTTTTCTTCGTTCTTCTCATGGCTCTTCATCAAGGTAAGCAAACTAGATGGCTAAATCCTCGTTTCCTTCAAGTCGTTTGTCTTGATAGCATTGATGCACCCATGTATATCTCTTCATATCGTGATTATATCCTGTATTGCGAAACAAATTGAACACCACCATATCCAAGGCCAGTCTCCATTGAATATTAACCATGCGTTTTCACTCTATAAACAAAACCATAATTTAAATGTACCCGCATAATGATCGTATAGTCACATAAATCTTTCACGGATTTCATATGTATAATTCAAATTTATTTTCTAAAAAATACGTCAAACCACATTTTGATTATTTCATCTACCACGCAAATTTCCGGTATCCTTATTATTTCATCAACCACATTATAAAGTATATTTTGTTTCAAATAAAAGTCTAAATTAGCTGATAAACGCTTGATTTTTTTCCGGCAGTTGGATTAGGGCATATCGGTCCAAAATAAAATTTGGATGAGATTAAAATGAAAAAGAAAAACTAACCCTGCCCCCTCCTCCCCACCGAAGAAAGGGAGAAAAGGCGCCGGGGAAGGGATGAAATCAAATTCTAAGACGAAAAGCATGAATCGTTTGTCTTTGAACGTGAAGAACGCAAGCCAATCTCAGCAATGTGAAACAACTAAACTGAGATTTTAATAGAGCAAAAGCTGGTGCCTTTCCCTCATTTTCTTGGTCAAATTCATATACAACTATTTCGATATTTTTATCTTGATCAAATCATCCCCTAACTCGTTTTTTTTCCTTAAAGCCACAATTTGTGAAAAAGTTTTAACGTGGTCATTTATCTCTTTCTTTAAGCAATTGCTGATACCTAAATCTTGTCATCAATTGAAATAAATCAGGAAAGTCTTGGCCTTCAAATCTTTCTCTAATGTTGAATGTTAATCCCGTGGAAAGCCAAATTTGCAAATTCTTCCTCTGAAAGTAAAAAGAGTCTTGACATGAGCAATAAATTGATCAACTAAGTCATTGCAACCCATACATCGGATATTGTTCTGTAAAATTGAAAATGCAATTTTCTTTCTATCTCAGCCCACTTAAACACTAAACTAGGTGGTCGATTGGTATAATAAGTAAAAACGGTTTCTGATAAAAGCAAAGGGCAAAGTTTAAGTCTCAAAAATTCATTTGTTCTTCTCTACATTGGGTTATAAATCGACTTAGGTCTTCTATGTTGACTGTTCATTTTCGCTAGTAAGATGGCGAAGTCAAGGACTGGAAACCTCTATGAAAAGACTGATCATCCACTCAGTTGGGATATGGCTAATCATACCTCTATTGACCTTATATTTTCAGCATTTGGCATATGTCCAGCCTGCCAAGTTGTTGATCCCATTTTGATTACTTTGATCAGCATATTAATCCAATTATTTCCATCACCCTGGCCTTAATTAGAAGAAGCTAAGCATTTTGAATAAGTTATGTAACTAATCAAGTTAAAAAGATACTTGGTATGATTATTTGATATCATGATACTTACTTTTACCTGACATAAAGTCAAGAACAAAGTAAATGAGTTACTAATTTACCAAGTCAAGCTTTTGGGGAAAAAAATGTAACTATGTGCTTATAATTATAATAATTTTGATTTTTCCTAAATGACACCTTCTAAGGTTGCTGCCTAGCAACTTATGGTTGCTAACTAAGTCATTGCCAAATTAAGAATTTGATTGCAGTTTGAAAAGATTAATACCTTGATTGCAGTGGTTGAAAAGTTTATAGCCCATGCACTGCACACATTTTCAGTGCCTTTCCCTTGTTTGGAAACATGGAGAGGGAAAGAACAAAAGAGGTGGACTTGTTGAAATTTGAAATTTTTATCACAAAAATTTTCAGTACCTTATAATTTTTCCACACTCAATTCTCATTTTTCCTCCCTCCTCATTGTCGAAAACAAAGAATAGATAGAGAGAGTGAATCTCTTCCAATCATAGGAAAGGAAGTTGGCCTAAGGCTAAATAAATGAGATAAATCGAGGGAAACTTTGTTATGTTAGCGATTCTTCCCATTTGGGCCATTTGACATTGTAGATCCTTTATTGGTTGATAAGAGTGGTGACCTGACCTCACCTTAGAAAATATCAAATTTGAAAGGTTATTTAAAGTCTTAAATAGGCCTGACAATATAGTTTGATATGCACAAATGAATATTAGGAAAGTCATCAAATAAATATCAGATTATATAAGTGAATAAAAGGAAGTTTATAACATATATGGAAGATTATTTACTTAAATATTAAAGGAGGCCAAAATTAAGGTAAGGACAAAAGTCAAAAGATGGTTTTTGAATTTATTAAATGCATGGGAGTTCATCAAGAACAATGTTATATAAACCCATAATCATTGAGATACTAATAAGCATCTACAAGATTTCTTCATAAAAAATGGCAATTGGGTATAAACACACAGCTAGTCGATTTGTTTGCTTCAGTTGCATTTTCTTTATTGTTCTCTTGGCTCTTGGTCAATGTAAGTAAACCATTAAGATGAAAGGGTTCCCAGCTCTATCTTTGATATGTCATTCTTGCTTTGTTTTCTTCTCATCCAAGTTGATCATAACTGTATCATTTTATCCAATGCAAACAGGTAGGGCGACCGATGCGCCATGCCGGCAGTTCCCGGCCGATGACGAGTCGTGTGGTCGTATGATGAGGGAATCGAAACTGCTCTCTTCTTCTCAGATCAAAGATGGTGAATTGCCGCCTCCATGCCAACTTAAGTTTTGCCCCGGTTGGGAGGTCGACTGCTATTGTTGCGTGACCGACCCCACGAAGCCATGCGCCAATTCCATGGAATATTGTATGGAAGAATGCCCTCCTCGGCCTCCGTCAGAGTTGCCACTGCCCTAGAATTTGCACTCATCGTTGCTGAATAAAGAAACCATTAACCCAAACTACTATTTTCCTTTGCAGGACTTCATTCTATTTAATTTTGTTATAATTTTTTTTTTGGCCAGGTTCGTCTCGCAGTTTTAATCACATTCCAAACTACTAATTAATTATTGAAGCACTGAATTAAACCGAAATGATAACGACAGAGCAAAATTGACCATGCCGTGCACTGAATTCTCCATATATACCAAAATTTTACAGACCTACAGACCGTTGGAAGACTCGTGATGTCGTATATGAGAATTAAATTACATTTTGTAAATGAGTTTTATGACTTTTAATGCACTCTCTAAAATGTTGTGCTTTTCTGCCTTAGCAAAATGCTTGTGATAAAGAAAAAGAAAGTTATGGTAAAAAACTTTGTGAACAGCTTTTACAGTTCGGTTATGGTCGGGTATTTTGGAAATCAAACTGTTGACAGGCATAATAATAAGAGATGACAATGAACATTGATGGTCAAGTCCCTTGACTTTCAAATTTTTCTCTTATGTTGAATGTTAATATTTGGAAAGCCAAATTTGCAATTTTTTTCTTTGAGAGTGAAAAGAAGCATTTATTTCTAGCATTCTTGAATCGAGCAATAAGCTAATAAACTGAGTCATTATTGTATTAATAAAGTCTAGCAAATTCAACAACCGATACTTTAGGTATTGTTCTATAAAATCGAGACTGCAATATTGTTTTTCCATCTTAGCCCAGTTATATACCGAACGAGGCGATAGATTGGTATGCCAAATAAAAACAATTTTTAATAAAAACATAGGGCAAGGTCTAAATCTCAAAGATTCATTTGTTCCTGCTTCTTCTCATTGTGCTATAATTCCAATATCTTAAATATTTCTACACTCAATTCTCCATTTTCCTCCCTCCTCGTATTCACAAACAAAGAATATGCAAAGAATTAATCTCTTCCAATCATGGAAAAGAGTTTTGCCCAAAAACTAAACAAATTAGATAAATCGAGAGAAACTTAGGTATATTAGTAATTGCCTCCCATTTGGGCCATTTGACATTGCAAATCCTTTATTGGTTGATAAGAGGGGTAACTTGTTGAAAATATGATAGATAACATGAGATATAACAATAACCATTGAAAATACGTTTAAAATGATTAGAAAAAATAATTGTTTGAGGCGTGCAAGCACTATCTTTAAAGATAATTTGACCTCTCGGAGTACAAAACTCGACGCATGAGGCTTCAGCGGCTATCTTCCCAAGGTACAATAGATCTTCTTCTTTATTTCACACTAAATAATAGAAGAAAACAGAACAACTTTTTGTGTATAACCAGCGATGAAAGGAAAAATACATAAGGAAATAGGAAAGGAGAAATAAGGATGTTCCGGATATATCGGTATCACTTTCAATTACGTTCGAGTAACAATTTATAGGTAAAAATAAAGAGAGAGCTATTAAGAATTTGTAAATAAATTATTAATTAAAAAAGAAGATAACCGTTATATAACTGTTATAAAATAAAGCAGAATTTATGTAGAAATAAATGAAACGTTATAAAACCGGCTGTTAAAAAGTTGTTATACGATCATTATATGAACAAAACCATTTTATATTAATGACATACAAAAACTGTTATAGGGCTGTTAAATAGCCATTAAATTTGGCTTGATTCTAGAATTATTTTCGAAATAGGAATCAACTATTTTATACTTGTCGATTCTGTTCCTAAGCTATTCTTAGGAACATAAAAACTTATTGTTGTTCTCGAAAATAAAAATTTGCAAAACAGATTTTTATTTATTTATTTTGGAGAGCAAAAGAATAGAATTTGGTACTATTTGAAGTGTTACCAAATAGAACCGTAGTCTCAAATAAGGGCCCCAACTAACTTAGGAGTGATTAGAGCAGAGGAAATTTTGTCTATGGCAATATTTCTTTTTTCTTATTTTTTGTCTTTCTTCATCTTCTTGAGGTTCTCTCCTCAAGGGTGGTTGCCAACCAAATGTGCTAGAGTTGCTTTTGCCATCACGAATCGCAAAGCATAATCCCCCAATTTTGCTCAATTTTCATTCTCATTGCTTTAGACTCCAAACACCAAAACCTCGACATGCATTAAAGAAGAATACACAAGCCTATTTATAAACATGATTAGAAGACAGTCTAAGATAACATAACAATTAAAACATGCACAATCAATATATTTGCAATCTTGAGAGTACAAGGAATCATAAGAATTATCAAAATATATCCAACAAAAGAAATTATCCTAGAGACATCTCTAATTATACCTAGCAATAATTTTGACATTTGTAGATCCTTTATTGGTTGATAATAATGGTTACATAGCCTGACTACGGCAAGTAGAAGAGTCAAAACTATATCTAGATTTTATACAAGAATATAAGGAAGTGAGTCAAATAAATATTATATATAGATTGCACACATGAATATAACGAAAGGTCATCAAATAAATATATGTATTGTATAAGTGAATATACGGAAGTTTCTAGAATGAGTATTATATATATAGCCGTCACCCTTGAAATCCAATGACCATCTAAAAAATCTTCACAAATGGCGTTTGGGAAACACTCAACCCGTCAATTTGTTCTGTTCTCTTGCGTTTTCTTCGTTCTTCTCATGGCTCTTCATCAAGGTAAGCAAACTAGATGGCTAAATCCCCGTTTGCTTCAAGTCGTTTGTCTTGATAGCATTGATGCACCCATGTATATCTCTTCATATCGTGATTATTTCCTGTATTGCGAAACAAATTGAACACCACCATATCCAAGGCCAGTCTCCATTGAATATTAACCATACGTTTCTACTCTATAAACAAAACCATAATATAAATGTACCCGCATAATGATCGTATAGTCACATAAATCTTTCACGGGTTTCATATGTATAATTCAAAATTATTTTCTAAAAAATGAGTCAAACCACATTATGATTATTTCACCAACCACGCAAATTTCTGGTATCCTTATTGTTTAGTGTTTTCCGCGTTAACGCCATTTTTTTTGCATATTATATTTCAACATTTTTAACCTTCTATTTCCCTTGCATACTTAACGCATTCATCAACATTGATAGTGATATACGTGTATTTTTTTTATGCCAATAGGCACCACGGCGATGCGTGTTAAGGTTTTTGGCGCCGACGAGGGTTCGCTTGGCCCGACAGAGGACCGTAAAGCCTTCGCTCCTCGTATCGAGGACGGAAGCAAAGTGCACCTTCCGCAATGTCAAAAGGCGCCGTGCGAGAAGGGTGCACACGACCTCTGCTATTGCTGCTTGACCGACCCCACCCAAGGATGTGCCGTCAGCTTGTCCTTTTGTATGTCATTTTGTCCTCCTTCCTAGGCCAAAAACAGAAATGCCACTGCGTTGAAAGTTAAATAAAAACGCCATTGACACAAATTTAACTCCGCAAGATGTTCTCGAATAAAACCACTCTTTGGCATTCGTGTTCCAGATTTAGGAAAAACAGAAAACGAAACGGGGAAAAGAATGTCTTCTCTAGTGCTGGCGCACGCTACAATGAACGGTGCAAAAGTTGAGGCGAAATTTAAAGGGCAGGCATGATCAAGCGTCCAAATCTTAAAGCACAGGGACGTAATTACTCTGACGCCTCAGGTTTTGCGACCACTGTGGCATTTCTTAAAACGTCCCACGCCCATCTTAGTCACTCTCCCTCACACTCGCTCATGCTCGCTCACAATTGACTTACTTGATGTCGATCCTCTCTTCTCAATTGACAAACCCGTTCACAAATACACTGGAGAAGTTATGTATTTGGGGTGAAGACATTTGTCTATACGCGACACAAAGCATGTAACGCCCCTTTATAAACACATGGAGAAATGATTTGTAGTTTGGGAGAGGATCTACTTTGTTGTGGCCACAACACGTGAGAACACCCAATAGTTATCTCGTCTGCAATGGGGTCGCTATGCTTCTACACTTATTACCGGGCGGCATTTGTACTTTCAATATAGGGAGAAGTACACTATCAGTGCCATAAGTTTTGTACAGCACTAAATTTGAAAAACAATCATTTCAGTGCCAACGCCGATGAAATTGGCCAGAAATCCGACGTGACACTTTTTTATTAATTTTTGAAGCCGACGTGGCTCGTCAGAGAGTACAGTTAGCCATCCAAACAACAAAACGAGTCGTTTCGTGTCTTCCCCCAACTTAAAAACCGAGAGAGAGAGAGAGAGAGAAGGAACGTCGTCTTATTCTTCCTCGAAGACCTACGCCAGCAATGGCACCGGCACCACCACCAGGAACGTTGTCTTATTCTTCCTCGAAGACCTACGCTAGCAATGGCACCGGCACCACCACCACCAGCTGGCACCTTCGACCCCTCTTCTTCCTCCTCCTCCTCCGCCCTTGCTTCCTATTCTTTCTGTCATTTCTTGCTTGAGCAACAATCTCAATCTCTCCTCGCTCACCTGGTTGAGCAACTACAATGGTGGCAAAGCGACGGTGGCCGAGTAATGGCGAGCGAACAGCGGTGGTTGAGCGGCGAGCGGCAGAGACCCAAATTTCAATCCTTGAAACCCTAATTTCAATCCCCATGAGCAATATGGCGTCATTTCTGTGAGGATGTCCACGTATAACAACAAAACGACGTCATTGCTTGAAGAGGATAGAAAATGACGTCGTTTTAAAACCACCACGACTTTTTTTAAAAATATAAAAGTCACGTAATTAATCTAGCCGAATTTCTCGCTGGTGGCACCAAAATGATCTTTTTTTCTCCGATTTGGCACTTAAGTAATCCGACAGAAACTTTTGGCACTAAAGTGAGTGCCATACACAACTTATGGCACCGATTGTGTACTTCTCCCTTCAATATAGGTAGAGGCATTCAGCCTATTTCGTTCGATAGAGCTAGAAGAGATGAGGAGGCACGCCTAAGTCAAACCTCTAAATTTCCTTTGCAACTTTTTTGTCTAAACTTGTTAGTTTCCCCTATTTCTATTGTTAGGTTAATTTGCGTATAAAAACATGATCTTCATAGGGCTGTGCGTCAAAGCAATATTTTTTTTTTTGTGATTTGTTCTATCGACTTAGTTTGTGTTTTCTTGAAAAACCAATTCATCTCCCTCTTGGTTGCTTATTTGGACCTAATATATATTGGTAACTTACAAACTTTTCTCCGGTTAAACTAATAATAAGTTTTGGATTATTAGCTCTAATTTGAGTTGCTTCCTTTCGTTTATGATTTCTTTCTTAAGTTTACTATCTATTCTACTGAGCTGACATTTCTATCTGCCTTGCTATCCAACTTTTAAACTTATTAGCTCATTTTAGAAATTACAAATCTCAATTAGAGTGATTAGCAACTTTTCTTTGATGAAGATACCTGCTAGGTTTGCATTGCTAAACTCTTATTTAAGATAGCTACCATTGGTTCATAGTTTATTTTAAAAGATAACTGCACCAAAAGTTCTAAACTTATGCGAAAGTACAATTGTTTCAAATGGAGAAAGAAAAGGAAAAACCAAAAAAAGAAGATAAGAAAGGCAAGCAATAAACCTAAACCAAGAGCAGACCTCACATTTAACCTTAATAAATATTGTTTGAGAGGAACATAAATAGTTTTATGTAAGAGTAAGACCCGCAAGAGATAACGTAGTCAATTTAATATAAAAGAGGATGTCAGAAGTCAATAAAAGGGTGTAAATAGCATGAGCCAAATTTAAAAATTTGGTAAGGTATGCAAATGGAAATTTGTAAATTTACAATGTTTGGAAACTAGAACAAGGTTGGTGATTTTAGGAAAAATTCCAAATGAGAGCCGGAAATAGAATTATTTATTTAAAGAAAATTTAAAGTATATTTTGGTTCAAATAAGACTCTAAATTAGCTGATGAGCACTTGATTTTTTTTCTGGCGTTTAGATTAGGGCATATCAGTCCAAAATAAAATTTGGATGAGATTAAAATGAAAAAGAAAAACTAACCCTGCCAACCCTCCCCCCACCGAAGAAAGGGAGAAAGGGGGGATGAAATCAAATTCTAAGACGAAAAGCATGAATTTGTTTGTCTTTGAACGTGAAGAACGCACGCCAATCTCAGCAATGTGAAACAACTAAACCGAGATTTTAATAGAGCAAAAGCTGGTACCTTTCCCTCATTTTCTTGGTCAATTTTTTTTGTGACCCGGGAAGCGCCGGGTCAAATTCATATACAACTATTACGATATTTTTATCTTGATCAAATTCATCCCCTAACTCGTTTTTTTTCCTTAAAGCCACAATTTGTGAAAGAATTTTCATGTGGTCATTTATCTTTTTCTTTAAGCAGTTGCTGATACCTAGACAATCTCTTCATCAATTGAAATAAATCAGGAAAGTCTTGGCCTTGAAATCTTTCTCTTATGTTAAATGTTAATCCCATGGAAAGCCAAATTTGCAAATTCTTCCTCTGAAAGTAAAATGAGGCATCTATATCTAGCTTTCTTGACATAAGCAATAAATTGATCAACTAAGTCATTGCAACCGATACATCGGATATTGTTCTGTAAAATTGAAAATGCAATTGTCTTTCTATCTCAGCCCACTTAAACACTAAACTAGGTGGTCGATTGGTACAATAAGTAAAAACGGTTTCTGATAAAAGCAAAGGGCAAAGTTTAAGTCTCAAAAATTCATTTGTTTTTCTCTACATTGGGTTATAAATCGACTAAGGTCTTCTATGTTTTTTTTTTTTGGACGGAAATATGACATTCATAGATTAAACATACGGGTTACACGTAGCTAATAGATTAGCATCAAAACATAAAATATCTAAAAGGGCCGACGGTGGCGCATAAATCCAGTTGGTTGTCAGAGCTTTGAGGCGGTGCATTTTGGCAAGCCAATCAGCGGCTGAGTTTGCTTTTCTTGAGCAATGGGAAAGAGTCGTTGAAGGTAAAGTTCGAAGGAGTGTTCTAATTTCTGGTAGGAGGCCACTTACGGCCCATGGGTCTTCCATCCGGCCCATGATGGCTTCCACGAGCGTGAAGTTATCGGATTGTACTTCCCATCCTCTTCTTTCGAACCGAACCGCTTCCTGTTCTCCCCTTCGTGCGAAAGCGTGTGCCGTGAAGTATTGCTAGGGTTTCGGCGTGTAGAGCGATTCTCGCTCGATTTCGGTTGCAAAGCCATCCATCGCAAGCCGTTCGAGTCGCGCACGAGGCCTGCTACCGAGCTTGTCTCATCTTCTTTCTTCCAAGAGCGGTCCCACGTTAAGCTTCGATGCACTTATCCGGTGCTTTCCCGGACCTCGGGCGAGTCGGATCTTCTAGTTTCCTGCGTTTTTTACTGGGATCCATCTCGAGAAGGCCATAGACTGGATGTTGGCGAGATCTACTAATGAATCGGTTTTAGGGGGCCGAGATCTGAATATTTTGTCATTGCGAAGCTTCCATATCAGCCCACATCGAGTAGGCCACCATAGCCGCCGAAGGTAGCTCTGTTTTGCTTCGAAGAACTCAAACCACTTGTCTATACGAGTTCTTGATCTAGTGGTTATGTGCGGTTTAGGCGTGGGTCTCTCCAAATGTGCCGCGTTTTTTTGCATAGGAAGAAGAGGTGTTCGGTTGTTTCGGATACTTGAGGCGGAAGGACACGGGGATCGAGTAAGATTCGCCTTTTGTGGAGGTTTTCTTTTGTCGGGAGTGCATTCGGCATATGCTCCACGAAAGAATTTGATTTTAGGGGGATTGGAGTGCCCCATAATCGGTTCCATAAAGATCGGGGTGGCTAGTAGGAGGTAGTGGCTCGTTTGGTCGGGGACATCGGCTTTTGCACATACGCCGTTATAGCCGCTTTTTACCGAATACATACTGATTGGTTTCCCGTCCAAACGAGTTTGTCTTGCTGTGGCTGAATGCTGATTGGAGTAGATAAAATTTCCCGAGCTACCCGAGTATCGAAGAGCGCGTGGATTTTAGTTTGCTCCCATAACCCGCTTTCACTTTGTTGATTAGTTCAAAGAACTTTCGTGGATCGTTTCGTTCATTGGGCCTCCGATTACTCCCCTCGGAAGCCATCTATCTTTCCATATGTGAATACTTTGTCCATCTCCTACTATCCACTTCACCTTCGGTTCGATGGAATCTCGACCAATAAGTATCTTTGCGCCAACCCCACGATGGTCTCTCGTCCCGTTTTTGCCTTCCATAAGTCGCCGTTTGGATAGTATAATCCTTTGAGAACATTGCTCCATAGTGCCGAGGGTGATTGTGCTAATCTCCATGCTTGTTTGGCTAACATTGCCTTGTTAAAATTAATTAGATCTTTGAAACCAAGGCCCCCTTCATCTTTTTTGCATTTCAGAGTTTCCCATTTTTTCCAGTGCATTCCTTTTCTAGACTCATTCTGTTTCCACCAAAAGGCTGCTATCCGTTGTTCGATGGCTTTGCATATAGAGATTGGGATCTTGAAGATGGACATGGCATATTGAGGGATTGCTTGTACAACGGCTTTGATCAATGTTTCCTTACCAGCTTTAGATAAGAGTTTTTCCTTCCAACCTTTCAGCTTCCTATTCACCCTATCAAGGATCCATGAGAACATCTCTTTTCTTGTTTGTCCCCAATCAGAAGGAACTCCCAAGTATTTTCCTGTTTTGTCCATAATCGGCACACGTAACTCATAGGCCATATTCCTCTTCAAGGTCAGTGGACAGCCCTTGCTGAAAAACACTCCTGACTTGTTGAGATTAATTGCTTGACCGGTGGCATAGCAATACTGATTAAGGATGTTGGCCAGATTTTGGCATTCACCAACTGTTCCATCCATGAAGATAATGGCATCATCAGCAAATAGGAGGTGAGACAATGTGGGGCAATACCTGTTGAGTTTTATTCCTTTTAGGCTTCCATCTTCTATTGCTTTGTTCATCATCCAGGATAAGACATTAGCCATCAATATGAAGAGGTAGGGCAACAATGGGTCTCCTTGTCTTAATCCCCTTGAGGGCTTGAAATACTCAGTTTGATCACCATTAAGTTTTATGCTAAAAGACACCGTGGAAACGCATGTCATGATCAACTCCACCCATTTTGCGCTAAATCCCATCTTCAACATACACCTTTTTAAGAAATCCCACTCAACCCGGTCATAGGCTTTTTTCATATCCAGTTTAAGGACTGCCTGGAATTTCTTTTTTCTATCTCTGATTCTTAGCTGGTGCAACACCTCTTGAACTATAAAGATGTTATCCTGGATTTGTCTTCCCTTTACAAAAGCACTTTGTTCGTGTGCTATTATCTCTTGAAGCCATGGTTTTAATCTGTTTGCTAGGACTTTGGAGATAATTTTGTAGCTGAAGTTGCATAGACTGATTGGCCTGAATTGAGAAATACTTTCTGGTGTTTTAACTTTGGGAATAAGGGTTATGTAGGTTTTGTTGAGTTGAGGGTCGAACTCACCTGATTCCACAAAGTTTCTGACCATATGCAGCACATCCATTTTGATATCCTCCCAGTAATGTTGATAAAATTGGCCATTCATCCCATCTGGGCCAGGAGCTTTATGTGCGCCAAGCTGAAAAACTGCCTCTTTAACCTCTTCCATCGCTATAGGGGCCATGAGATACTCGTTCATTTGCATGTTTATAACTGTTGGGCACATATCCAGAATAGGCTGAAAGTTTCTTTGACCCTCGGATGCATATAGTGAGTAGTAGAAGTCCATTATGTGGTGTTTCAGCATGTGGTGGTCTCGGCACCAAGTGTCATCATTGATACGCAACATAGAAATTCTATTTCTTTGTCTTCTCTGTAGTGTAGTAGCGTGGAAGTATTTTGAGTTCCTATCTCCCCACCGCATCCAGTTGATACGTGATCGCATCCCCCAATACATTTCCTCCCTACGCCAAAGCCTCTCAATTCTTCCTTTTATCTCTCGACACGCCATTTGGCTTGAACAATCTGGGTCCCCATTTGTAAGAGCAGTAAGTTGTGTTTTAAGATCTCTAATTTGGACTGCTGCATTAGAGAACTTAGTTTTGCTCCATCTTGTCAATTCCTTGGTCACCTTCTGTAATTTCTGAGCCAAAGTGTTCTGCTGGTGCCTATCATCTCCCCAACAGTTTTTTATAATCTCTCCACACTCTTCCTCTTCCATCCAGTAGGCTTCAAACTTGAATTCCTTTCTCCTTCTTTCTCTGGCAGGATGTAGGGATAATACTAATGGGCTATGATCTGAACCAACTGCTGGGAGGGCCACCACTTCAGCATTAGGGAAAGAAATTGTCCACTCCATTGTGCATAAGGCTCTATCCAACTTCTTTTTCACTAAGTTTTCCCCGATTCGATTGTTTGCCCAAGTATATGCACAGCCTTTTGTATCAATATCCATTAAGGAACAATCATTTACCATTTCCCGAAAAGCAGCAAGCCGGTGTTGGTCGGCTTCCCTCTTCCCTGCCTTCTCCCAGGTGTATAAGATTTCATTGAAGTCCCCCATACAAAGCCACGGGATTTGATTAGTAGCGTGCAATTCCCGAATTTGTTGCCATAAATGCAGCCTCTCCGTGAAATTGGTAGATGCATGTACGAATGTGATATTCATCATATTGCCACTAGAAGGATCCCTGCATTCAACATCCATATACTCCTTTGAGCTAGAGTTTATTGTAACATCCACCTCATCATTCCACATCAGCACCAATCCTCCGGCAATACCAATAGGTGGCTCTATAAACATGTGCTGAAAGTTCAGTTTTCTTCTGATTTTATCTATCATCGTAACTTTGTTTTTGGTCTCCATCAAGAAGACCATGTTGGGCCATTCTTGAGCCTTTAAGGCTCTAAGTTCTTGAACCGTCAGGGGGTTGCCCAGCCCCTGACAGTTCCAACTTATAATCCTCATGGTGTTTTTGGTGGCTTATTAGGGCTAGCCACCAAAGCCCAATCCTTCCCCTCTTTGACCAGCTGAACAGGGGTCTCTAACAGCTCCAAATCATCAAGGAGGTAAGAGCTAGTAGATTCCGCTCTTTTCTGTTTTTTGGCTTGTTGGTATTTCTGGTTTTTCTTGCCATCACCCCCTATTAGCTCCGATCCTGCAACTTTAGGGCCTTCAAGGTACAATCTTTGAGTTACATTCCCCTCTTTAGCTGCTGCAGGTTTCTTTCCACCCTCTCTGCCCTCCTTTGAAGAAGGACTATCGACTCTTTTCTTATTCCGATGGTTGATGCTTGTCTCAGGTTCAGTAGGGGCAGCTACTTCCATGTTAACTGCCATTAAGGGAGTTTCAGGGACTGATTCTTCTTCTTCCTGACCTGGATCTGTTTTGCCATAAAATGCTGCCCAGTGTGGGCTATGATCTCGAACTTCTGCTTTGAGCCAAGGACCATACCTACCCACCTTGTTTGCTGCCCAATTTGTTGTTTCATATGGAATATCCTCACAATAAGATGCGTAGTGACCAATTCGACCGCACGAGTAGCAAAAGTGAGGAAGACGTTCATACTTGAACTCCACCCATAGATTTTTGTTTCCAATTTTTACTACCGCCCCTGATTTGAGAGGGGCTGAAAGATCCATCTCCACTTTAACTTTACCGGTTTTGTAGGGATTATTTCCTCTCGCCTCCAGTTGAATTTCTTTAACTACACCCACTTTAGCAGCTACATCAGCAAATACTTCTTCTATGAACCATCCCGGGGGAAGACCAATAATGTGGACCCAGAAGTCATATCTCGAGTAGTCATAGCAGTGTTCGGGAATTTCTGGTTCACATTGCTTTAATACTAGGAGGTTGCTAGCAAAGGACCACGGTCCTGATTTCAAAACTCTTTCTTTTTCTTCCTCTGAATCAAAAATGAAGGAAAATAGTCCCGGTTCTTTCTGGGAGCACACTACTTCCTCTACTTTCCACGCCTTCTTCATAGTAGTCCAAAAAGCTGGGAAGTTAACATGGGGTTTTGAATATAGCTTACCGAAAAGTGTGTGACTGCATTCAATTCGTTTATTGAGAGGGATATCTTGTTGTACTTCCACTACATCATTTTCTGACCATAAATGGCCTAAACTTTTGCACAGGGCAGCAAGACGGCGTTGATTCTCCTCCGGGTCCTCCATTCCAGCACCAGAATATCCTCTCTTGCTCGCGGTTGATGGGTGTGGCTTTGGGGGTTGGGTGATTGAAGGGAGCTCCGGTGCTATTAGGTATGGGGTGCAGAGTCAATGTGGTTGTTGGGGGCGGGGATGGGGTGGGAATGGTTTGTAATCTGGATGGGGGTTGGTTTTGTGGTGTTGTCGTCCATGGTGATTGGTGAAGAAGCTTGCGTTCAGTGGCAATCTGAAGGTTCGGGTGGTTAGGGTTTTGTGGTGGGAGAGATGGTATCGAGGAAGAGATGGATGATCATGGGGTCGATGATTTGGGGTGTGGTTTGGAGGTCTCCCATGAAATCGGGAGGAAGGGTTTTCACTGGATTGATGGCTGCCGAAGCGACCAGAGTAGTGGGATTTGGGGATGAGCTCCCATGGAAATGAGAGAGGAAAGCTCTGCCTACGAGAGAGAGTAAACACAAGGTCTTCTATGTTGACTGTTCATTTTCGCTAGTAAGATGGCGAAGTCAAGGATTGGAAACCTCTATGAAAAGAATGATCATCCACTCGGTTGGGATATGGCTAATCATACCTCTATTGACCTTATATTTTCAGCATTTGGCATATGTCCAAATTTGCCAAGTTGTTGATCCCATTTTGATTACTTTGATCAGCATATTAATCCAATTATTTCCATCATCCTGGCCTTAATTAGAAGAAGCTAAGCATTTTGAATAAGTTATGTAACTAATCAAGTTAAAAGGATACTTGGTATGATTATTTGATATCATGATACTTACTTTTACCTGACATAAAGTCAAGAACAAAGTAAATGAGTTACTAATTTACCAAGTCAAGCTTTTGGGGAAAAAAATGTAACTATGTGCTTATAATTATAATAATTTTGATTTTTCCTAAATGACACCTTCTAAGGTTGCTGCCTAGCAACTTATGGTTGCTAACTAAGTCATTGCCAAATTAAGAATTTGATTGCAGTTTGAAAAGATTAATACCTTGATTGCAGTGGTTGAAAAGTTTATAGCCCATGCACTGCACACATTTTCAGTGCCTTTCCCCTTGTTTGGAAACATGGAGAGGGAAAGAACAAAAGAGGTGGACTTGTTGAAATTTGAAATTTTTATCACAAAAATTTTCAGTACCTTATAATTTTTTCCACACTCAATTCTCATTTTTCCTCCCTCCTCATTGTCGAAAACAAAGAATAGATAGAGAGAGTGAATCTCTTCCAATCATAGGAAAGGAAGTTGGCCTAAGGCTAAATAAATGAGATAAATCGAGGGAAACTTTGTTATGTTAGTGATTCTTCCCATTTGGGCCATTTGACATTGTAGATCCTTTATTGGTTGATAAGAGTGGTGACCTGACCTCACCTTAGAAAATATCAAATTTGAAAGGTTATTTAAAGTCTTAAATAGGCCTGACAATATAGTTTGATATGCACAAATGAATATTAGGAAAGTCATCAAATAAATATCAGATTATATAAGTGAATAAAAGGAAGTTTATAACATATATGGAAGATTATTTACTTAAATATTAAAGGGGGCCAAAATTAAGGTAAGGACAAAAGTCAAAAGATGGTTTTTGGAATTTATTAAATGCATGGGAGTTCATCAAGAACAATGTTATATAAACCCATAATCATTGAGATACTAATAAGCATCTACAAGATTTCTTCATAAAAAATGGCAATTGGGTATAAACACACAGCTAGTCGATTTGTTTGCTTCAGTTGCATTTTCTTTATTGTTCTCTTGGCTCTTGGTCAATGTAAGTAAACCATTAAGATGAAAGGGTTCCCAGCTCTATCTTTGATATGTCATTCTTGCTTTGTTTTCTTCTCATCCAAGTTGATCATAACTGTATCATTTTATCCAATGCAAACAGGTAGGGCGACCGATGCGCCATGCCGGCAGTTCCCGGCCGATGACGAGTCGTGTGGTCGTATGATGAGGGAATCGAAACTGCTCTCTTCTTCTCAGATCAAAGATGGTGAATTGCCGCCTCCATGCCAACTTAAGTTTTGCCCCGGTTGGGAGGTCGACTGCTATTGTTGCGTGACCGACCCCACGAAGCCATGCGCCAATTCCATGGAATATTGTATGGAAGAATGCCCTCCTCGGCCTCCGTCAGAGTTGCCACTGCCCTAGAATTTGCACTCATCGTTGCTGAATAAAGAAACCATTAACCCAAACTACTATTTTCCTTTGCTGGACTTCATTCTATTTAATTTTGTTATAATTTTTTTTTTTTGGCCAGGTTCGTCTCCCAGTTTTAATCACATTCCAAACTACTAATTAATTATTGAAGCACTGAATTAAACCGAAATGATAACGACAGAGCAAAATTGACCATGCCGTGCACTGAATTCTCCATATATACCAAAATTTTACAGACCTACAGACCGTTGGAAGACTCGTGATGTCGCATATGAGAATTAAATTACATTTCGTAAATGAGTTTTATGACTTTTAATGCACTCTCTAAAATGTTGTGCTTTTCTGCCTTAGCAAAATGCTTGTGATAAAGAAAAAGAAAGTTATGGTAAAAAACTTTGTGAACAGCTTTTACAGTTCGGTTATGGTCGGGTATTTTGGAAATCAAACTGTTGACAGGCAAAATAATAAGAGATGACAATGAACATTGATGGTCAAGTCCCTTGACTTTCAAATTTTTCTCTTATGTTGAATGTTAATATTTGGAAAGCCAAATTTGCAATTTTTTTCTTTGAGAGTGAAAAGAAGCATTTATTTCTAGCATTCTTGAATCGAGCAATAAGCTAATAAACTGAGTCATTATTGTATTAATAAAGTCTAGCAAATTCAACAACCGATACTTTAGGTATTGTTCTATAAAATCGAGACTGCAATATTGTTTTTCCATCTTAGCCCAGTTATATACCGAACGAGGCGATAGATTGGTATGCCAAATAAAAACAATTTTTAATAAAAACATAGGGCAAGGTCTAAATCTCAAAGATTCATTTGTTCCTGCTTCTTCTCATTGTGCTATAATTCCAATATCTTAAATATTTCTACACTCAATTCTCCATTTTCCTCCCTCCTCGTATTCACAAACAAAGAATATGCAAAGAATTAATCTCTTCCAATCATGGAAAAGAGTTTTGCCCAAAAACTAAACAAATTAGATAAATCGAGAGAAACTTAGGTATATTAGTAATTGCCTCCCATTTGGGCCATTTGACATTGCAAATCCTTTATTGGTTGATAAGAGGGGTAACTTGTTGAAAATATGATAGATAACATGAGATATAACAATAACCATTGAAAATACGTTTAAAATGATTAGAAAAAATAATTGTTTGAGGCGTGCAAGCACTATCTTTAAAGATAATTTGACCTCTCGGAGTACAAAACTCGACGCATGAGGCTTCAGCGGCTATCTTCCCAAGGTACAATAGATCTTCTTCTTTATTTCACACTAAATAATAGAAGAAAACAGAACAACTTTTTGTGTATAACCAGCGATGAAAGGAAAAATACATAAGGAAATAGTAAAGGAGAAATAAGGATGTTCCGGATATATCGGTATCACTTTCAATTACGTTCGGAGTAACAATTTATAGGTAAAAATAAAGAGAGAGCTATTAAGAATTTATAAATAAATTAGTAATTAAAAAAAGAAGATAACCGTTTATATAACTGTTATAAAATAAAGCAGAAGTTATGTAGAAATAAATGAAACGTTATAAAACCGGCTGTTAAAAAGTTGTTATACGATCATTATATGAACAAAACCATTTTATATTAATGACATACAAAAACTGTTATAGGGCTGTTAAATAGCCATTAAATTTGGCTTGATTCTAGAATTATTTTCGAAATAGTAATGAACTATTTTATACTTGTCGATTCTGTTCCTAAGCTATTCTTAGGAACATAAAAACTTATTGTTGTTCTCGAAAATAAAAATTTGCAAAACAGATTTTTATTTATTTATTTTGGAGAGCAAAAGAATAGAATTTGGTACTATTTGAAGTGTTACCAAATAGAACCGTAGTCTCAAATAAGGGCCCCAACTAACTTAGGAGTGATTAGAGCAGAGGAAATTTTGTCTATGGCAATATTTCTTTTTCTTATTTTTTGTCTTTCTTCATCTTCTTGAGGCTCTCTCCTCAAGGGTGGTTGCCAACCAAATGTGCTAGAGTTGCTTTTGCCATCACGAATCACAAAGCATAATCCCCGCTTATTTATAAACATTATTAAAGAAGACTATTTAAGATAAAGACATAAGATAAATCAAAAAATGCACAATCAATATGGGTGCAATCTTGAGACATACAAGGAATCAATAAGAATTATCAAAATATATCCAACAAAAGAAATTATCCTAGAGACATCTCTAATTATACCTAGTAATAATTTTGACATTTGTAGATCCTTTATTGGTTGATAATAATGGTTACATAGCCCTACTACGGCAAGTAGAAGAGTCAAAACTATATCTAGATTGCATACAAGAATATAAGGAAGTGAGTCAAATAAATATTATGTATAGATTGCATACATGAATACAAGGAAAGGTCATCAAATAAATATATGTATTGTATAAGTGAATATACGGAAGTTTCTAGACTGAGTATTATATATATAGCCGTGACCCTTGAAATCCAATGACCATCTAAAAAATCTTCACAAATGGCGTTTGGGAAACACACAACACGTCAATTTGTTCTGTTCTCTTGCGTTTTCTTCGTTCTTCTCATGGCTCTTCATCAAGGTAAGCAAACTAGATGGCTAAATCCTCGTTTCCTTCAAGTCGTTTGTCTTGATAGCATTGATGCACCCATGTATATCTCTTCATATCGTGATTATATCCTGTATTGCGAAACAAATTGAACACCACCATATCCAAGGCCAGTCTCCATTGAATATTAACCATACGTTTCTACTCTATAAACAAAACCATAATATATATGTACCCGCATAATGATCGTATAGTCACATAAATCTTTCACGGGTTTCATATGTATAATTCAAAATTATTTTCTAAAAAATGAGTCAAACCACATTATGATTATTTCATCAACCACGCAAATTTCTGGTATCCTTATTGTTTAGTGTTTTCCGCGTTAATGCCATTATTTTTGCATATTATATTCCAACATTTTTAGCCTTCTATTTCCCTTGCATACTTAACGCATTCATCAACATTGATAGTGATATACGTGTATTTTTTGATGCCAATAGGCACCACGGCGATGCGTGTTAAGGTTTTTGGCGCCGACGAGGGTTCGCTTGGCCCGACAGAGGACCGTAAAGCCTTCGCTCCTCGTATCGAGGACGGAAGCAAAGTGCACCTTCCGCAATGTCAAAAGGCGCCGTGCGAGAAGGGTGCACACGACCTCTGCTATTGCTGCTTGACCGACCCCACCCAAGGATGTGCCGTCAGCTTGTCCTTTTGTATGTCATTTTGTCCTCCTTCCTAGGCCAAAAACAGAAATGCCACTGCGTTGAAAGTTAAATAAAAACGCCATTGACACAAATTTAACTCCGCAAGATGTTCTCGAATAAAACCACTCTTTGGCATTCGTGTTCCAGATTTAGGAAAAACAGAAAACGAAACGGGGAAAAGAATGTCTTCTCTAGTGCTGGCGCACGCTACAATGAACGGTGCAAAAGTTGAGGCGAAATTTAAAGGGCAGGCATGATCAAGCGTCCAAATCTTAAAGCACAGGGACGTAATTACTTTGACGCCTCAGGTTTTGCGACCACTGTGGCATTTCTTAAAACGTCCCACGCCCATCTTAGTTACTCTCTCTCACACTCGCTCATGCTCGCTCACAATTGACTTACTTGATGTCGATCCTCTCTTCTCAATTGACAAACCCGTTCACAAATACACTGGAGAAGTTATGCATTTGGAGTGAAGACATTTGTCTATACGTGACACAAAGCATGTAACGCCCCTTTATAAACACATGGAGAAATGATTTGAAGTTTGGGAGAGGATCTACTTTGTTGTGGGAACAATAGGTGAGAACACCCGATAGTTATCTCGTCTGTAATGGGGTTGCTATACTTCCACGTGGTAGCTGCTTCTACACTTATTACCGGGCGGCATTTGTACTTTTAATATAGATAGAGGTATTCGACCTATTTCGTTTGATAAAGCTGGAAGAGATGAGTAGGCACACCTAAGTCAAACCTCTAAAGTTCCTTCGCAACTTTTTTGTCTAAACTTGTTAGTTTCCGCTATTTCTATTGTTAGGTTAATTTGCGTATAAAAACATAAGGCTTCATAGGGTTGTGCGTCAAAGCAATATTTTTTTGTGATTTGTTCTATCAACTTAGTTTGTGTTTTCTTGAAAAACCAATTCATCTCCCTCTTGGTTGCTTAGTTGGACCTAATATATATTGGTAACTTACAAACTTTTCTCCGGTTAAAGTATTAATAAGTTTTGGATTATTAGCTCTAATTTGAGTTGCTTCCCTTCGTTTATGATTTCTTTCTTAAGTTTACTATCTATTCTACTGAGCTAACATTTCTATCTGCCTTGCTCTCCAACTTTTAAACTTATTAGCTCATTTTAGAAATTACAAATCTCAATTAGAGTGATTAGCAACTTTTCTTTGATGAAGATACCTGCTAGGTTTACATTGCTAAACTCTTATTTAAGATAGCTACCATTGGTTCATAGTTTATTTTAAAAGATAACTGCACCAAAAAGTTCTAAATTTATGCGAAAGTACAATTGTTTTAAATGGAGAAAGAAAAGGAAAAACCAAAATAAGAAGATAAGAAAGGCAAGCAATAATCTTAAACCAAGAGCAGACCTCACATTTAACCTTAATAAATATTGTTTGAGAGGAACATAAATAGTTTTATTTAAGAGTAAGACCCACAAGAGATAACGTAATCAATTTAATATGAAAAAGGATGTTAGAAGTCAATAAAAGGGAGTAAATAGCATGAGCCAAATTTAAAAATTTGGTAAGCTATGCAAATGGAAATTTGTACATTTACAATGTTTGGAACTTAGAACAAGGTTGGTGATTTTAGGATAAATTCCAAATGAGAGCCGGAAATAGAATCATTTTTTTAAAAAGAAAACCTAAATTATATTTTGTTTCAAATAAGAGTCTAAATTAGCTGATGAGCACTTGATTTTTTCGAGATCAAATTCATTTTACCACATAACATATTTTGAACTTTAAGAGCAAACTGCAAGTGTGCAATAGATTTTAGCAATAGCCAATAAGAGAATAAGGATAAGAAAAAATGTATACAAGGTTTATAGTGGTTCGATTTAAATCAAGCTTGAAAATGCTAGTATTACTACCTAAAGAGGGGGGTGAATATGTGTAAAATTAATTAAGCAATAAATACATAATAAGTTATTTCGCAAAAGCAAACTTTGACTAAAAGTGACGCCAGACTTCTGAATTAAGTTCAGATTCAATTAAAAATGGTTTAGAAATTCGAGGATTTCATAAAAGATTGCGAAGAACAAATCAAAAGAGTTAAGGGAAGAGAAAATTGAACACGAGATTTATAGTGGTTCGACTTAGATCAAGTTTACATCCACTCTTCCACGCTGACAGCCTTTTGGCTAAAATTCACTAAGGTGTCAACAAAGAAATACAATGATTTGAGTACGAACATTCAATGGAGGATTTCTTTTTTTCTCACTAAGTCACTCTTCTTGTGTTTTTCTCTCTTGAATACAATTTGTAAGTGCTGTTGATGAAAAACAAGTGATTGGAAATGCCTCAAACTTTGGAATTTCAATTTTCACGCTCTTACTCAAATGGACTGAATGACCTTCTTAAATAATCTTCTACGCCTTTCTACCCGTTGGTATTTTCCAGAGGAATTTCTTCCAATTAATCCGTTGGACATAATCGATTAAGAAAATCTTGTAGCCATTTGAAGATTGAGATAAAAATCAGATGATTTTGGTCGTCCATACAATCATAATCTAGGTTTCCATAAATAAATGTTTCCAAAAAAGGAACTTGTCTTCAAGATTGATTTCATCATTTCGTGATTGATTTCATCAAGTCGTGATTGATCTCGTTCGTACTGAATCATTGTCAAAAGGTCAATAATCCCGAATTTGATTATATCTTCGTTCTGGACTTGGTCTCAGTTTGGATCTCGTCCAAGTAGGAAAAACTTCTGGAGTAAAATAGACTTGGACAACATTCCACGATATAGCACAAAAGTCTAGTATTCTTCAGAATAAGAACAAGAATAGGAAAGTTTTGTCAACTTCAAAATCTTATAAGAGTTTTCTCAACAAAGCTTACGTCTACTCTCCCATGCCGACTGCCTATTAGCTGGATTCCACTATATAATTAACAAGAAATTACAACTTTAAGTGGAAACACTGTCACGCCCCGAACCTCGAGCGCGCCAACATCCCACCATGGTCATTCAAATATGGGACGTTCCCAGGCACTCGTCGCCGACCCATTCCTTTTAAATGCACATACGGAAGTGTATTATAAAACCATTGACAATGAAATACATGATAGAAAAGCAGGAAGCGATTCCATAACATAACACTTTCATAAATTAACGGAGTTACAAATGAAGGCCCACAGCCAAAAGTCTACAAAAGACCGGCTCTTAAAAAGGGACTGTCCTACGACCTACAAGTCGGACACGTTCTCCAACCCTTATGACTTCACCTCTGCAACTCCTCAAGGCCAACGAAAGCTATTTGGCCGTTCCGTCCACAAGGGACCTGAAAATGTAATCCCACAACTGGGATGAGACATTATCTTAGCAAGTTCAACCCTCTAAACCCTTATTAGAAAGAAAATACACCCAAGGGCGGCCTAGCCACACCACATAGAGGATTTACCTCGCCTTTGTTCCTTCCTGCAGGTTAGCACAATTCAAATTACTCAATCACGTTCATATCACTCAAGCATATACGGTAATAGAATTCAAATAATTCAATTACTCAAATCGACTCAACGATTAATCGACTCAGTCGATTACATGTCATCGAGGTCATCACACGGTCATTCTGACTATTCATTCTCGACCCTCAAACATAGCCCTCCAGGCAAATCTAAATTTAGTGGTAATCACGGTTACACTCGGCAACTTTCAATATTTAGTGGCTTTACGGTCCCACTCGACCCTTTCAAGATTCAATGACTTTACGGTCCTACTCGACCCTTTCAAGATTCAATGGCTTTACGGTCCCACTCGACCCTTTCCATAAATCCCACCATTTTCTGTAGTCTACCAAAACAATTTTTGGCATTGTCAACCGATGCTCGATTATTTTTCAATTACTAAAATCACTCACAAATCAATTTAGCACAAAATAAAGCTCAAATAAATAAACGGACTGCACCACGATGATCAACATAAAATTCCGGTCACCGGTCATCCTCGCCTAATTTCCGGAAAATAAATAAATAATTAATTTATTCCGAAAATTAAATAAAATAACATCCATATTTTTCACAATCCACACTCAATTTATAATATCCAACCATCAATTTCAAAATCTGAATACATAGCAATGATTAGCGAGAAATTCTGAGAATATAGGGTCCCGACAAAATTTTCGAAATTTAATAAAAATTAAATTTATTCCGAAAATTAATTAAATAATAATATTATAATAATTTTCGTAATGTAATATTTTATTAAATAATCCAATAATTTTGAAACATTTATTTAAATCAAAATTAAATTCCTTTAAGTCACATCAAGACTTATATTAATATAAACATCCACTTAGCCCTAAATTAAACACACTTTAAATTAATTAAACACCTTAATCTAATCTACACTTAAATAAATTAAACTAACCACATAATAATACTTAACATAAACTAAACATCCATAAGCATAATTAACCATCTAATTGAGGTTTAGTGAGCTAAACTCACTCAATTAGCGAGCCGAGCGGAGCAAAACGACGAGGAGCAACGGGGATCGACTTTCCTCAAGGCAGGCCAAGGATCTGGGGTCGGGAAGCCGGCCAAAACGGGCCAAAACTGAGCTGAAATACCCATTTTTTTGGCTGTTGTTCACGGTTGGACGAAGGGGTGCTGGTCGTTGGTCAAGCGAGGAAACGACGGAGAGAGGCGGTGGTAGCTCAAGGTGACCGGCGGTGACTCACGGCGTCCAGGGAAGACCTCCGGTGGCCTTGGTGACGACTAGCTGCAGCTGGACGACGCAGGCGATGGTGCTGGAGGCTCGGGCGGAGGCAGAACAGCGAGCTGGCCTGCGAGGTGCGCACGCGGACGAATGGTGACCACGACGGACTCCGGCGACGTGCAAGTGAGGGGCTGCTCGGCTGGCTTCCAGTCGGCTCGGTGGCTGACAAAATGCGAGGTAGATGGCCAGAGAACGTGGAACGACGGCGGAGTAGAGGCTAGACTCGTGGCTGCACGCGGCTGGGCGCAATGGGTGAAGGAGCGGCCATTGGCGGCGAGCGAGTGGGCGGTCGAGCGGGCGGCGAAGGAGGAGACGGACGAGTTGGTCTGCACAGCCTTTTCTCTCCCCTCCAGTTAGTACCCAAGAAGCCCCTTGAATCAAGGAAGAAGATGATGTTGATAGCCACCTTTCCAAAAGCCAATCCCCACCATCCACTTGTCAAGATCTCCTTCAATTTAGCTTAACCACCATGACATCACATGATGTCATACTCCATTATCTCCAATCTCCCACAACCTTATTCCAATGGTTGCAATTTCATTTTCCGTCGTGGCATGACATCTCGTACATTAAATTCTTCAATTCCAATCGATCTTCTTCCAATTGAACAAAATTGAAGTCCATAAAATTAATCCAACGTCACCACACTTCAATTCACATATTCACTTGTCCATAGAACCAACTTAAGTCCCAAAAGCACGACTAAAAGCAGGCCTACCAATTTTCCCGAACTAAATTAACCATATGCTGATTCTTCGCTGAAAACTCGGCTTGCATGAAAAATCTTTCGGAGATGAGTCAACCTTCCTAAAATGATTTGTGACACAACAGAACTCTCAATTTCTAAATTCGGGTTCGATTTCACGGTTAATTTCAATTCGGCGCGAATTTAGTACGTTATAATCTACTAGGAAGCTTTTAGGAATTTTCGTGCATTTGACCTGTGGTTGATTATTTTCAAGCCACAAAGTACATTTTCGACACATTGGCGACTTTCGGTTGTCGTAGAAATTTCAAGATTTTAAATACGAACACAGGGTACCAAAACGACAGAAGAATTGGTCTAGTGCCAATCGACAGGAAATGTGCAATTAGGTGGAATCACCCACACTTAATCACATAACTTTGTCGAGTCAACCTATCTTCGAACTTCTAATCGATCTTACTGTGTCGTAATGATCTCTTGTAGATTTGCACAGTCGAGCAGTCGTTTCTTGGTTGAATTCTCAAGTCTAATGAGTTATAATCCTTTAACGGCTTCACCTAATAGACTAGTTATTTCATGAGTGATTAGTTCAGGGAAAAGGACCATAAGCGTGTCGATGAAATGCCCAACTATTTTGGTCGAAATCATAACTTGAAATTTAGGATGTCACAAACACTTAGTGGTGGATCATAATATCTCATTAAGTTACTCTTTTGGTATTTCTCTCACGATCATCAATGTTAAGCTCATTAAAGATAAATATATGATTCGAAGTACGCTCAGACTCTAGAATTTCAAATTCTATGCGTCATCTCTTCAAATGCTCCTCGGTCCCTTGATCTGCTTATAAAACCCTTCACTTCCAAACTAGCCATTGGACAATCTCCAGAGGATCGTCTTCCATTTTAGTCAATGGATAGAACTATATCAAGAAAATTTGGTTGTCATTGAGGGACAAATGGAGAATCCCCATTTGATTCTAGTCACCCATTTAACCAGAGTGTTAGGGTGCGCATGACAAAATAAATTGATTTCTCAATTTCTATTTCAGAAATTGAGAAGTTAAAAATTTTAGCTTTTGATTTCCTCTTCAAATCTATTTCTGGAATATAAATCTGTTCCAGAAATAGAAAAATCAAATTGCGTTACCAAACGGATTTCTGTTCCAAACCTATTCCGGGGAACAGAGAAACAGATAAATAGAGAAGTATAAATTTTTTATCATGCGCACCCTTAGTTTACATAAGATGAACTTCTTCATTTGGAAAGAACTAATCTTTAGGATTGATTTTCCAATCAATTTGATTGTGTCAATATTTCACAAAGATGTGAAATCCAAGCCAGATTACTAGCTGTCGTAGAATTTGCGGTAATCTCGTTCTTGACTTGTTTCCTTTTGGATAAGTGCAAAGTTTAGAGTCTGTATCGTTCATGTTTTGAACTGATTATGTTTTGAGGTTGTCAAGTCAAGAGAAGTTTTCTCCTTCTTCGACTGAGTTTGGATTGACAACTTGAGAATGCGTCTGAATGAATTCGGTCTAGATGCTATATGAAGCTTTTCGAACATATACCTAAGAATTCATTTTTCAAGACAAATATAATTTACTAGAAAGTTTTGTCAACTTCAAAATTTATTGAGAGTTTTCTCTAACAGTGCCAAATTGGTGAACTCGGTGTTTCAAAACTAGCTTGGCCCAAGTAAGAGTGAATAAAGAAGGCCAATATGATGAAAATCTTGTACTGTTTCCCGAAAATATATCCTATGGTCTATAAGGTATATAGATTGAATCCGTCTCCACCGTTGATCACATATGTGAAAAATAAGCTGATGATATTGTCAGGAAGCGAGGAAGACAAATCACTTATTAATGGAAAGAAACAACGGAAACTCCAATAATTTCACGGCGTGGGTGGATTACATAGCACGAAATATGCCTTAAATAACCAGTACATCAATCAACTTTGATCCTTTGATCCTTGCATGCCTCTTTATTTTAGAAAACGGAACACTGAAGTTTGAGAGACGGCAATCTCCTCAAACACATCTTATTTAACATTAGGAGGCATATACTCCATTCATTCTGAATTAATCATGCGGTGTAATTGGCCAGAACTCCGCAACTAGACTTGATGAGGCTCTTGGCCACGATGTGGTTGTCGCCGGAGTCATGGTGGGTAAGGAGATCGATGTGATTGAAGGGCTTGTATTGCCGTGGGTGTGCTTCATCGATGAACTCCTCAGGCGTAGTGATCATCCCCGTGACGAATGAGAATGTTGCAATAGAGTGTCTCACTTCACTCTCTTCTGCAAGTGCCACTCGGTGGTCACAAGCCTTGATCCTTCCATTGCTCCATGCCTGATCAACAACGAACCACATAAAATTAGAAATAACTTCAATGAACTAGGGCTAAGAAGAATTTTCACAAGCAAATAAGTGACTCACCACACATGCATCACCGGCCATGACCATGAAATTCGAAGCCGAGGGCTCGAAATTGAACCACTTGCCATCTTTGGTCCTCACTTCCAAGCCCCTAATGTTCTGGTGCAAGTAGGACAAGAAGCTCTTGTCCGTGTGCTCGGTTGGGTTCACACTTGCCTCGACGCCTTCTGGTTTCTTATACTTTAAGAATTGTAGGAGGTACGTGCTGGAATTGATGTGAGGGTCGAAGCATTTCTCGACACCGTAGCTCTCGCAGATCATCCTGAACACTACTTTCTCCAACTCAGCAATGAACTTGGCATAGTCATGAACAGCTTTACTGCAGCCAAAAAAAGAAACAGGGAAATTAAATTAGAGAGGTCGACTTTAGCGTGCCAACTTTATCGATACCCTAAAGCCTAAAGTTGAGATGCTAAAGCTTTGTTCCGGAGTACCAGAATTGGTCATTCCCAGAGGGCCACATGAGAGAGGTGAACTTTTCACACTCTTGAAACTTCTCGGCGCCATCGATGGTCAGGGCCTCGACGAGAGAAGAACCGAGGGCAACGCCGGCCACGGCAATGAGACGGTTGAAGTTGGTGTTCTTGATCTTGGTTTCGGGGGGGAGGTCGAAGAGATCCTTGGTGACGCTAAAGACAGAGTCATGAAGGCCAAGAGCGGCACCGGGGTGATTGACGATGAAGCACCCGTGATCCTCGAGAGCCTGCGCCATCACTTTGCAAGCTTCTGCCCACGAACTCGTCCCTGGTTTCACGCATTCCTCGGAGAACACTATCACCGGGACCTGCGACATTTTTGTGCCTGCCATCTCTCTCAGCTCTCTATCTCTCAAAGCACACACCCAGAGCAAGACTTTTTAAGCTGGGTCTCTTGATCGAGTGCTCTTTGTGGGATGAGTTGCCAGAGCTTGTCCGACCTTTTTATTGGCAACCGAGGGAGAACTTTGTCACGTTTTCTTGATCCACGCTGACGGTGGGGAAAGAGACGAATTATATTTTACACAGCCGTCTCGGGTGGAGAAATTGTCGTAGCGAGCCAATCCAACCGCCAACCTTGGGATCTGATCGGATCCACGTGGAAGACATATGCGACCAACTATTTTCAGTGGTTCTATTCAGGTTGGTACACATATTACAAATATGTAATAATCTTGGAAACGTACCCTTGACTTTTTAAATTAATGCAATGCCCTTTCATCAATAATAGACAGATCGACGCTCACATGTATTTCCTCTATCTTGCTTAAATATAGCTTTGCCAGAATAATTGGAGATCATGTGGTGGAATCTGCTTCGGTAAGCGAGATTGTATTTAGCATCCGGATAAGTTAATTATTCGCCAAGGACTTCCAATTGGGGATATGCATTGGATTTTGTCAGCTAGAAATATTAAACAAATCAAGTTAAATAATCTTGTTATTAATCACTATAGCTTGCTTAAAAGCTGAGAGAGAAGGAGACAATCATGACTGTACGTAAATATATTATCCATATACAAAGAAATGATTGGCCCCCCAAGAAAGTCTACCCCAGTTAGGAACTGCTTAAAGAGCTAATCATGTCTCTATATTAATCCTTATAATCCATTAGGTGATCCACATGACGTCTCCCGATCCGGTTGGCAGCGTTACATTATCCATATTCAACGATTCTGAAAGCCATCTTCCTTCTCGCAAGTAAAAGAAGACGAAAAAAATCGATCTGCTTTCCTCAAGCGATTATGCGGAAAATTGCTAATTAAAGGTATCTGTCTCATTCTCGACATAGTTCTGGTTGCGGCTCCAATAATGGATTAATGAAAGTCAAACTATCACTTCCACTCACGCAAATACTTTTGCTAAAACACCACTACACGTTACGATCATATCAAAGAGATCTCACAATAATCTTCACGAATTATTGAACTAGGTTTATGTTCACCCTAACTCAATTTTGATGATTGTAACTCTTCCTCAAATATGTTATTAGTGTTGAGGATAACATTAACAACACAGAAGGGAGTGAATATGTTGTATCGAAAACATTTTTTAAAATTTTCATGGAGTACTCAAATAAAGAAGTTAATAAATGCAAACTCAGATTGATGAGGCCCAATGCCTTTATCTAATAGATATATAAGAGAGTTAGAGAGATTTAGAAGACTTTGAAAGCAAATATATGGCAGTTTGGCTTTTCACCAAGTTTGCATCCATTCTCCCAAACTAAGAGGCCACTAACATTTTTGTTGGAACATTTTTGTTACATGGTATAACTGTTATGATTTTCTTCAATCCACTTTTTGCGAGTTCCAGAGCTTGTAACTAGCCATCACATACCAATATGAATTCAAATCCAATTCAAAGAAGAATTGGATCTTCTCTCATCCAGGAAGTAGAAGCACGTGACACGTCTTCATGAACTGCTTTTTCAGTTCAAGTCATAGTAGGGTTTCGGTTCAATATGGGTCAAAGTAGATGAACATCCTTTACGGTTCGGTTATGATCGGGTATATTGGAAATCAAACTGTTGACAGGCATAGTAATAAGAGATGACAATGAACATCGATGGTCAAGTCCCTCGACTTTCAATTTTTTCTTTTATGTTGAATGTTAATATTTGGAAAGCCAAATTTGCAAATTTTTTCTTTGAGAGTGAAAAGAGGCATTTATTTCTAGCATTATTGAATCGAGCAATAAACTAATAAACTGTGTTATTATTGTATTAATAAAGTCTAGCACATTCAACAACCGACACTTTAGGTATTGTTCTATAAAATCGAGAAATAGCAATATTGTTTTTCCATCTTAGTCCAGTTACATACCGTACTAGGCGGCAGATTGGTATGCCAAATAAAAACAATTTTTGATAAAAACATAGGGCAAGGTCTAAATCTCTAATATTCATTTGTTCCTACTTCTTTTCATTGTGCTATAATTCCAATATCTTATATATTTCTACACTCAATTCTCAATTTTCCTCCCTCCTCGTATTCACAAACAAAGAATATACAAAGAATGAATCTCTTCCACTCATGGCAAAGATTTTTGGCCAAAAACTAAATAAATTAGATAAATCGAGAGAAACTTAGTTATGTTAGTAATTGCCTCCCATTTGGGCCATTTGACATTTCAAATCCTTTATTGGTTCATAAGAGGGGTAACTTGTTGGAAATATGTTAGATAACATGAAAGATAACAATAACTATTGGAAATATGTTGAAAAGATTAGAAAAGAACTACTTATTTGAGGTGTGACTATCTTTAAGGATAATTTGGCCTCTTGGAGTACAAAACTCGACGCGTGAGGCTTTTGCTATCCTCCCAAGATACAATTGATCTCCTTCTTTATTCCACACTAAATAATAGAAGAAAACATAACAAGTTTTTGTGTATAACCAGCAATGAAAGGAAAAATACATAACGAGATAGGAAAAGAGAAATAAGGATGTTCTGGTTTTGATATATCAATATCACTTTCCAATTATGTTCAGAGTAACAATTTATAGGTAAACATAAAGAGAGAGCTATTAAGAACCAGTTATAAATAAATTAGTAATTAAAAAAAGACGATAATTGTTACAAAATAATTCAAAATTTATGTAGAAATAAATGAAACGTTATAAAGCCGTTAAATGGTCGTTAAAAAGTTGTTATATGATTGTTATATGAATAGAACCATTTTATATTAATGGCATACAAAAAATGTTATAAATTGATGACAATAGAAAATCGTTAGAAAAATTAATAGCTTTTAATGTGACATCCCGAAATTTGGCCCCTGTTTCGAATGTATGAAATGATTATTTCATTGACGCGCTTATGGTTATTTTACTCGGAACTTATCACTCATGAGTTGATTAATCTATTAGGTGAGGCCGTTAAGAGATATAAACGCGACATACTAGAGAATTTGATCGGAGATGTGACATCTTGAAATTCCAGTTTTGTTTTCAATTAAATGAATCGGGCCTTTCATCGATGCGCCTATAATGCTATTCTCTGAGCTAATCACTCATGAGATAATTAGACTATTTGAGAAAGCCATTAAGGGATTTTAATGCAAAAGACTTGAGAATTCGACTACTCAATCATGCTCATCTATAGAGATCATTACGGCACAGTTAAAAATCGATCAGGGATCAGAGATAGGTCGGTTCAACTGAGATAGGTAATCAAAGTGTGGGTGATTACAATAGATTGCAAAATTATCATCGATCGACACTAGACCGATTTTTCTATCGTTTTGGTACCTGTGCCCGTATTCGAAATCTCGAGATTTTCACGACAACCAAGAGTCGCCAATGTATCCAAGATGTACATTGTGACTTGAAATAAATTGATCACGGGTCAATTGCACCAAAAATTTCTAAACGTTACCCGGTAGGCTAGGTCATGCTAAAATCACGCCATATTGAAATTAATCGTGAATTTAAATCCAATTTCAGAAATTGAAAGTTCTATCATGTCACGATTTATTTTAGGACTGTAGACTCATCTTCCGAAGATTTTTTTACAAACCGAGATCTTTGGCGGAAATTCAAAAGAGGGCCGTTTTTTACCGGAAAATTCAAGGGACCGTTTTTTTTTATCGTGTTTTTGGGATACAAGTTGGTTCTATTGGCGAGAAAAATGTTAATTTGATCGAGGACATCCTAGTTGGATTTATGGGGGCCGAATTGAATCAATTCAAGAAGAAATTGATGTGGATTTGAGGGAAAATGCTTCAAAATTCGTAGCCCGTTAGTCCTCAACCTTTTGGACCACTTCAATGACTTCCTACAGAAGCTTGTGGGCTGCTATTTGGCTGAGGATAGGGCAGACAAGGTTGGGGCCATCTAATGATCAAGAAAGAGGATATTTGTGGTCAAAGAGGGTCCCTCCAAGCCTTTAGTAGTCTTCTTCTTCTTGCTCAACCCCACTTTATCCATTTTAGAGTGTTTTTGAGAGCTTGAAGTTGCAAAGAACAGCCAGCCCCCTCCCCTGAATTGTCGACCGCTTCCCCTGCCACCGTTGGAATCACCGCTTAACCGTCGCACCACCCGTGAGCCGCGCGCACATGCCCACCATTCTTGCTCTTCTCGCAATCTAGCACCTCCTGCCGCGTCCTCCCGAGCCCTGGTAGCTGTAGGAGCTCGGCCGAAGCTCCATTGTCACCATCCAATAGTTGCCATCACCCGTCATTGCCCGCTGCAGCCGTCCGCCAAGCTTCCTTGCCGTTTCCAGCCCAAGCCAGCTCTGGTTCAGCCCGCACAGCCCAGCAACCAGTACCGAAAGCCAGCAAGGGCTTTGTGACTTCGAGGCTCGTTTACAAGCTTTTCCAAGCCTTGGTTGGTGTCGTTGCTCCAGAGGTTGTAGTCCATCTCCATGTTATCGTCGCTGTGGACTCATCGGATTTCAAAACCGGTGAGTTTACTCACTAAAATATGCTTATGGAGTTAATGATACTTAAGGGTTGATTAGTTTATGCTAATTAAGGTTTAGGTGGTTAGTTAGAACGGATTAGTGATTTAATTACTCATTTATGTATGTTAGGTGGTTAGATCGACTTAATTAGTAGCTAGATAGTTTGTATTATTTATCTAGATAGGTTCGGAATTTTTCCAAGCCCGTTTCGGTAGTTAATTAGGCTTTTCCGGCCTAAGTTTGCATTTATGGTATTTAAATGTATTTATTTAATTATTTATTATTTTTCGAAAATTATATCGAGATAGCCGGTAACTGGAACTTCGTGCTGATTGCAATGGTATGATTGGTTTATTTAATTGAGTGTTGATTTGTGTAAATTGAGTGAGATTTATAATTTTGGGTATTTATTCCAAAATTAGGCAATTTCGGTATTTAATTAGAAAATACTAGGCGTCGGTTTACAATGCCAAAAGTATGTTTATGGACTATTATATTTAGTGGGATTTTCTAAAAGAAAGATATTGTATTTTTGGCTCAAGTCGACCGTGTACCCACACACAATTATTTTTACCGAGTACTATAAAGATGGTAAATTTTCAATGAATGAAAACAATATACTATATCAACCTGTGGGCTTTGAATATATCAGCTTCGGTGAGCAGTATACTCTAACAGCTTTGGTGAGCATTATAAGTATCGCACAGCTTCGGTGAGCAATATAGATATATAGCAGCTTCGGTGAGCATTATTATATATCTATTATCAGCTTTGGTGAGCTATACCATCTACTTTCAGCTTGGGTGAGCAGTGCTTGTATCGATCGAATTTTATGGATGGTATTGATGGCATGGAATCAACTGGATCGATGATTTTGATGTGAATGGAAGTGATTGATTGAATATATGAATCGTACTAACTTGCAGGAAGGATCTGAGGTAAAGGTAAGTCCTCTGTTTTGTGTGTGCATAGGTAGTCTTAAGGCATATTTCCTTCCTAGTTAGAGTTTAGGGGTGGACTTGCTGAGACGTTGTCTCACCCTGTCGTGGGCTAACATTTACAGGTCCTTATATGGATGTTCCTCCCAAGTGCTTTGGCCAGCCAAAGAAGATCACCGAACAGATCTTTCAGATTCCCTTCCTTGGGAGCCAAGGAGACTGGGTCTACGAACTCGTGAGATCCACTGTTTGGGTTGATGTGGGTCTATCCCGGAGGGTACCCAATTAATTCAGATCATGGTATAGTTACTGGCGAGATGGACCCAAGGAAGGTCCCCTACTGGAATCTAAAATTCCTATGTCAGTGTTCAAGATCGCTTTTGGCCAGGGTATGGCTAACCCTCCTGGCGGTTCAGTGGTAGACCCTAGTTCCTCGAAGCCAAAGACCCTGGAGTCTTCAATTAAGGGTTCGAATGTTTAGAGGATTTATAGCCCCTACCTTTTGCATACTCGTATATATATAGACTAGTGTTGTATATAACTTAGTCTACTTTGTATAAAAGTGTGATGTGTGGTTTTAAAATTTTGGTCCTGCTTCTCTATCCCATCTTTGTGTTGTTGTCTGAGGATTTATTTATTCACTTCTCCATGCGCATTAAAATAAATGGGTTGGCGACGTGTCTTGAGACGTCGCAAATTAATCAAGCACCGAAGGATGGGCACACGCTCAAGAATCGAGGCGTGACATCCCTGCCCGGAGTGGTATCAGAGCTAGTCGATAGTTAGAGTGATAAGGTGCAATAAGTTTACGGGATAATTAGTAGGATTGGCCTTTATTTCATGCTGGTGCATGTGTTTGATAGTTGATTGGTAAATTGTTTGTGGCGATCACTTACTTCTGATTCGTTGTGGAATTGGAAGGCAGGTTTCTGTAGAAAACTTGCATCATGAGTGATTAGGAGCAGAGGACTCTAGAAAGTGTACCATCGGGCCTGTTACTCGGGGTAGGATGCCGACAATGGTCGATACCTGAGGAGGTCATGGTCGAGCGCCAGCTCAAGCTAACGCTAGTGGTGTAGCACCGTGTCCTGCTGGTGCTAGGGTAGCTGCCCCTAGTGATCCTAGGATTGAAGGGATCATGCAGGCGCTTAGAGCGATGGAAGCATTAATACGGCAGCAGGTCCAAAATCTAGCCACGGCCACTGCTGCCATCGCTCAAGCTGCTGCTACTGCTGCCGTTGCCGCCGCCGCTGAGGCCGCCACCGTTGCTGCACCTGCCGAGGTTCCACCTGGGAACATAGTCGTGGAGAGAGAGAGACCAATCCATAAGTTGGTAGAACAGTTCCTAAAGTTGAACCCACCGAGGTTCACTAGTGTTGGAGATCCAAAGACTGCATCACTTTGGATTCAAGATCTGGAGAAGGCCTTTGCACTGCTAATGTGCACTAAGGCAAAGAAAGTTGTCATGGAAGTGTACCAATTGCAGGGTAACGTGAATACTTGGGGAGGGCCACTAAAAGCATAGTATTTCTAGAAGGCGTGGTCTCGTGTGGAACTCTTTCCTCATAGCTTTCCATAGCAAGTACTTTTCTGGTAACGCTCAAGAACAAAATATGGAGGATTTTCAGCACCTCCGCCAAGGGATGATGACCGTGGATCAATATGAAGTGAAGTTCGCGGAGCTATCACAGTATGCTCCAAGATTGATAGAGGACCTTGAAGATAAAGCTCGGAGGTTCAGAAATGGCCTTCAACTGGAGTTAAAGAATCCATTTGTGCCACTTGACCTAAAAGACTATAATGAAGTATATAGTCGGGCCCAGTTGATAAAGAGGAGTATGAGTGAGCAAGCTAGTTCGTCTGGATCAAGGTTTAGCTCACATAGAGATAAGAATCGGTATGGGAAGAAGCCCATGACTGGAGGAAGGTTCCATGTTCCGCCTAATAAGAAGGATGGGATTGGCAAGTCAGCGCCAAATCAGAATGACGTGTGTCGCTTCTGTGGAAGGCGACACGGTTCGACCCTGTGCCCTCGAAGGATGGGTGCTTGTTTTGAATGTGGCCAATAGGGTCACTTGGCCAAAGATTGTCCTAGAAGACCGAGGGGACAATAGTAGTTACCGCCGTCGCCACTGATGGCTCAAATAAGGAGTGTAGCGCCGCAAATTGCACCACAAGGTGGACAGAATAGACCCCCAGCCCAAGGGATAGTGTGATCACAAGTACGGTTTCGCTGAACAACCATGCTACTTATGCTTTATTCGACCCTGGAGCGACTCATTCTTTTATTGCTAAGCAATATGTTAAGTTGATAGGATTAAGTCTTGAATTGTTGGAGTCAGTGGTTAGCATATCTACACCGTTAAAGGATAAGGTGTTAGCTGCATTGGGTTGTTCTGGTGGCAAGTTAGTGATTGGTGAGCGAGATGGGAAGATAGACTTATTAGTCCTAGCCATGTATGATTTTGATGTGATAATTGACATGGACTGGCTCACCAAGTAACGAGCTAAGATGGACTATTATTATAAAGCGATTCAGTTTGACCCATTAGAGGGTGAAAATTTCGAGTTTGTTAGGAGTCGAGAAGGACCATCGATTGCCTTAATCTCGTCACTTGAGGCAACCCGTTTGTTAGACGGGGGTTGTCAAGGTTACCTGGCAATTCTCATGAATACGACAATTGATGAGCTGAAAATCGAAGATATTTTAGTAGTTCAAGAATTTCCAAATGTGTTTCCAAAAGAATTGCCAGGCCTACCGCCAGAGAGAAGATAGAGTTTGTGATCGAGTTAGCCCTCGGGACAGAGCCAATCTCTAATGCTCCTTATGGGATGTCATTATTTAAGTTGAAAGAACTGAAGGTGCATATGCAGGAATTGTTGGATAAGGGAATTCATACGTCCCTATGCATCACCTTAGGGAGCACCAATTCTCTTCGTGAAGAAGAAATATGGTTCGTTACGCTTGTGCATCAACTATCGTCAACTCAATCAGGTGACGATTAAGAACAAGTATCCACTCCCGATGATCAATGACTTGTTTGACCAGTTACAAGGAGCGTCGATATTTTTAAAGATCAACTTAAGGACCGGGTATCATTAGTTGAGGATTAGAAATGAGGATATACCGAAGTCAACGTTTTGTACTCGATATGGCCATTATGAGTTCACTATAATGCCGTTTAGTTTAACAAACGCTCCATCTGCTTTTATGGATCTGATGAACCAAGTATTTAAAGAGTACTTGGATCAGTTCATGATCTTGTTCATTGATGATATTCTAGTATATTCAAGAAGTGCTGAGGAGTAGGAGAGTCATCTAAGAATGATACTTCAGACCTTGAGGATTCATGGATTGTACACTAAGTTTTTGGTTGACTCGTGTTGCGTTCATAAGTTACGTGATTTCAAGCGAAAGAATCTCCGTGGACCCGTCCAAGATTAAAGCAGTGATCAGTTGGCCGAAACTGACACAATGACAAAGGTCATAAGCTTTTTGGGTTTGGCAAGCTACTACAGAAGGTTCATGGAAGGGTTTTCAACTTTGGCATTGTCGTTGACTCGACTCTTGAAGAAGGAAGAGAAGTTCGTATGGATAGACAAATGCGAGCATAGTTTCCAAGAGCTTAAGCAGAAACTGACTAGCCCACCTGTGCTGACCATTCTATCTAGTCTTGGAGGATACGAGATCTATAGTGATGCGCCATTCAGAGGACTAGGTTGCATATTGATGCAACATGGTAAAGTTGTTGCATACCTGTCCCGTCAGTTGAGACCTCATGAATTGAGCTACCCGACGCACGACTTAGAACTTGCAACAATCATTTTCTCTTTGAAGATTTGGAGACATTATTTATGTGGGGAAAGATTACAAATCTTCACCGACCATCAAAGTCTCAAGTATCTATTCTCTCAAAATGAGTTGAATATGAGACAGAGTCGTTGGATGGAACTTCTGAAGGATTATGATTGTGATATTTAGTATCACCCAAGAAAGGCGAATAAAGTTGTAGACGCTTTGAGCCGGAAGTCTTCAGTCGCACAGATGATAGTTAAGGAGTGGGTTTTACTTGAGAAAGTGCGAGATTCGGTTTTCAAATTTGAAGTGGGCCACCTTTCAAATCTTATGGCCACTCTCAGAATTGAGCCGAATATGCATATCAAAATCAAGACACTTCAATTGATAGAACCAGATGTTCAAAAGATTCTGCAAAGGATACCGATAAGAGAAAGGCTGATTTTTAGATTTCTAAGGATGGAACACTAAGGTTGCGAGGATGATTGTGTGTACCTAACGATGTAAAGCTTAGAGAGGAGATATTATCTAAAGCTCATCATAACAATTATAGCATTCATCCCGGCAATACGAAGATGTATCAGAATCTGCGTCAACACTACTGGTGGTTCGGTATGAAGGTGGACATCGCCAAGCATGTCACCAAATGTCTAACATGTCAACAAGTGAAGGCACATCATTGTAAGTCGGGAAAACTTTTGCAACCTCTCGAGATTCTTGAGTGGAAATGGGAGCACATCATGATGGATTTTGTGACAAGTTTACCAAGGAGTCAGAGAGGTAATGATTTCATTTGGGTAGTGGTTGACAGACTGACGAAGTCGGCTCACTTCATCGTTGTACGAAAGGATCTTGATTTGGATAGGCACGCAGAGTTGTATATGCGTCAGATAGTTCGACTGCATGGAGTGCCGGTGACGAATACATCAGATCGAAACCCAAGATTCACAGCTGCTTTTTAGAAGAGTTTGCAGACCGCTTTAGGGACAAAACTACAGTACATTATGACATATCATCCTCAAACAGATGGCCAATCTAATAGGAGGATTCAAATTTTCAAAGACATGCTGCAAGCTTGCATGTTGGATTTCAAGGGAAATTGGGAGGAACAGCTTCACCTTGTCGAGTTTGCCTACAACAACAGCTACCAATAGAGCATTTGAATGGCTCCTTTTGAAGCATTGTATAGCAGAGTGTGCAGAACCCCAGTTTGTTGGGATGAGGTCGGAGAACAAAATATCACAGGCCCAGAGTTGGTTCAGTAGTCAGTGGATGCAGTTGTAGTCATCATAGGTAGACTAAAGATCGCTCAGAGCCACCAGAAAAGCTATGTAGATAAGCGTCGGAGACCTTTAGAATTCCAAGTTGGTGATCACGTCTTTCTGAAGGTGTCACCAATGAGGGATACTTATGTTGGAGAAAACTCATTTACTGTTTTGAAGTTAACAAAACATTTCCAGAAAATCTAGTCTGAAGACATCTAGACTCTAGCATCAAAGTCTAAAGATTGCCAGACTTTAGATTCAAAGTCTGCCCACACTGACAGTTTCCAGACTAAAAAATGAAGACTTATTCAAATGCAAGATTATATTTATTTCTTCAATGATTCGATTCGTATGGCTTACTGATGACCTTATGGATGGATATAGCACCTATATGGTTGACTATCTTTATTGGAAATAATTCCGCTAATCAAATCTTTTGGAAGGCAAATAAACTTGGAAGGTTCTACTTATGGAAACCAAGATCCTGATTGTATGCGCGAACATGATTGATAAACTTTCATCATAAATCTTCAAATGACTCGAGATATCCTTGATTGATTCTATCCAATGGGTAGATTGGAAGAATTCTTTTAAAAAGTGCCAACGGTCGTGAAGGCATGAAGGAGTATTTAAGGTGGACTCTCTAGTTCTTCGAAGAGTGCGTGAAAGAAAAATTTTAAAATCTAAAGCTTCATAATTCCTTACTATTTCACTCACTGAGCTCAAATTGTATACAAAAGAGAGAAACTCATAGTGAGACTTTGTGAGAGACCAGTAGAAACTCATCACTGTGAAGTCGAGATCACAAAACTGTAAAATCTCTTTTGTTTCTTAGTGGAATCTTGCTAGTGAGCTGTCAACTCAAGAGAGTGGACGTAGGCTTGATCTAAGCTGAACTACTATAAATTTTGTGTTCTTATTCTCTTCACTCAACTCCTTTATTTGTAGCTCTAATTAATTGTTTAAATTTTAACTTCTTGATTTTATTTGAAACTGTTAAATGTTGAATTCGTCCTTAGTTTATTATCTTCTATAAGCAAATTACTTCTATTAAATCTTGCGAAAATTTTTATTCACACCTATTCAGCCCCCTTTAGATGTTGTTACTAGCCCTTTCAATTGGTATAAGAGTCTATGTGCTCATTTTATTAAAGTGTTTTTACTTCTGAGCTAAAGATCTATGGCTAGTATTTTGACTCCATGTTTGGTTGAAGGCCAAAGCAACACCAAACTTCCTTACTTTGATGGGAATGAATAAAATGTGTGGAAAAACAAGATGTAAGTGTTCTTGAGATCGAAAGATCCTCTGAAATGGGATATGGTAGAAAAATGGATCAATCCCTAAGTTACAACAACCTCAGAAAGAGGAAAGGAAGTTGCAGATGTTGGTGAAATGACACAAGAAGAATTAACCAAGAAACAAGCTCTTGATGCTAAAGCTATCTACTCTTTATATTGTGTCTTATCTCCTACTGAGTATAACCGAATTTCTTCATGTAAAACAGCCAAAGAAGTTTGTGATAGACTGTATGTTATCTATGAAGGAAATGATAGGGCTAGTACGAGCACCTAGAGGGGGGGTGAATAGGTGATCAAAGAAATCTTTGTGAATCTTTAACAAAAATAATTTTTAAACGTAACAAGCTGAAGATGTAAAGAACTAAAAGCAGAAGTATGAAGTAGCAATTTTAAAGTAAGGAGATAAGGGAAAGAGAATTGAGATACAAGGTTTATAGTGATTCGGCTTAGACCAAGCCTACGTCCACTCTCCCGCATTGACAGTCCACTAGTTGGATTCCACTATAAATCAAAAGAGATTTTACAGTCTCACGTCCTTGATTCCACAGTGTAGAGACTCTACTACACTTCTTCAAGGTCTTACAAGTATTTAATCTCTCTTTTGAATACAAGAAAAGCTCAATAGTCGAAATAGTGAAGAACTAGGAGCTTCAGACTTTGGAATTTTTCTTTCACGCACACCCTCGAATAACTTGAGCGTCCTTCTTATATACTCCTTTATGCCTTTCATAACCGTTGGCACCTTCTAAATGAGTTCTTCCAATCAACCCGTTGGACAAAGTCAATTAGGAAGATCTCGAGTTATTTAAGGAATGTGATGATGGCCCATCAATCCTGCTCGCCCATACAATCAAGATCTAGGTTTCCATAAGTAGAACCTTCCGAGTATATTTCGTTAATCAACGGATCTAACATACTCGAATTAATTTCAATACGAATAATAGATCTCAAGGTGCCATCTCCAGCCGTGAGATCTTCTTCATCCGCACGAATCAAATCCTTAAAGATATACCCGCATCTGAATAAGTCTTCTTCAATGGATAATACTTTTCTTCGTCGATCTGGAAGCTGTCAATGAGGACAGACTTTAAATCTTGAGTTTGGAGGTTTTCAGACTTTGACGATAGAGTCTACAAGTCTTTCGATATAAACTTTGGAAATGTTTTGTCAACTTCAAAATAATAAAGGAGTTTCCCATAACAGGAACTAATCGAGTAAAAGAAATGAAAATCAACATTCTACTTAGACAATATGAAGCCTTCAAGATGAAACTTAGAGAATCCATGACTAATATGTTCAGTCATTTCACTAAAATTGTGAATGGATTAGCATATCAAGGACAACCAATCTCAGGACCAATGAAGGTCAATAAACTGCTGCGTGGACTCTCCAAAGAATGGAATCACGTGAAGACTTCAATTAGAGAAACTCAGAGGATCATGCCTTTTTCAGTAGATGAACTTGTTGGCACACTTCAATCAAATCAAAGGTAAGAAGATCCTAAATGGTAAGAAGTCAATTTCTTTAAAATCAAATGATCAGAAGATGAAATGGACGATGAAGAACTGGCACTTATGATTAAGAAGTTCAGGAAGTTGAATAGAAAGGAAAGAAGATTCAACTGAAAAAAGTAGAGCACGCAAAATTTCTAGAAGAGATCGACTGAGGACAACAAGATTAGCAAAGATGTAATATGCTTCAAATGCAAGAAAAATGGGCATATTAGACCTAATTGTCTTTTGTTGAAGAAAAAGAGAGAAAGAACTGAGAAGTATAAGAAGGCTCCCAAAGCAGAAATATGGAACGACAATGAATGCGAAGAAAGTGATGAAGAATATGCCAACATTTGTCTAATGGCAAATTCAGGATCAGACTCAGACTTTGAAATAGGTTCTGATTCAAACTCATACAAAAAAGTTGAGGTTAGCAATTTAAAAATTCATGTTAAAGTCTCAAAGTATATAGATGAACTCTGTCTTAGCCTCAAAACATCTCTTAAAAGAATCTCCGAGCTTAAGAGGGAGAATTCTAAACTGAAGCAACATGAAACTTCTTGGAGAAAAAAAGTTTGAAAGTCTGGATAAAAGTTTTGTTGATCTGAAATAAAATTCAGATTCTCTTTCAAAGGAAAATGCCTTTTTGAAAGAAGATATTTCGAATATCACAAAAAGATTTTCAAAATGATCTGAGAAGTTAGAAAAAATTCTTTCTATCCAAAGACCTTATTTCAACAAATTTGGTTTAGGTATGACTCTAGAAACTATTCATTTAATTGATTTTCCCAAAGTTAAAGAAAAATCAAACAAAGACCTACAAAGGCATTTTACAAAAATCATTTTCAAAGAATTTTTGTAAAACCTATTGGCTGAAGTGCTCTTAAATGTTCAAAGTATAACAGTTTAAAACATTTCGAGAGGGAATGTCCCAAGGTTTGGAAACCTATTAAGAAAGATTGGGCAAAGACTATTTTTAATACTAAGACTCCTGGATCCAAGAAAATATGGGTACCAAAGAAAGCTTAAGTTATTCTTTTGATCACACGTCACTATCAAGAAGAAGATCAAATGGTATTTGGATAGTGGTTGTTCAAGACATATGACAGGAGATTCGAGTTGCTTTATAAAGCTTGTTCAAATAAATGGTGGAAAAATCTCCTTTAGAGGAAACAACAAAGAATAAATTGTTGGATGTGGAACCGTGAAGATTGGAAGCCTAACTATCAACAATATCTCCTTAGTGGATGGAGATAAGTCAGCTGTGCGATACTGGATTCAAAATTAATTTTCAAGAAGGTATTTGTTTGGAAACAAGTAAAGATTTCTCTCAATTCTTTACTAGGCAAAGACATGGGAACATTTATCTTCTGGACATAAAACCAGAAAGTTCTCAGTGTATTATTGTTGGAGAAATCTTTCCAGAGTCTTTTGAAGCTGACAAAACGTTTCTATCAGTCTAAGTCTGGATATTTGAAGACCGAAGATTAAAGTCTCAAGACTTTATTATCTCAAGACTCAAGACTCAAGACTCAAGACTCTAGACTCAAGACTATTCTCACCGACGCCTTTCTATTCCAAAGAGCAAAGGAAATCCGTGAGCCGAGGCTTATGGTTGAGGATTCGATCCTATCCTCTCGGAAAAGATCCCTTGGTTGGATAAACATCTCGGAGTCTTTGTTTGTTCTTATCTAGATCGATTAAAGATCCGATAGTTGTCGAAGTATTCTTGGAATGTTCTATTCTTGGAAACCAAGATCCCGATTGTATGGGCGAACGATTGATGGGCTATCGCCGACTCCTTAAATAGCTCGAATGATCTTCGTAATTGATTCCGTCCAACGGGTAGATTGGAGGAATTCCTTTGGTAAGTGCCAACGGCTATGATGGCATAAAGGAGTATAAAATGAAGACATTCCGGTTGTTTTAAAGAGTGTGATTGATAGAAAAATTCCGTAGTCGAAGATCCTTGATTATTAGTCGAGACTATTTTGAGCGAAATTGTAAACACAGAGAGTGTTCATTTCTAGTGACACCTTGAGAGTGTGGAAGATCGTCTACACCAAGAAGTCAAGGAAGATCATCACTGTAACATCTCTTTGTTCATAGTGGAATCCAGCCAATTGGTCGTCCGAAAGAGTGGACGTAGGCTTGACACAAGCCGAACCACTATAAACCTCGTGTCTAATTCTCTCTTTCCCTTACTCGCCTTACGATTGTTTTTCTTAATTGCTGCAAATCGTTTATTTATCTAAATAGTGTATAATTATCAAAAGAAGCCAGACTCGTGGCCAAAGGATACACGCAAGAGGAAGGAATAGACTATGATGAGACCTACGCACCGGTAGCAAGGTTAGAAGCTATTAGTCTATTACTTGCGTTTGCTTGTTATAAAATTTCGAGTTATTCCAAATGGACGTCAAGAGTGCATTTCTAAATGGATTCATCCATGAGGAAGTTTATAACAACCACACAATTTGAAGACCCAAAGAAGCTTTATTCGGTCTTTAGGGCGAAAAAGGCCTTGTATGGTTTAAAGCAAGCACCTCGAGCCTGGTATGATAGGCTAATCTATGCAGGATGAGTTTGAAATGAGTATGATGGGAGAATTGACATTCTTTCTTGGACTCCAAGTAAAGCAAATGAAGGAAGGAACTTTTATTCATCAAGAAAAGTATGCAAATGATCTTGTCAAAAGATTTGGATTGGAAAATTGCAAAAGACCGACATACCAATGTCATGTTCTCGAAGATAGATAAGGATGAAGAAGGGAAGAAAGTAGACCAAAAGCTATATAGGAGCATGATTGGTTCACTTCTTTATCTTCTTTGCTTCTAGACTGATATTTTGTTAAGTGTTTGTGTACTGTGCTAGGTTTCAATCGAGATCCTAGAGAATCACATCTCAATCTTGGTGAAACGAATTATCAAATACATTGCCTCATCCTCAAGCATCGGTCTTTGGTATCCAAAGAAGGGAGACTTTGATCTTCCTGGGTACTCGGATGCGAGATACGGCCGGTTGCGAGTCGATAGAAAGAGCACTTAAGGAACTTGTCATCGGTGGAAATAGAATGACAGTCACTGTCTCTTTCAACAACGACAGTATGTAGCCCTTGGAAGTTGCTGTTCGCAAATTCTATGGATCAAACAAAGCTACAAGACTTTGGCATTGAAGACTCATGCACGTAACCGATGTGACAACACCGCGCGATCAATCTTACCAAAAATCCAATTCTTCATTCAAGAGCAAAGCATATTGAGATTCGACACCACTTCATTAGAGATCATATTCAAAACGGAGAAATCTCGATTCAATTTGTTGATTCAAAAAAAGTCAACTAGCGGATATTTTCACAAAGCCTTTGGAGAAAATCAATTTGACGCTATCCGTTCAAGACTCAACATTTTGAAGCTTGAAGAAGTTAAAGTCTAAAGACTCAACAAACCTTAGACTCTAATCTCTCGCTCAAGATCTTCATTCTCGGACATTCATGGCTATAGACTCGTAAGTGGCTATTCGAACTCGAAAAGGTACGATTTTGTTGTTCCGATTATTACGTAAATGTGAAAATCAAAAACTTGTCTTTTCAAAAAAGATTAATTTTGTGATTATTGATTTTCAAAGAAATGATCGTACTCTTTCCTCGCGACGATTGAACTTCCTTTTTCAAAAAGTGAGTTAAATAAGATCAAATGGTATTTGGATAGTGGCTGTTCGAGACATATGACAGAGATTCGAGTTGCTTTATAAAGCCCGTTCAAATAAATGGTGGAAATTATCTCCATTCAAGATGAAGCAAATCTTTGGCATCGAAAGCTTGGTCATGTTAACATAAAGCAGATTGCCAAGATTTCATCCAAGAAGCTTGTTTGTGGTCTTCCCAACATGACTTATCAAAAATCTGAATTATGCACTCCTTGTGTTTTGAGAAAATGGGCTAGAAGTTCTTTTAAACCTGTAAATCAAGTTTCTACTAATTGAGTTTTGCAACTTCTACATATGGACCTCTTTGGACCAACTAGGACTCAAAGCATTGGTGAAAAAGATATTATCTAATAATCGTGAATGATTACTCTCGCTTTATTTGGGTTTACTTTCTGGCAAATAAGTTTGAAGCCTTCTCTCACTTTTCAAAGTTTGCCAAGAAAGTTTAGAATGAAAAATGATATGCTATTTCAAGCATACGTACAGATCATGGAGGTGAGTTTGAAAATCAAGATTTTGCGAAGTTCTGTGATGAATCTGGTTTTTAGCATGTTTTCTCTTCTCCATACATTCCAGAACAAAATGGGGTTGTGGAAAGAAAGAACAGATCCTTACAAGAGATGGCCAGAATCCTCTTAATTGAAAGTAAAATTTCCTCTTGATTTTGGGCTGAAGTAGTTTCTACAACTTGCTACATCATTAATAGAGTGTTTTTTAGGCATATTTTAGAGAAAACTTTTTATGAAGTGTTTAAAGGGAAGAAACCAAATGTTTCTTACTTTCATGTGTTTGGTTGTAAGTGTTATGTTTTAAAAAATGCAAATGACCGAACTGGGAAGTTTGAAGAAAGATCATATGAAGGAATTTTCCTTGGCTACTCTACCTCAAGCAAAGCATATCGAGTGTTCAATAAGAAGACTCAATTTGTGGAAGAATCTATGAATGTCAAGTTTCAAGATATTATGCAGAATCAACTGAATCAGACTCAATATAAAGAATCTGAACTTGCTCCAAACTATACAAAGTCTATTTCCCCCGAAGTAGTTCAGACTTCTAAAGATCAACATCAAGTAGAACTAGAAAATTCAACTGAAGTAGAGGATCAGCAGATTTTCAGACCAATCAGCAACTGGAAGCATAAGTCAAGTCATCCCAAAGAACTTATCATTGGCAACATTGATGAAGAAATTCGCACTAGATCCAAAGGGTAAAAAGAGTCTAGTGCTTTAGCACTTATTTCTGAAATAGAACCTAAAAGTATAGAAGAAGCCCTATCTGATGAAAGCTGGATCGAAGCTATGTAAGAAAAGCTTAGACAGTTCAGCATCAATGATATTTGGGAGCTAATTCCTAAACCTAAAAATAAATCTTTATAGGAACTAAATGAGTTTTCGAGAACAAGATGGACGAGAAAGGAAAAATGGTCAGGAACAAAGCAAGACTCGAGGCCAAAGGGTATACACAAGAAGAATTAATAGACTATGACAAGACCTATGCACCAGTAGCGAGGTTAGAAGCAATTAGATTATTACTTGCTTTTGCTTGCTATGAAAATTTCAGGTTATTCCAGATGGATGTAAAAAATGCATTTCTAAATGGATTTATCCAAAAAGAAGTCTATGTGAAACAACCACCTGGCTTTGAAGATCCAAGAAAGCCAGACTTAGTCTTCAGACTGAAAAAGGCCCTGTATGGACTAAAGTAGGCACCTCGAGCCTGGTATAAAAGGTTAAGTAATTTCCTAACTCAAAATGATTTTGCTAAAGGAAAGGTAAATACTGCTTTATTAAAGAGAGAGTAAAGATTTTCTATTGGTTCAAATTTATGTTGATGATATTATCTTTAGATCTCCTAATGAAAATTTATGCAAGAAATTCTTTAAATGTATGCAGGATGAATTCGAGATTAGTATGATGGGTGAATTAACCTTCTTTCTAGGATTACAAGTTAAACAATCAAAGGAATGTATCTTTATTCATCAAGAAAAGTATGCAAAAGATCTCATCAAGAAAATTGGATTAGAGAATTGCAAAAAGACAGAGACTCCAATGTCAAGTTCTTTGAAACTGGACAAAAATGAAGGAGGAAAGAATGTTGACCAAAAGCTTTATAGGAACATTATTGGTTCGCTTATTTACCTTACTGCATCTAGACCTGACACTTTGTTTAGTTTTTGCATTTGTGCTAGATTCTAATCAAATCCCAAAGAATCACATTTAAGTGCTGCAAAATGGATCATCAAATATATTGCAACTACCCCGAAGCTAGGTCTGTGGTATCCTAAAGAATGAGACTTTACTCTCCTTGAATATTCAGACGCAGATTTAGCCGGTTGTAAAGTTGATAAAAATAGTACTTTTGGTACTTGTCAATTGCAGGGCAATAAGCTGGTGTCTTAGTTCTCAAGGAAGCAAAGTACTGTAGCACTATCAATAGCAGAAGCAGGGTATGTGGCTCTTGTAAGTTGTTACTCTCAAATTTTGTGGATAAGGCAACAACTAAGAGATTTTGGAATTGAAAAATCGTGTACCGAGATCAAATGCGACAACACTAGTGCCATCAATCTCATGAAAAATTCAATTCTTCATTCAAGGGCAAAACATATAGAGATTCGACATCATTTCATAAGAGATCATGTTCAGAATGGAGAAGTTATGATTCAATTCATTGACTCGAAGAATCAAATGGCAGACATATTTACAAAACCACTGGAGAAAAGTCTATTTGAATCTATTCGCACCAGACTAAACATTATATCTTCTACTGATTAAAGTCTGAAGGTGGTTAGACTTAGAATGTCCAAAAACTACATCTGTAAGTTAATTTCTTTTCAAAACAAGTAATTTAATTTTGGCATGAAAAACCTAAAAGGTACGTTGATTTTTGAATCATTACTTGCCTATTTTATTTTTAGAAAATATTTTTTTTCGAAATTTTGAAAATTTTGGCAGTTTTTATTTTCGAAAAAGGCAATTTATTTCTTCCTTTGTGACTATTCGTATACTCTGTTTCACTTGCTTTAAATACCGTCAAACTTCTTCTCCATTTACGTTTTCACAAACCCTAGAATACAGAATTCCTACTCTCTCACTTTTTCTCTCAAGTTACTCTACAAAGTTTTCACCTTTTTCAATCGAACGAGTTTGAGAAATCTTCCCCGACTGCAAAAAAGTTTTTCCAGAGGAAATCGTCTCGGATCGCTAACAGGGGACCACAACACATGCCAAAGGGTCCTACTCATTTTGACTTGACCGAGGAGGAAGACTCTCCTCAGCAGCAACAACAACAACATTCTCAACCACGTCAACATGCGACTCAAGATCCTCCGCACCAACAAGCAAAAGAAGAAATTGTGGAAGATGTTGAACTCATAAGAATGTTGAAACCCCAGCTCTTTAAACTCTATAATCAGTTCAAACAGGGTGGTACTGCGATGACTTTCATTGATGAGTTTCTGCAAGAAAGAGAATACAAGAACGAGACCATGTTTCTGAGGCAAATGGAAAGCTTAGGCATTGCGCCTGAAGGTTTGGCAGACAGGACTTTTGCCAACTTTCCAAGTGATCCGTGGTTTAGTTATTTTAATTAGCCTGAAGTGAAAGATGATGATGAGAGAATGAGAATTTTCAGCCTAGGATGGGCGTTGCGGCTACTGTGCATGGTGAGGGAATGAATTTATTTTGTTCTAAGGACCACAAAAAGACTTATTCCAATTTGCTGAAAAGAGGGGTGATAAACCCTCGAACTGTGGATTTTGATTTCCTTGATTCCTTGAAGGTGAACCTGAGGGAGAAGTTTGCTCTTCTTCAACTTGAAAGATTTTGTTTTGAAACTTTTGTCGCTTACCATGAATTAACTGCTTACTTCTATTCAAATCTATCTTTTCTAGAAACGAATAGATTTTGTTTTACGGTAAAGGAAAAAGACTTTGTGGTGGATGTGGACACATTGGCGGATGTCATTGGTGTGGAAAAAGGGAGTTTCCAACCAATAAACATGTCTGTTGGTCATGAAACATTGTCTCTTGTTCGGGACAGACTTGCTGAAGGAGGAATTTCATATTCTAGAATGTCTGCCTCCAACATTTTGCTACATAAGGTTGTAATCAACTGCATCCGACCTAAGTCAACCTCCAAGACAGATGTATCTCGCTCTAAGGCAAAGTTGATGTTTGCTATCAACAATGGGATGAAGTTCTCGCTACCACACACTATCCTAATGCACATGTACAAGACTGTTGTTAACGACAAAGGACAACTTCCTTACTCTGCGCTAGTTACCAAATTGTTTCGACATTTTCACATTTAGTTTCCAAAATCTCTTTGTGTCAGAACCATTGCTCCTATGGTGATAGGTTTGAAGATGGTTTCGAAAATGAGACTGAATGAGCTGAATAAAGCATTGGAGCGCTTGAAGGAGAAGTCCCCAATCAAAACAAAACAAGACTCTGCCACAAAGAAAAGGAAAGGCAAAGAGCAAATGACTGCACCTATCAAGAAAAAGAGAGCCCTTATCTTGCAAGACGAAGAAGATGAGGATGATCTCACGCTCTCCGCATTTGCCTTGAAAATTTTACAGAGCTTACTTAGTTTTGAGCAGCCACAGAACAGAGAGGAAAGAGGATGAGAAGAGACAGAGCAGAGAAGTGAAAGAAGAGAATAGAGAAGAGAAGGAAGTGAAGAAAGAAGAGCAAAAAAAGATAGAAGAGCAAGAAGTGAAGAAAAAGAAGTAAGGGAAGCAGAAGAAGAAGAAGATGGTCAAGATGACTCTTTTGAATTAACATTTGCAGTATCCTTGTCAGAGGATTTTGAGAAGACTCGGAGTGGAACTATAGGAGATGAAAAAAAATAGAACATCACTTGGGTGCTAATGATGAGCAAGAACAAGAAGAAGAATTCTTTTCTCCACCTGTAGGCATAGAGATAGGGGGAGCTGCTGAAAAAAGAGGTACTTCATCACCTGTTTTTACATGTGACGATGTGAGTAGATCTCCAGCAGATCCAGAGGATGACTATGCCTCTCAATATCCTGAAGCTGATGTTGAACCATCCTCTCCAAGTCTTGTTGGTCACGTTGAAGTTCCCTCATCTCTAAACACTCCTCGAACTGAACATACAAATAGACACTACAGCAGACTTTCAAAGACTGCTAGAGCTCCTTGTGGAGATAAAGGCTCAACACTATAGAATGGAGTGTGAAATTCAGATCTCTAATCTGTATTGAAAGCTACCTCCATCTCTCTTCATGATCAGGTACAAGACCTTAAGCTTCAATTTCAAAAGACAGTTCAAGAGACTGCCAAATCTGAAGATGTTAAGGAGGTGAAGGAGTCCTTGCGAAAGTTGGAAGACGCAATTTAGTCGATGGGAGATTTCCAGCTTATTCGCATCCCCAAAAAACTTTGATTTTATTCTTCTTTACTTTTTGCTGTTGACAAAAATGGGGAGGATGTGTGCAAATTTGACTTTATTAAGATTTAACTTTTGATTTTTTTTTTTTTTTTTTTACTGTTTTGACTGTTGAATGGTTTTGATTGTTGAACTTTGTTGGATTTGTTGGACTTTTTGACATCTGCAGTAACTTACTTTGGTAATACTAATTGTGGTTGGATAGTTAATTGTCTTATCTTTTCAGGATTAACATGTTTTCTGTGGTTGAATAATCGATGCTATCCAGGTCATAACCAACTAAATTTTATAAGATATTATGTATTGCCTAAGAGTTATTTTGCAAGTCAAAGGTTATCAAATCTGCAGGAAAATTTTGTCACCATAAAAAAGAGGGAGATTGTTGGAGAAAACTCATTTACTGTGTTGAAGTTGACAAAACATTTCCAGAAAGTCTAGTCTAAAGACTTCCAGACTCTAGAGTCAAAGTCTAAAGACTGTCAGACTTTAGGTTCAAAGTCTGCCCACACTGACAGTTTCCAAACTGAAGAATGAAGACTTATCAAGATGCGAGATTATCTTTATTTCTTCAAGGATTCAATTCGTATGACTTACGGACATCCTTATGGCTTGATATAGCACCTATATGATTGATTATCTTTATTGAAATAAATTTCGATAATCAAATCTTTTGGAAGGCAAGCATACTTGAAAAGTTCTACTTATGGAAACCAAGATCCTAATTGTATGTGCAAACATAATTGAAAGGTTTTCACCTCAATCTTCAAACTACTCGAGATCTCCTTGATTGATTCTGTCTAACGGATAGATTAGAAGAATTCATTTGGAAAGTACCAATGGTCGTGATGGCATGAAGAAATATTTAAGGTGGACTTTCTAGTTGTTCGACAGAGAGCGTGAAAGAAAATTTTCAAAGTCTAAAGCTTCTTAGTTCCTTGCTTTTTCATTCACTGAGCTCAAATTGTATACAGAAGAGAGAAACTCATAGTGAGACTCTGTAAGAGATCAATAGAAACTCTTCACTATGAAGTCGAGATCACAAGAATGTAAAATCTCTTTTGAATTCTTAGTGAAATCCTGCCAATAGACTGTCAACGCGGGAAAGTGGATGTAGGCTTGATCTAAGCCGAACCACTATAAACATTGTATTCTTATTCTCTTCCCTTAACTCCTTTATTTTGATTAGTAGCTTTATTTATCTATTTAAGTTTAAAACTGTTAAAGTCTGAATTCATATGTGATTTTCTAGAAACAATTATTACTTTTGAATCTTGCAAGAATTTTTATTACACCTATTCACTCCCCCTCTATGTGTTATTATTAGCCATTTCACATATAGGTAGTGCGAAGATGGAGGAATGGGAACCCGCTGGTTCTCCAATCAAGTACGATGGAAAAATTTACATTCCTCAATGTAGAAAGATGGTTTGCTGGGGTGGCATTACAGGCGACTGCTATTGCTGCTTGACCAATCCCAACTTACCATGTATAACAACAAGGGAGGTTTGTTGCCTGGGCCAAAAACAGAAACGTCACTGCCTTGAAAATTATACTTATAGTTCCCTGAATAAAATAAGCCATCGATCCAAACTCAATCTGTACGTCGCGGCGAATTATCCGCAAAATTTTCGAACGTGTCTTTGGAGGAACAAAATGGTGACAAGGTGGAAAAAATGATATGAGATGAACGATTAGACATGCTCTCGGTATAAAGATCCGCGATGGGATTTCTATCCCGACTTTATCTTCAATTAAGTAATCTTATCGAAAAATTGGTAAATTAAAGTAATTAATAACAAAAATTGACAACCCAAAACTACTTGATAATTTAATTGGAGGAAAGTTTAACCACTCAAATTAAAGGTAGTAATTTTTCGGAAAAGTTTCAAATAAAAGTTTAAAGTGCTTGCATTTTCTCAAAAAATGGCTCAAAGTGTACGTTATTTTATATAGGGATATGAAATGGCTATTTAGGATACGTTTGGTAACTATTATGTTCCCAAAAATAATTTATGATCAGAAATTATTTTTCCTGATTCTGTTCTTTTGGATTAGCTTTTAAGTATTTAAAAGTATTTGATAATTATCCAAAATTTATATTCCCAGGAATGAAGTACATTAGGTAAAATCTCAAATTCTTTTGTGAATTAGAATTTCTTTTGATTTTTTAATACTTTTATTTTATTTTTCTTTTTTCTCTTTTTCTTTTTCTCTTTCTATTCCTCTTTTCTTCTCTAGTCGGTCGCCGGAACAGCAATAGCTAGCGACTAGCTACATGAGGTCTGACAACCTTGCCAGAACCTTGTCAGTGGCTAGGTGAGCTCATCGAACCTCGCCTAGCTAATTGCCAGCCACAATGGGCTCCAACGAGGTTGCCAGACGTTGCCCAACCAGTCATGGACCATTGCCATGGCCGGCAACCAACAATGAGGAAGCATAAGAGAAAAGGAAAAGATGAAAAGAAAAGAATGAACAAAAAAGAAAATTTGACTTGATTTTAGAATTATTTTTGGAAAAAAAATCAACTACTTTTTACTCATTGATTCTATTCCAAATCTATTCTCGGGAATTAAAAAAAAAAAACTTATTTTTATTCTCGGAAATAAAAAAATTTACCAAACAAATTTCTATTCTTTTTTTTTTTTTTAGAGCAAAAGAATAAAATCAGTTACTATTTGGAATGTTACCAAACAGAACCTTAGTCTCAAATAAGGGCCCCAACTAACCGATTAGTGATTAGAGTAGAGGAAATTTTGTCTATGAGTGTGTTTGGGAAGACTTTTGAAGAAAGTCTTTAGGAAAATGCAAAGTCCTTTGAGTTAAAGGTATTTTCCAAAATGCAAACTATGTTTAGTAAATTATACTTTGAAAGCCCATTTGAAGTGCCTTTGAGCAAAATGGTGTTTGGGGTTCAAAGGGCTTTGGTGATAAAAAAATTATTAAAAGAAAAATTAAAAAAATTGACCGCAAGCAAGCGGCCTCGGGCAACTCCCTGAGACGATCGACAGGGCCACCTAGGGTCAAGCGACCTCTAGCGAGGGTCGCCTGGGGTCGGGCGACCCTCGGCGGCCCTTCACGAAGGTCGGCCGACCGAGATCTGGGTCCATCGGAGGTCGCGCGACCTCGCAGCAACCGGTGCGATCCAGATTTGGGTCACGCCTGAGGTCGCGCGACTGGCCGATGACGGTTGCCGCGAACCTCGCCGACCTCAACCCGTGACCTTGTCGGCGAGCTCTCGATTAGCCTTGCAAATGCTAACATTACCCCCAAAACCCCTTGCAAAGTAGTTCCCAAACACCTCCATTTCGGCCCAAAGGCCTTTAGCCCCCCAAAGCCCCTTCGAAAGTAGTTCCCAAACGCATCTTATGGCAATTTTTCTTTTTTCTTATTTTTTGTCTTTCTTCATCTTCTTCAGGCTCTCTCATTAAGGGTGGTTGCCAACAAAATGTGCTAGAGTTGCTTTTGCCATCACGAATCGCAAAGCATAATCCCCCAATTTAGTTCATTTTACTCAATTTTCATTCTCATTGCTTTAGACTCCAAACACCAAAACCTACGCATGTTATTGGCTGTTGGGATTTGTCCCTTTGAATTTGATTATCCTCCAACAAGGTGAAAAAAAATCAAGGAGTAATGATCAACCAATAAGACAAACTCCTTTGCTTCTTTGTTCTTTGCAAGCTTTTATTAGGGGTGAGCATTAGTCCAGGGTTAATCTTAGACTAACTCTGAACTAGCCCAACCGTGCCAATCCTAGCTTGGTGCCCAAGGGGACTAAGTCGATCCTTGATCCTAAGATCTCTGGACACACTGTGTAGGTTGATCTTCAATTATGGGAGTGGGTCGATCTAATCCAGACCAACCCTGACTGTATATATCATATATAATATATCTAAAATATATTATATATTTATATATCTAATATTTTTTTATAAATTCTAAAGAGAAAACCCTAAGTCAAACGGCATTAATAGTATTAAATTGCTTCTCACGACGTCCAAAACGACATAAATAGCATTAAATGGCTCCTCATGGCATTCTCCTCCAATACTAATTCTCTTCTGTCTTTTTTGAGAAAAAACTTCTCTGCTGGCCACTTGACAACTCACCTTGCTCAACTTTTCCGCTCGCCGCTCAACTTCCTATTTGTCCCATATCTCTATGAAGTGGTCTTAATCATTTTTATGATTTCTTACTTTTAACAGGTGTGAAATTTTTATTGGTGCATTATCTTAAATTTGTTGAATATGTGCTAATATTTATAATTTGATTGCACAATGTTGTATTGTCAATGAATATATAATTTGAAATAATAAGTTTGAATGAAAACAAAAAATTATCAATTGGTCCCGAATTGACCATAGAACCGAACTGAACCCTTTGATCCATCTAGTCCTCGGTCCTAGGCTCAATAGGATAGGTTTTCAATCCCAAAAATTGAAAACCAACATTGTGCAAGTTATTGCTATGATTAGGGGGTGGATTAACTTAACCCGGACCATGCTCACTCCTAACTTTTATTTCTTTGTCTGTCTAGAAGCTGAACGCCAACCGACCCAATCCACGAGCACAAATGGACAAATCCAGTATATGAAGAACTGCTTTCCCATGTTGTACTAGTATTTCACGTATGCCCACCCAACCGCATTCATCGAGTTCATTGCCAGCCTAGTGTAGCCCAACCTGACAACCAATAGTCCCACCGTGGACATCACCAGCAGCCACACTCGCAAGCTCCTTGGCCCCATCATCAACATCACCAAAGACTAACGACGAAGGTTAATGTGCCCTCAGCAAAGTGCCCATGTGCTCCATCTTCTTCGACATCAACCACAGGATGGTGTTTGCACCGGCTAAGCCGCCATAGGCTTGGGCAAGGAAGCAGTCGGCATGCTCGATCTAAGGCTTGGATCGACCTCCATCTAATGACAAAGTTGCTGGAGTTGCTGTCAAGGGCAGTGGCGGATGATGTCAAGGGTGTTGATGGCAAGGTCGATAAGTAACTCAAATAAGAGTTAGAAACCCCATACTAAGTGGGAATTGAACGAGAAAGAAATTACCGAGTTACACTAATTTAGGTTGATTATCTCTTAAAAGATTAGAATAAATGTAAGGTATTATTAAACAAGGCAAAATAAAGTTTGGCAGCTCCTTAAAAAAGTGAGTAAATAAGAACAAGTAAATATTGTCAAGTAACTCAACCGAGAGTCAATAACTAGTCCAATAGAAATCAAATCAGTAAATCACTCTAATTTAGGTTGGTAATTTCATATAAGAGTTAGTAAATTAGAAATTTTGGTACATTATTCAAATAGAAATCAGCTAAATTGTACAAAAGTTGCTATTTTGGAAACTAGTAAAAAATATTGTTGATGTCCTAGAAACGTTGATATGTTATCAACAGGATACCTCAGAAAAAAAATAAAAACTGTCACCGACGATTTTTCTTGTTACCAACAACTATTAACATTTATCAACACTTATTTCAATTTTATTAGCATGGAAAAAAGTCCAAATTAAGTCGGGTTCCTATGACGGGGGTGACGGGAGTGTAAGAACCGCTCACTTCTCAAATCAAAGATGGCGAAAAGCCGACACCAACGTTGAAGATTGCATGAAAGAGTGCCCTCCTCGGCCTCTTCCAGAAATGTCACTGCCTTGAAATTGCACTCATGGTTTCTGTATGTAAATAAGTTCACAGGTTTATCAGAAGATGTGATGTCATGTATACGAAAACTGCGTTGCATGTCTGACCACAAGAAACCGTGCACTCGGAGTCTCGGACCATGGCCGCCTGTACGAGAAGTTGCCTTCCTTTGCTTTGGTCAGCAATGTCATTGCTTTGCAAATTCTATTCAACTCCTCTAAATAAAGAAGTAAGAAGCCACTGATTTAAGTTCCCCTGGCCAGAGTACTTTTGGTTTGTTTTGGGCAAATTGCTGTGGAAGCTTAAATATATATTTTGCAGAGATGAAGAATGAGAACAACATATTTGTTGTCAAATTGCTTTGCCTAGAAGAATATGTATGAGCACTGTTTTCCATATTGACCTTCAACAGAGAGTCTCCTATGATCCATTCTGAAGCACTTGCAAAAGCAATCACATTCAGCCAAAGGTGAAAAGCATACAGAAGCGAGATGAAGTTACAAGGGAATCCAATCTCAGAGAGAAAAACCATCATATCCACCTGGATTGCAGAAAGTGTAACAATTTGTCGTGCCCAGCTGCATCTTTTCCCGTGTGGTGGAAATGAGATCTTATCATCTTATTTGTGATATGATCAGATGCATCACGAAACCTGCCGCAATGTAAAATGCCATTCTTTTTGCAGTCTCAAGACTCATCGATCATAGATTTCAACTCTTCCCGGAATTGTGTAACTTTCTCTGCTTTTACTGCCATGACTAACCCTGTCAACTGGTAATTCTTCAGCTGCAAGTAATCAATATCTCTCAATTAGCAATAAAAATGATAATGAACACCAATGGTCAAGTCCCTAGGCTGCAGTAGCAGGAGCAACTTTTAATTTACTGGCAGCCCTAATTGATGATTCATCATATTCTTGCCTATCCCAACAACCCACAGTGATTGAGTGAAAAGAATCTGGATAGAGTAAGGCTTTCTTACCTCATGATTTGTAACTGGCGGAGTGTGCAAAGGAAAATTGAAGGACCATGAGCTGAGCTGCATCAGATAGTGGAGTAATAATCAACTAAGGAAGTAATTGGCCCAAAACAAGAGCTAGTACCATACTTAACCAAGGCACTGAGTTGAGAAAATTTGTACCTTGTAAAAAATTTCATCTTCGAGCTTACTGAATAAAATATCTGCATCTTTGTCATGATTGCCGCTTTGTTTACTTTTCCGGGAACCGCTCTTCAGCTGCATTTGACAACATGAAGCAAAGCATAGCAGATCAGGATGGCCCGCATTCACAAATCTAGCACCAGATTGAAGAGAAATGAGTAGACCAAGAGAGCCGCACTACCTTATAAATTTTGCTAACTAGTAGATAATTACTGAACTTGAAAGAGTTCTTAAGCTCCTCAGTGGGCTTCAGAAAGATAAACAAGATATATTAATCATGGAAAACTGTTAGCTATATAGCAAGTAAGGAAGACATATTCACCAAGCTCACCGACTTCATACAATATTCTCAGCTGACCTCATCTTCCGTAGCCCAAGAGACTTCATCAAAGAGTGCATCATAGAGAGGTGGCAAAAGCTGGGGAGGAAAATTCATCACGCGCTGAGACACCAGAAGACCAGTACGCTGTGCTTGCTCCTTCAAAAGTGCTCTGAGATCACCTATCACAGGATTCTCTGGGCACACTTTAAGGAGGTACTCCTTCAGCTCGATAATACATTTATGATCCTGGCAACCAAGTATAGCATATATTAGATCTCATTTCCTCAATAGTAACCAAATTTATGAGCAATACACAGACATTGGCCAGCAAACGACTGCACAGAATGCAACAAGCAAGTGCCATCTAAAGAGGGGGGAGATTGAGAAGACACCTTCATATCTTTCACATGTTTGTTTGTCAGGTCTACTCTATGTTTCGAAAAGCCATTTAGTGAGGGCAAATTGATGTTGTTGTTGACACGTACAGCTAAGATGCAAATCATGCGATGAATTGACAGCAAAAAGGATTAAAATTCCAGGAGACAGATCGACTTGCCTTATATCTATCCAGGTTAAGTGCGGAAACAACGGAGAAAAGCCCATCGTCTTCAGCACCCTCTATCTTAACAACAGTCCCCACCGTCGTCTGTCCCAATATCAGGTCTATGAATCCACTAAAGTCCCATTCCTCATCACCAAGGTAGTTTTGTAGCAATATCTTCACTCCGTGAAAGTCGCTCGGTTTCGGGTCGAAAAAAGCAAAATCAGCTTGAACAACCCCCTTCAGATAAAACCCACAAAAAAAAAAAGAAAAAAATTCATCACCGAGAAAGACAAACACGCCGAGTTTCAACGCCGAATCGAAAGCTATCCAAACGATGCTCTTACTTCAATTTCACATCACCACCACCATCATCGTCATCGTCAGAAGACTGGGAATGCGCGCTCTCCTCGTCGGAGGATTCGATCTGCTCAATCTTCTCCTTCCGAGCATTCTTGCCAAACCCATCATCTAGAAGCGATTACCCAATCGAAAAAACACATCAAAACTCGAACTTGAGAGACCAGGAACAAAAAAAAGAGAAACAGGGGGCGAAAAAAGCAGTCTTGATCACCCAATCGACGCTGGAGAGTGAACATACCAGGAGCGTCCAGCTTGCCGCTCGAGCTCAAGGGAGGCGGCGAGGGCGAGCGAACGAGCGAAGGGCGAGAAGGTCTGCGGCCGGGAGGACGACGAAAGGCGGCGCCTTTTGGCCTTGTCAGGCATCTTCTCGAGCTGGTCAGGGGCTGAACTGGAGGAAGAGGATGAATCGATTTGCCTGCGCACGCCCGCCGATCTGCAAATGCCCGGTGTTTCAGATTAGGGTTTAGGGTTTTTCGGCGGGCTGAAGAGCACGATGGTGGCGATTTGTTTCATATTTTTTTCCGGGTTTCTTGGGTTATTACCATACTCCAAATTAATATTTTAATATCCAAAAACCCTAAATTAATATTTATTATAAATTTATTTTTTTATTAATTTTTATTAAATTTATCATTAAATTGTTAATTAAATGATTTTAATAATTGATTTTACCTTAATTTAATAAAAACTAATGTAAGTAAATTTATTATAAATGTATTTATTTAAGGTTTTTGATGATCAAAAAATAAATTTAGATAAAATTATTATAAATATTCAATTTAGATTTTTGTATTAAAAATTAATTTAAAGTAAATTTTTTAAATATATTAATTTGAGGTTTTCGTGATATTAACTTATTTTCACCCATCGATGGGCGAAGATTGATTGGACTTTACTACCTTATCGCCGAAAACGAGTTCGAATCTCTACATTTATTCATAAAGTCATGGTGGTGGCCTTGATGGGATCCTGTGCTAACTTCTCCCGGAAGTTTTCTGAGTCGGGTATAAATAAAGACTTATTCCTCGGTATCAAAAAAAAAAAAAACTTATTTTCCTAATATAAAAGAAGACTTATGTTGTCCTCGATTGCATTGAAAATTCAATGTATTATTGAATTATAATACTTTCAAAAAATATAATTAAATCCTAAAATTTCTTACAAAAATGCGATCAAATCTTAAAAATTAAAAAAAAAAATGCAAGCAATAGGAAACTTGATTTGATTAATTTGATAATTTTATAACTTGATTATATTTTGTGAATGTTTTAAGATTCAATTATACTTTCAAGTAAGTTTTATAACTTAATTGTACTTTTTGAAAATTTTAGAATTCAAAGTTTTTTAACTTTCAGCATATTCATTTCTATTTCTTAAGCCAAAGGTTATTAATGGATGTGAAAATTTAACTCCTTGAAACCCATTTTTAATTGCAAAATGTTGCAAATCGCATTTAAAAGATACTAACTTCTTCTAATTTAGGGCACGTTTGAACGATTACATTCCCTGGGCGATTCGATTAGAAATGATTATTTTTATTCTCATTCCCACCGATTCCGAGTAAAAGCGCTTTTGAATCGTCCAAAATTTTTTATTCGGAATAGAATAGCGTTTGATACCGTGTTAATTGATTACTTTCAAATTAATTTCTTTTGATTTTTAAATAAATTTTAAATAATTTTTTTACTTTTTTACTTTTTTTCTTTTCTTTTTTTCCCTTTTTTTTCCTATTCTTCTTCTTCTTCATTTGGCCGGCGATGCTCACCGGAGCGTCGCCGCCCTCGGCAGGTCGACCTTCGTCGGTGAGGCTCGCCGGTAGGCCGGGCGAGACTCGCCCGGCCACCGGCGAGGCTCGACTCCGCCCCGCTGGCCGGGCGAGGCTCGCCCAGCCCCGCGAGCTCATTGGACCTCGCCTTGGCTCGCGAGCCTCCGGCGACCGGCGGCGGATGGCGGCGGTGGGCGATAGCGGACGGCAACCGAGATAACGAAAGGGAAGAGCGAGGTTTCACCGTTTTGATTCTTTTCGATTCTCGGACGAGAGAATCAAATTTTTTTATTCTCAAATCTTGTCCAAAATCGTTAGGAACAAAAATTTTATCAAACGCGATTCTCGTCCCAAACGATTTTGGGAATAAAAAATCTGGCACTGTTTTTGGCACGTTGCCAAACAGGCCCTTAAAGTTACTTTTAATAAGTAAAAGTCATCAAACACGCATCGGATTTACTAATTACTAACAAGGAAAAAAACTAGATCCTCATCCCATCCTTGATCTACCGATACTAACATCAGGACAGAGAATAATGTCTTGAGTAAGTTGATTATTCATGTTCTGTTGTCCAAAGTGAATACCATTGGAAAGCGATGTACAGTTGAGAGCAAAGTAAAGTTCCGGAGAACGAAAATCGACACTCAAGAGTCTCGTCGAGCGGCTCCCTTGCTAGCGGGAATGAACATTGCACCTGAATGCCCTCTACGACGGATGTATCTCGACCGAGCCAAGAATATTCGCAGCCGTGGCTCGGCGTATTATAAGAGCATCATCTAGTCTTTCAACTTGACATTTGATTTACATGGCTAAATTGAAAACAAGTGCAGCTCATAGGTTGCCCGTTTACTCTGAACGTAATCTACATCTTGTGAGTACTGGGAAGAAACAGTATGGCTAACGATACATAAAGGAAAAAAGGCATTCTTTAGATAGCTAATGCAGTAGTGGGCGGCAGAAACCTGTAAACTAAACCCGGAACAGTTTTCAAAGACAGATTGAAGAGCAAGTCCACAAGCTGGTGGTCGAAGACGAGTTCACCGAACCACGTTACTTAGCAAGCTGGTTGTCGAAGGGGAGCTCTGCTCACTTAGCCAAGAATCCTGAATTGAAACCGGGGAAGAGTCCTTCAACTCCTCCACTGAGCCCAGAGAATCGGCCGCCCTCGACGACACAGCCAGACGTTGACTCGTGGGCCCTCTCTTCATCGACATGCCACCAAAGGACCTCTCGCTCCCGTTAAACGGTGAGGAACAAGAGGATGCCACCGAGGATGCTGCGAATAAGTGCTCTTCTAGCTGCGCCCACCCACTGAGCCTTATCTGCTCGAGTTCCTCAGCAACTTCTGTCATGGAAGGCCTCATGTCCTTGTGAAATGCGAGGCATCGAAAAGCCAGCTCGGCCACCTTATGAATGGAGGAGAGTGTCCATGCATCCCGTTGTGGGTCGAGGAACGGGTCAATGATATCATCCACGCAACCTCTGCCTATCCTATCAACAGCCAGTGCAGCCAAGTTCACCTCACTGTGGGGTCGGGAGAAGTCCACCACTTTTAGTGCGGTTAAGATTTCCACAAGGACCACCCCAAAACTGTAGACGTCACTCTTGTCGGACAGATGGAAATTTTGATGATATTGAGGATCGAGGTACCCCGGAGTCCCTTGTGGGGCAGTAGAGATGTGGGAATCCCCAGTCTCCGTCATTCCCAGCCTGGAAAGGCCGAAATCGGCTACTTTGGATCTATATTGGTAATCCAAGAGTATGTTGCTAGACTTGATGTCTCTATGATAGATGGGTGGGTTCACAGCTGAATGGAGATAGGCAATGGCACGAGCAGTTTCAGCCGCGATGGTGAGCCTTGTCGTCCAAGGAAGTCCTTTCCCTCCCTCTCTTTGTAAATGCTGAGACAATGTTCCATTTGGCATGTACTCGTAAACAAGGATCTGTTCGCCCTGCTCAATGCAGCAACCCAAGAGACGGACAAGATTGGGATGACTCACGGACGATAGGAGCTTGATTTCATTCAAGACTTGGTCAATGCTATCTGTGTCCCTATGCCGGATCTTCTTAATAGCGACGCACTCGCCATCGTGGATCTTTCCAGCATAGACTGTGCCGTAGGCCCCAGTACCCAGCCTCTGTCCCTCAGAGAATCCATTGGTGGATCTTTCGATGTCTTTGTACTGGTATAAGGGAAGACTAAAGTTGCCAGCTGCGTCGCAGAGAAGGCGCTTCGCACTTATCTGGTTGCGCTGAGTAGTGGACCGGCGATGGGCAAAGAAACAGATAACAGCAAGAGTAGCCATTAAGGAAGCTCCAGCAGTAAGCCCTAAAACACCAAATGAATGTGGACAACATCAGTACACTTATCTTTACTCACCACAGAACTGTCACCACACCTATCCTCCCCAACAACACAGAAAAACCAGAGAGGGAGAGAGAGAGATGATCCTGTGTGGCAAACAGATGAAATATAGGCTTATTTTTCATCTATCTAGTTTCTTTCCTTCCTTGCTCTGCCCCAGACATTCCTTCAATTAATTGATAACATAGACTCTTTGTTCATTTGTCTCTATCAACTGATGTCTGAAGTGACAAATAGAAGCACTAGTACAGTCTAACCATAAGGGGGTGAAGACTACTCACCTCCAATGAGTATGCCAATTCTTCTACTTCTTCCACAGCGCCTGAAGAAGTAGTTTGAAGTGCCACAACTTGAAGCTACAGATAACAAAGGAATGAAACTGAGTGTTCCAATTTCATAATGCAGAATGACAATGTTAATCATTCCAGAAATCAATTTCACTTTTGAAGAAAGAGTACAAGTTAGACAATATTTTTCACACAAAATTAGTATAAAAAAACATATATACGTCTAGAAGAAGCTTGCAACTGAAGCCAATATTGAATTGAGCCAGATGTAGAGTTTCCTTGGTTTCTTATTTTAAGAAAAGGATTCGCCAGACATGACCAGTCCACTGACCTAGTGATATAATATGCAAAGTCATGCTAACTGCTTCATCATGTTTGATGAAAATGAAAAGCTCTTTTAAGTTAGGCTGAAAGGAATAAAATGTGACTACTCTGATTACTCTGAAACCACTCGAGGTTTAACTGTTTACTTTTTCAGCAAAATTTTTAATTCTGTGCCAATCTCCTTATCACTCTCTCTCCCTTCCCTTTTTACTCTAATGAGCTAATGCTCCTCTGGTTTCCTCAGTCAGGAAGCCATACTGTTTGTTATGGCAAATATAGGGAAATGCAGTCAATGCCGCCTAATCCTTGATATGCCTTGTGACCTCCTGCACCCCATGTATTTGAGGGGAAAAAAAGAAGTATCTTTTTTCCAGTAGGCAGTACCACGTTCACATCCTTGAATTATGCCCCCATGATCTAGCAGTCATCTTTTATCTTGCCCACAGTTCTTAGTTAATGCAGATGCAAAGTCAATGCTGATCATGTCAATCATGTAAAGAACCCAAAAATCACATAATGGAAAAGTTGATCAAATATATAGACAGGTCAGAGCTCCAAGATCTTTTCCCTAATAAAGCCCATGTTCCAGTCAAAAGTGAAGCTTCAGAGATTCAGAGGCTGTTTTCAAATTAAAGAAGAGAACAATCATCCTAACAAGAAAACTCAAAAAAGTAGAAAAGAAAAAGATCATCTAGATTAATTGACAATTCTCATTCTTTATTATTTACCAATCTCGCCCTTTTATTGACCAAAGAAAGGACATCCCTGTATCCTATTGGATGACAGTTGAATCTTTCTTTTTCCTGCCTTCCCATTTGTCCTCATTAAAAGAAACTTAGACCCCAAGCAGAAAACAAGAGATGAAACAAAGAGAAGGCCGTTTGATAAACAAGATGGGAGACTTCACGTGGTCAGCCAACTTTTGGGTCTTTCACACTTAAAGACATGAACTAACTTAGCAGTTAAGACTTGACGATTTACAATGCATCTGAATAGGTCCCTCAATTCGAACTTTTTTTGCCCCGTGCAATCTATCAGCAGTAATAATTTTAATCTCTTTTGGAGTTTGAAAAGAAGAAAATAACAAGAAACATAACAATTAGCATTACCCCAGTCCCAGATGACCCTACTTTGCAAGTATTCTGCAATAGTAAAAAGGGTGTATTATCTACAATGGCTATGTACGTACGCATGCTCCAATGAGTTGTTGACTCACCTCTCCGGCAACCTTCACCATGGAGGAAGCCATCACCTTCAAAACCATGATCACACTCACATCTGAACCCTTTACCACCATCAACAAGAGAAACACCCACGCAAGTCGCATTTTTTGCGCAATTACATGACCCATTGAGCCACCATCCCAACTCCAGAGCTTGAAACTCGAAGGAGTTCTTCTCCGGGTCAACAGCAGCAATGGAGGAGAACAAGAACTCACAACCCGTCCGATCCAAACTGCCATACTCAATCAAATCAACCCCCTCCTTACTCTCTTTCGAGTAACAGGTTATGTTTTCTCCTCGGCAGGTTCCGTTCTGGAATCGGTTTTTCACAAAACTTGTCGGCACGAGGCATCCACTCAAATGGGCTCCTTCACATTTCTGGAATAGAAATCCATTTGTCCAAGTGGGTGCATAATTTTTGCCAAAAAGAGAGAGAATTGATGCGACTCGGCGGTTGCATTTCGCTGGGAGGTCGACGATTATGCTGTATGTGGTCAAGTTCAGGACTCGAAAGCCCTCGACTCTGATCTCGGAGTTGTCAGCGCAGCCGAGCTGAATTTCGCAATCGCTGGAGAATCCAAATGGGTAATTCACACGCTTGACAGATGTTCCAGTTCCACATGATCGGTTGCAATTCGCGGGATTACGAGCTTCTGCTAGAGAGATGATCGAGACTGTGGTGATTATTGCAAGAATTGCTTGTTGGAAAGCCATACTCGACTGGAAATGGACTGAGCTGAACTGGGTTGATGGTATCTTGAGTAATCATCAGCTTTCTGCAACCAAAGATAAAAAGACAAAAAGGTGGGAACTGTTTGATCACGAAAGAGTGGTGAGAAAATTCAAGGAATCTTCTACGGAAGACGTAGCAAAAGCCGTTGATACATGGCTGCAATTTGTTGAGAAATTAAAAGCTCGATGTTCTGTACCGTTGGGAGACCATCTATCTCCATAAATGCTCGTAGAACAAATAAAGAGAGAGAGAAAGAGAAAGTGTCTATTTGTATCCTTTAATTCGATCAGGGACGCAATGAATGATTTCCCATCTTGGAGGGAATAGAATCAGTCAACTTGAGCTTGTTCAAAACAAGAGAGAGAAGGAAAAAGAGAACGATTTTGTGAACATACCTCTAAAGCTTCTTACTTCAGATTGGAAAGGCTCAAGACTGGAGCTTTGTAGCTGGCTGCTCCCCGCGGTTGAAATCTGAAAAATCTGAAATTTGAATTCTAGAAATCTCTGGTCTCAGCTCGGTCTCCCTTTCTCATGCTCGATCAAAAAGCTCAAAAACCCGAAAGGAAAGCAAGAAAAGAAAAAGCCTTCACTACAAGATTCTCTCTCTCTCTCTTCTTTCCAAAGACACATACCCACGAGAGCCTGGAGCAGTCCAACGTTAAAAAAACCACCTTTTTCTAGAAGAAGAAGGACAGACGTCCGAGACGGACATCATCCTCCATGTGAGCGACAGGGTTCGGTCATCTACGAGGGAGTGGAGCAGGGGCATTACGTGAATGTGAAGGTGGGTGTTGAAAGCGACGGGCGAGCGCTGTCGAAATTATAAATGGGTTGACCGGGGAGAGGGAGGAGGAAAAAAACAAAGATGGAGGAGGTGGTGTGTGGACAGCAGCCTCGCCACCTATCTTTTGATCCTCCATGATTCGACCGAGGTGGGGAGGTTGAAGAAACACCGCGTACACAACTTTTCTTTTCGCCCTCCCTTCTTCTTCCATTGTTTTTGTTTGGGTGTGGAGCATTATATTCCCCTTTTTGCTGGCATTGGATCTGGGATCATATAATGGGAAGGAATATGACAAGCCACATTTAACATGGCTGTCTTATTCAAATCTCATTCGAAAATTGATGTGATGTACCAAATCCATAAGTAAAAATCTTCTTTTCTAAGTAGGAACTCTTTTTTTAAGCTAAAGATTAGGCTAAAGATTAGGGGGAAAAGAGATACCCAACTCTAGCGGTTTCATTTGGACATCAAAGATAATGATCCCACGCTCTTTATGGAATGGTCGGTTTGAGTTATTGATACGCCGCACCATTCATGACCACAAAGTCCTAGTTGACAAATCTATCACTGTAACCCTATTAAGATATTAGTTGCTAAAAAGTCTCCTTATGTGAAGTGTGCCATAGCTAGCCAATGCAACATGAGGTGTTCAGAAGTTCTTTTACAACTTGAATCAAACTCGAGAGCTCATGGAGAATGGTGGTATTGAAAATAAGAACTTAGGTTGTATTTTTTGTGGGAGTCAGTATGGGTCCCACGGTCTTGATATGTAATTGCTTGGCGTAGCAAAATTACTTTAGAAACATTAAGTTTGAATATTGGGGAAATGCAAAAAGGTAAGGGTGCGCAACCAAATCGGTTTTACTCAGAAATCGGATCGAACCACCTAAAAAATATGTCTAGGAATTGGTTACCATGGGAACTAGTTCGAGAACAGGTTCCTAGTAATTACCCACTCGAGAACCGGATTAGATTATCTTATTTTACAATTGGTTTCGAAACTGATTTTTTTAGCTAAAAAACCAAAATCAAAAAATTTCGTTTTCCCCTAAATTTTAACCTCAGGACTCATTCGTCCTTTCTCGAATCTACTCACCAATCTTTCCTCTTCCCATAATTTTTTTTTTTGGATGAATAGGAAATGGAGATTTATAATTTATATTTTCTATTATGTGTTTGAACTTTTTATTGTTTATAATTGTATATGACTACATGTTCATCTTATGAATTATTGTTTTTGGCGGATAGGGATTGTTGTTCATCTTTTACTTTGAATCGTTTTATTACTCATGATCTTATATGATTTTGCTTTAAAAAATGAACCAAAAAAAGGAAAAAAAAATGGGTTCAGAGGTAGACCTTGAAATTGGATCAGAAAAACAGGATAAGTTCTAGAATCGATTCCATACAAAGTTTCAAGGACCAAAAATTGGGAACTTGTTATAATAGGATACGTTCAAAGCTAGAATCTACCTACTTTAAAACAATTTATTTCAGTTCTTCTTTGTAGGGGTGGTCAATGAGTTTCCAACTATGATATTGGTGAGTTTCAAATATTATTGGTAAAAATGAAAATATTGATTAGATTCTTCTCAAATTACAAACTTCCATTATTCATCAACTTCTATTTTTGTAACTTACTGACCTTTTAAAGCTTATAGCCATCATATGAGATTATAACCTTAAAACTACATTTGGTAGTCATGATAAATTTCAAGATAGAATAAAATTTATCCCGCATTTGGTGCATGTTCAAGATAGGATAAAGTCAAATATAAATGAGATATAAATTGGATAAAATTATCTAATGAGGGAAGTTGGATTTAAATAAATAATATTATTAATATCCATAATATGAAACTTTTTCTTCAAACAAAAAATTTCTTAAATTATCAAATTAAAGTTATATTTCAATATAGATAATATTTGAATTCTAATATAAGAAATTCAAAATAACAAAAAATAAAAAACTATTTTTTAATTTAATCTTATTTTATTTATATTCGAATTTAATTCTATCTTGTTAGCACAATTTTCTATTTAATAAAATTTTATTAGAGAATGATGGAAGGGGAAGAAAGAAATAAAAAAAAAATTAATTAAAAAGAGAGAAAAATAAAAAATAAAATAAAATAAAAATAAAGTAAACAAGAGTGTTACGAGAGATTTTTACCTTTTTTGTTTCTAAATTTGTGATTCATATAGACATTTATATCAAATAATATATATATATATATATATATAATATAATGTGAATATATCGGACTTTATTATGTCAATTATCAAACAGTGAATATGATATAGTAAAATTCTCCGGATTTTATTTTCTATCACATCCAATCCAATCCTAATTAAAAATCCGGAAAACCAAACGTAGACTAAGTGGAGTCATCTTTTATACCTTACTAATAGTGTGAGGTCACTTATATTTAGTTTTTCTTTTTTTTTTACTTTTTTGGTTGAAAGAATATTGTATTCATTATTTAAAAGGATGTAGCAATACATAATCTTCATGACAAAACCAATCGAAACAGAGCATGAATATTAAAAAACAAAGCCAAATCCATAACACAGGGAAGATAGATGGAGCATTTGCAAATTTAAGCACAAACTTATTTCACATAAACAGATTCGTCAAACAAAATTAGCGATCGATCACTAGATGAGCACATGCTAAAAATTCCTTATTCAAATTACATGTTTTTTGTTTCAAATTACCTTGGCAACAACTTATCAACCTTCATTTATGTAACTTCACAATTTTCTTATGAAATTACCCACCTTGATTTGAGTGACCTACCAACTTTTGTACGATCAAATTATCAAATAATTTTAGAATACCAATCTTTTATTTGACTTACCCACCTTAAACTTACCATCTTTTACTTTCACATTATTAACATAAAAATAGGTAACTTTAAAATAGTTAGTATATTAAGCAAATAAGCTTTTCCGTCATAAATAAAAATAGTAAATGATTAAAAATTAATAATTTGGAAATGCTAAAAGAAAGTTGGTGAGCTATTTAATTTAGAATTGGTGATAATAATCACTTAAATCAGTGTTGGTAATCGATCATAAGAGTTAGTAACACTAAAATAATGGATGAGAAGATACAAGAATAAGCGTTGGTCTCTTGTACAAAGTTGATAAGTAATTACAAAAAAAAAAAATTGGAAACAATCAAATATACCTAGTTTATCAATTCAAATAAGAGTTATTTCCCACGTATCTTGGTAACTTAAGCAGATAAATGTGGGTAAGTCACGTAAAGCAGGGTTGATAAATTAACATAATAGTTAGAAGCTTTTAAAAATGGAGTGAGATACATAGATAATGTCAGCAAGTTATGCAAATAAAATTACTAAACTATTGTAATTAAGAGTTGGCAGCCTAACACAAATTGGTAACTTTAGGGGATAAGTCACCTAGAGGGAAAATTATCCAAAAAGTCATAAACCTATTACATTTTTGCCAATTCAGTTATAAACAATTCGATTTTATCAATTTAGTCATAAACATTTTCACTTATTGGTAGTTGAGTCTATTTAACTAATTTTGGCTGAAATTTACTAACGTGAATTCCGACAGTGTCACGTGACATGGCTGATCGACATAAATAAATTTTAATAATAATTTTTTTGATTTTTTTCCTTATTCTTTTTTTTTTTTTCTCTTTGGTCTTCTTTTACCTTTTGCCAGTGGCTAGCCTTTGGCCACAATTGATGGCCAGCTAGCCTCGCCTGCCATAAGCAAGGCTCGACCGAGTGAGGGCAACCCTTGGCGAGGGTGCCCTTGCACAAGTCAAGGTCAACCAAGTGAGACTCAATGAGGGTCAACTTGGGCGAGGCCAAGACTTGCCTAAGTGAAGGCGAGCCTTGACAAGGGCTCCCCTTGCCAAATTTGGCAAGGTCAACCCTTGCGGGGCCAGGGCAACCTGACCCAACGTCGTCTTGGTGAAAGCGATGCCCAGCGAGGCCGCCTGGCCTAGGTGAGGGTCAACCTTGCCTGGTCTAAGCAAAGCTGACCCTCAAGCGAGGTCACCCTTCGTTGGGGCTGGCCCTCACCCAGCCAAGCCTCGCTTATGGTGGGCAAGGCCAACCTGCCCTACCATGGTTGGTAGCCAGCCATTTGCAAAAGGTAGAAGAAGACTAAAAAGAAAAGAAAGAAAAAAAAAAAAAGAAAAAGGAAAAAAATTGGAAAAAATAATTAAAAATTCAAAAATAGTAAAATATTACCAAAAAGCTGTCCACGTTAGTACCAATAATGCCACGTGACATCCTAGTATCCATATTAGCACATTCCTACCAAAAATGGCCAAATGGACTCAATTGGCAAGAAGTAAAAAACTTTAGGATTTAATTGACAATAAGTGAAAAGGTTCAGGACTGAATTAACAAATTTAAAATGTTTATGAATGAATTAGCAAATGTGTAATAGGTTTAGGACTTTCTAGACAATTTTCTCGTCGCCTAGAATAGCATTGAAAATTTTATGCAAGGGGAGATAAACGAGGGATAACGTACAAAAATGTTGTTAAAGTTGGTAATCTATTACAAATTGCACTATTGATGATTTGGAAATAATGAAGCAAACGTTGTTAGGCTATATAATAAGAGTTGATAACCTAACATGTAGTGGCAACTCAAAAGGAGAAAATTTAGTAAATCGTTCAAATCATAATTTCTTTATGATAACATACCTGATAATTTTGAAATTACAGATAACGAAAGAAAATAAATGTTAGTAAGCTACACAAAGAATAACTTGAAAGTTTCACGGGATTTGGTAATTGGGAAATGAAAAAAAAAATGCTGATAAGGTATTCAATTAAGAGTTGGCAACTTAAAGCTAGCGTGTAAATTAATAAGAGAAATATCGATAAGTCATTCAAATTATGATCGGTAGTTTAATGTAAGAGTTGGTAACTTTAAAATTCTGCATAGGATACACCAATATGTTGATGATTAGCTAAAGAAAAGTAGGTAAGTGTTACAAAAAATCAAATAAACTTTAGTAAGTTATCCAAATAAGAGTCGAAAATTTAGTACTAAAAAGTTGATAATCGATACAATAGTAGGCAACTTACCAACAATTAATCGGCTAACAAGTTTTTCAGTTAAAAATGTCTCATTTTCAAAATCAACACTACTCGTTGAGTTCTACCTCTACAGTAGATTTACTTGGTCCTTTGGAAGAAAAACAGTAAAATGGTTTAAGTTGACTACAACAGTTGCATTTGTTTTCCCAGCCAATCAATTTGTTTTGCTTATGAACAAGAAAAAGAAAACTTTGTTTTGCTTTTTTGGAGTCTTCTTCTCCAACGTTTGCTTTGGTGAATTGAAACTGAAAACGTGGTTTTGACCAAATAGCTTATTATCACATTTGTGTTAAAATCATTGACTTATACTTAATCAGTTATATAATGAATTGGGTGTGTGAAATCAGGTTCTATCAGATCATATTTCCAGTAATTTGTAGGTTGTTAACTTAACTTTGATTACCAATATGGTAGTAAAATAAAAAGAGGAAAATTGATTAAACCTTATAACTGATATATTCATCTTTTAATTTTGGTAGTTGAACTAGTAATTTCTGAAATCGAAACATCTTGCAATATTCTTCCCTATTTGTTATGGATCAATGAATTCATCGAAATTTAGATTCTATAAAGTATTCTTCTTCATTCAAAAAGTTTTTGATATCTGAATATCCTATTTTACCTTTTATGACCAATGTATTTGCCTTTTAATCTTTTTTGATCCGTGTATCACATTGACACGAAGTCGTCTGAAGTTCCAAAGCAAGTGGACAGGTTCAAAATTTTGCAAAATAATGCCATGTAAAAAAGACTTTTCAAATTGTCGATAGAAAATGAATTGTTCATGCAAGCAGCCTTTGTCCATTGATGTTCCTCGGATTCATTCAAAGAAACCAAAAATAAATAAATAAAAAATCATATCTTCCCATGTAAAGTGCAAGAAGAAAAATAAAATAAAATTTTAATGAGGTTTTGTAAACGCGTCATTTTCAAAAGTCCGAAGAATATTCAAAAAAATGACTGAGAATATTCAAAAAAATGACTGAGCAAATATATGGTTAATTAAACCGACGCTCATCACCGAGAATTAGATACAATGATGTATGAATACACCTCTGTAGATCAAAGATAAGCTCATACATTTGACTTCATTTTGCCGCATGGTGAAAAGAAAGCATTGGCTCGAATATGAATATCAAACATTGTTAGGACACGCAGAAGATGTTCAAAATCTTTCTTCTAGAAGAGATGTGAAACGAAGCCTCTTAGAGGTACCTAGGTAGGGGCGAAATTGAAGCCGAAGACGGCGAAAGAAAACTGTACAGGCATGTGGAAAGGCCAAACTCGAAACTGATCCAAAAGAATTATTCTTACAAAATGAAAGGAAAAAAAGGGATAAGAAGCTAGAAACACAATTGACTAAGAAGGTCGACTAGATCCAGCAGCATTCTTTGACAATTTTTCAGCAGAATAATTTATGTTGGCAAGGAGTGCAAGGAAAAATGAACAACATGGTCAGACTTTTTTGGTAATGATATGGCCAACAGACATGCAAGACCGGTGTCATCCCTGCCAATTAACATAATTACAGACATTATTATTACTGTTACTATAATTATTGTTATTATTATTGTCGTCGTCATGGCTGTTGTTAGGAAAAAAATAGATATTTTTGTTGAAAATTGCAGCAGTTTTTGACTTGTCGGTCCATGAGAAATACGAGAGTCAATTTCAATCGGCATCACGTACATGACACCAGCTTTTGTAGAAGGTTCAAGCTCGGTGACCAAACTTAGAATTTTTTTTGTATTGTTAGGCAGACATGCCGGTAATCACTGATAATCTGCATGACATTTTCCTTTTCTTTATTGGTGTTAGGATAAAAGTGGCATAATCGTCTTCTTAAATGGGGATCGACAACGACTTCGATTTCTTTCGTATCTTATACTCCTTGAAATTCGCCATTTACTAAATGTAATAGCCAATTAATACGGAAGATCTTCCAAACATATGAATGCTCGACCGCATGGCGATTCAAGGAATTTTCGAAATTTCAAGGAAATCAATAAGCAATGTTCGTCGAAATGGCCTGCGCTTTCATACTTGACTCGGTCCATTGCAAGTCCCCAGTCAACCATGAAAATGCAGTCCAAATTCCGTGGAACTGTGTCTCCTTGAAGAGGGGAAGATCTTGAAAAATAAAGTAGGAGCAATTCATGGGGTCATCATTCGCATCCCCCTTTCCATTTTCAAAATTTAGGCCCACCAAGATCTAATCTTTTCAAAGTTCCTCGAAGACCACGCAATGGAACTAAGCATGGCCACTTTTTCTCTAAAAATTGATGCCATCAACCTCTTTGATTGATTGCCCTCCCATTACGCGTCCGTTGACGAATTTGTACCTTTTTCAAGACCAAAGACATGGGTGAATTCTTAAATAAAACATTATATTGTCCAAAAAAATCATAAACCTATCTTACCGTAACGGTTTTATTCCTGAAAACTTTTCTATTTTGTTAATTAAGGGTCGAACATTTCAACAGTTTGGGCGAAGACTTTGACCATCCGATTGCATCCAACCCGTGGTCTGGGTTCCGCCTTAGTCTTGTTCCTTGACCACGTCCTAGTGTCGTGTTTTTTCCTTTGCGATGTCTCGGCCATAAAGCTCAGTCTCTTGGCGTTCTTCCTATGTTTGACGGCCTGTGTGCAAAACGTGGAGACGAGGAGATGAGGTGGTGGAACGAAATCCAGATCAATCCCACAGATCACAGCCCGTGTGCAAAACGTGGAGACGAGGAGATGAGATGGTGAAACAAAATCGAGATCAATCCCGCAATTCATGGTTACAAGGGGCAATTTTGCCTACCGACTCTGCTTATGACAATCGAAAACTTTTAATTTCTGGTGGGCGAAAGCATGACACATGATGCGTGGACGTGGGTTCGGAAAGCCAAATGCAGAGATTGTTTAGAATGTTTCGTGTTAGTCATGATGCTTGCTGAGACAGAATCATCTCGTCAAACGTTGAAGGACGTCTTTTGCTTCATGTGGTGTCTGTCCGTGATTAGGTTTGTGGCCTATTTATGGATAGTCCGTGACTGCACAATGACTGATATGATGATTGGAACCCTTGTTTCTCCTAATGCAATAATGTCATGGGTTATCGCCGAACTTTGACAAAGTATTGAATGTGACCCCTTAATTATTTGTTATTCAGTTTAATATCTTAAACTTTTTTAATTTGAATTCAATGTGATCCTTTCCTTAATTTTTTTTTTTTTGTTTGATAAACATTTCATTCATTTCCACATATATACAATGGAGAGAACACAGTCCAATCATAAAATAAGACAATTCCTAGATAAATCCAAAACAAAAATTCCAGATAAGAAAATGAATGATTGAAACAAGGTTAGGGGTCACAGGCAATAAAAAAAGAAGAATAAATTTGTGACTATTCGTTTTTAGTAATAAGCACGCATCAAAATCTCCATCTATTGTTATGGATTTGCTTTTTGGCAATGCACGCCTAAATTTAGCGTTCCCAACACCATTACCATTTAAAATAACAAGATTGAACGTGTAACACCTAAGGGAAGCGAAACCCTAAATCATACACATTAAAACCCCAATCTTTACGAGATCGGGATAGAAATCTTCCCAAAATGAGGGAAGCTTCTAAATCTAGATTTGATTAGAAGAGAAAAACTCCTCAAAACTAGAGGAAAGTAAGAAATAGAGAACGGAAAATCAAATTAAAAAAAAAAAAAAAGAAGATCTAGCTTAAGCCCTCAATTCTATAGAGGTTAAAGAAGAAAGTTGTGCGAAGATGAGAGGGCATAAAGAGACCCCTAGATAGGAGGGGATCCTTTCCCTAGGTTGATTCACAGTTGACTAATAGAAATTGTCAATGTCCAATCGGATAGGCTAGATGCTTTCACATCCTCGTTGAAGGAGCCCTCTTCCATTAGGACTTTTTTTTTTTCTTGTTTTGTTCTTTCTCTTTTTTCTTTCATCTCATCCTTCGTTCTCAATTGTGCTGTATTGCCACCCCAACTATGCTCTAATGTCACCTTCGTGCAACCGTCTCCCACACCATCTTTGTGCCACTAGCCATCGGCCTCCATCGCCTCATCACCTTTGCTTTCAGGAGTCGACCATCGCCACCCCCTCACACACCTCCTCCTAACATCTCTCTCTCTCTCTCTCTCTCTCTCTCTCTCTCTCTCTCTCCTTTGCCTTTGCTTTCAGGAGTCGACCATCGCCACCCCCTCACACATCTCTCTCTCTCTCTCTCTCTCTCTCTCTCTCTCTCTCTCTCTCTCTCTCTCTCTCTCTCTTTTGATACCTAGATTTGAGGTGCCATTGCCTTGACCAGGGTTGGGTGGCTTCGGATTTGCAGCGTCGCATTCACAACCTTATCTGTTTCATGGAGAAGTAATAGAGGAAGATATAAACATTTAGTTATAATCCTATCAACATGTTTATGATGGTACATGCGATTTTTGTCAGAAGAAGGCATAAGGAAATTGCCCTTAGTTTCTCTCTCATTACTTAGTCTTTAAAACCACACGTAATTTGCATTTTTCAAAGCACCCCAATCACACACTGCTCCAAAAAAGAAGAAGACTAGACCCGATCATGGGATTAGCCGGGTAGAGTGCCAAGCCTATATATAAGGCCTCGGCTGGCTTGCTCCCCATAAAAACAGAAGCACGACGTTTACTTCATAAACATAAAATGATAGGAGTTGGGCGGGCCTGACAGGCCCAAAGTGGAAGGGCCCAGCCCAAATAGGAAAATGCTTGTTCAAGCCCGCACCAGCCTAGTGGGCCTGAACGGGCCTAGCGGGCCGGAGGCCTCGATCGGCTCGGCCGACGGCGTCGTTTCCGCGCGTTTCCCTCGGCTTTCGCCCCTCTTGAAGTTCTGAGGTGAAGCCAGAAGGAAAACCCTAAACCCTAGAATCCATGCCCGCCGGTGCCTCTTTGAGAATCCGTCGGAATCATCACCGTCTTGTTCCACTCCGAGCATCGAACTCCTCGTGATTCTCAGGTACTCGATGCAATCTTCTTCTTATTAATTGCCGATTAATTAGTAAAAAGCAAAGGTAATCGGAGTAGCTTTTCAGCCTGAATTGCGATTGCTGTAGTTTGTCAATCGTCGAGCTTGGTGTCCTGATGCGTGTTGCTCGTCATTGTTCGATCATGGGGTGGTCTTGTCCATGTAAAGTTCGAATCTTTTTTTTTTTTTTTTTAATTTTTATTTTATTTATGGTGACGAGACTGATTGAATCCATTCTTGCAGAATAGTGAAGACAAGGAGGCATTTGTCTGGGAGAAATTCTTGTTTTTATTTAAAGGGAGACAAGAGGAAGCTTGTGTGAGGGTCGGTTTTTTTTTTTCTTTTCTTTTCTCGGGGTTTATGTCGGAGATGGAAGAGAATGACTCCGATGCTCCGGAGGAGCTCACGGTTGAACAGGTTTGAACTTCTTTACGGTGATCATTTCTTTGGGTTGATTTGGGGCTGAATTGATTTGCGAATATCAATGTGAAATTGTTTCATTCTTCTATTTCCAGGGCTTTCATCAGGATGAGGAGATAAGGAAGATCCAGAAAGACAATAAGGCCAGGTACATGCGGCGCAGAATTTCTAGCATGAGGATTAAAGATATCGTATATTGGCCTTTTCTATTTTGAAGATATGAATGGGGTTTCTGTGTCTTGAAATGCCTCCTTTACATTAGCGATCACATTAGATACAAACTGCGCAATGGTTCTATGCTTAGAGGAAATGGTGACTTGAAATGCTTGTATGTGTCTTAAACTGGTTTCCTCTTGGAAAAGTCATCTGCGCGTTGTAGTTACTTAAAAGAGGAGTGGCGACTCGAGTAAATGTGCCTATATACTAGGTTTCGTTTCTATTCTTCTCTGGATGTTTTGACTCACTGCATCATCTATGATGGACTTTTTCCATGTAGAGTTACTCGTGAAGGAAAAGAACGCCGAAGACTATGGGCTCAGAGGAAGACACCTCGACCTTCTAAAAAGCCCAAGGATGGCCAAGAAATTGCAGAAAATGGAATTGAGGAGGATGGCAATGAGTCTGCAGAAAGGAGAGGAATGCTTCCGAATGAGATTGTCAACCTGCTTGCTGCGCGTGAGAAGTATGATATCTTTATGTTCCTTAAATTTTAACTGTAAGTTCTCTATCTTTGGACGTTGTGTATGACCTATTAGAATATCATTCATCTGCAGGCAAGTTTTCTTGTCGGACTCGGAGGATGAAAGGGCCGAAACCAAGTCTATTTCACAAAAGAAGAAAGTTAAAGGATCAGGGTAAAACCTTCATCTATCAGGCAAACTTTCTTTCTGCATTGCACTGCCTCTCAAGTTGCTGTATAAAATTAGTTGAATTCCATTACACAGGTCAGGACCTATTATTTTAAAGGAGATACCTCCTCCTCAGTGCTTACAGAGCTCCCTGGAGTTCTTGAAGAAAAGGAAGATGCAGGTTTCGAGGTCATCCTCCGTTTTGAACAACCCAAACCAAGCCTTGCGGTATCTTTCTAATTCCGGTGTGTTAAGCAAGAAATGAATATGCTCTCCAATTTTGTTTTTTTCGTATTTTTTGGTTGGAATAGAACTAGGGAGAACTCATGTGATGATAGGTTATTGGGAGTTATCCTCAGTGTTGAGGCCATAGCAGAGAGATTTTTGATTGGGCGTGCTGTGTCATAGTTGTTCCTTGACCATCCCTGTTCCCCTCTTTTCAAATTCTTAAATGTTGAAGTTGTTTAATAACCATATCAAGCGATAATACCTGCCTTTTCAGCATGACATTATCCGGCTGTTTGTTATGTACTCGACACTATATTCAAATGAATGATTAGAATAGCAGTTGATGTGTAACAAAGGGGATTACTATTATTCAGGTGGGTTTGGTTTGCGATAGAACAGTGAACTATAGCAATTCGAAGTGATATGAGTAAAGTTAAGCATGGTGGTTATTGTGATGGCATTGGATGGTGAGGAAGTAGGCAGAGTTGGCCATTGTCATGGCATAATTAGTACCGACACCGACATGCAACATCATATGCTGATACATTGTTTATAAAAAATAAAAATAAAAAAATAGAGAATTTCGATATGTTGAGACGCCTTAAATTATTTTTATAATTATTTTAATCAAATTAATTTGATTTAAATTCACAAATAATAATAATAACAATAATGATAATAATATTATTAATAAAAATAATAATTAAAGCATAGAATGAATTTATATTAAAAACGTTAATTCACCTTTCGTTAATATCATTTTTGTTATTTCAATTTGACAAATTAAACTCCATTTTAATAGACTTGCGTGTCGAGCGTATCGAAAGAGAAGAAAGAAAAAATAAACTTGGAGTGAATTATATGTCACAGAAAATTAAAAAAAGAAGAAAACTAATTTTTTTCTTTCGTAATTTATTATTTTTATTATTTTTATTTTTTCTATATTTACATTTTCATCTATTATTTATTTAAAATTTTTAAAATTAATCTTGCACATATCTAAATTATATGTCTGAATTTTTAACTCGTATGTCGAAATTTCCGACTTGTGTGTCAGAATATCGAGAGAATTGACAATATGTCGGATTTTTGCAACACTTGTTAGCCAAGTATCGAAGAATGTTGACCACGACACACTCACGAAAAGTATCGATACTTTCTAGGTTGTGGTGGTATTGCTAGCAGTGGTGTTAAAATGGCGCTAGTAACAACGGTGCGCACACGATGGTGACGCTGTGGTGTTGGTGATATGTAGTGAGATAAAAAGGCGTTGGTCATACTGATTGTCATCGGGCACAAATATAGTTCTAAACTATTCGACATTCAATGGACTGCAGCCGAGAGAGAGAGAGAGAGAGATTTGATCGTCGCATATAATTTGGACAATGAAAGCCTGAGGCAAGCTATTACAATTTTTTGGAACCAACATATGCCTTAATCACCTGCAAAGAAAATGTCGGCTGAGCATGCGTCCATCACACAACTCAGCACTTCATTTGGTATCATCTTTGTCGAGGAAACTCAATAAAAAGCCGCTCACAATCCTACGAACTATGGGATTTGGAATACACCGGCAAAGCCGACCGTCAACATAGGCTAAAATTCCCGACACCACAAAATTGCCTATGCCCCATCTCCAAGTGAACTGCACCTTCGGCTTTGGCTTCTCCTCGGCGTCTTTGGCGGGAAGATTGTCTTCTTGATCACGTAGTTTCAACATTTTCAGATTGATGTTGGCTGTCTGTCTCCTGGCTTGGTTTTTCAGCACGCGGATTGCAAAGCTCACGAAGAGGTGCTCACACAATGTCATCACCGTTGGTCCAATTTTCCATTGCTGCAGATAAATAACAAAGTGATCACCAAGGTCTAAGCAATGAGTCAACTTTATTTCATCTATATTCGACAAATATAACTACAATATGGAACCTCCAGCAATTCAAGCAAGCCAACTCGTTGCGCGGTCATTTGGGCCTTCTTTTGCCCCAACTAAGCAATTGCTTCTCAAATTTGCAGAACACACATTTGGCCCACAAAGTAGTCGAGCGATTCTATGGACTTGGAGCCATGCTAAAGGTGGAGACTATTTTTGTGGAACAATGCCAAAGGAGGAGAAACTGAACACTCAAAATGTACTGGCAACTAGTTTTCCTAAGTTGCAGATGTCATAGTGCCATGTAAATTGGGCAGGCATTGCAAAGCGAATGTTCTTGTCATTCGGGTTTGGGCGATTGGCTAATTCTTTGGAAATTAAGTTCTCTGAAGCTTTTTTTCTGGAGATGTCTAAATGCAGAACTCTCAAAAAGATTGTAAAGAAATCAATGCATGCCAAAACTTACACTTTGTCCTCGGAGATGGCGTAAAGGGCGTGAAGTAGTGGAAGGATCTCCTTTTAACAGCGCCTTGCTTACAAGGAACCCTCTCACTCGGTCCATGATCTCCTCTACAAGTGAGCTGCTAGGAGGCAGGTTCTTTAGGACAACCTGTAATTATGGACAAATACATAAACATGAATGCCAACTCAAAGCATCTAGAACCAATAGTCGCATATATCTACTATCAAACACTGAGGAAATACTCTCTGGGAGTGCTATCCTCAAGATAAAGCAGCCGTATATATAGGCATCCTGTGCTATAAGTGGGAAAACCACTTTAGCCAACAAACTTTTGGTTGCCACTCGTCTGACATAGCAATTGGTCCAAATATAATGTAAGAGGGAAAAATGATTTCTACTTCCTATTTTAATGAAGGTGCGCCATGCAAATAAACCTTTTGAGACTCTGAAAGCTTCTGTACAAAGGCATTTTGGGTTTACATCAGTCTTTCATATATGGAATAGTCAAAATTCAATAAAATAGGCAAATAATGTGCATGAATGAGCTTGTCTGAGAACATGATATACTTGGCATAACTGTAAGGAAAGTTCCCATTAAGGATGAAAAACAGAAATGCTTTTTGTGTTCAGCATCCAATATCCATAACTGACAGGAAAGATGAAATTCTGGAATGTTTATTTTCCACGTACCTGATTGTCAATAACTCTCACTCTTAGATATTCTTGTCTGTAGATAGTATCCAACATAGCTTGCAGGTATCCCTCTATATATAACTGCAAAATTGACATAACCACTACCAGTCATTTTGCAATAGCAAACAATACATAAGGAGCATTCCTACAGAATGGGAAAAGGCAGATGGAAAAGCAGTCCAGGAAGTTTCCATCTTCTCTTTTCCTACATCGATTCTGTCAAATTCTAGCTAAATTCACATTTGAGCAAAACTCGTAATGTTCGTAAGAGAAATTTCCTCACTACAATAGCTCTTTCCATAACTACAGCTATAGCCGACATCTTACAGATGCAAGAAAGATAGTTTGCTTGTTAGGAAAATAGAGATGGCTCTACTAGCTGGTAGTTGGTACAGCACACTAAGTCCTTCTCTAATTTGGTTTTTTTGAAGGTGTTAGCTATATCTACTAGAAGAAACTTCTTACATGGATTAACACCCCTCTAATACCTATCCTGGAATTATCTCTACTAATACACCCTCCCTGCCCCTCCCCATGAATGACCAAGATGCGTACCTCATCCACCCCTGGACTTTTATCAAGCTTTATCGTTCTATCTGGACCGCCTTCCAATAATGCGCTACCCAAAACTGATGGCTCCATAGCCAGAGTAAGTATTCCTTGGTGAAAACCCTTAATCTGAAGAGCAACATATAGATGTCATGTCGTCATAATGTCCCGACAAAGATGATTACTCATACCTCAGGAAATTTGCAGCACAGCAATAAAATAAAAGTCGGTATTATGCTTCACATTATAGTACCATTCCATCAAATCCACTTGTTTCTGCTCCCCTTAGGATGGAATCTGATATTTCAGTGACTGCAGCAAATAGCACATTTGATCCTGCTGTTCTCAGCTGCAAGAAGCATCACACATTTAAAAATCGAGTGAGTATAGATAAATTACAACTTCAATTTGGAAAGAAGTGTAAATGCTTACAGTCTTTCCTACATCACCAAAGTAGCGCCTTGTCCCTGAGAATCCTTTCCCACCAATGCTTTTACTTATCAATTTGAAGGTATCTGTGGAGAAGGTTTCCTAGAAACTATAAGACCATGGAACCTTTGGCTCCAAAAGGAGATAAATACAGCTGGCATTTGGGCACCATGTGGTCAAATCAGCTCAAGAAGTTCACCAACACGTCATTTAAAAATGCAAATTACACAGCAACTGAAAAAGTCAGCAACATTTTCCTAAAGGAAGTAAAACATTGCGGTTCACCAAAAAGTTAGAAATATGAATACAATTGATCTACAAATGCAAATTAATCAATTCGTTGATGCTCATTATTTGCAACTACAGTCTATGAGCATTCCTGCAAATTTTGTAATGGTGCAAAATGTTGACCAGATTAAGGGAACTGAATCAATTCGAACACTTCAGGACACAGCTTCACAAATTAAAATTCTGAGAAGAAATTATCCTCCTCACTAATCAAATTGAATGGGAAGATCCAAGGAAAACTAGCGGGCAAGCTCATCCGGAATTCTAAGTATGCACAACAATGCCATTTGCAGCATTTAATCCAAACCCCAGGTGTTTAGCTACTGATTGATGATGAGCCAGGAAAAATACCCTAATTACCAAAAGCCAATCCCAGTAACAGTGGGCTAATCCAAGGCCCCAGGCCATGTCAGGTACAGGCTCACAAGGAAAACCAGAAGGCAGAGTCAAGTGTTACCCCTCGAGGGCAAGCTGAGATGGTCCATCAATCACTTTCTATATGACAGGGGAAGAGGCAACATTACAAGATTAACAAGACACAAGCTGAAGCAAACATATGTCAATCAACAACCACGACCAAGCTCCCAGGAATGAGGGATACAATAATCTTCTATGCCATTGTTTTTCTTTATAATATCGCATATTACTTAAAATTTCATGAAACTTGGGTCTTAGAACTTTTACCTATGTGACTTTAGGTCGTTTACCCCTTTTGGACTGATTCCCCACCGGAAAATTATATACTCTTAAAGAAGGCTTGAAATCTTCATCAGTAATAGATCTAATAGAATATCCAGATAAAGAATGACAGATGGAATGAAAGTAAAAATGAAGCACCTGATGTGAAGCCTGGAAGCTTCATCAAACCATGGGATGGATCAAAGAAGACGTCAAGGGATGATGAAGCCAAATCATCAAACATTGATGCAAAACCTGGTGGAAGTAGCGGGCTTCCTTTTGCTATGTAGATAGCCCTCATGGCATACCTGCATGATCTGTAAGCTACAACTCGGGAAACTATTAAGAACAAACGTAAGGGGCACGATGGGGCTCACCATGAATAATGCTGTGCACATCTAATGCACAATTCACGTATGGTAATTAAGGCATGAGTAACCGAGACACCATTAAGCTCCACAGCCACATTTTTCATGGAAGGAACCTACATTGTATGTAAGGAATAAAAGTTTAAAAAACATAACCGACCGTAACACTTCACATGTGTTGAGTAAAAGAAAAACTACAGGAAGATAAGTTCTCACACCTTTATCACACTGTGTATAAGCGATCTTAAAGTCTCCTGACTGGAACCATAACTTGAATATGAATCTCCAGGAAGAAAGTTGGCAGTAATCTATGGATGCACAAAAGAGGCAGCTACTGTTATAAGCAGATGCGGATACTTTAAGGCTAGACTATTTATTTGAAAAAGCAAGACTGATACCTTTATTGGGTGGATTTCAAAATGATCAAAGTAGTACTGTTGAGAAGCACTTTTTGATTCATTAAGAGAGGATCTCCAAAAAGGGGCAATTCTCATGAGTGTCTCCTCATCAATGTTCAAATCAATTGGCTGTATACAAACACAGTGATGTCAGAATGCTGCAAAGTTGCTAACATAAGCCAAGCAAGATACTTGAGGAAGTAGATATATAAATGATTTCAATTAAGCATATACCGTTGTAAATTAGAAGACATATAGGTAAAATGTTCTGTGAGTGGAAAGTAATGTAGCTGTGAGAAAGTATTACCTGCAGCACAATGGATGAATATCTGACTTGTTTAACGTTTGAAGTGGAGGAGCTCAGGACGAGGAAAAATTTTAGCATGCAGTCATCTGTGTCATCATACCCTGCATGATGTCTCCTAAGAATTGCCGCAAAGGGTGCGCCTGACCACTTTGGTTCCATATCTGCTGACTGTGTTGACAAGGAAAGGAATCAGCTGACAGTGTCTACAGCCTGGTGGATATTATCATAGCGAGGGAGAAAACACTGATGAGAATGTTATATTACCTGTACAGTGGTCTGGATATACCTATGAAGATCAGTAAACACAGCATCCATGCTAATTTTCACAATTCTTGCATTAAGAACAGGTGTACAAACAGACGTTCCACTCTCGTCTCCATCCTTCATATATACACAACAACAAATAACCATATTGAGATACACTAAATCACTTCTGAAGGAAAAAGCAGTTGCAGCCACAGCTCTAACAGCTCAGTCAAAATAAGTCGTAACCACACTTTAAGTGCATAATAGAACCATTTACTGGTCTTTATGTCAATAATGACTGATCTTTGGGCACCCTCAAGAAGAACATTGAAAAGATGGTTTTTCAATTTATGTTCACTGTGGTTACTTCAAGACTTCCATCCCACTTGCACGAGCACGCTCAAACAGAAGTAATTTAAAGTGAAACCATAGTCCTGTTTGGTTGCCTAAAATCAGAAACTACGAATACCATGAGGAAGACCAGACCAGTCACATTGTGAAACATTCTTTTCAGGTTGATCTAGAACCAAGCAGGATATATTGTTTCTGATAGTCTTGTAGGAGTTCTCTTCTTGTCCCAATTTTACAAGAAGTCAGTATTAGTGATCACAGATTACTTCACAAACAAGTTGTTTCAAGAAACACTATCAAATATGCTTAGTGATGTGACTGTTAAACAGTGAAGCATAAAGAACGGTTATTCCAACTTAAGATTCTATAATCTGAGTAATAATTTAACACTAACAAACTGTAACATGGCCTTCACCACTGTTTCATAGCGATTCCTCTTAGACCACGGGTATCTTAGCAAAAGAAAGGTCAATAACTTTTTTCTTCTTGTGGCAAGTCAGCAAAGTTCCTCTAAGATCAAGAGAGTCTAATAAGTTATTCCTAAGAGATTAATAGGGCAATAACCAGCACAAGCTTCAAAATGCTTGCAGGCTCAAAGTAACTCAGACATTTCTTTTTAGGGCCTGCATGTTTTTATTTCTAGAATCTGTTTATGAACAGATTTTTTGTTTTTTTGTTCCCGGGAACAAAAAAAGAACAGAAACGCGTTTGGTTGCGTTTTTATTCTTTTTTTGTTTTTTTGTTCTCGGAACAGAAATGAGAAACAAAAAAAAAATTGTTTCTTGTTCCAGAAACGATTTTGAAGAAACGATTTTTTGTTTCTTGTTTCTTCTTCTCTCTCTTCTCTTTTCTTCCTCTTTTCTTCTTCTTTTCTCTTTGGCTGGTCGCCAGCCTCGGCCATGGCCGGTCACCGCCTCGGCCATGGCCGGCGACCGGCCGTCGAGGGCCGGCGACGCCGTCCGAGGGTCGGCGACCTCGCCGGAGCGTCGCCGGCCCCCGGCGAGGCCGAGCGTCGCCGGCCCCTCGGCAGGGTCGGCCTCGCCGGATCTGGGCGAGCCCGAGCTCGCCCGCCCAAGGCGAGGCTCGGCCGCCGCGCCGGCGACGCCGAGCCTCGCCTTAGCTGGGTGAGCTTGGGCTCGCCAGCCCGTCGGCCGGCGACCGGCTAAAAGAAGAAAAAAATAAAAAAGAAAGGAAAAATGAAAAATAAAATAAAAATATTAAAAAATTAAAAGAAACAAAAAAAGAACATAAATTTACCAAACATGTTTCTATTCATTTTTTATTACCGGAACAAGTTTACCAAACGCATCTTTTTGGTCAAAAATTATTCCCAAAAACAGAAACACTTTTTTCTATTTCTCGTTCGAAAGCAACGTTTGAAACGTTACCAAACGTGTCCTTAACTTGCAATAACATAATACTGGACTTAAGGATGAACATTACCTTCTATAAAGGTTAAAGAGTCTAAAGAACACAACCTATCATAAAATAGCATGCACTCTAGAAGATGACAACAACATGAAGAAAACCATAGAATGGTGAGAAATAATCACCGATCTTGATCTAGTTATTTAGTTCAACCATGTACTTCTAGTGCTTGGTATATATAAGTAACCAAAGGATCTGTAGGAGAATCTATGTGACCTGCTTTAGATATAACCTCCTAACCTTACAAATGTTTGAAGAGAGATACATATCTGATATCTTATTGCATCGCACAGGGACCGTACCTATGACCTAAGGCCTTAACATTGCACCAAATTCAACCCCTTCAAATATTATTTCCTAAGAGAATTAAAATAATATCATATAGAAAATGCTCATTCATAGATCAAATCAATCCAGCTATTTGACAGCCAGTAGAGAATGGGTCATTAATAGTACATTCATAAAAGTATATTTTACCCTATTTTGTTATTCTGTAAAGAGCAAAAAAAAAAAATCCTTCTCTTTTTCTATAAAAGAATTTAGTACACTAGAGACGACTCATTAATCCCACTTCAGAGTTTGCCTAAGGGATATCAGGCAAAAGGGCCTAAGGAATCACAAAATAGCACCCATTACTTTGAGATAACCTGGTCAATCAATTTGCATAGGGATTTAAATCTCAGACCTTTGTTTCAAGCACATGGATCGTGAAACAAGGAACTCTCAATCGTATCTTCTCACGTGAATAGAATCGCAAATATCCCTTCTGACTGTTTGATGCCTCACAAACACGTAGAACTCTGGTAGAACCATCTGCATATACTTCATATCCAATCTTGACCATGTCCTTGTAACCTCCGTACTTACTTTTATCATCTTGTGATTTCTTGTCTTGAAGTAAACGAGATGACAGCCTTTCATGCTTCTGGACCTTAATGAAAGGCTTCCACTCCCGAACTTTATCCAAGTTAATTTCACGTATTTGATGCATACCTACGAAGCAAATGAAAAAGTCATTTGTGCAACTCAAACTTATTGGATACCATGAATTTCCAGTTTCACAACTAGAGAGCGTCAAATGGCTTGATATACTGTATTGGATTCTAAGCATATCCTATTCATCATGCATGTATTTGCATCGGTGCAATCTGTCATTTCTCCGTCATGTCTATTATGCAACACGCAAGCTATTCACTCTCAAATCAAAATAAAAGTAACTCAATTGCCCCTAATATTTATGTACTAAAAGGTAAGCAAGCCCCGGTATTTGGGACAAGGCTCGGTTGTCATCATCCATCATCATTGTTGTAAGAGGTTCTAAGGAATTAAATTCACATCGCATACAAGTAAGCCACCGGATATTTAGCTTTACACAATTTATATGCGACAATCATGAGAACTTATACATGTTAGATTATATTGGCACATCGCATGTATATGAAATTTAACTGGGTCTTATGCACATGTAGTTTTCCTCCACCCAATAGCTCAAGCTTTTGGGTTGGACATTCTAACATAGTATAAGAGTCAGGTCTTAATTCTTCGTGTCCCAATTAATATTTCATTTTGCAGGTGATATTTGTTTGTCTAATTCCCATCTGCCAATTTCACATGTTCTTCGTCTGATTTGCATATGAGAAGCAGTGTGGTATTAAAGTATATTCCACATTGCTTGTTTACAAGGTTTGACTAGCCTTATATCCCTTTATTCTTCCTCCGCTCAACAATTTAAGCTTTTGGTCGGACGTTTTAGCATGTACTCATCATAAGACAGCCGCTAAGAAGATTGATACCATCCTTGAACAAAGAGAGTATAACTAGCAGCCTCAAATGCATCATATTTCCAAGGTCCCAGACAGCTTAGTGTTTGTAAAACAGTTTCAATGGCCTCTTGTGGCAACACGCACATTCCAAGTTGTCGATGACTCTTCCGTTATGTTCTTTCCTTTGTCCACACAATACATAGTTCAGCAAGTCATCAGGTACTACCAACTTCTTACTGCATAGAGCAGAAGTAGAAAATTCTCTGGTGGGGGAAAATTCCATGGTTTAACTATAATAAATCCAGCTTAGTCAGTCCAATGATGTATATGATAATTTTTTGCTTAGTAAACCGATAGATGTCCATGACGACGTAGATTTTGCTTGCAAGTAGGCACTATACGGCACTAATTATAGATCTGTCCCTGAAATTTTTCACAGTGGATAATGCAAGAAATTGTAGGGAAATAGCTAGAGCTAGTATTAACTAGAGCTAGTATCAGCATGAGCAAGTATTTTCTCATGCCTGGCATTAGAAAGCTCCTGTTTCTTTAATTATCAGCACTAATCTTAGCTACTGTAGATCTAGTAAGGTACCTGACTTATTTTTATCATTGGCATCAGACATTCATTCATCAAATATCATGCATGCAGCATGAGCTGCTCTTATGTGATGACAACTAATTAAAATCTCCACCATCTTCTAAAGCTTGTTTCTTCTCTACCATTCTGATTTCAGGCAATTTTTGGAATACCAACAAGGAAAAGAAAGTAGTTACCATTTATCTGCACAACGAGTCTACGTGGAAGAGTCAAATCATCCCAGACATAATCAACACTGTGTTCAGGTTGAAGAACCTCAGGCTCTGAGGTTTCCTGCAAAAGTTCCAAATCATTGAAATTAAATTCAAATAAATTACACTTTACGTGATAAAAATACAGTTCGTGACCAAGAAAAAGTTTAAGTTGACTGCCCAACCTTCTGATAGTAAGTGAGCAAAGAATCACGCAAAAGATTTTCAATCCTGTAAGGCATTCTCACATTTGGAGGTCTATAAAACTGCAAAACGAGTGAAGAACTTTCTTCTATCACATGGACATTAGCGTACTGTGGAGTGTTGTCTGTTGCAGGCATTTGATTTGCTTGTCTTCTAAACTTCAGAAAAAAGCATCCAAGAGAAGCTACACAAATAGGTCCGGACCACCCAAATTCAGGGTCATTCAAATGGAACTGGACATATGCCATAGAATCATCGTTAATATTTCGATGCTTTCTAATGAAGTTTTCAAACAAAGTGAATTCATGTCTTTCACTGATTCCATTACGCAGCTGCAACATTGCTCTTTCCTTGCTCTTAATAGTAATTATGCCTGCCATGTCATCCTTCATGCAAAAAAGTGTTAAGGCAAGTTAGATAATCAGACAAGCATGTGAACAGAAAGTGGTAAAGATTCAGAACAGACCTCCAAATAGCATTGGCGCACGATGATGTTTTCCTGAGAATCATTCATTACTACAAACCGTGGGACAAGTGTTATTAATCGAGCAGGAACATCCACTTTACCCAAAGTTGGCTGCACAAGTACCCCAAACTTTGCGAAATATTTAACCTTATTCCCTGCCTCAATTTCCACCCCTACTTCTGAAAGGCCTGATAGAGCATCCAAATCCAACAGTGCCTCATGCGAATCAAGTTCCAACAATGTTACCCTAATCTTGCTAGACCTAACAACAGCATCAATTCAGATACATGTGAAGGCATCAGAACAATCAAAAGATCTATTTAATAGCCCAGCTTACTTGGAATACCACGATGCACTTGTCTTTGGAGGCAAAATTAGTCCACTGTCAGGAGAAATTTTGAAACCAACCTTCCTTGCTTCTTCCCTGGAAGAAATTTGAAATAGTCAAACTTGATGTAGGAGACAATAAAGATGGGCTCATTAGTTGTCTGAGCTACAGCAATTACCTACATAGAGGTTTCTGTTTAAGTCCATAAATGTATAGGCAAAAGTCTGTCTCATTCTTCAGGGAATATGGTGTGAAAATAACAGCCTGCATAAGTGCACTATTGTTAGTTTCATAGGATCCTGCTTGGAGAACTGACTGTTTAGCATGGTAGGCTAGTGGTACCAAAACCAGAAAATTGAATATCTATGGCTAGCAGCTCAAAAAACAGAAGGTTGAAGATCTATTTGCAAACCTCTAACATTCCCCTGTGTCCACGAGACAATCTCAAAGATGCAAAGTACTTTCCACCATCAAAATCCAAATCAATGTCTAAGAACCTGCTGTGTTTTTTCTGCTTAAGTAATTTCTTCACCCAGTCGCTGCTTTTCAGTGGTTTGCAACACAAACCAAATGCAGTCAGAGTTATGTTGAAATATACTTCAGAAGGATCAGCATAAAAATTGACCGTGGAACCGCATGCTAAGATTGCCTGATTCCCAATGTGGCGTCCAACACATTTACCTGAATCTGAATTGAACTCAAATTTAGCGTATCTGATAAATCCATCTGCACAAAAAATTGTTTCTGCCTTTACCTGTATAGGTCAAAAACACATCTATATCTGACTGCAATAAGTTGGAAACTTGGACAGTTGGGAGAAGAACAATGTCTCTTTGCACTTGTAAAGTAAGATGTGAACTTCCAGAGGTCTTGGCTTTAAACTCATCCGGCTGTTGAACAGGCACACTTCTTCTATGGCTTTGAATCAGAAAATGTAGCTTCGTGACATTTGAGTCATTCAATTTGACAATACAACATGCTGTGCTAAAGGAATAATCTATTGAACCACTGGAGAAGGCCCTCCGCACTCTAAAACTCAATTTATCAAAAAATCCAGAGAGATGTTTAGCTTTGCCACCCTCAATATTATCTGACCATTCCACTGATGGCGACCCTTCAGGATTCAAAAGACCTTCAATTTCTGGTCTGAAAGAAAATAAGAAGTTTCCTGGAAATTGAAACAAACAAATGAAAATAAAATAAAATGCATGAACTTTAACAATGATACTAAACAATTAATAAATGATTGACAGAACACTCCAGAGGTTGAAGAATAAGAGTTTTCAACACAGAAAGGGAGAGGGGAGATGATAACATAAGGTGGTAACAGAAAATATACTAAGGCGCATACACAATGCCAACACTTAGCCAAATGCTGGATGATCACTTTTTTAAATAATCAATTCATCAAAGGAAAACCTCTAGTAGCCTACTGTAAAATGACCATGCATCAAAGATCAAGTAGCATGAGAAGAATCTACATACAGATTTATGCAATGCTCATATTCTTCGCAAATCCCAAAACGTATTAGGTTTTGGGTGTTATGGTTTTTGGGCCCGTCAGGAATTATGGTTTTATGGGGGTTTTTTGAAGGAGGGTCTATTTGGTCATTTATGCTTTGTATTTTGACCAAAGATGCCAGACAGTAGTTTTAGAAATAGAGGCTGCAACATGGAATAGGTGCAAAAGGTCAGTAGGGTTTCTGGTACTTTCCACAAGAAAATGATGAGGGCTAGATATCACATATCTAAAGAAAATCAGCATGGTTCCTTACTGAAAATAAGATGAGAAATCAATTTAGTTTGTTTAGACATGTGAAGAAACAAATGATCCATCCTAGAGGACAAGGCAGGGTCTTCGGCAAATATACAAATCAAAAAGACAAAAGGATATGTCACAGGGGACAAGGCTTGAGAGGATCTATACAAGTGTGGTAATAGGATTTAGTTTGTTGTCTATGCAAACAGCTGAGGCTATGTTCTGCTCACTGTAAGATTCACACAAGTCCTCAAAGCTAAATATTCGATATCAAACATATGACTTGTCGTGATGCTAAAAACACTGCAGTCAAAATGACATAGCAAAGGATCCACTGAGTTAATAAATAGCTTTAAACACTCATTGATACAGATGAGGGAAAAACACAGCACTCAAAACAACATAGTAAAGGATCCACTTAGTAAATAACATAGCTTTAAACATACTCATTGACTCAGATGAGGCAATTAATGTATTTAATAGAATGGAGAAAAATAAGCATGAGAGAAACAAGTAGGAAACTAAATGCCTTCTGACCCATTGGGTTCATGGAAATGTTCAGTTTTGATTTTAACTGAAAATGAAAACAAAAGTGAAACAGTTTTCCATCTTTCAATTTTATTGAAATGTATTTGGTATGTGAAAATGAGAACTCTCTTTTGAAATGGAATGGTAAAACACGCTAGTTTGTGTTATTTTCACAAGATACGTATTTTCCTTGAACTTTATCAACTGCAAAATTTTGTATCTCCATGGAAATTCTGTATCTGCGATAAAAAGTTGCTTAACTGGAAAACACATTATTTTTGGCCAAAAACTACAGAACATACTCCATTTTCATACTGTTGACCTTCCACTGGGCTTTCAAAATAGTTCTTCATCATTAAGAGAAAAGGAGAAAGGAGTGGCTTCACTTGTTGCTTAAGTAAACGAAAAGAAATTAAGTCTTCAACGAAAAAGAAAGGGGGATCAAACAAATTTTCAAGCTTTTGGCTTCCCAGAAGCTTTGCTGATGGACGAATCTCAATGGGTCTTGACCATCCTCAATTGAGGCTATGTAAAGCTCTGCCAGTTTTAATTGATGCTAAGATGCTTTATCCATGATTACTTGAAGCATAAGGTTTCTCTCTCTCTCTCTCTCTCTCTCTCTCTCTCTTCTCTCTTTTTAATTATGCACTTTCTTTTGTGCCTTCTCGAACAAAGAAGAAAGAATGTATTTGAAGATTTGGCAGCATGACCTTGTTTCTGATGAAGAAGAAATACTGAAAACTACTTTTATTTCTTTTCACACGTTTCAATATTAACACTTCTTAACCTTTTTCAACATTTGGCAACGGTCCCGCAAAGTTATATGTGGTAACAAAGCAGGAGATCCTAAGTTCAAATTTTATTAGACCCTTTATTTGCATCCCCAATTACATATATCCACATTTCAGTTTTAGGCAAAATCTCAGTCCACACATGATGGGGAGTTTACAAATGTACAGACATTAAACGTTACATTCGTCTATCAGTTTAAACTTTTAAAAACAGTCAGGAATGATCCAACAAAATTATCCAAAAAGCCTTCAAAGGTTTTTAAACCAGGTTTTTAAGTCAAAATTATCACCATGTCCACACCAAACACATTTTCTCTTTCTCAAATGAGAATGGAACCAGGATTTTAAAGAATGTTATTTAAACAAGCATGCCCTAAAGTAGAAAACAGTGAGGTTTAAATCAATTCAGAAATTTAGAGTAAGCAAACCATACCTAAACTCAACGATGTTATCACTTTTTTAGATCCCCCAGACATCTTTGTTGCATCAAACATTGCAGTGGAATCATCCATCGTCTCCCCCTTCTTCAGCAAAACCAATGCAGATCCATCTCTCTCCTGTTCAGGCCTTTGAAATCGAAGCTCCAGGGAGAAGTCAGTTTCATTTTGTATTCTTGTTAAAGGAGAAACCACAATTGATAAGCCATCCTACAAGCAAACAGAACATTGACTAGAACAAAGTTACAGAGGCTTGACTATTTTTCAGAAGCAAAGTAAAATGCATGAGGACTGCTCTGGTGATCACCTCAAATTTACGGACAACGTCAAGTATGATATATGGTCCTGGATATGTCCTGGAATCTGTTCAAAGGTTATAGAGAAGAATGATACAAAATGAACTTTAGGCCGTAAACACTTGTCAGCAAGGACAATAACTTTCTTAACAAAATTATATATGCCTAAAAAGTTGTCATTTGAACCTCATCTATATGTTGAAAAAAAAAAAAAACCTCATCTATATGTTAATCTTAGCATACACAGAGCAATTCACAGCCAAGAAACAAATGCTATGTCATTTGACTTCATCAATATGTTAATCTAAGCATACACAAAAAGCAATTCACAGCCAAGAAACAAATGCTATTTCACCAGTCGAATTTATACATTTATCTTATCAATTTATTACTCTATAGAAATTTGGATATGCAGCATTATCAAGGTGAGCTCCTGAAATCCAACTTCAATACTTTCAAGTAAGACAACAAGGTCCCCTACAAAAATTGTCTTTTTTCCCAATTTCCCCTTCAAACAAGATATTTTCTTAGGAAAGGTGGGAGATTCACATTGCAATGAGCAACCGTAAGAACACCTGGACCTCAGTTCTTTCATTTTCTAGAAAAAAAAAATGCGCACTGCCCTCACAAGTCAACTTAACTAATTAACAGAACAGGGCAAATTGCATTAATCTCCAAACAGCGGAAATTAGTATACCTGCTCAACTTTATTTCACAATAAGTTCAGATAAACAATTCCAATTTAATAAGCATGACCCACCTCCATTTCAACATTAACAAATTGATGTCACTTCTCTTTACCAATTCATTCGAAATTTATAAAACCTTTTGGCACTTAATTATACTTGTATGTTCTCCTTCTTTTGCCGATAGAAGCACATCAATAAGTTAATCATCTGAATCACTGTTTAGGTCTGTACTGGTAAACAATGAGAATGATAACTACTGATTAATGATTTGTAAAGTTCTTGAAGACATACATATTATTGGGTGCAATAAAATGTCTGCCGAGTAAATTTTATTGATAAACTAACCATATACCTTGCATGTAGCCATCTACCAGTCTTCTTTCTTAAGAAAATGGAAAACCACATTTTGCCCCTTTTTTATTCTAATTCTAGCGAGTCTAATGCAAAGAGTACGTACCATAAGATGTTGAACACTGGGTTTGGGACTAAACTATAATGACTTTCCGTTGAGAGTAAGATAAGGCCTAAGGCCCTAGAGTCAAAGCCTCGACCGATAGAGCTTCAAGCACTCCATGGTTGCCATCACAGTACGCGGAATTTAATGAGTTAGTAGATTTTGTCGCCCACACTCTTCAGCAATTTCATAAGCTAATTTGACTTGACCATGTTTCAAAGGGATCTACTGTTTATTGGGATAAGTCCACCATTGTCCTACAAGTCCAGTGAACTGTAAGATAATTAGTTTGGTCATTTTGCTAATTCACATATCAAAAATTAATCAATGAGATATAGTTACAAATTATATAAACAATGCTCAAAGAAAGCTAGTTTGTATGTCTAATCCAAATTTAGGAACTTGCAGTTGAATAGAATTTTTTTTTTTTTAACTGGACCATACAGGCATTGATCAGGTTCAACTGGTCCAGGGATTTGAACCAGCAAACTCCCAGTCCCAGGTCAAAGCTCCAGCCACAACACCACATTTGTACTAGCTAACCGATACAGCAACAACACTACTAATTCCTCTCAAACAAGAGATTTAATTATTCATGATGAGTGACACGTAGACAATCAAAAGCTAGAATTTGCAAAACAAGAGATTCGACTATATATGATTCTGTAAGGAAAGAAGATTTCGATGGCCAACCTTGTGGTGACACAATCCGTGTCCTCCATGCAATTGCTTGAGTTTCCAAGTATGAAAGATGTATGGAAGAAGTTGTATATGAACCTAAAGCGAGTTGGACTGAAACAACAGCTGCACAATCTGGATCTTGATCATTAAGGCATCTTCCAAAAGTACACAAAAAATGGTGTCAATGTTATCATTATATGCTTGTATTGACTTGTATGCATATATTTGCATGTAGTGGATGATTTTCATAGGCAACTTCAGATAAGATAAATGCCATGGTAACTAAATGCTCCCAGACACAATAATACTATTATTCCGTATCCACTAAATTTCATATATTATTTTCTTCATCTCTAATTCATCTATTATCTATGTTTAAGGCCTCTTATTGTCAGCCACAAAGCTGCAAACTTTGGCACATACCACAGACTGAAAGGAGCATAACGAGCTAGACCTCCTTCAGTGGTCAAACATATCAACAATCCATCAAGGCTTAGAGCATTTTTCCCTAAAATTGAATGTCTTGATCTATTCAACCACTGACTGTGCTGATATTTCCAAGTTTTATCTTTTCAATGGGAATAAGAAAAATATTTTCCTGCTTTTAACTGTAAGATTACTAAGCCTCTAGGCATTTCATGCTTTAAAACATTGTGGCAGCTCTTTAACACAAACATCTCCCAACTTGTAGGTTGGAATTGGGACACACCCCTTTGGTTCTTTTTTGATCATTCCTTCAGTGCTCTTAATATACTTACTCATGAAAAACTAAAGGAAGCTAGCTAGTTCATTCAAACGCTCAGTGAAATCCTACCACAACACTTGGTAATAACGTCTCCAGAAAATCTTAACATCTTTAGCATTGTCTGTGCAATGAATCACCAAATTTATCTTCTTAAAAGGATAGAAAGAACACAAAACCAACAAAGCAAGGCATGACTCTGTAATATAGGTTTATTCTTTATTACATAGATGCCAGGGGAATCATGCTCATTCTTAGGAAATTAAATCCTAGTAAGAACACCCTTCCACAAAGGGACTTATACAAGTTGCACCTTAGATGTATAATGAAGCCACAAAGGACATGTTATGGTTTTGGAACATTTTCCTACAACAATAAGCCCACAAAACTTTTGACAGCCAAAAAGGAAAAAAGATAGGACTATGAGGTTTAAGACTCTACCAATTCACTTGACTTAGCATACTTACCAGGCACATGCAAGATGACCTTTCCCAATGCATGCTATTGCTAGGAAAAAGGGTACACGACATCCAAGTTGAGTAAAGAGCAGCATACCGATGAGGCGGTGATGAAAATTAGAAGATATGCCAAATCAAGTATCATACCTTGGGTCTATATAATAGAATATGTGAAAAATTGAAAATGCATGTCGTATTGTGTGATGACATAATGTCAATTGAGCTCACGGGCAACTCTATGCACTTTGTAAAGAGCTAGGTTCTAATGTACCAAATTTTGAGTTATTAAGTGTAAGAATGTTCAAATGGAGTGTAGCTGAAATGAGCACACTTGTTTGAGATGTAGACATATACAAAAAGGAAAGAAAGTGAGCTAGTGATGTTAACCATGAAAGTTGAAAGAGCCCCGACTGAAGCTAAGAACACAGTTGAATAAGGTGGTTTTGACTTGCAAAAAAGACAACTGCAATGAGCTCTTGTGAGAAAAAGTGACTTTAGGGTAATAGAGCAAGTCAAAAAGGGTGGAATGACGTCAAATATAACTTGGGAATCCTAAGGAGGATATGAGTCAATGGACCTCCCAGAGAAATTGACACTTCATAGGAAACAATGATGAAAAATGTTCTTGTCTATGCTTCAAACAACTTAATCCAGTTATAAAGAAATGGATGAGGCCACTATAGGAACCTAATGTGTGCAAGAAGTGAGCACAGTGATGACTTATAATATAAGTATTTACATATTGAGTTGACTATAATGTTGCAAAAATTTTGGTCATCCATTAACTCCTCACCTGAGTCAATATGAGCCAAATGAGAAGCAGGAACATGCAGATGGCAGAAGTCCCATACAGACAACTAATCCCTCAATCGAGGGATGTTTTAAAGAACCTTGTTTCACAACAACTTCATTCTAAAGAAAGAGCTTCCCATTCCAAGAAAGTTTGGCTCTTTTTGGGTCACATGCTTGATCTTGCGCTCTTTGGAGCTTCCAAATCATCTAATCTATTTATGATGTATTCATCTTGATTCTACTAATACTTGAGAAAGTTTAGAACACAAGTAAAATAACTTCATTCTAAAGGAAGAACTTCCCATTCTAAGAAATTTTGGCACTTTTTGAGTCAAATGCTTGATCGTGTGCTTTTTGGAGCTTTTAAATCATCTAATTTACTTATAATTATGTGATGAGGTTGGTTAAGTAGTTAGTATTCCTAAAGGAATCAAAATCAATCGCATGGGATTAAGACTTATCAGAGACATACACTGGCATTAAGCATACGAGGCCAAAATCTTTGCCTCAGCCCTCCCCCTTATCACAGATGCTTCCTTCTGAAGGCCTTTGAATTAGTCACAAGTTAATTCTTGCTTATGCAGCCACTCATTCATTAAAAATGAAATTTTTTTATGGTTCACACGGTACAAAACTGATATTTCTTATTCCATTTTCACGCAATTGTTCAAGTGAGAATAGGCTTCTACATTAGCATTGGAATTCCGAACTTCCTCTTAAAATGGTTATTCCCTCTTAATGCTAAAGTAAGTTCCCGTTTGCTTGTTTAGGGGACTTATACGGACCTTATATTGACATTGTCTCCCATTGGACATCCTAAGACAGCATCAAAGTCAGGTTCTACCCCAGTTTATCACGTGGAGTCTGATTTTCATTCTAGAGTTATTCCATTCCAACTCGTACATTCTTTAGGGGTCATGAACATGCAATCTTCTCCTGTATATAACTGACAATGCAACTCAGTTACAGCTTCCATCAATGGTCGCTTTAAGTATGGATTTGTGATGGTATTGTTGAGCTGTAAATAGATATTATATTGCTGTAAATACATAGGATTTTTAGGAGGTTTTTATTCTGATTTGATTCTGATCAAATCCCACACATCATGGGATTATAGTTGTTAACCCACAAATCGTGGGATTTTAGTTTTTCTCCTTTTTTAAATTTCTTTCCTTTATTTTTGTTTGTTAGGATTTATCTGTGTATTAGCCTATAAATACAGCATTGTAAAGCACCAGAAGATAAGAATAACAATTTCTCTCCATCTAAAATTTCACATGGTATCAGAGCTCTAGGCTAGATTCCTGAATTTAAAATTGCAGTCTTCATTGCTGCGTTCTTTTTCAGCCTTTGTTGCTGTCTATTATTCTCCAGAAATAGATTTCTGGATTTCAATTGCAGCCTTCATTGCTGCACTATTGCCCTTGTTCTCTTCTTAACATTCACTCTCCAAAATGGCCACATCCAAAGCCACAGATCCTACCATGAACCAATCTGAGGAGGTCGCCTCAACACACATGATAGGTGATCTTCAGAATATCAGGCCAACCTATAGATTGAATGAGAAGAACTACCTCAAGTGGTCACAATTTGTCAAGACGTATCTGAAGGGGAAAGGAAAACTCAGCCATTTACTTGGGACAGGACCCAAGAAAGGAGATCCTGATTTTGATGCGTGGGATGAGGCTGATTCCATGATCATGTTATGGTTATGGAATTCCATGAAACCAGCCATAAGCGACACTTGTATGTTTCTACCAACCGCAAAGGAGATCTGGGATTCCGTTCGACGAACGTACTCAAAGGCTCGTGATGCAACTCAGGTGTATGAAATTAAGGTGAAAACCAGTGGGACAAAGCAATGAGGTAAGAATGTTACCGAGTATGCTAATTCTCTGCAGAACTTATAGCAAGAACTCGATCATTATCGAGTATTTCAGATGCGGTGTCCAGATGATGCGGCCATTCTAAAGAGTTTTATTGAAAAGGATCGGGTCTACGATTTCTTAGCCAGGCTTAATTATGAATTTGACCAAGTCAGAATTCAAATACTTGGCAAGGAGGAAGTGCCATCATTGGAGGAAACGATTTCCTTGATTCGGGCAGAAGAAAGCCGTCAATCCATCATGCTAGAACCGCAAGCTATAGAAGGGTCGGCCTTTACAACTAGAAAGGTTGATGAAAAGGGTGACTTGCCAAGGAAAGACAATCGGGACAGCTTGTGGTGTGCCTACTGCAAGAAGCCCAGACATACAAAAGAACAATGCTGGAAATTGAATGGCAGGCCAACTACTTCAGGCCGAGAGTGGGTGAATCGGGCAACACAACCAAGACCTCGGGTCCACCTAACTGAGAAAGCTGGTCAAGAAGAAGTTCAGGAGAAAGCAACCTTCAGCAATGAAGAAATTGAGAAATTAAGAGGTTTGTTAGGGTCTCTTAATAAACCTTCTGGTGCATGCTCACTAGCACTCTCAAGTAATTCTTGGGTTATTGATTCAAGGTCTACCGACCACATGACTCGCACCTCATCCCATTTCAGCACTTATACACCTTGTCCTAGCAATAAGAAGATTATTGTGGCAAATGGATCTCTTGCTACTGTTGCAGGGGTTGGAAATGTTCCTATCACACCTGATCTTGTCCTTAAAGATGTTCTTCATGTCCCTAAACTATCTACCATTCTTATCTCAATACAGAAACTCACAAAAGATCTTCATTGTCAAGCTGTTTTTTATCCATCTTACTGTGTTTTTCAGCATCGGGACTCGGAGAGGAGGATTGGACTTGCTAAGGAACAAAATAGGCTGTACTACCTTGAGACACTCTCACTACAAGAAGAATCATGAATAATCTGTCTATGTCATTTCTTAGTACTTCAAATAAAGAAGCAATTTGGCTTCATCATTTTCGTTTTGGACATCCGTCCTTTCAAGTCTTGAGCATTATGTTTCCATCCTTGTTTAAAGATCTGAATATTAAAGACTTCCATTGTGATGTTTGTGAATTAGCCAAGCATAATTGTGTACCATTTCCTATTAGCAATCACCGTAGTTCTAATCCTTTTGACTTAATCCACAGTGACATTTGGGGACCTTCCACGATTCCAAACATCTCTAGAGCTCACTGGTTTGTCACTCTAATTGATGATTGCTCTAGGAACACATGGACTTTCTTACTCAAACATAAATTTGATGTGAGTAGCATTATTCCTTTGTTTCATTCCATGATTCAAACTCAATTTGGGGTCAAGATCAAGATCTTTCGGTCGAATAATAGTAGAGAATACTTTAATCAAGTGTTGTCTCCTTATTTTCAAAAGGAAGGCATTATCCATGAGTCATCTTGTGTGAATACACCACAACAAAACGGGGTTACTGAAAGGAAAAATGGCCATCTCCTTAACACAACTTGTGCCTTATTGTTTCACGGACAAGTTCCTAAAGCATATTGGGGAGAAGCTGTTCTTACAGCTACACACATGATCAATAGACTACCCTCACGTACATTAGACCACAAGACCCCTATGGAAGTTTTTTCTCAATTCTATCCTTATCTTCGTACATCTAATGGTCTTACACATCGAGTCTTTGGTTGCACTTCCTATGTCCACATTCATCATCATCAACGAGGAAAGTTAGATCCTCGTGCAATCAAATGTGTATTTCTTGGTTACTCACAAACACAAAAAGGTTATAAATGTTACCATCCCCCTTCTAAAAAATTCTATCTCTTTGCAGATGTCACTTTTGTTGAAAATAAACCCTATTTCTCACAATCTTATCTTCAAGGGAATTTTTCAGTCATGGAAGATAAGGACCTTGGTGTCATTGATAACTTAGATTTATCATCTAATGTCCCTATCAACCAAAACTCGTCAACTAGTCCCACACACCAACTTGTCTCTGTTCCTATTCCCACTAGTCCAACTCATATTTATGATTCTAAGATATTTTCTCAGGTGTATTCAAGGAGGACAGCTGTTTCAACATAAGAGCAGGTCCAAAATACCACTCCGGCTACTGTCAATGAAAACACGGTGAGTTCTAAATCTCCTTTGGATGAACAGCTTAGTCATACACACGAGAGTGATTTTGATTTACCTATTGCTGTAAGAAAAGGGACTAGAGAGTGTACCAAGAAACCGGTATATCCACTATCAAATTATGTGTCCCTTAATAGGTTATCATCATCATACAGAAACTCTGTTGTGAGTTTAAACACAATTGCTGTTCCTAACACCTTGTTTGAAGCGCTGTCAAAAGAGGAATGGAGGAATGCCATGAAAGAAGAGATGGAAGCATTCAAAAAATAAAAATAAAACATGGGAAATTGTTGACAGGCTAAGGGGGAAAAATCTAATTGGTTGCAAGTGGGTATTCACTGTAAGGTATAAGGCATATGGCTCTCTGGAGAGGTACAAGGCAAGATTGGTTGCGAAGGGTTACACTCAAACATATGGAGTGGATTACCATGAGACATTTGCACCAGTGGCTAAAATGAATACTGTAAGAATTTTATTATCTTTAGCTGCTCATTTTGATTGGGAACTTCAACAGTATGATGTAGAGAATGCGTTTTTACACGGAGATTTGGAAGAGGAAATCTACATGAGCATCCCACCTGGTTTTGAAGGAAAGAAAACAACATAAAAGGTTTGTAGACTTAAGAAAGCATTACACGGGCTCAAACAATCACCTAGAGCCTGGTTTGGACGGTTTGCTAGAGTCATGAAGGCATCCGGGTATAAACAAAGCCAGGGAGATCATACAATGTTCACAAAACACTTGGACTTGGAGGGAGTTACAGCATTGTTGGTGTATGTTGATGACATAATAATCACAAGCAATGATGAAAGGGAGAAACAGCGGCTGAAACAGTGCTTGATTAAGGAATTTGAAATAAAGGAGTTAGGAAAGCTACGGTATTTTCTGGGAATTGAGGTTTCGTACTCCAGGCAATAGGTCCTTATTTCACAACGAAAGTATTTGACGGATCTTTTGGAAGAAACTGGGAAGCTTGGTTGTAAACCAGTAGCTACTCCAATTGAGCCGAACCAGAGGCTGATAGAAGCAAAAGAGGAGGCAGCAGTGGATCAAGAAATGTATCAGCGATTAGTGGAAAAGTTAATTTATCTTACTCATACTCGACCAGATATCTCCTATGCTGTCAACTTGATTAGTCAATTCATGCATAATTCAAAAGAATCACATCTACAGGCTGTTCATCGAGTCCTACACTACTTAAAAGGTAGTCCAGGAAAGGGAATATTTTTCAAGAGAAGCCCAAATCTCAAGCTCGAGGCTTATACAGATGCGGATTATGCAGGCTCAATGGTTGACAGGAGGTCTACAACTAGTTATTGTACCTTCCTTGGAGGTAATTTGGTAACTTGGAGGAGTAAAAAACAGAATGCGGTGGCAAGATCAAGTGCAGAATCTGAGTTTAGGGCAGCGGCTCAAGGAATATGTGAGTTATTATGGATCAAGATCATTCTTGATGACTTGAAGATTGAGTGGCAGAGTCCTAGGAAGTTATTTTGTGACAATAAGTCAGAAATTAATATTGCTCATAATCCTGTGCAGCACCACAAGACAAAACATATTGAGATTGATAGGCACTTCATCAAAGAGAAACTTGAAGAAGGGTTGATTTGTTTGTTTTATGTTCCTTCAGGACAGCAAGTGGCGGATGTCTTGACCAAAGGGCTTAATGGTGGAAGTTTTCATGAGCTAATTTCCAAGTTGGGAATGGAAGATATCTATTCACCAGCTTGAGGAGGAGTGTTGAGCTGTAAATAGATATTATATTGCTGTAAATACATAGGATTTTTAGGAGGTTTTTATTCTGATTTGATTCTGATCAAATCCCACACATCATGGGATTATAGTTGTTAACCCACAAATCGTGGGATTTTAGTTTTTCTCCTTTTTTAAATTTCTTTCCTTTATTTTTGTTTGTTAGGATTTATCTGTGTATTAGCCTATAAATACAGCATTGTAAAGCACCAGAAGATATGAATGAGAATAACAATTTCTCTCCATCTAAAATTTCACAGGTATCGTACCCTAGCCAGCATCCACATATGGTTCTTAAGATTGGGATTAATAAGCCGTTTTCCCAGCATAATTGATCTTCAAGTACTCACGTACTAGCTGGGAATTAATGCTGCAGTAGATGAATGATAGTTCATCAAGACTACCAGGAGAAAAACATTAATATGTTGGTAAGAAGTGACAGCATTGTTTCATGGTTATCCTCCATGCATTCGTCAAAATTTTTAAAAACTATAAGCTAAGATTGTCAAACCAAAAAACCATTTAGAGAATATCATAGGAAGATCCTATAGTAAATTCCCAGACTCTGGATAAGAGAGTATGTACGTCACCTCAAGTATACAGAAGCACACTGCTTCCCAGCTATCTTTGAAGACTGGTTGCCATAGAACTGACAAAGAACATTAGCACCTGTCTGGTTTTCCACCTGGAATTATTCAGACATTAAGAGATCAACTTTTACAGGTTCATTCGTATAGTGCATGTGATACTCCACAAGAACATTTTTTTTTTTTTTTTTTGAAGGGGGGGGGTTGGTTGTAATATGAAGGGATGATAAACATCATATGCAGATCAACTATATCTAAACAGTCTTAGCAAATCAATAAAATCAGGCACAATAGGGAGATTTGATCAGCATATGCATGTATGGACAAGTTCTCATGTGAATATCAGGAAATAGAAATTCAGCCTAGATGGTTTTGTCACCTGGTGCATGGCAAAGCATGCAAGTACTACAGTGACCATCTATTTAGACAGCAGGATACTAACTTTTAGATTTCATGCCTAGATTAGGTACTTGATTCAAGCATCTCATATGTGAGGCATGACTCCGAAGATTCAGAATCCACTGGCTTCAGCTTTCAGATCACTTCAACTATTGTAATTCAATTTATTTACAATAGAATTCTTGCAGGATGTTTATTTTAAAGAAAAGGATGTAGAAATCAAGTTCCTCTACAATTCACTTGTGTATCAGCAAATCCAGGGATTAAAAGTTGCACGAGTTGGCTAACATCACATTACATATTCCCAATAAATTATTGACAATCCAAAATAATTACTTAGTGCAATTTAATTTATTTTATCTGCAGTTCCTTTCTTGTATCAAATAAAACATGCATCACTATTGTGACAGACTAAAGTAAATTACACCATGTTAAATTTTTACACCTAATTACTAACGATAAGTGAGTCTGTTGCAAGTGAAAAGTTTAATTAGATAGAGAGAGAGAGAGAGAGAGAGAGAGAGAGAGAGAGAGAGAGAGAGAGGCTAAATGATCGGATACAATGTAGTATATTATGCATTCCACTTCCATGAGGGGACATACTTGGACAAGTATACTAACTTCATGTTGTATGCCACTGTACTCTATACCAGAAAGTTAATAAGTTTTATACTGGTCCATCATGCACATAAAATGAACTATTCCTTCCACCTCTGAAAAAAGTTTTCATTAAAGCAGCAGTTTTATGCTACAATAACAATGCACATCACCCACATTTAGGTGTTCCAGTTGGTGCCTGAGATGATACCATATCTTGAGAATTGAGATACACAAATCATGGCAAATAAGCATGCATATTATTATCTGCAAATGTAAAGAAGCAGAGTGAATTGTTTCAAAGAAACACCTAGTCACTTATATTAGCTTAAACAGGAAAAAACCTTGCAGAGGTTGGATAGAACCAAGGCAGTTCTAACGGTGTATGGGCCGCCTATATTCAATTCTCCGACCACAAAGAGAAGTACATCCAACGAAAGCTCAGTTAAAGACAAATCCAACTGTGAACAAGGAAAATACAGACTTTCAGATGCATGCCATGGTAGATTGCAAAAAAGAATTTCCATTAAGATATCATGCTTGACAACCTCTTTTATCTTGCAGAATAATGAAATGGGAAGTCCACGCTTCAGAATATCCGATCCATGAATCTGTAATCTAGAACGGTAGTATACACATACTTCAACAGGGTGCATAAACTCTCTCCTACACCATACAAAACGAACTTAGGGAAAAACACAGACTACAGACATGCATAGACAAACTTGCATGTGTGCACGCACAGAGAGAGAAATTTTCATCATAAACAATTACCATGCATTCTTCTGCGCATCAAAATAGTCTAGCAAAGCCGTAAATGCACATATAATTCTGACTTTAACGGGCAGACTTTGCACAGTGACCTTGGTATCAACAATGTGACCTCGAAGGAGAGGAATACTATCCACTGTGCCCAAAAGTTCATGGACAATTGTCACAGAAACCTTGTCAACTTTAACATCAATACTAGGAACAAGTACTCCCTGCCTAGATTTCCTCTCTCCAGGCATGTGTTTATTGTCATGCAGATCCCTCCCCGAGACATCAGTTGGAGCAGTATCTTGAAGCACTTTAAACTTGAATGGATTTCCTGGTTTTCCCACAAACTCAGGAATCCCATTGACAAAGGCAATGGGACTGTCATTTTTTTTGTTTACCAGGTAAAAGGTATGTTTGACCAACTGATTGTAAGGCTCCCTCTCAATATCAACCTCAAAATTGTCAGACTTACAGGGATCTGCTCTCCAAAGTGCCCAGCTACCATTATTACTACTGGAGACTTCAACAAAACCGGAACCTTGACGATAAGCTAATTGGACTGGGTTCCCAGTCTCGTCCTTCACGTGCAGTGATGTTAAAGAGAACCACAGTATAGAGGACCTCCACCTCCTTTGACTGTGGTACTTGACCTATGTGAGTTAAGAATAGGTACTTCAGTTACCTTAGCATCGATAATGGGGAAAAACTAATGCACCAAAAGAAGCAGATACATCAATTGGATAAATCATGTTCTTTGAAGAGTAAGAGGGAGATACTTTTAGATCCAAATGATTACTGCTATTTGCCATGCATAAAAATTTTTCAAAGCATTTTTGTATACCAATGTACGTGATGACTTAAGGGAATACTTTTTTTCTGTTTCAGTGAAACAACTCTAGCTCAAAACCAAAAATTGCAATGAAAGCTTCAAAAGATAAATATCACATACTCTGAAAAGAGCCCGTTCTCTGACAAGAGAATAATGAATAGAACCAACTAATTTGCACTTAGTTGTTTCACCTTCAATGGTGAAATACATGTGTTCATCGATGTCTTGAATAGCAACAATTGCTCCTGTATAATAGTAGATCTTTCTAGTTAATCATCAAAACATTGCAATATGAAGTCCGAACCATCTAATCAAATTACCATCTGGTACGATTTTCTCAAAAGTTTCATCCACTCCCTGGTTGTTGGACCAATGCCTCAGTTGTAACCCAGCAGTGGTCCCCTTGGTTGCTGCTCCAGGCAAGGCCCCAACAACCGATAAGAAAATCTGATGGGGATGAAAACTAATCAAAGGCAGCAACAGAGTGATAGTTCCAAATAAAAGCAAGCTGATGCATTATAACACAAATCACTAGCTTTACAAAATTGTCATGTCACTAGCAAAAATTAACCAAAACTTCAACGGAATTTATGTGACGGAACAGATTTAGGACATGTGGCACACATTCCAGCGGATGACAGTCAACACACACTGGATCGGACAAGAATTTCCTCAGTCCTTTTTCTGATAGCAGTCTGCCTTTCAGGCTGTGTTTGGTTCAGCATTCCTAAGGGGCTTTCAGCCTCCAAAGCCCTGTGGGGAATGCTGGACCGTTTAGTAATTTTTTTTTTAAGGAGGTTTCATTTGAAAGCCAGCATCAGGAAGGTTGAAAGCCCAATGCTAGTAGAGACTAGCTTTGGGCTTTCAGTATTTAGTCAAATGCTAAACTCATTTTTCTTCCAAAACTACCCTTACCAATTCTTCAAATTTCCAATTTTGTCCATCATTATTTTTTTTTATTAAAAAAGGACCAAACCCTTTGTCGGTCCGGCGAAAGGCTACGGCCGCCAGTGAGCTAGATCTAGATCTGGTGCTGGCGGCTATCAATCGAGGTCGCCCGAGGTCGAGCAATCTCTAACAAGGGTCACGCGAACTCGACAAGGGCCGCTAGAGGTCACCTTGCCTGGGTCATGCAACCAACCAGCGGCCCTCGCCGTTGGGCGACCTCGATTGACGGCCGCTGATGCCAAATCTGGCTCGATAGTGGCTGTAGCCCTTCGCCGGACCAACAAAGGGTTTGGTCTTTTTTTTTTTTTTTTTTTTAAATTATGTAAATTATATATTTTATTTTTTTCAATTTCAAACAAATAAAAATTTAGAAAACTAATATTAATCACCAAAGGGCTTCTCGAATGTGTTTTCTACTAACTGACATTTCCCTTAGAGTTGCTTCTCAAAATGTAGTTTACCAAACGGCCTTTGCATTTATCCAAAACCCTTTAGGCTAAACTGCTTTGCATTTGCCTAATGGCTTTCAAAATGTTGAACCAAACACACCTTCACTGTTTAACGTAACACATTGAAAAAGCATATCTATACTTTCCTTCTAAAACTTTCTAAGAAAGATTTCTATAGAACTTGATTCCTTGCCACTTCCAATCTAATTCTAAAACTGAAAAAACCAATGCCTTCAAATTGGACTAGTTATGTTCCACGTCTTTCCAATGACTACTAGATTTAGCCTAATACATTCTTTTTGGGAGGAGGGGAATCTGGAATTTGGAGTTCATACCTTGCATTAGAGCATTAGAGAATTCCCACTAGATCAAACAGCCAGTCACTGATAAGTAGGAATGACATACAGACAAGAGAGCTTAAGTATATTGAGATCTTTTTCCTTCTAAAAATTAAACAG